>CM056692.1:6714734-7930377 GCA_029849275.1 Papilio elwesi | reverse complement strand
AACTTTCTGTACCTGCGAACGCTAATAACTAATAGCAATAACATTTCTTTCGAGATACACAAATAACAGCTGCCAACAAGTGTTCTTTTAGCCTGGCACGATATTTTGGCTCTAAAATACTTCCCAGAAGCACAAAAATTCTCCTGTATAAGACCTTACTCAGACCAATACTGATATATGGTTCGGAATGCTGTTTTAAGTAAGAAAGACGAGTACCGCTTACTGCGACGCAATTATGAGGCTTTATTCGTAAATAATCATTGGCGAACACGATAAAACCATGAGCTGTACCAAAAATATAATGAGCCCAATATAAAAAAAATGGGAGGCTGCGATGGGCTGGACATGTCGCGAAAATGGGCTATCACAGAGTTCCAATGCACGCACTTATTGTAAAGTCAGCCGGATGCTCGTAGAAATCGGGGTAGGCCGGAAATAAGATGGCTGGATGACATCGAGCGATATCTAAAAAATATCGGCGTCAAGAGTTGGCGACAAAAAGCCCAAAAGTAAAGCTAAAAAGTAGACCTACATAGAAACATTTACTTGACCAGGCCCAGGCCTACCCGCGGCTGTAGAGCCTCAAATGATGATGATGTAATAACCAGAAAAAAACAAGGCGGCTGTTAATAACCTCAGAAGTTTCGGCACACATAAATTAAGTATTTTATACCTGAGTAACAATAATATTGATCACAAATATGATACTTATTGATGTGTGAACATAAAGAAATTATAGTTTAATTATGATCGCTTATGGATTTAAGGTTAACAGGCCAAATATGTTACTTTTTACATTATGAGGACTTTATAGTTATAACGGACTACGTAGTATAGAGTACACAGTTACACTACATTACGATGAACTTTAAAATGAATATCATATACCAAACAAAATCTGGAGCCGAATGCTGCAACGGACATTGAATTAATTTTATAAACTTTAAGGCCAATATCATACCTCTTATTAACCCATCGATTGATAGTTATAAGTCAAGTTTAAATAACCTTAGCGCTAAATTAGGAGGAAAAACTAACATAGAAGTAGTGCTACAAATTTATTGCCTAAAAATTATATGTTAGATAAAAGTTTGGATGTCAAGTAGTTTGTCAGCCTTCTATATCTTATAGAGTATTTTATAATTACAATTATTAACTTGTCAATAATATTTTAACAATAATATTACCCATGTTTGAATGTGCATCGATCAATTTGTCCAATTTGCTTGTTGTTTTATTAAGATACACATATAAGGACTAAAATAAAAACTACCTCCGCTAACATTACAAATATACCCTGAAAAGCCATTTACACTTGCTAACAAAAAATGTTAAAGGTATTATGAATACGGGTTTCTTGAATTTTTATTATTAATAAAACATATGTAAGTTAGTAGTAAGATTTTTAAGACTAATTTGAAATCATCTACCTCATAATTTAAATAATATTAAATAGAGTTTATTGCTAAGTTAATATAAACATATACAAAGTTTAGATATTATAATTTTTCTTTTTCTGAATGCCCTATAAGAATAATTTTCGTATTTCCTATGTTTAAAGTTTAAATTTTGTTTTTCTTTTTTTATTTTTCAAAGAAAAATAAACGATAAAAAGTAATTAGTGTTTTATTTTACGTAAATTACACAGAACAGATCCGATCAGCTAATAACGAACCTAATGAAGGGATAAGCCCGACCAATAAAAGTCCGCGCGACATTTGACTATCTTGGCAACGGAATTTTCTTAGATCACTCTGTAAAGTACAACCAATTATTCCCGAGGAGGGTTGGCATCAGGCAGGCGGCCGGCCGTAAAAACTGCAGACAAAACCTATACAGTATGGACTACACTACAATCATACCGTGCTGAATCCACATGAGTGGGGAAAGGGCAGAAAGATGATGAGTGGATTATTTCACGTATCAAAGTTGTTTAAAAACGATACAGTATTTTGTAAGATGACAAAATTGTATTTTTGAATTCAGCTTGGGCCGGTTGGCGTGGTTTGTAAGATACTTGCTTTTCACGCCGCAGGTCGTGGGTTCGATTCCCACCCAGGACAAACATTTGTGTGCATGAACATGTCTGTTTGTCCTGAGTCTAGGTGTAATTATCTATTTAAGTATGTATTTACAAAAGAAAAGTAGTATATGTAGTATATCAGTTATCTGGTTGCCATAGCACAAGCTCTGCTTAGTTTGGGATCAGATGGCCGTGTGTGAATATGTCCTAGGATATTATTATTATTATGTTTACCGCAACAAGTCTGTACCGCGGTTTAGATAAAGTCGGTAAAGGTTACCAATTAATCACTTCCAATATACAGCAGCCAGCTATCAGTAAAGTATGACGCACTGCTCATCATCCCATACGCTAGGTCCTAGCGTGAATCTATATGCAAGTTTGGCCAGCGATAGCAGGCGTAAGCAGTAACTAATTATATATCCTTGAACTAATGTTAATTTTCTGCAATGAGCGAACGATAAATAGTTTTTGAAGGGCTGGATAGGAGAAGAATCTATCGTTTTCCTGTATGTGAGTGTCCTCTCCTCTGTGCAGTAAAGATGCAACTTGTGCGGTAATTATTTCTGATCTAAGGTCTACAAGTACCTCTACGACCATTATCATTGATGCCAATCTGCTGGTAGTCATTCGGACTCATAAACATAGCTACGTCTCGCTGCCGTGTCCGCACGCCTTGTGTTTGTCGTGCCGCGCTCCGGCTTATTTTATTATTAGGTTAATGTTTCCAATTTCACGTTTGGACAAATTTCATTACAGGAGAAAGATAAAAGATACTATGTAGAGTAGAGGCAAAATAGAACTATAAATATTTTGATATCAATTTTCTGTTGTATCGAAATATTTAAAAGTTATTGCATTTATTGCAATTCGGAGACTGAAGCCAAGGTAAATAAATAAACATTATGTCCCCTGAAACAGCTAGATCCGGAATACCTTATCGCTGCATAGGTCACATGTTCAATCTGACCAAGATTGCCGTTTTAATCTTTTAACTAGAGCTCACACACCAGCAGTTTATCTTAATCTTTTCTTGATCTAAGCCTCCCGAAATGATTTAGGATAAATGTTCCAATAAATGTTGTCGACCGTCCTTGGTATCCATAAGGAAATACTTTTCATTTTTATTCCGAACCCAATTGGTAAAACGATCTCATGATCCGTGACAGTTAGACTCTTGAAATTTTCACACATCATTTATTTCTGTTGCCGCTATAAAAATAAATACTAAAAAAAGAATAAAAAATATTTAAGGGGATCCCATACAACAAACGTAATTTCTGATACACATTGTTACGCAACTCTTCGTGCACGAGTCCGACTCGCACGTGGCCGGTTTTTATATTGACTATACGCTCGATGAAGTCGATCTCAAGGCATTAGTCAATTATTAGTATAATATGTACTGGTATAAAAGTTGCACCTCATATAGACAAACAATTGAAATATCTTTTTTTCTGTTTATCCATTAAAGGTATCTGCAACTCATTACCTTACTGCAGTTGCCGAGCCTTGGTAGCGGTCACTTCACACCGCAACCGTGAACCGCTTTCAGATTTGCCATCTTCCTCTATATAAAACAAAACATGCACCATGTTCTGTTTTATATAACATTGAAATCATACAATTTGATGTTTACAAGTAAACATCTAAAAAGCGCCCTCGAGTTTGATAGACTTTAGCCAGTGCACTAACCGGAATTGCTGGGCATAATTAAGAAAATCTGAGTTGTGTTACCTAAAAGTTCTATCCGACTACGCTTGCCTTGATTTTCTACTGTGGAAAGTTGTTCAAGGGAATGTATTTTAAATGGTGATGGAAATAGGTCCTTATATATGAAATTGGCGTTTGTAAAGAAAATGAAAAAAAAAAAAACCAAATTATATTTTTATAATTATATTTGGCTAAAAAAATATATAATTATATTTTTATAAATATATTTATAATTTGGCCATTTTATATGTTACAATGACGAAATGTGACAAATGAAAACTAAATTGGGTGCAAGAATCAATAAAGTTTAAAAGCAGTTAGAGTCGAAATTGTTCATGATCCGTAAGTGGTAATCAGTTGGCGCAAGGTCCAGGAGTACGCTGGGTGTCAGAGACATTCCAACTGCAACTCCTCTAGTTCTTCTGACAGTCTGACTTCCGACAGTATGTTGTGCAGTGTGAGTTCGAGCGTTGTCCTGAAGCAGCAGTGCACTAGTCTTGCTTAAGGGCTTGCTTTTCCGCCATAGTTTGTAATTGTTAACATTACAGGTCTGCCTAATCGTAGCACTAGATGGTCCACTAGACACTCACCAGTACCTCTTTCTGAGTCAAGTATCTCTTGGACAGGATTTGGCTGGTTCTTCTGGGTTTCACCTTTGTAATGGGCGTTTCTGATTATCGTAAAAGACCTATTTTTCATCACAAGTAACAATATGATTCCAAATCCCCTCGTCATTGTGACAGTAAAAAATGTAAGGCAGCTCTCGACTCGTGGCGTGCTTCGATCAATTTATGCGCTACGCATTTTTCGAGTTTTTTCACTTTTCCAGTTTGTTTTAAGTGTATCGTAAATAACGTGATATTTTGTGTTTTCTTTATTGTGAACAAAACGATGTAAAATATACGGCATGTATATTTGACATCGTTCTGTTTAAATTTTAAATAAATTATTATTTGTAATTTCTAACCTAACAATCCTAGCATCAGATATTTGAGATCAAAGCGACCAGTTCGACGAATAGAGCTCCAGGTAGAACATCCGGAAAACAAAAGTGAAGGCATATTAAGTCGTGAAATGGCGACCTCGCAAAATCATTCATTTCCCGCCTCGCGAATACAAAATCTCCGTGTAATTTTAAAAATGACAGCTTATGCTATGAAATCGCGTAAAAACTATACCTCAAGGAAGTAATTCATTTTATTATGTATCCTGATGTTGAAAATTATCGCCCAATTTCGATTCTTTCGGCGATCCCCAAAATTTTTGAGAAACTTATTCATCGTCGTTTAAATTCTACCCTGAAAAATAATAGTAATTTTAGAGGAACAACACGGCTTTGTAAATCATAAATCCACTCTAACAAATCTCCTAGTTTTCGCTAATTTCGTTTTTATAAGTCTTGACAAGAAAGCACAAATTGAGACTGTCTACACCGACTTCAAAAAAAGGTTTTAATAAAGTGGATCATTTATTACTTTTAAAGAAAATTTCGTTTAATGGAATCAAAGGTAATCTTCTGCGTTGGTTTGCGTCATACTTAAAAAATCCCATACAATCTGTAGTCATCAACGGCCATGCCTCTTCCCATGTGATTGCATCTTCTGGAGTACCACAAGGTTCCGTTCTCGGCCCACTCCTATTTGTTCTTTTTATAAACGACTTTCCATCTTGTTTCCAACATTGTAAATTCTTACTATACGCTGATGACTTAAAACTATTTTCTGTTATTACTGACTCGATTTCAATATTATTGATACAGAATGATTTGGATAGGCTAGATAATAAATGCAAGCATATGACATTTACTAGAAACCAAAATATTGTTAACACATGCTTCTATCTCGGCGGTTATAAGCTTGATTCTGTTACCAGCATGCGAGATTTAGGGATTATTATGGATACAAAGCTCACATTTGACAAACATATTGACCACATACTAAATAAATCCTATCGTATGTTAGGTTTTATCACACGCATAACAAGATCAGAAACAGAAAGACACTTTTATCCTACTTTATCAATGCCTTGTAAGATCTCATTTAGATTATGTGTCTCCGATATGGAATCCCTTCTACGCTGTAAGTTCAGATAGAATAGAAATGATTCAGAAAAAATTCTTACGTATACTAAACTATCGAATGCATTTCCCCCAAACAACTTACAAGAATCTTCTATCTAAGTACGGACTGCTCTCATTGAGTGACCGGCGAACACTCAGTGACGCCATCACTCTCAGAAACATCTGTGTTGGCGAATTTAACTGTCCCGGATTATTATCTGTATTAGAATTTAGAATACCACCTAAAACAACAAGATCAAAATATCTTTTCCATGTTTCGGCGACCAGCACCAACATTGGTAAGCGCGAACCGATACATCGGATGTGCACCCTCCACGATACCAGACTTTTAGACATAGATGTATTCTCAAGCTCCCGCTCCACCTATAAAGCCAATTTAATTAAATGGTTTTGTAAATAAGAAACTTCCCTGCTGCTCCCTTCCCTTCTGTTTCGTACCTTAATAATTTGTATAGTTTTGATCTGTATTCCTTCTTACTTACTTTACTACTACTTTGTTTTTTTTTCTTTCTTTCTTTCAGTGTAATATAGTTTTAAGTAATTTAATTTTAATTTAGAAATATTAACGCTGTTAAAACAAATAATTTTAACCATAATTGTTCTCAGTGAGACAATCGTTAGGAAACATTAGAACTTATTATTATAATTTACGTACCCCTATCTATATATTTTTTTATCTTTTGTTTCTGTATGTCTCCTTAAATAAATAAATAAACATAGTAGATAAGATTTTAAAAATGTCAACTACAATACAAAATTAGATTTAACCTAAAATAAAATATAAAAGACAAAACATTAAAAATGTGTATTTTTTATTTTAATTTTGATTAACATTTGTATTTTAGTATATCTTTCAAAGGTTATTTGTAATTTTAAATAACGTAATATGTGCTTTCGATTATTTTTTTTATAATCGCTCTTTATAAAATTCCTACAAATAAATATTGTTAGAACTCGAAAGTATTTCTTTTTTAAATTTGTTGTTAAGCATACTCCTCATTTTGTGGTATCGCCGACACGATGGCAAACATTACCGGCACAAATCGAACTGCACTTTTGAATGTTGAATTTGTATAGAACGATATCTTGAGCTATATAAATTTATGGTAAGGACTTATTATAAACGGAACGGACGGGACCGAATTAGTAGGGCCCCATATGACCGGGGACACAAACCAGATTTTTAAAGGTTAGGTAGCCGACAGTATCCGAACTTACTATTACTTGTTTTACGTGTAAACCATGTATAGTAGTCAAAATTGTTCTTGGAACTTTATGCAAGTTAATTATCGCATCAGTGAAATTATTCTTGCAGCAAATGACCGCTAGGGAAGCGGAGCGCTAGTTATCGGAGGGCCGCGAGGGCGCGAAGGGACGTCACGTTTTTCATCGGAGCCGGCGAAGACGCGTTCGGAGTCTCGGAGGATGCAGCAGTGCGGGGCGTCCCCCCTCTGCCCCTTACCCCCCCGCTACATCGCTCGCCCCGCGCTCCGCGCTGACGTAACGCTGCCGTGTCCGCCCGCCCTAGTGTATGTCGCGCCGCGCTCCGACCGCCCGAGCGAGCACGCCACTTGAGCGCCCTGTACAACATCAGTGCTTATCACTTGACGTTTCTCATCTTGGCCTTCTTATCCGGTACAAAGCTCGTTAACAAAACGTGGTGCTTACCGCAGTTCACACGCTCATTTCCTTAGCATTGTATTAAACGTAGATCGACTCCGCCCCCGCGGCCCGCAGCCCGCAGGCCGGATCGGATGCATCGATGTCATTCCTCAATAAGTTTTCGTTAACAGCGTTTCAAAATCTATTTTCAAGGCGCTATTGTGTTTATTATCGGTCAAATTGGCCGCTACTTCTAAACTAATCGACTATTGAACTGCTAATTTGATTATTGGAACGTTGCTCGACGGTATTTGTGATGCTTAGGATATATCTGTCAATTAAATTCTTGTGTATTTCTTAAACATCTAATTAATAATGTTATGCTTGTCATAAAAAATAACTAAAATAAAACAGTAATAAGCCTTTGGCCTAAATACGTTAAAGGTTTCCAGCTGTTTTATTTTGAATACTATTTAAAACTGAGACGTGCAACACTGCAGCGGCCGTAGTTCATTTATAAAGTTTATGTAATACGGAAAATAGGAAGCGACGAGTACAAGTCAATAACGAACGTGGGCGAATAGGCGGCTATTGGCGAGTTGTTATATTTTCGTTAAGACATTTTTTAAATATTTGTAACAGATATATCTTAATCGATCGTGGTCTTAGTAAAATGTGAGAATATATTTACGTTCTGTTGTATTAATATGTAATTTGGGTGATAAATTCCATACATTGGCTTATGGTAAGTTAGTTACTGATTGTGGCATCGTACGTAGTGTTGACGATCGCTTTTAGACATTAGAGGCATCATACTGCATTCTGTATGTAGGTATATCGTGCTCACTGAGTCGTATCACTCGGTAGCGAACTATTACAGATTATCATTCATCGTCATGTATTTAGGTAGAACTTCATTAATATAGAAGCATTATTCATGGCATCAAACTCTGAAACGGCAATATAATTACGTTTTCTGAATACTGTATACATAAGTTTTTTTGAATCACGACATAAGCGACAGAAGGAAATTCTTATATCTGATAGCATCTAAGAAATTCTAATACCGTTTAATTTCTGTGTTCCACAATTAATAAATTGAATCGAATGACATATTTCAATATTTGTAAAAAATAAACAACAGAGATGGCAAGGTAACTTGAATTTTTCAATTGATTTGTATGATCAAATGTATCTGCAACGTTATCCTTGTAGACGCTTTGCGCGGTTGTCTAACGCAGCAGTTTAAATTTACTTTAAAAATATACTAAGTTGTGAATAAGTAAGCTAGATGTACGAATATGATATTCAAGTTAAGATATTTTAACACGTAATATACGATTTGCGACGTATTTCTCACTACTTGTTAACTTTTTACTTTACACGGTAAAACGAATATGATTGTCTAATTCTGGATGGTGGCGCCTATTATATTTTATTTTACCTCTTAGAGTCATTGTACATAAGCTATCTTAAGTATCGACGTATCAATGGCAACAATATTTGTTTACTTGTTTGCTACCACTTAGCCTAACAGATACTTAATCTATATATGCACATATATGTAAGGAGAATATATAAAGAAAGTACATATATGACTTTTATATACTACACTAAACTACTACACGGCTTAGAGACTTGAAATCTTGCAGAGATATTTCCATCATTACGTACGATTTTTTTTGATTCATCCCCTAAAGGTGCAAAACAGATGATGAAAAATTGTAAGGAGAAATAATTCATTCCAATTCAATTTGACCTCAAATCTATATGATCAATCATATTAAATAGGGCTTGACTTAGGCTGGATATATGTCTGTTTAGTTAAATTGCACGGCGGGTGAAACCTCTTCGCTGAGCTTATTAATTAATAAACTAATAAAACAACTTAAAGGTTTTGTTGAAGATATTATATTCGTAAAGATAATTTAACAATAGAAAAGGAAACTAAAGTAAAATCTTATATAAGAATGCTATAAATATGTCAGCTTCCCCAAAGGTCACGGCGAGCTACCTGTCAACACATAAAGCATACAATATACACTACTTTACTGCATAACCGTAATGGTAGAAAAAAATAGAAATAAAAACGACTGTGGTATCTTTGTTCTCTTGGCATCGCTTTTCACTTTGACAGTTTGAGAAACTGCCAATTCTTTGCCCAATTTATCTACAAAGTTTTAGAAATCCTTAGATACAATATGTCTTGGTAATTCGAATAAGTAGCGTAAACAAAAATCGTTGAAAGCAACATTTAAAGAATGTAAGAACGAACTGAACCAAACCATTAAATCAGCAAATGTTAAGAGCGCATTTTAGACAAAAACTCATTACTTATGTGAGGCGTTTTTGAAAGTTTTTGACCCCTCCCCCGCACTTGCTCTTTCGCTGCAAAAAATATTAGAAACTTAAACATGACGCCATATTTTTCAGTCAAGAATGACGGTTCATATTTCGATATATTAATACTAAATAACATTAGACCTACATATATTACCCTATCATTCAAATTCACGCCTTACATAATTCTTAAGGAACGCATCTCAATGGAATTAACTCTACTAGCATGTTTTTCTTGCTAAACCCAGTTCTCACTGCCATACATTAAAGTGCCATACATAAAAGTCAAAAAGATTAGTACAGCATTGTGTATTGCCAGATGAGCCTTGATAGACACATTCTGACTTCTCACTACTGTACATATAGCCCCATTCATTTTATTTCCCGCATTCACTGCTCGTTCACAATCTTTAACATGCCTACCATCTCTACTATACACACACCGCAAATACACGAACTCTTCCTTACCGTTAACATTTATTTTATTTAATATCTTACTTAGTAATCTTTCAGTCACCATTGCTTTCGTCGTATCTGTATCCTTCTTCATACCTTAACGATCTAATGAATCATTCACTACAGTCAGCATACGTTATAATTCCTCTTCCTTCCTGATCATGCAACCCATTCCTTTCCTAAAACCTGCTTGCACATCCCACATTCTTTCTTCTGTTTCTTTCATGACTTTTTTCAATCAGTATTTAAAAATAAATATATATTTCGCACAAGGCTGAATCGATTAATGAAGTCGTTTCCATAATCTTTGTATGGAAATACTAAAATCTTTATCTTCTGCTCTTAATATGTAAATATTAAACTTAAGTGAAAAGTAAGACCCTAGTAATACGTTTTGCATACATACGATTATTAAAACGTACGTATTAAGTATGTTGGTAAATAGCATTCTACCTTCATGAACTATATATTCTAACCAAAGTTTAGTTCGTATAGTATAGAACTGATTAGACAGAGCCTTGTGTAAGCTAAATATTTGTGTAAATATCTTCTCAAATATTATTTGTATTTATAGTGCGAATGTACCTGGCATAATCTGATACGGCAAATTAAATAAATAATCGTAAAAAAATGTAAAGAAGTAGCTAAAGAATTTAAATAATTCGTAACTAACGTTATTCCATGACTGGTCAACGGCTCACTTCTATTGAGACCAAACGTTCTTTCACGGTGCCGGCGCCGCCTTCGACAGTGTGAGGCCACGGGCGCCGCGCCTACTTGTTCACTCACTCACTGGCCTATTTAGGTCTTATAAAGACTGAATTGAATCTAACTAAATACGTAAATAAATTTAAATGTAAATTAGTAAGGGCAACGCAATATCATTTTTTAATAATTTAATAAATAAGAGTGTGGGCTGCCAATAAGGTTCAGTTTCGCGTAAAAAAAATCATACTTGTGACGTCACGCGGCGCCCGGGCGCCACTCGGGGATCTGTGGGTAAAAGTAACGGCAAATTTCGTCAAACTAACATCGACTGAAACGATAAATTGTTAATCTTTCATGGTAATAGTCCTTCGACTAGGACACGCTCTTGCACTTGTCCGTGGCTAAGCTTACTACCAGTTGCCTGAACAGCTCTACTGCCAATCTATCAGCCTCGACGAAAAAAGATCAAGAAACCAGATAAAAAAGAGTTTCATCTTTGTTTTGGCCTTTGAATGCAATAAAAAAATGAGCTTCAGCAATAAAAAGAATAAAGCTTTTACATAGCAGATAAATATAATTAAGAGAGTGGCAGTTAAAAGATGTGTCACGATTAGCACTCTTATCATATCAAATATCACATCTGGTGACACACCGTTATTTACTTACGGCCGGTTTCAATAACCTATTTTTTACGGATGGATCGCTATCCGCCAGTAACAGTAAGAGCTTATCTATCTTTAGTTTGCGTTTCTCAATCAAAAATAAATGTCATCTATCTATAACCAACACAACAACACATTACTTTTTCCCTCTCACCTACCTAACCTTCAAACGTTTCGTTCTGCTTCAACCATGAAACAATGAACGCTCAAACTTGTCACATTTGTATTGTATTATTATATAAAATACAATGATATTTTTTGTACAAACTCACTATTAATACACGAATAAGAATACGAAATCAAAAATATGTTCTTATTTCGTATGATTAACCACAATTATTATTTTACTTTGATATATTTTTAACAAAGTCAAGAATTAAACAAAACGTTTTTATTTCTATTTATGTCAAAAACGCATTATATAATTTTCTGTTCAGGCTTGCATTTTATAAGCGATATAAAATGAACCCTGTAAGTATCTAAGAAATGCATTGTAAATAATTTATTTTACATGATATGCAAATTTTGATAGACCTCGGATACACCTATTTTTTTCAGTCAACAAAAAGTAACCTATTTCTAAATATGAAGCGATGATTAAATACTATTATAATATTCCATAATTAGTAGAAATTAGTTAGTACGGGTTTTATTTTCAAAAGGCAACGTTGCCGATAGATTTTGAGATAAGCCAATGACGTTACTAGAGATAGCTTCGTCTGCCCGAGAGTAACTTACAACTTTTATTGAAACGCAGGTAAGCACGATTTGTATGAGCGTGTCTATCTCTACTAAGCTATCCGCCCTCCCGATGACAGATAGCTGGTTTCGATAGGAAGTGCTAATCGTCGATAGGTTATTAAAATTAAAGTAAGAGCAAAACGATAGATTTGCCTTTGCTAACTGATCCGTCGGATAGATATAGGTAATTGAAAATGGCCGGTAGTATGTATGAGTCGCTGAATAGTAGCCTCGTTTTATACTTTAAATATTATTAAATCTGAAGTTTGTGCAATAATAAATTATATTAATCATGACTGTATATACGTTGTTCTCCTACTTAAAAAGAACAAGAGCTGCAATTGGTCAGTGTAGAGTGTTCTAATGACAACGAAAAAGAAGAGATCTTTCCTTTTTTGCTATCCATGTTAGTTCACGTAGTGCATGAGTCCTATTTATATGCAAGTCTTATTTGTGTATAAGAAGAGGTTGTAAAATAAAAAGTCGTATGAAAAAACAATTTCCCCATTTTTTTGTGACAGCACTGATATTGACGTTTCAAATTATGTTCTGCTTAACTTCTATTTCTAACATTTATAAAACTACTAGTAACCTGTCCCGGCTCCAAGAATATGTGTACAAAGTTTCATGATGATCGGTTGAGTAGATTTCGCGTGAAAGCGTAACTAACAGACTTACATTCACATTTATAATATTAGTAGCGATATTGATACTACACGATAACGGTGTGGTTCAAGGAATACAAATTTGGCTGTGTTCAAAGGTAACTGGGTTTTAGGGTTGTAAAAATCAATACCGGTGGTCGGTGTCTAATGCACACATTGATACCTCGCGGAAGAGTTTGAAAGACTCGTAAATATCTTAATCCTTCATGAGGGGAAAAGTACGCGGATATTTACTTTTATCTCTATTAAGCTTCTACATCCAGTAGATTTAAAGCTTGACGTGATCGAAAGGCCTCGAGTTCTATTAATTAGGAGACATGTTAGGAGACACGTCACAATAAAAATGTGTTTTCATCGCGCAAAATTAATAAAAACCTTATTTTTATTCAGTTGCTACAACCATGTGCAATATCATCTACGGCGACGCATGATCTTATTCACAATTCCGTGGGTTGTTTACTTCATTCTGTTGAACCTCAGTTCTTTTGTGCAAATTAAATTAGTCTTATTTTTTTCTTAAAACATTTACCACTGAAAGTTCTTTCAAATTTCAGAGATAGATGAGCCGAAACAGACATACAAACAACAACTAAAAAATAAATTTTGTCCTTATACCGGCCCTCCTGCCACTATATCAGCGGTCAATGCAACCGGTCTTCGTCTCCAAAGTCGATAATCATCCGTAATTTCAATCGTCACTCCTTTCTTAATCATGTCACCTTTCGCACTATCCGTTCATCTCTTCTTAGTCCTGCGCCTACCAACGTACCACACTCAAGACTCAAACTGTACGTGTCCCATTGTTTCCGCTTAAACTAAATACTTAATCTTAATCTTACTAATCTTATAAATGCGAAAGTTTGAATTGATATTTGTTACTCTTTCACGCCCAAACGGCTCACCGGATCTGTATGAAATTTGGCACAGATACAGATTATGCTATGGCTACTTTCTAAACCAGAAAAATGAATGGTTCCCGTGGGATATATTTAATTTAGTTTTTCAAAAATGTACATATATATCTGTACATATAAATAGATCGGTTAATAAAAAATACCTTACGTAACGACATTCAATTTAAAATGAAAAAAATCACAATGTTGATTTACATACAACAAAAAATATATATTGAAGAATATTGTTTTAAGTCCCGGAGTTAAAATAAATAAATATGCGTCACGCCCGTAACGTAGTAGGCAGAAATCATGGATTTCCATTTGGCGCGATCCTAGCACCTCTCTCGCTTCTACCACATTCATACATGTATGCATGCATGCTCGTCGGTTATGGGTGCTCCTTATATCGCCCTTTTTTAGTAAGTCATTAATCTGATCGATATAAGTTTTCCTAGGGTGTCCCCTACCAACACTGCCACTCACTTTTGCAACATAAATTTTGTTTTGTTATTCTTCCTTTAAACGTGCCCGAACCAGAGAAACATACCTTTCTCAATTCTAGTCACAACGTCCACTTTTAAGCCACACTTTTCCTTAAAACTTAAAACGATATATTTAACCCTATCATTCAAAGTCACGCCTAACATACTTCTTAAGGATCGCATCTCAACGGCATTAACTCTACTAGCATAATTTTCCTGCCAAACCCAGCTCTCACTTCCATACAATAAAGTGGAGACTAGTACAGCATTGTGTATTGCCAGGCAAGCCGTCATAGAGGTTTATTCCACCTTGATCACCTGAAATTTAAATCACCTGAGTCACGTGACCTGGATGATTAAAGTGGAATAGTTGTCTAAGTTGGAATATTTATTTTGTGGAATCAAATCACCGAAGCGTACAGGGGTGTCTCTAATTTTAAATGGCTCCTTTATCATTTTGTATCAACCATATTCGACGATATAGATTATTCAACTTCCTCGGTGAGCGGTACCCATATGTTTTATATAGGATATGCAACCTCCTCGCTCAAATATTCAGCCAAATTAACTTGAACAGCATAAACCAAACATTTGTTTTTAAAAGAAAGTCGTTATAGGTCGATGGAAATTCTTATTACAAGATAGTCACGTACGATAATTGAACGTTAATTTGTACTACGATAGAAATATTTAGCATGATTAAAAAGAAAACCAAATGTACTGGATCATGATTAATTCAGAATTGTGATGTTTTTTTTATGTGAAAATGTGGCAAATGTAAAGTGAGCGCTGCCCATAGACAGCTGCAACAAGCAAATGTGTTGCAGATGCGTTGCCTACCTTTAATGGACAGAGGAGTGCATAGACATGAAAAAGGATATTTCCCTTTTCCCCTCCCCGTCCAATCCTCTTCCCTTTCCTATCCTATCCCCCTTATGAGGAACGAGTGGGAAGGGGAAGAGGACTGAAATTAGGCCTCTGGCACCTCACTCATCAGACGAAACGCAGAGTACTGCTGCTTCACGCCTTAAAAAATTAAAATAAAAATTTAGAAAAAGAGAGGACAGGTAGTGGACATTTAATTAAGCGGATAAATAAACGCTTGACATTAGAAAAAGCGTCCCAATTGGACGCCTTCAAGTCTTGACTTTATCGACCACTAATGGCATATCTGCTACTTTTGCATTATATCATTGTACTATATATAATACCTTGCATAGCAGTATGTTTGCATTGTTCATTGTGTAAATAAATCTATCGCAATATAAATTTGTCCCAATTTAAAAGTAATAAATTAGCAATAGATAAAATAAATTACAATAAAAATGTCAACCCTATATAGGTGATATAATATATGGGTGTGATAGGTAATATAACAAAAAAAATATTATTTATTCCACTTTGATCACCCAGGTCACGTGACTCAGGTGATTTAAGTTTCTGGTGATCAAGGTGGAATTGTACTATTATGGAATAAGCCATCATAGACACATTCTGACTCCTCACTACTGTACCAATAGCCCCATTCATTTTATGTCCCGCAATCACTCGTCGTTCAAAATCTTTAACGTGCCACTCTACTAAACATACACCCCAAATACACGAACTCTTCCAGCTTTTTTACTTCTTTACCGTTAAAATTTATTTCAATTATAGTCTTACTTTATTGTCTTTTAAACACCATTACTTTCGTGTTATCTACATTCACCTTCATGCCTTTACCTTCTAATGAATCATTCACTACCTTCAGCATAAGTTGTGAGTCCTCTTCAGATGACGCAAACACGACCTGGTCATCGGCGTACAAGAGACATTTTACAACTAGCTCAACCATTCTTAATCCACAATCTACGTCTTTCAAACCTTTCAAACAATAATCCATAAAGAGATTGAACAGCCACGGGGATGCCACAAAGCCCTGTATTACACCTTTATCGATGCTAAATCAGTCTGTTCTTGTAGCTGAACTGTCTTTTTACAACACACCGCTAGAAGACTTTCGCCATTCTCATAGACACATTCATCACCATATGCCCCCAAAACACTTTCCCCGCCCTTTTTACACCAACCTTTCCATTAAAATTTCCTAACATAATTATTCTGTAATTTATCCTACCATTCTCTAACTCTCTTCCATTACAAACAGTCTGTGTAACCACACTTTTAGGCGGAGCCAGAGGAGTCTTCGATTCACGCACTCATAATATTTCACACATTTACTCATCCTTTCAGAAAGAATAATCCCCACACCTTGACACGCTCTCTCGCACTCATCAATACCTGACCAGTACGAGGTAAGCGTGCCATGTGTGGTAATACCCTTTCCCTTTCTCTTCGTCTCACACACAACATGTCTATACCCCTGACATTCACTAACTCACAAACCTCATCGATTTTAACACTAATTCCTCCACATTCAGGGTGGCCACACCTTAGTAACTAATATTGTCTAAAAATGTTCTTTGCGTAATAAAATTTTCTTTACTTAAATAATTAAAAATATATTGTATTTCTGAGTGATCGTGATCAACATGTCTTGTCATCAAAGATTAAATTACATATCAAGACATTTAAATTGTTCTTCGTGGGCATTTTAAGGGGTTGCGATGATTACGTACATTTTCGTATCGCCTTTTTTAGTATTGTCTGCATCCGGAAACGTGTTTGATTACATATTATGTTTATGAATTCTTTAAAAATATGTCATCAGAGAGAAATATGAGAGTTTCATTAAAAGGGATTAAATTCGATAGCGTTAATTTTACCCTATTCAATTTTGTCGAATATGTCAAAATACGATTTAATGAATAGTTTACGAACATGCATGCAATTTATTTTTATTTATAAATTGTTAATTATTGCATATACGAGTTCGTTTGTCTAAGTAAGTCTAAATAAGTTCGTCTTGGTCTAGGTCGACGTTTGCCAATACCGGTAGTATTGGATGTTGTTGTTATTTTTGCTTTTTACATTCTGTCAAATTGCGGAAACCACCGAACTTTGTCAATAATTTGCATAATATTTTAGAAATATTTGTTTTTTTATTATGTTTTTATAGGATTTTCAAAAGACCTCATTTATATCAGTAGAAGCGTGTTATTAAAATAATGCCTTTGATATGCGGCCTTTAAGAAATATAAAAAATGTGACCCTGAATGAAAGGATAGCGTTATCTGAAAAAAAAGTAACTTTAAAGAAGGCGTTGTGATTAAACTTGAGAAAGGTATGCTGATGTGGTTACAATTCATGGAAAATTCAATTCATTAACAAAATGCTGAATAGTTACGGAAATGTTGTTTTTCTGCGAATTTCAACAAAATAATTTATTGGCGGGTCATTCATTAATAATTTTATTTTGTAGATATTACAATCAAGTCAGTCAATGACGCCATGTTAAGATGCTATAGATAAGGCGTTTAATTTTTCAAATTACCCAAGATCAGCACCAATGGAGTAATGTTTTCTTTTTTATTTATTAATCAACAAATTAATTATTTTTATATAATTTTTTCTCGTTGTATCAATTTTTGTAACTCGAGTTATGTTAACTTGTACGTATAATATTACAGGTAAAATCGCGTATCCTTGACAACTTGCAGTCGTCCACTGGTAGACGTAGGCGCGATCAATGAGGGAGTCATTGATATATAAAATTAGTTTACGCGTGAAAGCGTAACAAACAAACTCACATTCGCATTTATAACATTAGTTAGGGTTTATTTAAATATCTATAGTGTTAGTGTTAGTTAGGTTGGTGTAAGCCAACATTTTTATTCTTTTCTGTTGTAATGATACCAGTCTATCACGTCTTCATCAACAAGCTTCAACATATTTTAGCTACACAAAACCTTAATGGGTTATTCCTGAAACTTCTTCATGAATTACTCCGTACTTTGGTGAGGAACTATAAGAGATTCCGTTAGACAGACGGACACGCTAATGGAAGTTTATTATTATATGTAATGATTATTACACATCTCAATGGTACGAATAGTGTTCAGCGTTGTTGTTTCTTTAATTATTATTTTTTTTATAAGAGAAGGGGAGCAATCGATTGGCGGGAGCACCTAGGTGATCAACAACATTGTTATAGAATAATTGTTTTAACTGTCAATTATTCCAATTCAACGTTAAATAGCAATCAACTGCCTTGTATTTTACTGCTCTACAACGTATGGTTTTTCTACGTTGGGTCTGATTATAGCGTCGTCGAAACGGATTTGCAAAAGTCCGAATTTGATATATACAATGCCGAATTTCATATGTAAGTCAATAATGACATAGACAGGGATAACCAGGAATTAATTCGAATAATAAATAAATATAGAACTGAAATAAATAAAAAGATTGTGTATATTCAAACAGCCATTTAAATGCACCTTCTAGTTACATTCTACCATAACCAGCACAATAATGTCGTTTTATATTAAGGTTAAGCGAATTTTACTCCAACTATAAATAATTATACCATGTTCTACGTAGCGAAATTAAGTTATCATATTTCACGTTTGACCCACTCTCGTTTAAGTGAATAGTCGAACATATAGCGGTGTGGACATCAGACGAACACGCCCGGAACAATAGGTTAACTGCTCTGTTACATTAGATAACGAAATACATTGAACCTACGAGAAATTGGAATTTGGCTGCAGTTTTTACATTTTGGATCGATAAAATATCATGCACTGATTTCTTCTTTTCTTCCAAGATCTTTGAATTCATATTCTATGTTCTATGTTTAACTTAATATATTTAACTTAGGTTTCTCCGGAAGAAGAAGTTTCACGATATACAGTTAGTTTTACGGTAGAAAAATATACACTACGCAAAGCGACCAAAATAGGTGACCTATAAGACGGCATACCTACCATGGGAGTAATGAGTAACGTGTCAGACAATCTGCTTTGGGTTTATATTAAAGCAATCTAGGGGGTGACTTATCATGCACGGGATATATTTTTTTATTCACTGTAGTGGCAATATTCGAGATATTTTTGAATGTCCTGTTTCATCAAACAATAAGTTTAAGAAGTATTGAATTAAATTCAATAGTTTTACAATTCACTTATTATTAATAGAGAGAATCTTTAAGAATTTAATATCGTTACATTTAGTTAATTCACACAATATTTCCCAGCCGTTTACCAGTTTTAACCATAAAAAGATTATCAAAGAGAAATCGAATCTTCCCTCTTTACAATTTAGAACGATTTATCACCCTTCCTATTAGATTGGCAACAAGCAAAAGCATTTAAAAACCAATAAATCTGACTTTCTTTTTGATTCTTCATCATAGAGGGTCATCCTCGAGTGCAACGGGAGAGGGTTCTTGGATCTTTAAATACGCGCACCGGAACTCTCTGCATTAATCACTGATTATACTAACTGACTCTATGCCAAGGAGAGGAAGAATTCCAATCAAATATAATACCTCGCTGTTCTTAATCGTTCACGCCGCTTAGACTATAGGAGGTCACAATAGAACGGACTTTCATACATACCAGCGAAAAACATTCCCATCCAGTCGGGCAAAATATTCTAAATCGTACAATTTACGTGCAGTAGAATGTTATCAAGCAGAATCCACCACACTAAGCTCTTGTGTAATTCATTTAGCCGCGCGCATCATTTCTTACAATTGATTTTCGTACGACCTACGTACTTTCCTTGGATTGACCACACACATGGTTACCAACTGATGTTCGTTCAAATTAATTGTAAAGCAAATAAATGTCATTTAATTAGTGATAAAAAGTTAAGGAGGTTAGTTGCGCTTACAAATTACTTGCAGAGCAGGATATTTTTAATGCTTACTGGCTGTGCCCCGTGGTTTCACCCGCCGTGCAATTAAACGAAATCGTTTCACTTATACATGGCTATTAGTTTGTTAAAAAAATTGTACATTCATATTGCACATGAAAATTTTCAAAAAACAAAATTCTTTTTCTTTTATTTCTAACTATTTTAACTGATATTTATCCAAAAATACGCTCGAAATGTCAAACGCGTGAAGTTAAAATAGTCAGGTTTTCTCAACACAATACACAACTCTCATTTTCATGCAACTTTCTTATTTCATTTATAAAAATCTTCTCCAGACAGCAACAAAAACAAAAACAGACTGGTGAAATAGATCCGGTCGTTCACGCGTGATGTCGTGACCAAGGGAATATGGCTTTTTATATATGTAGGAAGAAGCTTATCAAGAAAGAAGTATATGTATTGAACCTAATATAGAAACAGCCGCGTACATGATCCGTCTAAGGGTTAAATTTTTATTTACCCCAATTGAAAAGGTAGTGGCGGAAAAAATAGTTACGATAAAAATAAATATACTATGTGTCAGTATGTAGTTAAGAACTAATTCCAAGAATTCTACTTTTTCAATCAACTTTTTAATGTGAAGCAGAATTTTTCTTAACTGTATTTTTCTGTGTATGACACAGTGCTAGAGCCCGCAACAGCAACATCTGTTCCTCGAATGGGACAGCAGCTTGACCGGTGAAATACCACGACCTTACAGAAGACAAGCGTGAAGTAGAAGTATTTCTACGTTTCGTCTGGTGACTGAGGTGGCGCAAGCCTAATTTTTTGTCTCTTCCCTTTCCCACCCTTTTCTAATAATAAAAGGATGAAAAGGGAATTGAATGGAGGATGGATATTAAAAGAAAATATCCTTTGTCTCTACTGTCCATTAAAGGTAGGCAACGCAATTACAAATTGTTGCAGATGCCTATGACTCTTCTTCTTGGCCGCTTCGCTCTTGTCAGAGTGGTCGTGTTTATCACGCTCCGGTAGATTGGGCCGCAGACAGTACTCGCCGCACGACATTCCGCCACCTCCGCCGTGTACCGCTTAACCGTTTAAGAGCTGAAATGTTATTATACTTCTTTAGTAAGACTTTTTTAGAAAATTGATTGCAAGTTATATTCTATTAAATGATTTGTAATGCCAGTTATACAGGACCGTTGTAAGGATAGGCTAGTTGTCCAATATCGTACATTCTTTATCGGCTTATGAAAACTTCATTAAAAACAATGATTAATCTTCCCCCCCCCTCATTACGAAAAAAATTGTAGCAGTGATCAGGTGGTTGCCTTATAGTTAATTAAATAAATATTGATAAGTGCACGCGTGCCGTGTCGTAGTCTAGAATGAACTATTAAACCAGTCGGAGGGCCACAGTAAGCATCCAACGGTCATGGACCAAAATCGAATGTCTCGGGGCGATGCGCGCGCACCGCCCTCCCCCGCACCTCTCCGTACTTCCATTGATGATCTTTTCAATATCAATACACATTCGTGATGCCATCATATAACAACATTTCGGATAAGAATATTTTTTCTGAATCCATCAATGATATGCGGCTGATATGAATTATAGGTGCATGCGTTTAGGTGTCGCATGTCCAGAGGGTTGTGTATGAGCGAAGTACGGCGGGCGCTGTCCGCGCTGCGCTCGCTTGGGCGTCGCTGCGTCTCGGCTGGCGGCGGGTGACGAGGGCGGGCGCGGGCGGTGGCGCGGGGCAGGGGCGAGCATTCGGCGCCGCCACGCACGCTCGTCGCGCGACCCAGTCCGCGCTGACGTTTAGTAGAGCTGCCGGTGTCGCCCTATTCTATCGCGCAGCTCGCTTTGCCGTGCCGTCGCATATTCTACTCTGCGCACTTTGACGTTAACGTCGGCTTAACGTTGCGGGTTAGGTAGGCTGCCGTCGGGTGGTCGATGGTCCGTGTTCGTTGAGGCTAGCGGTGGCAGCCCACGCTGCGGCTACAGCGACCCACTCGGCTGGCCGCCGGTGGTGTTTACACGCCGCGCCTGCACCGCGCCGCCCCGTGCGCTCATTCCCTGCGTACACCCGTCATATCCTATTCGTCGCTGTGAATTTTTTAACTTTTCCACCGAGATACTACAGAGGTATTTAAATGCTTATCAAAACTGAGTTTCCGCAGAGAGCACAGTCGTACCACATTAACTAGTGTCACGTACCGCTCAGAGCATACGCATCGATACCGACTTCTCATAGCCCATTCGAGTGATTTCACAACTCTATAACTATGGGCGCTAAAGAGAGCGTGGAGGCTGCTAAATTTTCTGCGCAAAATTGGAACAATTTCGAGGTTCGTAATACCTTTCAATTCACTTGCACATGGAGTGTTTGTATCCCCTCCCACCTCGTGTATGTCTATAATATAGGTATTTTATCGTATTTTAAAACTAAATTTCGATTATTATTAACGTTTAGCACCGTAAAGTAACGATCTACTTATGCATGTTCACAATTTTTTTTAAAACTCCTTAAATTTTCAAAGCTCTTAATACGGTAATTATAAAAATATACACAACAAATTAAAATCTAAGCGCTTAATCAGCTGTTTGTTTATTTTATCAATTTAACTACCAATTATTTTATCCTTTTAGAAACCATTTTGTTATCTAAGTATCTATACCTACAACCTAAGCCAATAATCCAGCTCAAACATTCCAAATTATGTCTATATGGCAATCTTAATTTAGCAGTGTCAGCATCTGGAACAGAAAAAGAGAATTTAAACTTGTTATAATTACATTAAAAATTTATAACGTACTATTAAACGTTATTATATTATAATTAACCATTAATAAAAGACATACTAAAATATTTATTTAACAATTTCTGATAATATTTTCACAAGCTTGCATGTGTGTGTGTGTGTTCATGTTTGTTGTTTTACAATACGTTTCGAAGAGCGTAAAAGTTTATGTGTGTGTATGCTTCCCTCGATGAGCACACACTAGATATAATATAGTTTAATGTCTAGACATATTTAGCTTGAGAACTAGGTTGACCCACATACACCTATATAGAATACTCTATCAGGCAAAGAAGACTCGCGATCGACTTCGAAATGCGGCTCTTGAATTTTAATTATTATTTGATAGCACCGACACAGTCGTTCCGTTGAAATCCAATATTAAATGAAAGTAAACTTTTCAAGATATTCTACCAACACTTCTATCGACGTTGACCTCGGCTTTATTAGCTTTATGCCAAAACGAAATAAATGTCAAGCAATATAAGACGCTATATTTTTTATTAAAGTTCGAGGTGTGTCGGATAACCCTATTACAAGCATCAGTGGGTCCTCGTACAATATAGAAATACTTACAATCCTCTCAGCTCGCGTAGCTCTGAATATTCCAACATTAGGTGCTATGCATACAGATAAACAAGTTTATAGTGTCATCAATATTTATTATTCGGCACATGAATACAAATAGGCAATGAAAGGCTTATGAAATATTTAAGAAAGAACTTTCGATATAAAGATATTACGATAAACTTATTACTTATCATGAAACAATATACTAATATAATAACATTTGAGTATAAAAAAATAATAGACTAAAAAAGCATTACGCATTTATCACTTACGCGTAAATTATTCAATAGCCGACAGTCACAAATTCGAAGTGACAAAATGACTAGGCAAATAACAGCTTTTGTACAAAAAATGGAAATAGTTATACTACTCAAGTATACTAAAAATTGTATTTCAAATTTGCTTTCATGCATGTTCATTTCATACCATATTAATTCCATCCCATTTTGATAACAACGTATAATATAAATTAATATCGAAATAGACTGATCTGTCATAAGAATGATTATTCTTAATGCCGACATTATAAGAAATGCACTAGCCCAGTGCTTAGCCGTAAAACATAATACTGTAAGAGCTGAAGTTACTAACATTCATATACGTAGATATATATTAAAAAATGTGACAAATAAGTCTATTCTAATCAATGCATGTTTGCTTAGCCCAAATAAAAAAAAACATTTTACCTATTTTAACATAATAATAACTTATAAATAAAAATAACTTATCTGAAATAAACATCTACAATTACCCTTTGGAAATATTTAAAGTACACTAAAATCTTAAATATAATATTTGTGCATTACTGGTTCTTCCTTTAGAACCTACTACTGAAAGTCGTAAGCGCATTATAGATGTAGTGAGAAATGATTTTCTTTCGGGAAAACTCGGATCTTCATCGGAATACGATGACGCCCGAACTGTCAATGAATGATTGTATTAAACGAGTGACATTTTCATACCATTAATAAGGAACTGTATTGTTAAGTGTCAAATGTCAAAATGAATAATGTCATTATATAATATAGAAACACAAAGTTATAAGAAGCTAAATAGCTTCTTATAACTTTGTGTTCTCTCAAATGAGAGAGCACGATAAATACGAACTTTTCGGAAAAATTACGAAGGAAAATCTTTTCTGAATATATCTGTACACATGTGAAATGTAGTGAAATTATATGAAAGTAATTTTGTAACAAAGTCGGATTATAGAATATAACATGAGGCATCAATTGCAGCATGGCGTTGTGAAACATCACTATAGGCACGGCACCCAGCGCTCGCAGAGCCTCAACCGCGGCCACTCGCTGTCGCGCACAGATGGCACCTGGTGACATCACGGGACCGCGGGTAAGCTCACGCACACATCACAAATATCCCTATAATCACAGTACCCAGCACTCGCAGACCCACAACAGCAACCACTCGCTGTCGTGCAAAGGTGGCACCTGGTGACATCACAGGACCGCGGATAAGCTCATGCACACATTGCAAACATCCCTATAGTCACAATACCCAGCGCTCGCAGAGCCTCAACCGCGGCCACTCGCTGTCGCGCACAGATGGCACCTGGTGACATCACGGGACCGCGGGTAAGCTCACGCACACATCACAAATATCCCTATAATCACAGTACCCAGCACTCGCAGACCCACAACCGCAACCACTCGCTGTCGTGCAAAGGTGGCACCTGGTGACAACACAGGACCGCGGATAAGAACATGCACACATTGCAAACATCCCTATAGTCACAATACCCAGCGCTCGCAGAGCCTCAACCGCGGACACTCGCTATCGCGCACCGCTAGCTCCTGGTGACTTAACGAGATCGCGGGTTAACTCAAACATATATCACTATAGGCACCGTACCCAGCGCTCGCAAAGCCTCAACCGCCACCACCCGTTATCGCGCACTTGTAAGCTCACACAAACATATCTATAGGCAAGGATTGAAACAGAACAGAACAAGTCAGTTAAACAGTGGTAGAGTCCGCAACAACATCAGTTGCACGAATTGGCCGACTCGACCGGTGAAATACCACGACTTCACAGAAACCAGGCTTGAAGTAGAAGTACTCTGCGTTTCGTCTGACGAGTGAGGTGCCGGAGGCCTAATTTGAGTCCTCTTCCCCTTCCCACCCTTTCCTTATAAGGATGGGGTGGAAACGGGAAGATGATTGGACAGGGAGGGGGTTAACACGGAAAAGCAAATATCCTTTTTCTTGTCTATGCCCTCCTCTGTCCATTAAAAGTAGGCAACGCATCTGCAACACATTTGTTTGTTGCGGATGTCTAAAGGTAGCGTTCACTTGATATCAAGTGATGCGCTTGTTCGTTTACCGCCTTATTCCATAAAAAAAGTTTAAGTTTTCCAATTTCAGTTATGACATATACCTTTAAAAGAAGCGCCCCCATAGCAACTTATTATTGACTTGCAAAGATGTTTAACTATTTTAAGCAATATCAAACCACTGTTATTAAACGCATACAGAACCTGTGCTAATTTATTGTGGCAAATAAAATACCACCAATTCATGAAATGGCCGGACACATCATGATGAATTCTATAACACGCAATATATATAACTTGTATTGTTAATTTTTTAAAATTAATGTCTTTCTATTATTTGAAAATTTTACAAATTTGTAATAATAACTCTATTCTAATCTAGATATATAAGATTTACCTGCTTCTTAAATTATTATGAGTGTGCAATAAAATGACATCAAGTCTTGAATAAAAAATCATCACACCTACATTTCAGATTCAGTAATTATTCAGTTATCCAGTCAAAGTCAGGCAAACAGCCAGTGACGTGCCGAGACATTCTCGACTTGGCATGTTTATGTTAATTAACACTTGACATCAAAACTTTATGTAACGCATGTTTTCTAGCAATTGCCATTTATACAAGCGAAGGCAAGCCGTCTTTTCACCTCGTGACTTAACAGATACATTTTATTTCGAACTGAGTCTATTTTTGTGTGTTTTAATTGCCAGTTACGTAAAATTTCACCGAAAATCCTCTTACAGTGCCGACAATAAGATAATGTGAGGAGGCACTGTGGCGCAAACATTCTTGTTAATATCGACGAATTGTATTTATTTACCTTTTAACATAAGTCTTCTCGTCATCATAAAATCTTAGACTTAATTTTCAGATACTATACATTTTTAAGTCGATTGTAATATTGGCTGAAATAATAATCATCATCTCCTTGCCCTTTTCCCACTCACGTGGGGTCGGCACAGTATGATTGTATTGTATAGGTTTTGGCTACAGTTTTTACGGCCGGCCGCCTGCCTGACGCCAACCCTCCTCGGGAATAATTGGTTGTATTTAACTCTCGTTTTACCAGTGTCATCAAAGACAACAACGTTGCAGATGTAATCAAATTTCGCGAGGACTGTTATTGGTCCAGTCCTTCTCATCAGGTTCATTAGCTGATCGGCATTCCTCTCATCTGTGATAATAATCCCGCGCTAATTTCCAGTCCTGTAAAACCAGCACCCTCTTCCGTCTTCATGGAATTCCGCCAGTATCTATTCTGTGTAGTAATACATTAGTGCTTACTCTTTTTGATTTCGAAACAATTGAATTCAGCTTGAGAAGGCTGCATGAGGTGGACAATCAACATAACATTTACATAAACTTTCGATTTATTTTCTCGTTGGTAGCATCGTTCAGTCTGTCAACAAATGAACGATTTGATAATGCACAAGTACACTGCCTTTAGGAGCCTCCTGGTCGCTGGGGATAAATTCAGTTTTTTTCTTACACATTTGTATGATATTAACAAACGCATTAATATTATTAAAAATACATGCTAAGAAATAAATTAATTAAATATCATTTTAGACACATGTATGACAAACTGAAATAATATTTTTTTAATAAAATAAGTGCTCTTACAAGATGGACGAGTAATTATTAAAAATTGAAGAAACCAGTGTCTTCATAAGATTTTGACGATGATAGCTTAAAGAGAAGAGTGAACAGTATAATGCTACTAGGACTGCAGAAATGTAGAGCTACATATTTATTGGTAATTGAATAACTACGGTTCGACTCCATGCTTCAATGACATTGCTAATTAACATTATAAGGGCTTGTAGTTCACTACACTTAAAAAGATTGGTATCTATAAATATCTGATCAGAGTTTCCTAGCTTTTCATGGCACGACCATGTCATGCAATTTACATACTTTAGAATATTCAAATTTATAGGTGTAATTTTGTGTAACCATTATTATTGGTGGTCATTTATTCATGCCACAGGTGAAAGAATCTACGAGATCGAGGATGCAAAAATGTAACCTGATAGGAGAGCCAGCCGATAGATGTAGCGATATAATTATGTATAATAAATAATTATTTTTTAATAATAATTAAAAGTCCCATTAAAGTATACACACATATCATACAGCCAAACACATATCATACATTTGGTAATGTATACAAACCATGTACAAACTACATTAAACTTATAAAACGGTGAAATACCACGACCTCACACAAAACAGGTATGAAGTAGAAGTATGTATTTCTGTGTGTCGTCTCATTAGTAAGGTGGCCCAAATCTGGTCCTCTTCCCCGACCATTTTCTAATATGAACAGGATAGGAATTCGGTGAAAATTTGAAAGAGGCAGGGAATGGATAGGAAAAGGAAATCCCTTTATCACTCTTTTTGGGTTATGGCTTATTAAAAAGATACATGTTGGTATAGCGTTAATGATATGTTGTGTTGCAGGCAGCATAGTGCAGTGCGCCGAGTGCGGCACGCGCACGATGGGCAACAAGTTGTCGTCGTGCTCCTGCGCGCCCATCCTCCGCAAGGCGTACCGCTATGAGGACAGCCCGTGGCAGAACTCCCGACGTCGCGATGGACATTTACTAAGGTTGTTGTTTTACCCACGACTTGTTCAACTCGATGTCCTTAAATATTTGTCCAAGACCATCAAAAATACAAGAATATAATATAATGTTATTTCTTACTCTCCAGTCCTGATTGCGGTGAGTACGATAAAATTGGAATTACATTTTTTTTAGATGAAATATGTCCTTTCACGTACCTCTGAGATCATGTGTGCAAAATTTCATAATGATCGGTTGAGCCAAGTAGTTAAGGTGTAACAAACAAACAAACGTAAATTTAAATTTATAATATTTGACATTTCAACCTCTTCATCTTTCTATTTAACGTAATCATAAATATAGACGAAGAAAAGGCAAATTATGTAAGTACGCGTACTGTTTATATATACTATGATAAAATTTTAAAGAATTTAAAAAACAAAATGAGAAAAATTGCACAGAATTGTCTTGGAAACGTGTAAACATATTATTAGGTATTGCTTAGAAATTTGCTTAAAGCTTCTTAACATCCTTGCGAACCAAAACTGTAGAGAAATGCAAATTGAAAACACGACGAATACGCAATAGTTCTGTTCTGATGAAGTTAGTTTAACTCAATGATCTCAAAGTCTCGAAACATATTCTCAGAACAATCTCTAAGGGATAAATAGCTCGATGGATCACATAGTTAACGATAAAAGTATCTTACCCTATACCTATACCTTCGGTGACTTATTTCACCAACGAGTAGTTTCAATACGTAAGTTTTTTTTTATGTGAGAAGGCGGCAAACGAGCAAGCGGATCACCTGATGTTAAGTAAACGCTGCCCATAGACATCCGCAACAGGCAAATGTGTTGCGGATGCGTTGCCTAACTATAACAGACAGAGGAGGGCATAGACAGGAAAAAGGATATCCTTTTCCTCATTAACGCCCTCCCCATCCAATCCTCTTCATTTTTCCATTCTATCTTAATGAGGAAAGGGCGGGAAGGGGAAGAGGACTGAAATTTGGCATCCGGCGCCGCACACATCAGACGAAACGCCGAGTACTTCTACTTCACGCCTGTTTTCTGTGAGGTCGTGGTATTTCACCGGTCGAGCCGGCCCATTCGTGCAACGAAGTAAAAGAGTGTGTAAAATAACGTAAAGGGCGCCGTCGACAAGTTAAACAACATTGTCAATAACATTTTTAGGAAACAAAACCCAATTCTTATTAAAAGTCGTCAAATTCTCGAGTATATACATATAAAGGTTAAGTATTAAAAGGTACTTCATAATGAGGCGGGCAACAAATTAAATATTTGAATGTAGGAACTCTCGTGTGCCAGCAACGTAATTAGCAGCATCAAACAGGCCGGGGCCGGGCCTGGTTCAAATTGTTTTTATTATAACTTTCCTCTTAGCAGATGTGGGGAATAATAGTAATTAAAGTCTCGCTGCAACTAATATGCACTAGTTATAAAGTTAAATGAACTCCGCTGGTGAATTAATAGTTTTGTGTGAATCGACTCTATATACACTCAAATGCTACTCCAATTTAACATAGTTTTTATTTGCCTTAGGGAAGAAACGGATGGGTAATAAGATGTAAGCATACATACAACACGCAACGCCGAATAATGCATTTATTTTATGCACAGAATATATAAAGGCACTTATGCACTGTGCATAAGGCAATTGCCTAGTTCTCAAAATAGACCTGGTCAGGGCTTTTGTCGAAGTATTGAACTTTGCAAAGGAGTGAAACGAATTACCAACATTATTATGTTCCATGATTTTATTACTAGCTGAAATAATTCATTTATTATATTATTCTTTAAATTAATAAATTGTATTAATTTAAAGAATAGTATAATATATAAAAAAATAAGTAATCAATATTGTACATGTAATATTTTAGTGAGTATGAGCGCGTATTTATTGTAGTAAAAACCCTTTAGCCGCGTTAAATGATATTAGGTAGGGGAAAATCTTATAGTTCCGCGTGAACAACATGCTCGAAATGCATCCGCAACACGCGTCAACAACATGCTTATTTGAATTTGGAATAGTTTCGACGAACTTTTTTTTATTAATATTTCTTATTCAATTTTGACTTTTATTGTTAACAACAAGGGTTTAGTTTTTGTTGATTATTTTTGAACCATTGTCGTGTCTTTTCACCTGTTTTGACATTTTACTTCTGTCGGCAGTCCTTATGGCTGTCTGTGTTTGTATATTTATAGTGTTAAAACTAAACTAATAAAAATATGCACATAATAAATAACCATCATAATGACTTAAAACTAAATATTTCCAGACTTTGGGCGGAAGTATTCCACGTGTCCGCGAGCGGCGCGGGCACGGTGAAGTGGCAGCAGGTGTCGGAGGACCTGGTGCCCGTCAACATCACCTGCATCCAGGATTCGCCCGAGTGCGTGTTCCACATCACCGCCTACAACTCCCAGGTTGACAAGATACTCGATGTCAGACTACTACAGCCGGGTAAGTCATAAAACTTCTAGTTGAATAATCTGTCCCTTGCAGTATATTAAAACCCAATACGACTTTGGGTCCTTCAAAAAGTGAGAGTAATCCTTCTTTATATTTGCTCTGGTTATTTTACTGTAGGTGGCCCGCCGCACGTTGGCCCTCATATCCTATAAAAATGTCAATTCAGAATTGTTATAGAGCAAGCAGCAGAAGTAGCAGTTATTTCACTGTGCAGGTGGGTAGCGGTGGTCGCATAATGTTATGATGATGGCTGTCTTGCTTACTCACTTGCATCCTTCTACTATGCATAAGCATTCATAGATTTATAAACTGGTTAAAGTATTTTGCTTCATAACTGAATATTAACTGGAATTATTTATCGAATAAGCAAGCTTAACTCAAGTGATTGGTCAAAGTGCACCAATCTCTAAATAAAATGGGGCAATAGAGAGAATAGAAGACTCTTAGGGGGACACAAAGACTCGTTCTCACGCTTTTTTAAAAGGCGTTGTTATCAATATATAGTACCATATTCTGCTGCAATGGTCCAATGTGTAGTGTTAGTGCAGCTCTATTTGCCCATCAGTCGTCTCCTCAAAATCAATAATACCTTGTACATGCGTGCTTTATTAAAAGTTTAAAGTCAACGACATTGTATTGTACCTAATTTCTTAAACAACATATCTGCCATATATTATTAGGTATACTTTTAGGTATTTTTAGAAGAAGTAGTAAATAAAGCCACACCTTCAACGCATTACGTTTCTTAATAAACGCTTAGTTATTAATTAACTTATAGTTACATTCACATTTTAAGATTATAAATACTTGTTAGTAACTGAGACGCCTTTTATAAAATAGGTAGAAATAATTATTAGCATTAAATAGTACAAGATCAACTGATTGCAGAGCGAATTACAACTCTCTTAAAATTAGCATTGAGTGAAGGTTTATTAGATATGAATGGCAAATTAGAGTGACTCCAGTAGGCTTTTAAGTATGCCTTTAACCGCAGAATATGTAATGTACTACGTATTCTCATCATCATCTGCACTGGGGGTCGGGTCATATCGGGTGTTGAGTCGGCACATATGATTGTAGTCTATCCTTACTTCCTTATTACTGTTTGTACTGTGTGTAAGTTTGTTTGTTACGCTTTCACGCGAAAACTATTCAACTAATCATCATGAAACTTTATACACATATTATAGGAGGTATTTATTATAAGTAACATACTTTTTATAAATAATTTTTTTAAGAAAAATTAAAAAAAAATGTTTTGTCAAAAAATCAAATAATCTAGCTACTTCAACGCCATAATATTATAAAGGCGAATTTATAATAAATTTATATGAGTGGATGCATGCATGTTTGTTACTTTTTCACTCAAGAATGACTGAACGGATCTGGATGAAATTTGGTACAGGGATAGATAATAATCTGGAATACCACACAGGCTGTTTTATATCCCGAATAAATGTACTGTTCCCGTGGGATACGTTTTTTTACGGGTGCATATCTACATATAAAAAAGACGATCTTCCGTATGGATTCCCAAAACGTTTTGGGAAAGCGGATCACTAGTACTTTATAAGTTTTGGCTGCAGTTTATACGGCCGGCCGCCTGCCTCACGCCAACCCTCCTTGGGATGGCTACTAAAACAACTGGTTGCATCTTGATCAAATTTATATGGGAGTACATGATAACAACCAACTTTTAATCAAAGAAAGGTAATATACAAAAGTACATAGTAATAAACAAATAAGCCCGGCCGTCTACTGCGCGGCTTTTGAAATCAGTAGTTTTTACTTAATTTGCAGTTTAAACTTTTGATGAACTCAAAAACTACCGGTCGGATCTTGACTAATATAAAATGGGAACAACCGACAAACACTAGTTCTCGATCATAAAAATAATCATCAAAATCGGTTCTCCATGTGCGGAGCTTTGAGGTAACAAACATAAAAAAAAACATACAGACGAATTGATAACCTCCTCCTGATGTCGGTTAATTAAATCGTCGTTCTTCATCAACGTATGCATTAGCAATGAAAATTATAATGGTAAAAAACGAACTGTATTCCGTATTTGGAAAACGTATAGGGGAAACGTACGTATGTTGCAAGTCTAAACTCGAATATAACAGCCGAGCGCTATCCAACGGCGAGGATACTGTGCTGGAAGGTGTAAATTATATTAATTATAGGGATTGTACTTGGAATCAACTGTCATAAATAATATATAGATACGTATTTCTTTAAGAGCTTGTTAATTTTAACTATGAGTTTGAAAATCTTATTGTAGCAAATAATATTTAAATAAAGGTCCGTAACGCAAAGTCCTCCAACATAAAATTTAAAAGTTTCTTCAAGTGAACCGTCATATGGGGCCATTTTACGAGCGTAAATCGAAAACGCGCGGCCCGCACTAACCCAGTTTTAAAATTACACTAGGTAGATATTACACGGGTAATCGACCGAAATCCAAACCAACACGCAGTAGCTATTGTTAGGTACATACTTGTCTTTGTAAAGCTTCTTTTTATTTTAATTAACACTCATCTCGATTTGAAGCAATTTTAACTTTACTCGTATATATGATTAAGATAGGTACTACTCATCATTACGAAACTTAACGGAATATTGTTTTTTTTGTTATAGAAGATGGTGGATAATGAGCAAACGGTTTAGTTGAAAATAAGTGATCGCTAACCATAGGTATCTGCAATATGCTAATGAGCTGCAGATGCGCTGCGTACCTTTAATGGACAGATGAGGGGACAACGAGGAACGATTAGATTTACGTTTCCTATACCCTTATCCGCGCAATCCCCATAGCCCATAGCTAAGAAATCTTCAATGGTCACTGCAATAATTCCTACAATTCCTTACAAAATAATTGCTTTATGTGAGAACAATTTTTTGATGTCGTATATATTATTATTTCAGGGACCCGAATCGGACAGGCTTCAGAATGCTTCGTTTACTGGAAGGACCCTATGACAAACGACACTTGGGGATTGAATTTCACTTCTCCCATTGATGCCAAACAATTTAGAGAATGTTGTGTAAGTTTTCATTTAAATCAGGTTTGAGTAAAACATTTATACTCATGGAGTCAATTACTGATAAATCGTTTCAATGTAAAGAACTGGAACCAAACATGAGTTAAATTTACAACACAGTTTACGCTGTTTTTATTTAAATTATCTACTTAAATTGATGGAGATATTTATTATAATTGATTTTGAAATAAAAAATATGATTGTGATTCCAGTCACCATCATTTAAGTTCTCGCGCAAAGCTTCATCAAGCTACAGCCTGAAATTAGAACCCCCGGGGAGCAAGCAAAAGTTCAAGACCAAGAGGAAACCAGTTTCTACGCCAGCTAGTCCGAATCGTTCAAGGTATTTTGAACTCATTGACTGCCATATGCTACGTAAAACTAATGAAATAGATGAAGATAATCTTCATATTTTCGCTTTTTAGTTTGACCTACGGTCGTGAGCCGCAATGCACCTGCATGTCTCAAGAACAATACGCGAGATTAAGAGCCCAAGATCCGCGGTATCGTAAGTATTGAAACACAATAAACGAAAAATATAAACAAGGTGATACCTCTATGTCATAAATCGTCCTTTGGTCTAGGTTCATCAACTTTACCACGTACAACAACTCGCGCTATAGAAACGGAAGCGGGCGCTGCCGCGGGCACTGCCAACCGATCGGACAAGGTCGCCGCGGCTACTTCTTCTACTTCGCTGTACGACAATGTCGCCAACGCCCAACCGACAACTCAGCCACCGCCTAAACGTATGTCTTATTACATTAAACTTTCGTGGTTTATACTAACATAAGGTTTGTAAGAGACGCTCTAAAAGGCTAATTATGTAAAGAATCCCGTCTCTTACAAACCTTGTACGTCTTATCTATGCTCTTTCCTATAGAGTTACTGTAAGAGAATATTACTTGACTCTCTCTGAGACTGCGAGACGTTATGCGGTGACCACTGACTGATCTTTGGAGGTTAAAGTCCACTACTGCACTTTCTAGCTTATTGAGTGATTTTTAATACTTTACTACTTTAAAAAGTCATACATTAAGAATTGGAGTATACTGTGTATAATGACAAAACAATATCAACGGTATTTTATATATTTTCATTAATATATAAGGAAAAAAGCAAGAAAAGATTGCGTAACGTTTCTAGCTGATAAACTACGGTATTCGCTTGTAACTAAATCTCGATCGAACGGAGAAAGTAGCTTTTCGATATTTTTATATATAGCATATTTTAGAAACAGTGTACAATGTAGTAGTAGAGTAGGGCACGTTGAAAGGATGAATAAAGACAGAATAACAAAACAAATTTATGTTGCAAAAGTGTGTCGCAGTGTTGGTAGGGGACGCCCTAGGAAAACTTACATCGATTAGAATAATGACTTACCAAAAAAGGGCGATATAAAGAGCACCCATTACCGACGAGCAGGCATGCGTAGATGTATGAATGTAGAAGAAGCGAGAAAGGTATGCCAGGATCGCGCCAAGTGGAAATCCATGATCTCTGCCTACCCCTCTGGATTACGGGTGAGAGTGCATACTTTTTTTTAATTTAACAGTGGTAGCGCCCGCAACAACATCTGTTGCACAAATGGACCTGCTCGGTAAAATACCACTATCTCACAGAAAACAGGCGTGAAGTAAAATTACTTTGCGTTTCTTCTGATGGGTGAAGTACCGATGGCGTAGTTTCAGTTCTCTACCCCTTCCCACCTTTTCCTTATACGAATAGGATGGGAACGGGAAGAAGATCGGACGAGGAGGGGGTTGGTGGGGAAAAGGAAATACCCTTTTTCCTGTCCATGCCCTCCTCTGTCCATTAAGATGGGCAACGTATCTGCAGTACATTGTCTTGTTGCAGTATGGGTAGCACCCACTTAACATTAGGTTATCCGCTCGCTGGTTTTCCACCTTCTTGCATAAAAAAGGAACACGACATACACACTAGTGTTTCTTCTTTAAATCACATCGAACTACCACTAATTTATGTAGAATGCTACAGATATTTATTCTAATTAAAAAAATGTATTACATTTATTTTATTCTGACTATATTCTAGTTTAGTGTATTTTTATGACGTTGTAAGCAGTTTACTAAACAAGGTGTGCCCCATATCTTAAAATATGAAAAGCCTTTTAACTGTATGTAATCTCATATAATTAATTTTGATATAACTTGTCTTTGATGTAGCGGCTGCTCGTCAAACCGATACTCAGCCGCCGTCTCGGCCGCCCAAATCCCAAGAGACATCCACCATGACGACCAACACGTCCACAGCACCCAAGACTGTCACCGCTTCGGTCGGCACTCATGGCACTAATGTAAGTATTATATTGTTAACAATCTCTTTAAGCAAGACCGTAACTCAAAGGTGTAAGCAGATATTAAAGATTCAGAAAGAACATATCTCTTACTTACTCTTACTATATATTGTGCTTACCCCAAATTTATCATTAATTATAGTATTGTGCTGGCCCTGCTTAGTCGTGTGTGATTTTTGAGGGTATTTTCACTTCGTCGTCGTCGTCGTAGCTGTTGTCCGGTTATTTGTTTGTCCCATTGAAATGCTAATCAATTAATTTCTTATAACTAATACCGTAGTTATTCTGAATCGCAACTTTTATGTTTCTTTGTGTCTATTATATAATGATTAAAACCGGTGTGATGACGACCTCGCTTTAATTGATGATTTAACGAACTTACCTGAAGTGAAGTTCTATCCCAATTACACTTTGAATTTGAAAGCATTAAAATGCGTGGTATTTATGTCATATTTTCCTATAGAAAGGCCTTTTTTATAAAAAAAGTACACTCGTTTTTTTTTACAATATCTACAAAACTATTAATTGGAGATATAATAATATCCATCATATTCAACAACTTCTAATTAAGCATTAAAATGGATAAAGCTAAATCATTGGCATTATTGGTTAACACAGGTCTTTGATAAAACTTGGCAAATACTGGAAGACCCACTTCAGCCAACAAGTTTTCTGATTAGGTCTATGGATACGCTTGATCTAAGAGCTGCTGAAGTAGACGCATGTCTAATGAATTGATCTTTTAATTTACTGGTATCAACACCATTGTCACATAAGACATTTTTAATCCAGCAGCTTAAGACTGTGAAGTTACAGCTTTATATGAGCTTTTAAAGCTTATGCAAAGATTTTCTTCTTTACCTGACGAACGACGAAGACAGGGTTGCGTTGAGCCCTTCCTTAAGCCTTAATCAAGTTTGGGATCTATCTTAATATACTAATATAATCAGAATTAATTCTGTTGTTTAAACAAATGTTATATTAACTTTTGAAATTGTCTGAACCCTGTGGGCTGTGAATAATGCAATTAGTGTAACAGATTTTTTTGTTTGGACATTCTAGGTCTAACTTATCGTTAGAATAAAATTGTGCAAGTAATTTAATATTATCGATGGATAACAGATCTCATTGTCTTTAGGAGCGAGTGGTCTTGGCATAAAGAAACCTTTAAATAAACGAATCTTTCTGTCAACAAATCCAGTTTTGATCCAATTTTTATTATTGACAAATCTGATCGATGGCTGTTTTAAACTGCCATATTGTGCATCCCTCATTAAATTAGGTAGGCTTGTAATAAAATATATAATATGAGGAACAGAAGTTTCATATAAAACAACGCTATGATGTTGACAAAACAGGAACCTCCTTTTTAATCCTGAAGGCGAAGCAAGCATAATATCGATAGAAAAAAGAGAAGATATCTGCGTCTCGGTTAGGAATAGCAAGGCCAGCTTGGCCGTCTCCAGATGGCAGTGGACGGCTTCCAGGTTGGAGTGGAGTCCCCTGATATTGCAGAAGTCGACGGCTAGCGTGACAGGGGACGCCGAACCGCGCGTTTGACATGGTGATGCTGGCCCCTTCGATCAGTGCCCTCAGGAAGTTACTGTGTATATGTGAGAATTATGCGGTAACTCACGGCCTTGAATATAATGTGGCAAAAACTGAAGTATTGATCTTTCAGGCTGGTAACAAATGCTTCTCTGATGTTTCACCAGTTACCCTTGATGGAACTCCGCTTAAAATAGTCAATAAGTACAAATGTTTAGGCCACTGGCTCACAGGATAACAAATAGATGACAATGACATCGAAAGGGAGCGTAAGGCGCTAGCGGTAAGAAGTAATATGCTGCTCAGGACATTTGCTTGCTCTAGAAATGTAAAAATAACATTTTTTCGAGCATACTGCCAATGCTTTTATACTCGCAGCATCTGGTTTAATTATTCTTAGAGAGCGTACAGTTACCTACGCGTGCAGTGCAACAATGCTTTATGGGACTGTCTGGGCTGCCACGCTACTGCAGCGCCTCAGGGATATTAGTGGAGGCGCGGGTGGATGGCTTCGCCGCCATCAGACGCAAGCGCATAGCGTCTCTCATACGACGGCTGCAGCGGGTGGCAGCCCCAACACTCTCCTAAGGGTGGTTGCTGGTCGTGTGGACAGACCCTTATACAAACACTGGGTCGAAGCCCACGTTGTAAAATAAATAAAATTATTATTTTTGTCATATAATGTTCATCATGTACTAACATTATTTTAAGTTTATTATTACTAACAAATATGAAGAAGACAGCTACAACATGTTCGCTTTTCTCTTGACTATATCGACGTTCAATGAAAGAAAAATATTTTTTGTATCTTGTTTATGGCGCTAAATACTTTATTTTGTAAACAATGACACCCTTTATTTGAAATCTTTTTAGCGCAAAGTTTAAAGTTTAAAATGAGTAAATTTAATAATATTCATCAGACGGCTGAAGAAGCTCAAGGGATTGCTGGTGCGAACCAACATAATCAAGATCTCAAATCTGAGGGGGTACAAGCAGGTGGCACGCTCACCACCTCAAAGTCTTCTTCAACTTCTACGCGGTCTAATAAGGAGAACTTGCAGCATATGCCCAAGAGTGTTGACTATGGGGACGGCAACGAATCCGTAAGTGAACGAAAATTATTTATTATTCCAAGCAATATAATACGGAACGGTAGCAATAAAATCAATGGGCCGGCTCGACCATTGAAATACCTCACAGAAGACTTTTTTTATGTGAGAAGGTGGCAAACGAGCAAGCGGATCACCTGATGCTAAGTGAGCGCTACCCATAGACATCCGCAACAGGCAAGTTTGTTGCACCTTTAATGGACACAGGAGCGAATAAACAGGAAAGGGATATTTCTTTTTCTCCGTTAACCCCCTCTCCGTCCAATCCACTTCCCTTTGCCATTCTATCCTTATGAAGAAAGATTCTATCCTTATGAAGAATACCACGACCTCACAGAACAGGCGTGACGTAGAAGTATATTGCGTTTCGTCCGATGAGTGAGGTGCCGGACACCTAATTTCAGTCCTTTTCCTTGCTTTCTTGGGATGGGAAGGGGAACAAGATTGGACCACGAGAGAATGAATGAGGAAAAAGAGTATCCTTTTTCCAGTATTATCACCTCTGCCCATTAAAGGTAGACAACGCACCTGTGATTAGTGGGTTATGTGTATCTTATTGCAGATGCGTAGTCTTTATCATCAGGTGACCCGCTTGCTCGTATTGCCTTTTCGATTAACTTAATATTTGAAATGTTTTTTTAATCTATTTACATCGGGTGGAACTCAAACCTAGGACTCCACTCTTTTCTTTCTTACTCTCTATTGCTTTCTCTATTAGTCAACTAATAACAAAAAAGGACAACGAATAGAATAGAAATAGCCATGATATTTATAGTTCATAAAAAAAATCAAACATAAGATTGTCCTAAATATACAAATAAAGATTCATTCAGACTAGTGACAATGTTACAATACTTTCAGTCACGCGAGTCCGATAAGCACGCGACGCATCACCACAACGTTATCAACAATAATACTTCAGGATCGCGCCGCACCAAATCAAAGAGTACTGAAGACATGAACATGGGTATGTACCACGTCACGTATTCATTATCATCGTTCTTATACCTTTCATAAAAATGCAATATTATCGTTTCGAATGCCTTTTCCTACATAATTAATTAAAAACTATACATTATGTACTTGCTATACAAAAATTAACCTAAAGGTAACCAAGGCTGCTGCATTCATCAAAGCAGCAGGTACCGGCAAGATCTCCTTTCAGAGGGGAACAAAAAACATAATTCATAAATCAATACTTAAATAAAAGATTACAAGTCACGTCTACGACCCCAGAGATATAATGATAAAATGCTTATATTATTTTTTTTTAAAGATTCGAGCACCCTCAAGCGGATGTTAAAGCCGATGCCGTCAACAGAGAGCCCTGTTACGTCACCGGAAATGGGCCGTCGGCGGTACGCGGCGTGCCCACCGACCTGCGCGCACGCGCACCGCCCGCACGCTCATGCGCCCCCTCACCCGCACTACTCGCACGTCAACAATAACAGCCGACAGAGTTCGCAACGGTAATCACTGTATACTAAATCGAAACATAAATAAGTTCTTAAAGATACATGACGTTTGTAAACAGATGTTAATAATATTTTTTCAGCTAGAAACAGGATTAGTTGTTTTCTCTGATGAGTGATGTGCTGTCCTGCCCAATTCCCATCCCCTCATCCTCTATTTTCCTTGTCTATGTCTCTCATCTTTTCTACATTAAGATTGGCAATGCATACATACAATTAATCTTATTGTGTAGTTTATTGAAACCTTACCCAAAACGTACGAACTTTTAATATAATTCACAAATGGACAGGCCATTGAAGCGGACCGGAGCCAAGCTTAGATTAGATTAGTTAAATACGGCACTGCTCAGTTTTGCTCCAATGGACAGGCAACCTTAAGGATACCGGTGTTCACGTCCCGTATTGTAAACTCCAATGTATTCTCTAATGTCTGTAGCTGACAGCTACGTAATAAAAAAACCTTAAGTGTAAGTCATAACTTTTATGACTTCGTTTATACATAATATACGTCAAAGAACAGATATACAGTACCGTAGCCGCTGTCAAATAGTTACCTACCGTTGCTTCATATTGAAATTGTACTACTTATTTTTTGTTTCTGTTAGACGCGGCGTGGGAGTGGGTGCGGCTCCCAGCGGGTACCCCGGGCGTGGCCTGTACTTAGAGTTAGGCGGCGGCGAGCGCGACTTGTCGCCACCGTCCGACAACGTGATGTTCGACAACCAGTGCTACGCCACCACGCCCTCATCATCCAACGGCAACTCGGACCAGGAGCCGTGTCAGCGTAGAGATCCTCGCATGCATCACCACCCGGTATTGTTTATTCCCAATGTAGTCTGGTTTGTTGATTATTCTGACACAGTTACTATCGATTTCAAACAAGCAACTTCGTGCGATGTTAAGTGACATGACCCACGCCCATAAACATTCGCGACACTGGAGGAACTGCAGATGCGATACCGGCCCTTAAGGTTTCGGCTTGGATATATCGCTGGAGAAAATTACTAGAATACCGTGCGGTAGGGAAATGCCACCCATTAAGGTAATATGGATGAATTTTCTATCTACAATATCTAATGGTACATCATTGATAATGATGCATCATAAAAGAAGTTTTAAGCGGAGGTAGGATATAGAAATGGTGCTGGAATGATTATATAAAAAAGTCACAATTGAAAATTGTCTTCACTTATTCCCTATTTCCCGGCTGTGGGACTGAGGGCGCCCAGTACGCCGCCACCTAGCTCATTCTTGAACTGCGCGTTTTATCATGGGCAAACCCCATAACCGTCATGTCCGTGGTACTGATCTTCTAGTACCTCGAGAAGTTCACTCCAGGTCTTGCTTAAAATGTGTTGATAAATGAATAAATCAGCAGCCAAACCCATAAAACCTCCTGGATCTTCTATTGCCACGGTCCCGGTCTCACTTTTTCCACTATCATTACGCATTCTTATTTTGTCGCTCCTCGGTTACGAAAACTCTTAATATCGCCTTTTTGGTATATCGCCAACCTGGCGTCGATATATGTTCGTCTACGGCGTCCCCTACTAATTAAAAAAAATAGGCAGTCAAAAGGACTTCCGACAGAAGTGTGAGTCAAAGGACAAGTGAGAAGGCGCGACAATAGTTCAAAAATAAATAAATAATCGACAAAAAAACTCTTGCGTCTTAACAAAAAATTTAAATTAAATACAAGAAAAATTATTGAAAAAAAATCGTAGAAATTATTCGAAATTCAAAGCATGTTGCTATAGCGTGATGCTGACATTTGTTGCGCATGTTGTTTACGCGAACTCATAAGATTTCCATCCGTCAAATATCGTCTAACGCGGCTTAAGATGTTTTCATTTCAATAAAGAGAGAGGGATCTTATAAACAGCCGGTTACAACGGACTCCTTTCGTAAAGATATTGCGAAAGGAACTCCTTAGTGTTTGATTAAGTAATTATTAAAATAAAAAGGGTATTTAAACGTTAAAATTATAAATGTTTGTATATTCTTAAAATGTCAATTTTGCAAGCTAATTCGATTGAAAAAAAATACTTTCCTATGTGATCGGGAAGTGCTTAAAAAGTATTGCAAAAAGAGGTCGGTTCTTGGCGGCGTTTTACATTAGTAAGCTTTTTTTGGTCTAGCTAAACAAAAAAAATGACGTGCGATAAAGAACTCCGTTCAATTAATTCGATTCAAACAAAACTTATTCGTCGGACTGCAGAAGCCCTGCCTTTCGCGGCAGGCGTCGCAGTCGAGCGCGACGCCCGCGCCCGGCTCGCCCACTTCTCGCCTGCTTCTGGAGTACGAGATGCACTTGCGCAACACGCTCGCCAAGGGCATGGACGCCGAGAGCTACAGCCTGCACACCTTCGAAGCCCTGCTCAGCCAGAGCATGGAAGATTTAGGTAAATACGTTTAATACAAATACACTTAAATTTGGACAATTTTTTAAGTTTCTCTTAAGTGGCGGCGGGAATCAAAAAACGAAAAAAGTTTTATTTCAATGTAATTGGGATTTTTAAATCCTAAGTCGGCCCGTTATTATTGAAATGTCACGGCCCCGATATGCCGCTGTCGCTGTAGTGGATCCTCTTCTCCTCCAATAATTTATACTTTGTTTGACTCTCATTACAATAATCATGTTTTGTTGTATAGAATACAACGACAACTTGCCGCCTTCAAATCAGCGCAGCCCATATCCGTCGCGCAGACGTAAGTAATCTTAATAAAATATATTATATCGATGTTTCATGTGACAAAATTATGTGTACAACTTCAGTTTATATGAAACAAATAATTGTATCATATTGCAATCAATATTTAAACATCTAACAACAATAGTCGTCCGTAATTTGAGCAGCAATTACAAAAATTACGGTTGCGCTGACAGCTTGTTTGTAGCAAAGACAAGAAAAACGACAAGTTGGTTAGGTTTTCAAATTATTAGAATAATTTATGATTATTATTGACTGATCACTCAGACTCACAAATAGTAAGACTGCACTAAGTACACTAAGTAAATATGCATTCAGGCCTGTAACCCGGAAGGATACGCAGAAATAAAGGATTTCCATTTGGCGCGATCTTGGCACACCTGTCTCGCTTCTTCATACATCTTCGCACACTTACTCGTCGGTTACGGTTACTCCTTATATCGCCCTTCTTTAGTACGTCACTCATCTGATCGATACAAGTTCTACTGAGACCTGCTCTGCCAACTCACACTCACTTTTGCAGCATAAATTTGTCTTGCTCTCTCCCATTAAGCCTGAAAGATTTTTCTCAAGAGCTTAGAATTGTTTAAATTTTTCAAATGTCTCATTTTTATTTCTCATTAAGTAAATAAAAGTCTTCCTTGAGTAGTCGTCACCAAAAATAATGAAGTACCAAGCAACATTGAGAGATGATGTCTGCATACATCCGTGTGTACGAGACCTAATATTTCACTTGACCTATGGAAATTTTCCTTAGGAAATGGAAACTTTGTTTGTTTCCTTAAAAACATGCAACACAAGGAGTAAATGTAGTTGATTAATAATTTGTTTATACTTGCAGATATGGTTTGTCGCACAGGACTCTAAGTACCACACACACATCGTTCCGCAGATTTCCAGACAATGGTGTCAACAATGATTTGTCGTTTGTTGAATGTGAGATCTTGGTAGTATCAGCCTTTCAACACTTTGGACAATATTTCTTCATATGAACCGTTTTCTTACACCTAAAACATTTGAATATTTCTCTTGTATCGACGTTGCTGTACCTGCAGTAGCTTCGCCTTCACAAATGCACTGGTTAGAGACTTCCTCAAATTTTCTAGCGGCATAATCAGCGGGTCTGCTGTTAAGCCGCTGATCTTGATTACCGCTATGAATTCATCTCCAAGTTTGGAACCTATATCATCCAGCTTTTGCCTAAGCTCTGTGATTCTTGACAGACAGCTCCGCATGTTCTTTGCTTCACTCAATTTTGTGATTAATGATCTCAGAAATCCCAGTCGTCGACAAAGACTTTAGTCTTCATACAAACGCTGCAAATTGGTCCAGGCTTTATATGGCGACGTAATTTTACGTACATGTGCTAACTCTGAACAATGAAAGGCATATTTTGGCCAAATCTCTCCGGTTTCTTCTTTTCATCATTGCAAGCCTCAAATTGTGTGCCGTTATATAAGTCTTCATGCATTAAAATCATTTTCATCATGAATTGCCACTGATTGTAGTCACCTATACCCTTTAATTTTCCTAATGGTATATTCAAAGATGAAGATGTAGACAATGTGAACAGCACACCCCACATGGACTGGTATCGTTTGCTAATAGGCTTGATCGATATTTCGCAAAAGTATTTATACCACAGAGAGAGAGAGAGAAAAGAAGAAGAAGCGAGAGATGTGTGGCAGGATTGCGCCAAAGAGAAATCCATGATCTCTGCCTACCCCTTTGGGTTGGTGCTATTCGTCGGCGAAAGTGACATAACAGTGGTAGAGCCCGCAACAACAACATCTGCTGCACGAATGGGCCGGCTCGACCGGTGAAATACCACGGCCTCACAGAAAACAGGCGTGAAGTACAAGTACTCTGCATTTCATCTGATGAGTGAGGTCCCGGAGGCCTAATTTCAGTCTTCTTGCCCTTCTCACCCTTTCCTCGTCAGGAGAGGATGGTAACTGGAAAAGGATTAGACTGGGAGAGGGTTCACGGGGAAAAGGAAATATCCTTTTTCCTGTCTATGCCCTCTCCTCTGTCCAATAAAGGTAGGCAACGCATCTGCAACACATTTGCTTGTTGCGGATGTCTATGGATAGCGACACTTAACTCGACGCTTTATAGTACACGCAGAGTGATCACTATCAAACAATAATACAACAAATATGCATAACATGAAAAACTCTTCAGATCCTTAGGGTCAAAACCATCACATATCTGTTATCATCATATAAATATATAGAAATATAATATGCAACTACCATACACAAGTACTTAATGCTTTATTTAGCTTAAAATGCAATTATATCTACACAGGCCCAGCTTCGCAATGCTCGGGTGGCGGCAGTCGGTCCTCCACTCTACCGCTGCCCCACCGGCTGGGCGTTGAACGACAGCATAGCGCCAGGTCCGATCGAGATGGATATTACAGGTAAGCTATTTTTTCATGTCTTGTGGCCTTAACGTGATGTAATTTAGTGTTGTAACGGAACCTTGCGTCCACCCCGCAAGTGTAGAACTCCCGTGCGCAATCGTACCTTCGTATTTGCTTCCGTAGAATTTGTCTGGAATTGTAACAGAGTATCTGTGAGTTGCGAACGCAATAACTACAATACATAACCAGCAGAGATGTATGAGGATGCCTCGTGAGGAATGTGTTTGTTAAGATAATAGTCGCTTCCACAGGAGATGCGCTGAGCGAGGCTAGGTGAATGGTTTAACAAACATCGCTCGTTAGGCATCTTCGAAAGTCTCTGGTGAAAACGCAGGCTTAGAGTACTTTTCTGCAAGAGATGTGCTATGCAGCATTGCTACGAGGATGTGAAAGCTGAGCTACGAAACTATGTGACCGAGACTCCACTGTTGTTAGCTTGTGTGTTAAGAACGCGGGCAGCGAGAAGGAGCGTAGGTAAATTTTGTATCTACTTAATTTTGATTAAAACTAATACTTAAAAAGTACCGACCTATTTTACTAGATCTTTATGTACTTGAATAATGAAATAACCTTTTATCATTTATTTCACCACTCTCGCCTCAAAAGGCATTCACCACCGCGTCTGCCTCCGGCTCCGCTAAGAAGGTCTGAATTCTACTTTAATTTTCGTAATGAAAAATCAAATGGCAACGCAGTTGCATAGCTCCTGCAGTTTTTAGGCCGCTTCGATCAGGGAGCTAACTCGACCACTTACTTACCAAAAAGTCAAAAATACTGTCTCGAAATAAAAGTTTTATGTTTCGGTCCATAATGTGTGCCCGGAAAGTCATACGTCAAAGCCACTTCTTCCATTTCATTTGTTTACTTACTCGCTTCTCTTGCTATCTTCTGGTTGAAGCTAAGTCTTGCGTTTTTTTTTTCATTTTACTTACTACTTAGACTAAAAGATATTTATTTCAAGGTATTGAGGCTCGTCTGGCAATACACAATGCTGTACTAGTTCCCACTTTAATGTATGGAAGTAAGAGCAAATGGAAATCCATGATCACCTCTGAGTTACGGGCGTGAGCGCATATTTATTTATTTAATGTAAAAGTTATACGTCATATTTAGCTATTCTGTAGGCTAAGTAGAGCTCCTTAAAACTTGGTGAAACTTGGTAAATTGAAAAGTGAGTTTATCATTTTTACAAATGAAGATTACTTGATTTGTTACCTTTGAAAACGCTTCATAGGCAGTAACTATCGCTTACATTACATTTTGTTTGTATGACTGTCGTAAGTAGAAAGTAAGTAGTCTAAAACTTTTCGCCACTTTTAATTGTAAATATTTAGCGTGTAATACTATCACGTTTCATCATTACATTAGTAATATCTACACAATAATAATACCATTTATACGTCACAATTATAAATAGTGATATCACGGTTTGTACTCTAATTTTTAGGCACGGACTTCCATTAAATGAGGAGAGTCGTAAAGGAGCAGTGCCCTCGCAAAAAGTAGGAACACGTGCCACAGAATATTCAACAAAATTACTGAGGCTCAGTGTGCCCGGAATATAGGAGTTCGGGAATAAATTGATTCTACAAATTTCTGTTCTACCAAGTGTTGGAGCTAGTCCTAGTACTTACTACAACTAGGATATTACGTAAACATTTTTTATGTTATACAACAAAGCACAACTACATAAGAGATATCGATATGGAAAATAGTAGTACTATGGTAGAGCGGAGCAGTGGAAGTGGCGGTGGCGCGTTCTGTCATGAGTGCACAATGTGTGATTGTAATGCTGACAAGAAGTACCTACTACTATAAATAGTAGTACTATGGTAGAGCGGAGCAGTGGAAGTGGCGGTGGCGCGTTCTGTCATGAGTGCACAATGTGTGATTGTAATGCTGACAAGAAGTACCTACTACTATAAATAGTAGTACTATGGTAGAGCGGAGCAGTGGAAGTGGCGGTGGCGCGTTCTGTCATGAGTGCACAATGTGTGATTGTAATGCTGACAAGAAGTACCTACTACTATAAATAGTAGTACTATGGTAGAGCGGAGCAGTGGAAGTGGCGGTGGCGCGTTCTGTCATGAGTGCACAATGTGTGATTGTAATGCTGACAAGAAGTACCTACTACTATAAATAGTAGTACTATGGTAGAGCGGAGCAGTGGAAGTGGCGGTGGCGCGTTCTGTCATGAGTGCACAATGTGTGATTGTAATGCTGACAAGAAGTACCTACTACTATAAATAGTAGTACTATGGTAGAGCGGAGCAGTGGAAGTGGCGGTGGCGCGTTCTGTCATGAGTGCACAATGTGTGATTGTAATGCTGACAAGAAGTACCTACTACTATAAATAGTAGTACTATGGTAGAGCGGAGCAGTGGAAGTGGCGGTGGCGCGTTCTGTCATGAGTGCACAATGTGTGATTGTAATGCTGACAAGAAGTACCTACTACTATAAATAGTAGTACTATGGTAGAGCGGAGCAGTGGAAGTGGCGGTGGCGCGTTCTGTCATGAGTGCACAATGTGTGATTGTAATGCTGACAAGAAGTACCTACTACTATAAATAGTAGTACTATGGTAGAGCGGAGCAGTGGAAGTGGCGGTGGCGCGTTCTGTCATGAGTGCACAATGTGTGATTGTAATGCTGACAAGAAGTACCTACTACTATAAATAGTAGTACTATGGTAGAGCGGAGCAGTGGAAGTGGCGGTGGCGCGTTCTGTCATGAGTGCACAATGTGTGATTGTAATGCTGACAAGAAGTACCTACTACTATAAATAGTAGTACTATGGTAGAGCGGAGCAGTGGAAGTGGCGGTGGCGCGTTCTGTCATGAGTGCACAATGTGTGATTGTAATGCTGACAAGAAGTACCTACTACTATAAATAGTAGTACTATGGTAGAGCGGAGCAGTGGAAGTGGCGGTGGCGCGTTCTGTCATGAGTGCACAATGTGTGATTGTAATGCTGACAAGAAGTACCTACTACTATAAATAGTAGTACTATGGTAGAGCGGAGCAGTGGAAGTGGCGGTGGCGCGTTCTGTCATGAGTGCACAATGTGTGATTGTAATGCTGACAAGAAGTACCTACTACTATAAATAGTAGTACTATGGTAGAGCGGAGCAGTGGAAGTGGCGGTGGCGCGTTCTGTCATGAGTGCACAATGTGTGATTGTAATGCTGACAAGAAGTGCCTACTACTATAAATAGTAGTACTATGGTAGAGCGGAGCAGTGGAAGTGGCGGTGGCGCGTTCTGTCATGAGTGCACAATGTGTGATTGTAATGCTGACAAGAAGTACCTACTACTATAAATAGTAGTACTATGGTAGAGCGGAGCAGTGGAAGTGGCGGTGGCGCGTTCTGTCATGAGTGCACAATGTGTGATTGTAATGCTGACAAGAAGTACCTACTACTATAAATAGTAGTACTATGGTAGAGCGGAGCAGTGGAAGTGGCGGTGGCGCGTTCTGTCATGAGTGCACAATGTGTGATTGTAATGCTGACAAGAAGTACCTACTACTATAAATAGTAGTACTATGGTAGAGCGGAGCAGTGGAAGTGGCGGTGGCGCGTTCTGTCATGAGTGCACAATGTGTGATTGTAATGCTGACAAGAAGTACCTACTACTATAAATAGTAGTACTATGGTAGAGCGGAGCAGTGGAAGTGGCGGTGGCGCGTTCTGTCATGAGTGCACAATGTGTGATTGTAATGCTGACAAGAAGTGCCTACTACTATAAATAGTAGTACTATGGTAGAGCGGAGCAGTGGAAGTGGCGGTGGCGCGTTCTGTCATGAGTGCACAATGTGTGATTGTAATGCTGACAAGAAGTACCTACTACTATAAATCACTCCTGGAGATCGCCACTATTAATACTTTACGAACACTCACCTCTCCCGATGGAGGGTAAAATCTTTTGTTGGTTATAAGTGGGGTGTCATTAGATACGTGTTATTGATTAGTCATTGTCAAAGGTTATATATAATGTGACGAGTGATGATAATTGCACAGGCAGTTGGGTTTTTCGGCTTGTTGTTTTACTATTACGTTTTACTGGGCTTTTTCTTACCATGAAAGAACCACATATGTAACTAATATGTGTTGGGGATGTTTTTTACAGCAACGATTATCATTTTAACATCAGATGAATCGTTTACTTGTTTTCCGCATTTTTTTTCATAAAACCACTTTGACAGATTTAGACTAGGGACGCGAATCTTGTATGACGATTTGCTCACGCTCTGTCGCGTTTCTCTCTCAGTGCTCGATGAAAATCAGATAACAATATCTGTGTACCGTCGTGCAATTGTGCATTGACTATGAATTTATAATTATCTTAAAATAATAAACAGGAGCATTTCAAATACAATCGGTTCAATTAAAAATCCGACAAAAAATGTTTTATTTGTACATAAACAAAGCAATCAGTACTTTGAATTGGCAAAGAAAATGGGCCAACGGCATTGTTTTCGTTGGTTTGTTAAAAGCTTTATTACGTTTTTTGTATCCTCTTTTTGTTGTTTATTGATTGAGGTGTTGTATTGTTGTCGCAGCGACCGTAACGAGCTGATGCGGGAACGCGAGCGCGAAAGGGAGCGCGGGTACCTCAGCGATCACAACACAAGGTTTGTTGACGCATCTCTTTTCATTATTACAGATTACGTAACAGACATCTAATTAACATGTTTAATAAACGACTGTCATTTGTTATTCTGACGCTAAATCAATTTTAAAATACGCTATTATTTCAGCCGTGGGTAATATAATGGGTTGTGAAACCAGAATATAAAAAATATAGGATGGGAAACCAACAAAATGCCAGTTTTTTATTGAAATTGGTTTTGATTAAAAGTTTTTACATGGATTTCTTAAAGTAAATACCATAGTAACTTATTAAGTAAAATGTAAAAAAAGAACAACTCCTATTACATTTCCATATTTATGTCTACATGAAACGATACATCAAAAGTTTAACTCTTTAAGAGCTTTCACCCACAGCTCAAGGTCGTTGAATTCGATCAACTGTTAGACAATAACTGTTTAATACTGTAATCAAATGACATATCCAATTCTGTTCATATATATTTTTAACACCATTTTTTAAAATTCAAGCACTTTTTATACAGAAATGTTTATCAGTAATCTATACGTATATGTTCAATAAAATTGTAGCTGGTCGCTGTCTGTACATGGAAGATTTTTCAGAAAAACTATTATTGGGGGCATTCATAAACCCAATACAACCCAAAACAATGATTATTAGAATTTTTGTCTGTATGTCTGCTTGTGCGTGTGTGCCTGTTAATCTCAGAAACGGCTTAACTGATTTGGGTGCGGTTTTCACTAATGTATTATGATAAGTTTTATCTCAATTGTTTTATAAATGAAAAATTAAAATCAATTTAAACAATCATTTTTGTGATAAAACTGCTATAAAATAGCCGTACAGATGAATAATTTGAACTTTTAGTTATATATGTTATTAGTTATATTACGATCTTCAACATGATGATGATTGAAAGTTTATCACGGGGTCCTCTCCCATAGTAAAGAAAATGAGCTTATTCTTTAAGACTAAATGGCGTTACGAGTAGCCGTGTACAAATTAAAAAGAGAATAAAAGTAACTAATTAGTGTTACTTTCAATAACACATTAAAATAAAATTTTGTTATTAGTACGTCTAAAACTATAATCAATTCTCCGTTATTTAGAAATGATCAAAAATTGGAAACTACATGGAGCTTATAAATCAATAACAATTTTCTGAGAATAATTTAGTTAACCTTATGATCCTTAAAATGCTGATTATTGATTAAGTTTAAATAAAGTTCAAAGCAGGACACACGTATGTCGGAGCCGCACGACGCTCGCTGGTAATGGTAACAGCTATATTTGCTAACGCAGTATTTACACGTATGTAGATGATTTTAGAAATTACTAGCTGTTGCCTGCGACTTCGTCCGCGTGAAATCAAATTTAAAACTTATTAATCACTTCGCAGAATGAAAGTATATAATCGTATTTTTCTCATTGCTTTTACCGAACAAAATAGAACGTAAAACATCAGTATCAAAATGATATCTTGACATTACAACAAACAATTAAATTACCACCAACCCTACCTAAAATCGTCTAACGCAGTTTAACGCAGTATGTTTTCAGTTCAATAAGCATATTGCTGACGCTGTGGCTAGCGCATATTACGCATGTCGATCTCGTGAACCTATTATATTGGTCTATATTACGTGGCTATAGAAGTTACACTTCAAATAGTAAAAATTTTTATGTTATTTTACTATCTAAGGCAACCTTTGTGACATTACCGGTAGCAGGCGGTGATTTCGATACGGCGGCGCGTAGGCTTTTTCACATTTTGCGCGGAACCCTAAATACTCTGCTTACATTAAATTAGCCTATTAAATCCTTACAATATTAGCTATCTTCCAGTAATAGTCTCATCCGAATCGGTTGGGTCGTTTCGGAGATTACCCGGAATAAACAGACAGACATCCAGACGTAAATTTTTAAAATTGTATTTTTGTTATGAGTACCGTATATATGTGCATTGGGTATAGAAATTTTATTTTGATATTACATACAGACACTTCAATTTTATTTATCAGTATTTCTTTAACTTATGGGTACGGTAAAACTGTAGCCAGAACCTATACAGTATGCACTATGGTCACAATATGAACAATCATATGTGAATGTTAAGCTTTGCTACGGGCATGACAATGTCCCCACAAAAGCGGGAAAAGGGTAGGGAGGTGATGTGAGGTTAGGATAGTATTTAAGTAGGTAATATCATGACGTTTAAGTTAAACTGCAGAACACACTGCTAGTTGATTAAATAATCTGATATGGTTTTTAAGTAAATTCCACTAAACATAACAAAACTAAGCTTGTGTACCGTTTCATCGAACACAAATAAAACCTTTAATAAACAAGCTATTAAATTACAAAGGGTGTAAAATATAATATTTTTCACAGGGATCGCAACCGGGACCGTGATCAAGGATACCTGAGCGATCATCAATCAAGGTAAGTTATAATTAAAAACAAATTTATTCGGTATGTTATTATAAAGAATCTCATATTTTATTTATACAATCTGTTCAAAATATTTATACGTATGAAATAGTCCGAGATTTATGAAGCCAAAATATACCGTAATACAATACTAAAGTTTAGCAGCACAAAATTTATTAGTTGGTGTTTTGTTATAATGTTCCCGAGATCTCCGACCTATTTGTTTTTATCGTATTGTCTAAGTTTTGCTCGTGTTGAGAAAGTTAGGAGTTCTTACAGTTAGGCACAAAGACGCGATACTAAGAAATGATGAAATGAAGAAAGATATTCCGTTCTTTCGCTATTTTCTGATCCACTTATACATTTTTAGCTACCCAGAAACTGGACCAGAAAACCAAAAAAAAAAAATACTAGCGAAGACGCGGCTTGAGATCTTAACTAAATTATTGTTAACTTATTTCAAGTGATAATAACAATACTTTTTAGCTCCTAACTACATTCAGGGCACAAACCCTTACGACTTCAGTAGCACAGAACTAACCCCACTAGAGTTATTTATTATTAGTTTTTTTTTGTTTAAAGCCAAAAACTTTTCTATAATCATACGTAAAGAAAAGATCTGATCCATGCAGCCCATTCCTTTCCTAAAACTTTATATTATTGTATTAAGTTTTATGTATAACATATATTGGTGAACGTCAAGATAACTAAGCTGTTGGTAGACCTATAATAATAAAAATATATATTATTCTAATTCTTAGTTTCCGATTTGATATCAAAAACATTATTGAGTATGAGGTTGATAAAATACCGTAAACGCTAAATCTGAAACCACTACGAATTATGTCTCTTTCCATTTCTAAATACGCGCGTCACGCGTGAGACGTACGTACGTATGTACGTGCTAAGCTGGCAAGTTGTTCAATGTTTTTGCGAATAAAACTTTTGACGCATGACGTGAGTTGAGGCTGACAGAACTTTATTGTTAGCCTTCCGGCAGGAGCGGCCGTGCGCAAGCTTTGTACTGCTCATACAAGAAATTTTCCTCACTTCGTCGCAAAACTTAGTAAGGGAATATGCAATACAAATAATATTAATGGTTGTAAAAAGTATCCATCCATCCATTGTCATTTTAATTTTAAGACCTAGATCGTGCTATTTACAATCTTAGAAAAAAAATCGGAAATCCTGAAGCTCCTGTTAAGGAAAATGGAACAAACTATTTAAATTATTGCATTGTATTGGGCCTTGATAAGTGTGCTACGTTTCAAATTAATCCGACGATTAGACGGGGCTTAAACGAACCAACATACGTACATACACACCAGGCTAATAAAATTGTGCTAATAACTAACATAATCATAAGTGTATTTAAAGTATGTATAGTTTCATTGCAGCCGTTTGACATTTTATGTGAAATTATTAAAAAAAAATTAATATTACCCAGTAATTAATGTCACGTATACCAACTTTAAACATTAAATAACACATACTTACTACTAGTAAAATAGACGATAAAAGATATTTCGTGTACGTAAATAATTAATTAGTTAAAAGGTACATTTGTTTCTTTTGAGCAAAACACAATGTTTTTTCCTTAATCCTTTATCCCAACTAGACGTGGAAGTACTATTGTTTTTATTCCTAAGTTTGTTTCTGTAAAGAGAGCGCTGAGAGTGGCTGATAGAAATATTTTAATTGGGATCAAGTAATCAACAAAATATGAGTTTGCTGGTGATTATGTACTTAAGCACAGCGCTCTATCACTGCCTTCGTCAGAAGGCTATCATTAAAGCATTTTAAATTCTCAGTAGATTAGGGAATGATGGTACGAGATGGTCTCCTCTTTTCGTATTTTAAAGAGGCAACTAGAATATATCGCTGTGCCTGCAATTAAACCGAACTTTCGTTAACCACGGCCTCACCGGCCGAAAGGTCGTCACCCAATCAGGCTTCCGAGATACACTTTCTTAACGTTACGGTCCTTTCCTATCCTCAGTAGGTGGCCCATCCAGCGAAGGCTCTGGCTTCTCCCATGACATTCGGTTCGCCTACCGGCCTCTCCGTTTCATTCCCGGTTCGTTTGGGCTTTTCATTTCCCATTTTTGCTCTGGGCCATGCCCAGAATCTGCGCATGATTTTTCTCTCCGTCACTAGAAGCTTTTCTTAAGGGTTAGTGTCTAGGTCTCACTGCAGTACATCAAGATCAGTTTCATCACTGTTTTGTATATACGGATCTTGGTCGTTCTGCTCAACAGCTTAGACATTAACACCTGGTGCAAGGCGGCACTACAACGGAGGGCGTTGTGCATTTGGATGTCGATTTCCTCTCTACGTATTTGTGTCCGTGATAGTGCTTCCCAGATACTTGAACTTAGCGGTTCCTTTAATCGTAATATGTCATACGCACAGATCTTCGCGTTTTTGTCTTGTATTTCTGTAGCGTTTCAAGGGAAGATATTCCGTCTTGTCTTGGTTGATTCTGCGTCCAACCCTGGAGGCTTCGGACATGAGAGCTCTGACCGAGTATTCCACCCCTTCTTGCTTCTTTCTTCTGACCCAAAAGAGCCAGATCGGCATGCTGACGATATGTTGTCAGTGTCAATGAAAACATTCAGAAAAGAATGCTGAAAGTAGATAGAATAGACATAGAGAATCTTTGGGACAACATGAAAAACATTAAAAGTAGTAGGCATTTGAGACTATAGGTAGGGAAAACATCACACGATCTAAACTAAAGTAATCAGTTAAACATTTCAACTCCAATTTCTCTGTACCATATCTATCCATGTGTATCACATTGAAAATGAATAAGCAGCGTTGTTGGAAATATAGTTACGATATATTATTACACTTTATCATCCGTTTATTGCGACGCTGAATTTATTAAAGTTGTACGTAGCACAGGCGAACATCGCTACGGCGTAGCAATCAGAACGGAGGGGCTACGTTGAGTGTTCTTTGATTTGTATGCAAAAATTCATGGCCCTGATTTAACTCTTCGTGGATTAAATATTTTTACCCTAGTGCTCTTGTCTTTCTTTTTCACCAAGTTAAGAAATATTTTAATTACCAAAAAATATAGGCAGTCATAGTCAACAATAAAGATTCGTCGTTGAAAGTAAGTAAAGTTCGTCGAAACTGTTTCAAATTCAAACAACTAGTGAAACTATATCTTTCATATTAAAAGTAAATACACAATCTCAATACAATAGACAGTTTAAGAATGCACATAACTTTAATGTAATAACCTTTGGTTCGTTTGTGCAAAGTAACGAAAATGAATAAAAGGCTTTAAAATGTCAGTATGGCATTTCAATTCAGCCTGACCTAATTTTATGTGCTCGTCTGTACGCGGCTGCTTACATTCCTAACGATGGTATTACTGTGGCAGCGCAAGTTCAGAACGAGAATCCAGTAGTTTATAGCTGACTGACTTTTTTGTTCGTCTACTATGAAAATGCAAGAGCGGGGAAATTTCAAGTATACTTGTTGCGACGAACAAACCTGGTGCTATCATAAATAGATATTTAACAATAAATACAGATTTATTGGTAATTCATTAATTACAGGTCCGTGATAACAAACACATTATAAATAACAAAGAGAGATGAGAAACAGAAAAGAGATTACATTTTATTTGAAAGAATAACTTTTTCAAATTAAAATTAAATTAATCCAAGTTCGTGTTAAATTTTATACATATTAGTAAAATTGATGAACGTAAAAGGAAAGAGCTGGTCACATTATTCGTCATTAACGAATGGTCGATGGAGCCAGGTTCTAAAAATGGCGGCCAAGATAAGAATGACGCACCGTCAAGTCTGCGGTAGTCCTCTGAATATGGGCGATAAGAGACCGATCCTTGGGGGATGTCTATGTCTAAATCTATGTCCAGCGGTGGTAGTCTTGGCTGATATTGGTGATGATTAAAAAATTAATTTGCAATTTAAAATCGCAAGAGAATATAAGCGAGTAAAAGAGTACTTATAACTTTACAATAGAAATTTGTTTGGAAGTCTTATCTGGTTTTAATATTTTATTTCTATTTTTATCTCTGTATTGTTACCACATCAAGGGGAATGCTTCAGCGGAACATTTTATTGTGCCTGCTATATTCTACTACAGCAAACAGCAACAAAGCGGGCGAACGGCAGATTTAGCATTTAATTAGATGTCTCGGGAAAATCGTTCTGAAAAGCTATTTAATCCGATGGAACGAGATAGAGCTCTGTGTGTCATTTGAAATTCTATTAGTGTTGCAGAGTACGTGCGACGATTCGCCACGCTCTTTTAACAGACAACGGGTTATCTTGTATTTTCTGTGGAGATTTTCTTTTCGAATATGTTATGTTTTTGTGTCATATTCGTGTCCTTTCGATTTTATAAGGGTTCCAATTAAGGACAATATACGATAAGAGAGCAACATATAAACTTACTTTCGTCATAATATACGTAACTTATAACATGACATATATAACGATCAGCTAATCTATGACTGTACTTTTCTTCACTTTTATCGTTTTTAATTTTTTACCTATCATTTTCGCCTAAATAGAGTTGCAATATACATTTATATTAATATAGCTTATCCAAAAATTTGCATAAGTAGTGTGTGTTGTGTAGTGTTCACCCAATAGTGAAAGACAAATTATAAAACATAAAAAGAATATTATTTATCTTGATGAAAGTTTATTTTTATATTTATTTATTTATTTATTGATAAAAAGTTACACTTTCATTTAAACCATGCCCCGCAAAACTGCTTACCCAGTTTAACTGCAGGTAACTCGCTTTATATAAACATAACTTTTAAATGAGATTATATTAATACAATTAATTTACGTAAATGGTTACAGCATATTTAACAAGTTTTTAAATTTAGCAAGTGTAGTTTAGTATTGGCAATGGGACTTTAGTACTTAAATGATAAAAAGTTCTAGTAATATTCTTAATTTTCTACATACGTATTCAATGTGGGAATTCCAGGAAAAAGAGGTATCTATTTTACTCCAAGGTAATTTACACAATTAACTTTTTCGATAGGATTTCACGTGCAGTTGATTTTGTTATTATGGAAGCAATCAAAGTCGTGCGCAATCAGAGGAGGCGGATTATCAATAGAATGTAAATACATAAATAGTTATGTCCATACTTCCTATAAATTTAAATAAGTGCTGGCAATCCTTGTATGTGAGTGGAATAAAAGAAAATATTTCTAAAGGCAAAAGGTATCTAGATATAAGCTAGTGTTAACCTTCTATTTATAATAAACTCCCAAACTTTTAATGTACTAATTTAATGTTCATGCTTTAAACCTAAGTACACACATAATTTCTCGTCTCTTTTTTTATTTTTTTTATATATTTTTTTCAGATACATAATTATAAGTGCAGGTTCTAATAAAGGTTTTGTACCGAATTCCTTCACCGAAATTCACCGAATAATTACATTCACCGAATTGTGAAAGAATAAAAATGAGGATTATTATTGAATGACAAATGAATAGAAGCAATTTTACAAAGATGATTACAATGGAAACATTAATTCCAAATTTATCAGAGCCATCAATTATCGTAATGGATAATGCCCCTTATCTGTGGCCGCTACCTCTGCGTCAAGAGTTGGCGAAATAAAGCAGAGGCTATCGGAAAACAGTATATCATTCGAAGAAACAGCGAAGAAGCCAAACCTGCTTATCCTAATCAAGCGACACAAGCCTGAGCCTATCTATGAAATAGTTGAACTTTTAAGTGAGCACGGTCACACAGTGGTAAGGCTTATCCCTGTGACCTAAACCCTAGGAGTTGATCTGGCGCATAGCTAAACAAAAAATCGCCTCACGTAATGTAGGATCAGTTGATGTCATGGTAATAACAAAGTAATAACTTTACTTTTGGCTTAAAAAATATGCTACCGCAAAAAAAATTTATTGCATTTGTTTTTCAAGGCAGTGGCTCAACAAGCATTTCAAGAAGTGTTTGCTGAGGACTGGAAAAATTATGGAAACATGTTATGAAAATAGAAATGGAATATTATATTAGAGGACGCACTTTGTATCACGACATCGACAGAATAATCATAAACCGTCAAGACGACAGCAGTAGGAGTGACAGTGACACATCTAATGACAGCCCGACTATTGGGGAGGGCTTGAGCCAAGCTATGGACGAAGAATTTTCTGATGTTGAATATTTGGATGAAAGTGTTTTAGAATCTAATTAAATAAAAGAGCGAAGTAAATAAAATTTTATCTACTCCCACATATAAATATAAAAGTATATATTTTCATTAAAATAATAGCTATCGAAAATTGTAGATGCAAAGTACATAATCTTAAATATTGTTGATATTTTTTTTCAAAACTCCATTTAATTCAAAGTATCAAAATCATTATTGTCACAGTATATGTGGAGGCCATGAACGATGGTGGCGCCCCTATTATTGTCACGACTTTTGTTGCCAAGCTGTATATCACGAGATTTATACAACATTTCAAACTTGCAGACTCGTAGATTTCATTGCTGAATTTACATAAACGTTAATAAAATCATAATTGATTTTAGGATTCATTAAACTTAACACCACCTATAATTAGAGATTGTCAATTGAATTATCATTAATTGATTATACGTCAAACCAGGTCATTCGATTAATTCTGTTTAATTACCGAGCATACCAGTAATGCCGTCGAATATTTGCATAATGTCGGCAATAAGACCAAGTGTTTTTTTTAATTACTACCACAGAACTAAAGAGTTAAAATACTAGACTTTTAAGAGACATACAACTGGGCTAACAATAATGACAATGAATTTATTTATAAATCGGGCACCAATCGAACAGAGTAATACCCTGACTTGACAACAGTTGGAAAGCAAAAGAGAACGATGGCATCGCTCTTTATAGATTTCCCTTATTCTTTTTCTATTGGTTCGCTGACGCTACTGCGTTAGTCTATTAGGAGGCAAACTCGCGCCGATGCTTTAGTTTCATAATTACTAGCCACTTCAGTTCTACTTGAGATTCAATTAGTTTTTTTTTATATGATCACCATTTGAAAGCTTTGCTTTCTATAGTTATAAAGCATAAACGAATGTACAAGGAACATTTACATTTAGTTTTTACGTTTATATTAATCCTATTAGGTGAAGTCTCGAATTGGGGTCGACAAAATCTTGTCGATTTCAATCCGATAAACCTTTGCCACCGATCTTCGTTTCGAGGGCACGCCTCTGGTTGCCACAGCCAGTATCGGCATTAGCTTTTTTACCGATCGGCTTGATACTCTGGTCTTGCGAAGAGACGTCAGCTCCCTCTGCATTTTTATGGCATAATTCCTGCCGCCGAGTTTCGTCATCGGATGACACGACAGACCACCAGGTACCACCACACACCACCTGGAAGGCGGGCATTCCTCAATAGTACGGTTCTCTCGCTATTTTCTTGCCACGCACAGCCGCGTTCTGTTCTATTTCCAAACCAGTATGACTTAGGGGCCTTTAAGAAGCAAGCTTATCTTTTACTCAAAGGCCGGCAACGCATCTGCAGATCCTCTGATGTTGCGGGTGTCCATGAGCGTCGTTAATCACCTCGATGTTCCCGCCGCTCGTTTTCCCCCTTATGTTATATAAAAAAGGAGTTTGTCCATGAAGGGCGTTTATTTTAAATAAGCCTAGGCACTGCAGGGGTGGCTTAGTTATGTTCTTGTAAGTTATCAGTTGGAAACATGCAAAACAGCTATTGAACCGAAATAAATCACTTCATTGTATATTAAAACTCAATGTGTAGCGATCGAAACAAAACAGAAATCTGTGGAACGCTTTGCGCTGCCAGCTTTGAAACGTCAAGTTGATTGGTTACATAATAGCGTTTGCTGAGAAATGTCAGCTTCCCTGATAGTATTCTGTTAGGCTAGTAATAGATTCTAGACGGGTTTCGTAACCGACATGAAGCTATCGTCTCGAGGGAGAGCGCGGGCGGCCATTTTAAATTAGATTATTGTACGGTATTACAACTTTGAACTCGAACATCTTTAATGTAGCGAACTTTTGCGACAGATGCTGATTTTTTTCAATTTAACTGCCGGTTCCTTGGAATTTTTTTACCATTACAACTTTGATACGTTTCTGACATATGAACTGGTAATACGAAATGATTAAAATTTCGTCTCGAATCATGCAGTAGCCATGCATGGTTATCGTAATTTGTCAATCAAATGTATCAATCACCATATCGCATAATACAATGAAAGGCATATTTTAGTATGTATTGTATAACTCCAAGGAGTAATGTCGTAATTTAAATCAACTTAATATTTATTGGTAAATATACTATCTCTGGGAACTCAGTACAGGTAGAATTTCAAGTCTAATTATAAAGTTGCCTTTTTTGTAATTTGTACCAGTTTTTATAGTTGTTGAAGTTGTTAATAAAGAATATTATTATTATTAAAAAAAATGTATTTTTGTCATATTCTCTGCTGTGTAAAAAGAGCTGAGCATTTGTTTAATTCCTATATGACTTAAGTCTGAATGTATATTTTTAATTAATTCCAAACTAAATTCTTCTCATATTTTTTTTCTGTTAATAGAAATAAGTTTTTCTTTTCTAGATTTAATTTTTTTATTATTAAGTTGATCTTTTAAAATATCTTCCAATTTTATTAAGTTTACCACTTTTAATTGTTCATCCGTGTTCTCATTTGATTCTAATACTAGGTTTCTGCTTAGGCAATCAGCTTCAATGTTGTATTTTCCTGGACAATATTTAATTTTGAAATCGTATTGTGATTGTAGTGTATCGTGTGTAAGTAAAACGGCGGTTGGTTTGGGACTGACTTACCCACATTTTAACAATATATTACAGTGATAAGTAATATGTTAAATTTCCTAATTCTTCATCTGTTCCTGACTTTATGTTCATATTCTCCAATGGCTTGTGATCTGAGAAAACCGTAAATTGCCTTCCTGTAAACAAATGCTGCCAATACTTAACACATTCCTTAATTGCAAGGCATTCCAAATATATAGGCTTCTTCTTTTTTTGAGCTTCATTTAATTTCTTAAAGTATGGTACTGTTGTTTCTTCATTGTTTTCTTGTGGCTGTTTAATACCGCTCCGACACCTAATATACTAGCATCTGTGTATGTATTAATAGACAACTTAGGATTATAAGTAGTTAATACTGGTTGAGAACATAATATTTGTTTCATTTCATCAAATGGGTCTTGGCATGCTTCAGTCCAGTTAAACGTTTGTCGTTTTCTTTAAAGCTTATGCAATACCTCCAATTTTATGGCTATATTTGACACATATTTATGATAAAAGTTTATCTTGCCCAAAAATTGTCTCACACTCTTTTGCGTTGAGTTGGAAAGTTTCTCATTGGTAGCATATTGTCCTTCAGAGGTCTAACTGAATTATTTTGTATTATGTAACCCAGGTATTTCACTGAGTTGGCTGCGAACATGCATTAAGAGAATTTTAGTCTCAAGCCTTCACTTTTTATTGCTTGGAACAGCTGTGTTAAATGTTCGACATGTTCTGGGAATGATTTTGAGAATATAAGGATGTCATCAATATAACATACTGTGAACTACATCAGCTTGTGTTTCTTTATGATGTTTCACATTATTCTCTGAAATATAGCAGGCGAGGTCTTCAATCCAAAAGGTAAGCAAGTCTACTGGAAATGACCCCTTGTATGACAAACGTAGTTTTGTGTCTATTTATAATGCGGAGAGGTATAGACCAAAAAGCTATTTCGACTCCGGCGCCGGTCACCCCAACCTGTTAGTCGTAGGTGCCGCCACCTACAAACCAATCGCGCTCGGTACGTTCCGTCGCGACTATAGACGACCTAGGCACGTACTCGACTATCGAGACGATGAAATAACGATCGCTCAGGCTAGGATGAAACAACATCGCAAACAAATTACAGACCGTCTTCGCCGGCGAGGACGGCTATTACCTTCCCGATACAGCCACATAGCCGGCAGAGTTTTCTCCCCTACTCATGATAGAAGCGTTGCTGGAGTTTCTTCCACCACTTCTTCTCTCAGCGCTAACGCTTTCCGAAGTGGTAGTAATGTTAGTTGTAATGCTACTTGTAATCAGATAATGGCTACCGATCGAGCCGAGGCTCGGCTCTCTCGGGCACCCTCGAATCGGAATGCTAAACGCGTAATGAGTGACAGCCCAAGCCGAGGTCCCCTCTCGGAGGCCCTTGAGCCGAGTAACTCCTTGGAGCGTCCACCGAAGCGACCTAACAGCTCGGTGGCCTCCCAATCCGGTAATAATAATATTAAAGTAACGGCCCGAGCCGAGGCTCCCTCTACGGAGGGAGCCCTCGAGCATAGTTACTCATAAAGAGGCTTAGGCTAGGCGCCCTCTGCGCCCTGCCGTCTCGTGCCCTGTGTAGCTGTAAATGCCTCCTCAAGGCAAACAGTGACCTTTCAGTCACAAAAAAAAAAGTATAGACCAAAATTCCGAGTTTAATTCCAATGTTGAGAAATATTTGCAAGCTCTTGTTTTGACCATGACCATTGACCATGTCTTCAATAAGTAGGACCGGCTGTGATTTCGGAATAATTATATTATTTAGGTCTCGAAAACCTATTCCTCTTTTGTTTTCATCTTTTTTATAAGTTAATGTGAACAAAGACATCAATTTTTTTCTGCATATTAAAAATGGTGACATCTATTGTAATTATGCCACTTGCTTTTTTAAAACCATTAATTGTTTTAAAATAAGTATTGTTAGAATGACTTGATTTTTTATGATCCATCTTCAATAATCTTGAATTAATCAAAGATACATGCGGGCCTAGGTCATAGATTCCCAGTACTACAACATTATTATTCAATATCAACTTTACTTTAATTAATGGCGGCACTATAAGTTTTTATTGTGCTCGCACTGAAGTTCAGTTCTGAATTGTTAATGAGCTTTATTTGCTTATCTTTTTCATGAATATATTTTGTTTTATACCAGCAAAAATCTTCTGAGTGATAGCGTACACCTTTCTTTAGTTTTTCACAAATGCTACATTTTTCTATTATTAGTTTAGTGTCATCTTTTTTTAATATTTTTTTTCTTGTGGCTAAATGTTCTAAATTGCCTATATCATTAAATAATTCTTTTGTTTCTACAACTTTTTGTTTGCTGATCCTATCCGTTATAAAATCTGGTAAGCCGGCAGCAATGATATATATTAAGAGGTATCTTGATCAATGGTCTTTCTTACTTCGAGCAAAAGTTTTTCTTTTTTAATTGCATATTCTAGTAAATACCCTTATGGATACTTAGAATATAAAGCATACTTGCTCGTAGTACACTTACAACCTTTATTAGCAAAAGTTATAAAGAAATTTGATATCCATACTGACCATTCTGAACCTAGGCCAAATTTGATCATCATAGAAGAATATCACTCAATGCAAGATTTTCTAGAATATTTAATATATATATCTGTATATTCTGTCTGTTCAATAATCTGAATATTCCTTTAGATTTTTCTTCTTTTATTATATCATACCTGCCAAATAATTTTTAAATAGTTCCAGTAATATGCACTTATATTTTTTCCATCAAATTTTTCAATCACAAACCTATAGGCTAACTTTTTACACTTTGTTTCTCTTTGATTTCTTGATTTTCAACTAATTTTTCTAAAATTTCCATTATTGGAGCATCAGAATTATTTTTGTTTGCAATTGAGTAATTTGATTTGATGAGTAATTTCTTATAGGAATTGGTCCTAAAAGATCATGTTTCATCAAAGTATGTTTGTTATATATCCTATATATATATATATATATATATATATATATATATATATATATATATATATATATATATATATATATATATATATTATTTGATGCCTTTTTCTTTATGTGTTTCGCATTGTAGCAAAGGTTTTTGAGTTAGAAATATGTTTGTAAATTGGTGCTGATTGGTTTCCATTTTAATTTTGACAAAAAATGTCCTTTTATAATAATCATATTTTGATAAAGTTATTTTGTTAATGAAATTGACTTACTGAAGTAAATGTTGAAACTCAATTGTGTTTTAACGACAGTTTAATGTTAAATTTTACAAAATAACTATTGATATTTATGTGACATTAATCAATGACATTAATTTCTTCTTTATTATTTAAACTATTTCTTAAATAATATGATACTAATTACTATACTCCTTACATATATAAAACAAAAAATTAAATGGCCAATGTTAATAAAGATAGAATGAAGAAAGAAATTTACTTGGTCTGTATGGACTTGCTGTAACAAAAAATTAATTTGATTACTTCAATATAAGTTTTAGCAATAAGGATAAAATAACAACATTATAAAAATGTTCCTTGTAATTGTTTACTCCAAGTTAACTCTACTTTAGCAAACGCCTGACCCCGGCTTTTTTTTTGTGACTGAAAGGTCACTGTTTGCCTTGAGCAGGCATTTACAGCTACACCGAGCATGAGGCGGCAGGGCGCAGAGGGCGCCTAGCCTAAGCCTCTTTATGAGTAACTATGCTCGAGGGCTCCCTCCGTAGAGGGAGCCTCGGCTCGGGCCGTTACTTTAATATTATTATTACCGGATTGGGAGGCCACCGAGCTCTTAGGTCGCTTCGGTGGACGCTCCAAGGAGTTACTCGGCTCAAGGGCCTCCGAGAGGGGACCTCGGCTTGGGCTGTCACTCATTACGCGTTTAGCATTCCGATTCGAGGGTGCCCGAGAGCGCCGAGCCTCGGCTCGATCGGTAGCCATTATCTGATTGCAAGTAGCATTACAACTAACATTACTACCACTTCGGAAAGCGTTAGCGCTGGGAGAAGAAGTGGCAGAAGAAACTCCAGCAACGCTTCTATCATGAGTAGGGGAGAAAACTCTGCCGGCTATGTGGCCGTATCGGGAAGGTAATAGCCGTGCTCGCCGGCGAAGACGGTGTGTAATTTGTTTGCGATGTTGTTTCATCCTAGCCTGAGCGATCGTTATTGCATCGTCTCGATAGTCGAGTACGTGCCTAGGTCGTCTATAGTCGCGACGGAACGTACCGAGCGCGATTGGTTTGTAGGTGGCGGCACCTACGACTAACGGGTTGGGGCGACCGGCGGCGGAGTCGAAATAGCGGCGTGACGCCAACTTCAAGTGTTGAGCTATGGTGGGCAGTTCTAAATCCACGTGTAAATCGATGTTGCGCATGAACCACGGCGAGCCAGTGGCCCTGCGCAAGAATCTGTCTTGGATCAGCTGAAGTCGGTGAATAAGTTTAGGGGATATGTGCGCGAAGACCGCACTAGCATACGTCATAACGGGACGTACAGCTTTATAGAGTGTCACCTTGTTCCGGAGGGACATTTTGCTCTTTTTTGTTGATAAGTGGGAATAGGCGGCCTAGTACGAAAGCCGCCCGGTTCCTGACCCGGGTAACGTGAGCGGCGAAGTTAAGTTTACGGTCAAGGATAACACCTAGGTATTTTACCTTATCTTCCCAAGGAATTGGGCTGTCCATGAGCTTAATGGATGGGAGACGCGGAAGGTGAGCTTCCTTATGTCGCGAAAAGAATAGGGCGGCGCTTTTTGCTGGATTTATTTCGATCCTCCACTTCCGGAACCATGCACCGAGAGTGGTGGCTGCAGTCTGGAGGCGTCGACATATAGCGTCAGGCTGAAGGCCCGACGTGAAAATGCAGGTGTCATCGGCAAATAGGGCAAGCTCTTCACCGCGTACGCGCGGTATATCATTGGTGTAGAGGGTAAAGAGGACTGGGCCTAACACCGACCCTTGAGGCACCCCGGCTCGAACGTGGGTGGGGGTGTGCTTGAGAGCACAAACAATTTTCTTATATCTTATAATTATTTCAAAATCACTGTATTCCTTAATTGAATGGGAGCCGTACATCAATAAATTTTGCGTTCGGATTATTGGGGTTGTATGATACTATCAAATTAATATTTATGACCCTCACAGCACAATGTTCTAAATGAATAAACAAATAAGCATTCACACCATTAATCTCATTCAAAGCTTATGTAAAGCTGTAATTACGTTAATTTAATACGTGGTGTTGCTCTCGAACAAAAATAAAAGGTTAGGTAAGACCCTAACCTTTTGTTTATGTTAAGAAACATAGTTAATAATTTACAGATTAATTGAAAATCTGTAAGCCGATAAAAGCTAAACATAATTGTAGACATACGTAAGAAAATCGTGTTAAAAAAATGAATTTACGAAACGCCATTTCGATCTATTCCGGCTGGACTTTTCTCTTGACATTTCCTGCCAGGCACAGTCCCGTTGTGGAATGGTGTGTCCTCGGCGGTATTTCCAAACCAGACTTAGGGTCCTTCAAGAAGCGAGCCTATCTTTTTCTTAAAGCCAACGCATCTGCAGTTCCTTTGGTGTTGCGGGTGTCCATGGGCGTCGTTGATCACCTGGGTGTTACCGCCGCTCGTTTGCCCCCTTTTCTTATAAAAAAAAACATGTTACGAATCAATTACGACGTTCTGTTCTATACCTTGTTCTTTGTTTATAGATAATTAAAAATTATTATGAATGTAATGAATTAAACATAATATATGTTTTTAGCTTCGTAAGCGCTTCCCGTTGCGCGTCTTGCATCGGTGAGTCGGCTCGCTCGGCGTGGTACCGGCACTCGGATGGCTGGCGCGGACCGCCGCCCCCTCGCCGATCGCCCTGGGACTCGCTTCCCAGCCTGCGTCATGAAGGCAGCCTCAATGACTCCGGGTACAGAAGCAATAGAGCTGACAGCTTCGAACAACGGTATGTTAAACACTCATATTACATGTATATTTTACCAAAAGGTGGAGTGTTGTGGAAAATATTTTACTATATCAATTTGAGCTTTCGCTCGATGCAACTTTGGTAGCTGAGTTGCTCTACCCAAGTACAGCATATAGTTTGATGAAGGATATTGAAGAAGCAGCACTTGCTCTGATTTTAGTTCGTAAATTTATTTAATATTTGTATCTTTGATACGTAAGTCATAAACGTTCAGGAGAAATGAGGGCAATTTGTCCAATCCTATAGATCAATACTCCCACGAGGTCGCCCTTGTAATTCCAAGTAGCTTCCCTCGGCGATCCAATACATACATACATACATTAAGAATCAACAATTTACAATTACTTACATTCCCTCAAATAGGAATCAATGTAAGATCAAACTAGAGGAAAAGGGGCGAAATCATAAATATTGTATAAAAATCCCGTCACATAAATGTATGATTTAATTAAAAATTCCTTAATAATCAGTATACATAAGTATCAAATAATGTAATGGTAATAAATTTGACTAATTATGAAATATTAAAGTAAAAGAACTAGTCGATTGATCGTTACAATTACGATCTGACATCGTAGGCTCAGATCTTAGTGAGCTCATATTGACCTATTGTTTAAATACTGAAAATACTACATACTAAAATATGTGTCCGATGTTTAGTAGTATGTTTTCGATGATGTCGTTACTGCTTACCTTATTGACGGTTCTTACAGCTTCATCAATACAGGGCTCACGATCCGGGTGATCGTGAGCTGGAAAAATTGGAAAGTTTTAGGTCCCCTAGTGAAACCTTTGTTGTTGACTTTTATGCTTTCTTCGGTCGATTCGCTTACCGTCGAAGATAATAATGGCTGAACTGGATGTTGTCTACTTGATCGTCGAGGGAAGGAGCGTACCTATCCCCCGACGATCGCCAACTGTGTGTTTATCGAGTAGCTGGGGGCGGTGAGAACCGCCCTTTATCGCGGGTGTGATTAGTGTCCGCGATGCGTATCCGTTGTCGTCGTACTCGAAGGCGAGGACGGTGAGAGGTTGACGTAGGTTGTCTTTTCAGAGGTTGTGTTTGTGCGTCTTTGCGATCGTGTTTGATCGTGAGGACGTGTTTGGGTCTGCGTTTTGCGGCTGTAGCATCAGGATTTGGAACGTAGTCGGCGGCCTGTACTATGAGGGGGTTGGGGTGTGTAGGTGCGCTTTCAAAGTAGCGCTTTGAGATTTCAAGGAAATGTTCCTGGATTGTATCTATTTTGAGATCGTTGTGGATATCTTCGTTGCGCTGGTACCATTGAGCCCCAGTGGCTTTACGAAGGAAGCGATTTTGTAAAGTTTGGAGTGTTTTTATCTTAGAAGATTGTACATGAGCGAAAACTACGCTCGCGTAAGATATTATGGGCCGAATGCATGACTTGTAAAGCAGCAGTTTGTAACGGAGGGGCAGTTTGTTGGAAGAGCATGTGAGTGGGTGGAGTTTCGCGTTTACTAAGCAAGCTTTACGTCGGATTTCTTTGAGGTGGGAGGAAAAATTTAATTTTCTGTCTAGTGTGACTCCTAGGTACTTCGCGGTTTTTTGCCACGGAATAGGTTGCCCGAACAGGGAGATTTGACCTAATTTCAGTCTGCCCGCAGTCGTAATGCGTCCGTTGGGGCAGCGCCGGCTAAAGTTTATAGCTACACTTTTTTCGGGATTAATTTCTATTCTCGATGAGATGTGTACAAGCCTATCTGGCACTTTGAGTACGTAAAGCTTGTAGATAAGCCCGTTGTGCCAGACTTTGTCAAAGGCCTTTGCGACGTCGAAGAATAGGGCGCATGTGCCTATTGGTTTTTTCTCACTGAGGCCGGAGTGGACGTATTCAGTGAGTCTGTGAACTTGCTGGACGCAAGAGTGATGCGGCCGAAAGCCGAATTGTTCATCGGGAAGGAGGTTGAGTTTAAAGGTGAAAGTCTTGAGTCGACTGATTATAATGTTCTCGTAAATTTTGCCTAGGGTGGACAGTAGGCTGATAGGGCGATAGCTGGATGGCGTGTTAGGTCGCTTTTTGGGTTTTAGAATGCCAATGACTGTGGCTTCTTTCCAAACGTCTGGGAATGAGCAGTTCGTAAGGAGAACATTAAAGATGCTGGCTAGTAGCATCATAAGATGGGCGGGGACGGCCTTTAGGAGGCGGTTGCTAATACCGTCGGGACCGAGTGATGATTTAGGCTTAACCTTTTTAATAATGAGCGCGATTTCTTCAATGGTGATTGGTTCGAGAGGGTCGCCCTCGGGGAGCAGGGATGCCCTACGTTCCACTTCCTGGTCGATGTTTTGTATGAATGTTGTGTCTGTGAGTGAAGTGGAGGGTGTGCATTGACTCTCTAGACAGCCGGCCAGACACTCGGCTTTTTCTAGATCATCGAATGCGACAGAGTTATCGACGGGGTTGGTCAGGGGTGGCATTGATGCCCTAGGTTCTGCTTTTAGTGCTCGAGCCAGCCTCCAGTAGGCTGTTTTCGAAGGCTCGAGATCTGAGAGCAGGTTATCCCATTTGTCGTTTTTAAATTGTGTGATTTGTGCCTTGACCTCTCTTTGGAGATTGCGCGAAATCGATCTGTTCGTTCGGATCGCCTGAGAGCGGCGTTCTTGGTTCGTTAGTTTTTTTTACCCACTCATTATGATATCACTCGATGGTATTGTTATCACCAGGATGATTCAAATTTACACTAAACTTAAATTATTATTATCATCTGCTGTTTTCCAGTTTATCTGTGGTCGACACAGTATGTTCTCACAACGCTTTCGCTAGTGTTAAGCATTTTGTGGGTTCATTGTTTCAACACTCACGGGCGTTGCATTAATTTGGCATTTCAAACAAAGCTGAAGCTCTAGTTCGTATCACATTAGACAATGTAAATTTCGGCCTCGTTTTTTAATGCAAATGAAGCTTTAAAATGCTAATTATGTCCGATGAAACTTGGTTAGATTTTACATTGAGCGATGTTTTAAAAGTTGAGTGAACTTAATAGAAAGTATTCGGCAAACTTCGAATTAAAATCCTTTAATTACTTACAAAGTGCATACATTCATCGGTATGTTTGTTCACACGTTATAATATCATACGAACATAGTACGGATACAAGCTATTCTTTTTATATATATATACATTTGTTTTTGTATCTTCTGTGTTACTTGTCCACTATTGCTTTTATAATCTACGTATGTCTGCACCAATAGAAAGGGGAGTGATATGTTTCATAATGGGTATGTTGAATGAAAGTACTGCAGGAATTTCGGCGGTTTTACAAGCGATAAATTAAAAATAATATTATATGATAAGAATAATAATTAATAACATTAATATTTATAAGTTCATAAGCAATATATAAACTTTCTATTTTATGCAAGTTCTTTGTTAGCTAAACAGGTATATGGTTGCGGAGGGACAAGTTATTAGGAACAAACGAACCATTACCATTACCGGGTTCGTTTGTTTCTATTAACTTAAACTTTAAAAAAAAGCTTGTAAGAATTTTGATCGTTTGACGTATTATACTTATATTATGTTGTTAAAGTTTTTCTGGGTATTAATAGGTCAAATGTCATTGTTATTCAGTACTTGATACTTCGTGTAACAGTTTCATGTAAATTATTCTGCTCATTATACATAGTTTCAGATTCCAGGTCCCATTTTCCATTAAATATGCATACATATTTACTTTTCCAATAGCGCCTCTTTAATGATAATAAATTCACTGAACTATACATATATTAATGATATACCTAAATATAATGTAGTAATAAAACATAGTTTTAATAGACTGTAATAACATACTTATAATATTAAAAAAAACAAGTTAAATATGAGTATTTAGCCCAAAGTAAAGTTGTCTATCAGATAGAATGACATTACATTGAATCAGTAATTTTTTTTAGTTTCAGCCATCTGTCGTTTATTGCTGGACGCAGGCCTTTGTACTAAATTATAAAATTACAATGGTATTTTAAACACTAGAAAGTACAAGAACTATCAACCTTAGATCCTTTTCGGTTTGAATCAACAATGGTCTTTTCATCGTTACAGAACTGTGAAACTACTGAGGGAACGTTTGAACACGACTCCAGCAGCGGACCAGCACCTCAGCGGTGTTTGTTATATTAAGTTAACGTCTGATCATTTGAATTATAATTTTTAAAATATATAGACACTATGCTCAATACATATATTTTCTCTACTTTTAAAGTTTGTCATTGTGTAACAATGATAGGATTGAAAAGAGTAGAACATTTCGTATGTAGTAAAAGCGATTTGACAATTATGACTCATTTTCTGAGCAACTCTTTTTACTCCGATTACATTTTTAAAATAATGACTACTATTCTGACTTTGTGTAGCACCGGGCAACCCCTTTATAGTTAAACACAAGTCCCGGCGTAGCTTTCACTCGTTATTTTTCGGAATTCAGGCGAAGTAAATTCTGATTTGAATTTCCAATGCATCGTTTTTTCATCTCACTTTGGGAAAATAATGAGGTTGGAACGATTTTTTTTAGCAATTTCATGAAATTGAAGCTAATTCTCTGCATTTCGCGCATGACTTTCTTCTACTGTGGTAGAGCCCAATAAACGCAGTGTTAGCATGGCATCTATTCTACAGAGTTACTGAAATCGAAGGCTTCTTCGTGAGACCCCGAGGCTCTGCTTATTTTATTCATTAAATAACCGGATTTGGTGGCGGCCGAGCGCTAAGGTCGCTTAGCCTGACTCAATAAAGTAACTTGGTTCAGGGCGCAACAGGGGCCGGATGGTAACCCTTACTGAGCTGATTACTCAGAGCATGTTTAGATTTTCGATTCAAGGGTACCCCATTTACTGAAATCGATAGGCTTATATATAGTTAATATGCAAGTTGTATTTCAGGGGCGTATTCGACCGGCAAGACAGCCTGCGCTCGGAGTACGCCAGCGACCGGGAGTCGACGCGCTACGGCATGGTGCAGCAGGCCTCCGTCGACAGTACCGACTCCAGAATATGCTATCTCACCTCCAGCGAGGTAAGCACAATATATACATATACATAGTTACCCTCGTTCGCGCTTATTTTTATTTTCTATTTATTGAGCATTGAAAAAAAATATTTTTATACCTAATTTTCATACTCCAACTTAAATCCAATAAGCGTATATGTGTCAATACATTTCTAATCGAATGCAAAGAACGGCTTACACTGGCTATTTCTGTACGTGTACAGTGCCATTGCACGTCATCAGTTATTAAGTGAGAGAGTCAGAACATTATTCGCCGGACGCGCGTAGCAGCTACAGCTGAATACGATTGATTCAGATCGCTATAACCCGGTTATTAAATATGAACTGCTCATTCATGCTTAATGTATTTGTGTTAGCTAATAAATTGTTAATACATGAAAAACCTATCGATTTCTAAAAGTTCATGATGTCTTTTGTAAGATGTTACCAAATTGTGCATAGAATAACAACGAAGGGTTGCACTTCATAACAATTATATCATTTATTTATAATATAAAAGAGAGCAGAGAGTAATTCTTATATATAATATCTATTTCAGTTCTGGATTCAGTTTTTATTTTTAAATTTACATATATAGGCCGCTTTTATGTAAAAACGCGAATTTTCTCCTAAAAAAAACTAATCCACACATCCTTTGTGCTTGGATCATTGTCAATGGATGGTTGGTTGGTACCTAAATATTTAGTGAAATGGCGCTATGTGACATTATTCGCATACTAAATATATTTTCCGAAAAACACGACGTTGCAAAAGACAATGCAAAGTAAAGTACTATCACTCATATGGAATGTCTTCACATAAATGTTTCGCTCAGATAACAACGAATCATTAAGTATTAAAAATATGTAAGATAAACACAACTTTTACTGTCGTAGCAACAACTCCGGTGCTCTACTTTACTGGATTGTTTATACGAGCAAATAAGACAAAGTGTACAAATAGTTCTGTAAAGTATGTATAAAAATTCTAGGTCATTCATAACGAGTAAACACATTTATAAAACAACAAAGTAAACTGCAGCTGCGGGTTATGTGACTAGTGAAGTCAGTCGGGGAAACGATTAGTAAGCAAGTAGATATAAAAGTAGATATCTATAAGCTAACTACTCACTCCTCTTGTACGAGTACTAAGGCCATTGCCAAAAATTTACCTCGCGATGGAGCGAAGGGAAGAAATTTTCGTTTATTTTGCGTACAGTACTGACACAGGTTGCCATCGTCAGTTTTTCCGTGCGATAATGCCGTCTTATAATAACGTCTTCAAAAGTTTGATTGGTCAAGCACTCTCATTTTTCTCATGAATAAAATGTATGGTTAAATGATTTAATTTATTTCAACACAACCAATAGTCCTACAAAAAAGAAAAACTAAGCATTTTACTCGAATTTATTATAATGATGCGTAAAACTACATAGTGTTATAAATAAAGCTCAAAGGCTAAGCTAATAAGGCCTAACTTTCGTACCATTATGCATTCATGTAAGCATTAAAAACAAGAAATAAAATGAAGTAAAATAAAATTAACTGTTAACAAACAAACTACAGCGACCTTTACGTTACAGTTCTGACAATGTTAAGTTTTGGGTCTCTTCATTACGGCTTAATGTCATAAATTTTGATAAGGGTAGTGACCAAAGGTAACTCAATAGTGGCACAATAAATTTTTATGTAATAAATTATTACATAGAGATAGAACTTATCCATCAAGACATTCGATGGTTATTTATAAATATAGAATTAATATTTATAGATAAAGTGTAAGAAATTTTAAATCAAATTTATAAAATTAGCTGAAACGGTATGTTGATAACACATAATCTTAAATAGCTATTTACATACATCGTCAACTAGTTTTGCAGAATGTATCTAAGCGCATGCATGTACTTGATAATGAAAATAAAAATGACACGACCGTAAGTCATCCTCATTAGTAATCAAACCAACATATACATTTGGGTTTTAATCCGGAGATTCATAGATCAACAATTGTACTAAACTCTGAGATATCACGACTTTTAAAATGTGTATGAACTTTGATATAACCAAAATAAAATTATTATAATAAAGTCATTCCCTCCTAACAACCAATATCAAGAAATTTCTTGAATAAATGAAAATTGTCATCATCAAACTCCATATTTCTCTTTTAATTAATCCGGTAAATTTAGTTTGAACTTACATTTTATAACAGAAAAGCTGTAAAGAGGAATCCCAGAGGCATAAACAATCGTATATTTGAAATATAGAGAAAAACATCTCGGTGCTACAAACCAAAGAATTTAAATAGCCCAGGGAATAGTATGCTGCATGTCATGCATGTATGGTCGAGAGAATATCAAAGTTGTGTATTTCACAAGATAATGACGACATTTACGATTAGTCAGTACTTTTCATAAAATAATACGTATTAACGTAATACGTATTAAGTAACGAAAGAGCAAGCAACGCGCGTCGTGGCTTACTAATAGAAATCATAGTAAAAGCACTCGTGATAAAACAATCGGACGAATCACTAGGAAACATTAAAATTATGAAATCGGAAATTTCTAAATACGTTTCAAACATATAAAAAAATAAAGACCAGGAGATAGAGAGGTAAAATTGTCAATTGCTATTTGTTATAGTAAGGTTATGAATAAAATTTAAATGAATCCATAATATTTAGACATCGACGCTCGGGGTCGTGGATGGTTAGGGTGAGGTCCCTGATCGCCCTGCATGGCGATCCCGGGAAGACGGCAACACGGCGTGGCCCTGTGTTGCCGTAGCACTGCTAAGTGCACGTGGAGCGCCTGCTCCCCAGGGTCGCGCGCAAGCTCAGTGCAAGGGGCACCGGTGCGTTCCACCGAAGATCCTGGAGCCCCCATCTATAGTACTCGAGGATGGCCACCGAGGGGGTTTTAGTGAGTAAAAACCTCACATAGCCCTGTCTTTCCCCTAGAAGCAGGGTATCTTGGTTAAGATTTCCCCCTCGAAAACAAAAAAAAGACATTGCAATGAAGTGTAAATGGTATCGATTTCCTAAACCAACATGAAAACTTAAAATATGTGTGCACTTGGCGAAATCAGCGATCTATAAATCTCTATCGTCCTACTTGGATTAAATAGGACGAGAGAATTTAATTTTGTGTTCTCTAAACTTCATACCTGTAACTGTTCTCAGTTATACGCTCGATTTCTGTCGACGAAGTTATAAGGAGCGGGAAGCACTGCAAATGCTCGGGAGCGGTGTCGAGGCGCATCGATCTAATCACAGAGCTAATTGGGACTCCAACCTGCTCTCGATAGTGCCTGACTTATCAGAACCATTCGCTGAACTGGGGCGAAATTGCTTTACAAACAACCTTGTCACCCCAGTCTCTTCACTCTATTTGAATTATCTATTAACCCGACGATCAGTAAATATCCGGTTGTATAAAGATAAAAGCAAGTAAGTAGTAATTTTGTTTTAAAAGAAAATACACAACGGAATGAAACAATTGGATCGGAGAATCGGATATAGAACAATAGTTACGGAAAAAGATATTGAAACCAAGATATTGAAGACATTGCTTAAGCAAATGTCATCACAGTAAATGTCATCACATTTACTTTAGCCAATGTCTGTAATGTCTCGCGCGAGTGGCCTCAATGCTTAAAAGAGTAGACTCGTTTTTATTTTCACAATTCATGTACCTTATTTTTAAGTCTCCACTGTCCGTCCGTCTGTCTGTTCGTCTATCCCTAAGCTGTCTCTCATGTTGAATTTTTTTTGATGTATTAGGAATTAGGTGGCAGACGAGCGGATCGCCTGATGTGAAGTGAGCGCTATCCATAGACATCCGCAACAAGCAAACGTATTGCAAATGCGTTGCCTGCCTTTAAGGGACAGAGGATGGCATAGACAAAAGTCAAAAAGTATATTTCTATTTTCCCGTTAACACCCTCCCCGTCCAATCCTCTTCCCGTTCCCGTCCTATCATTATGAGGAAAGGCTGGGAAGGGGGAAGAGGACTGAAATTAGGCCTCCGTCACCTCACTCATGAGGCGAAACGCAAAGTACTTATACTTCACGTCTGTTTTCTCCGAGGTCGTGGTATTTCACCTGTCAAGCCGGCCCATTTGTGCAAAAATTGTACCGATCTCTTCATTCGCGAATCTGACTCGCACTTGGCCTTTTTAAAAATAAATATTAAAGTTAAAGACCGGTTGGCTATTATAGTTAAAAAATAATTAATTAACTAAAATGTCAATATTTCTGTAAAATGTATACAAGATTTCCAATCTAGTGGAGAAATTTCCTTGTTTCAATGGTTTAACCAGTTTGAAGTTTTTAACCAGTTTCAAGTTTTAATTTAACCATTATCTTCAAGCAACATAAGCACGAAAGAAGGTAGGCACGAACAGCTAGTGTAAGATAAAGAATGAATTGTACTAAACGATGTACTTTAAAAAAGGAATCAGATTTTTGTTTTAATTTAATAGTTATTTCTTTTGATTATTGAATACGTAAATGACTCCACATAATTAAGAAGATGTATAATGTAAGCTGTCCGTCTCGAACAAAGAACCGAAGAGTTTATCCAAACTGCTGACTAATGAAGCAATTTGACTAAGCGATGTTAATCCGTCCCCTCCAATCGATTTGCATTTAGTCGATATTCATTTGTTCACGAAATGATGAATGGCGCAATACCTTAAATGGGAATTCACTCATCGGAAATTATATTAATTCGGACTTCAGTGTACACATGTATATTAAGCAGTAATGTAGTTGACACAAACATTTAGTAAAGACATAGTGCAATTTACATAATACGCTGCTTAATCTCGTGGTTAGGAATTTAAATCCACGTTACCCATATAGTTCAGTTTTCGTCTTCATTTCTTCTTTGACTTATTTGACAGCACCGTTCATTGCTGTCTTCGCATATCTGTCTTTGTATATGTTTTATATGGAAAAAGAAAGTTCCATCTTTTCACTGTTGTGTTAGAATAAAAACACACATATAGTCTAAGGACTGCCGGCAGAAGTAAAAACTCAAAACAGGTATGAAGGCGCGACCGAAGTTAAAAATAAATAAATAGATAATCAATAAAAATATTCCCTTGTCTCATAACAATACAATTCAAAATTGAATAGAAGAAAAACAAACGACAAAAGGTCGTAGAAACAATTCCAAATTCAAATAAGCATGTTGCTGACGCATGTTGCATGTTGATCATGTTGTTCACGTGTTGTTGTTTCTCCTACCAAATGTCGGCTAATAGTGCTAACGAAGTTTTCACTTCAAAAATTATTATTTCCAATATTAGATTATTTTTTAAGAAATCTGTATTAATATAAAATGAGAACTTAAAAAGGAACATTAAATCTGTAGTAACGCCACGCCACCTACGACGTCATATAAGTTGGATTACTTACTTTATCTTAGAACTATAAAGAAAGCGAAAGTAAGTACCACCAATAAATCACTTACTTTATGGCGTACGTGAGGCTATGTAGTAATTCCGTGTAAACATTTACAAAGACCCAAAAGATAGTGTTACACATAACGTAAAATTTAATATAAAACAAAAACTCTCACGTCAGGAACCTGACTTGGGGTAGATAGAGCTTACGGCCATCCATTTATCACTTTATCGCGCTTACATTTTACCATTTTTATAAAAGCATACACGTTTTTAAGTTAAATGTAGTTTAAAGAGATCAAGGAATCTCTTTAATAAGTAGTAAGTTACAGTCGCCTTCCACCAAACATTTCATAAACAACTTCTTTGGATATGACATTTTAAAAGGTGGATATCCAACACACGATCATTACATCGTCAGACCCAAAAAGCAGAATAAATTATACAAATTTTGCAAGCAATCATAATCATATTTTCCATACATTATGTTTCAAAATCATGTTAACATTTTCTATGTTCTTATGTAATGGAAATATAGATCAGATTATCGCCGGTCCTAAATAACACTTAAATGTATTTGTGATCCCTAAATTCTGAGCACGTCTGGTATTTCTACCTAAAAGACAATTTAATAGTTATTTACATAAATACCTTAAACATAAATGTCCAACGTAATTTCGCATTAAATCTCCCCAGCCTACTTTAACCTCGTTATGGATCCAACTAAATCTATTTACACGCCTATCTGTTCAATATACTATATTAATTAAAGACGTATTTGTCTTGTTATTTGTATTTGACGACAATGTTGAAGACCATTCATTCAGTTTGTGGAATATAAATCAATATATTTGGATAGAAAATGAAGAGTAAGTATAAAAGACTAGATCGCAACGGGTGTATTAAGATTAGTCATGTGAAAGTAGTGCACGCAGCGTTTGTTACTCTGCCTATTTGGCGTCCAAATATAATTAGAGAAGAGCTATATTTTGTATAGACTACGTCATAGATAGGTCTGGCGGCAGCGATGCCTGGGAGAGGTCGGCGGTGGTCGGGCTCGATCGGCGGAGTCTGCGCGCCGAGCAACGCGCGCCGCTGCGCTGCGACTTCCCAATCGTATGCTGAGTGTAGCATTAAAAATATTATTTTTGAGGTTAACTTTCTTGGTTAAAACAATATGTATCAAGACTAATCGCGAGTTTCTAAGGACGTCAGATACGTTTTAAGAGAAGTGTCGAATGTCGCGAAAGAGAACGGTAAATCGGAAACTAAGACGTTTTGTTTGTGTAAATACAAAGCTTTTACTGTCAAGTGTACGGACAAAGGAGATCCCGTCGTCCAGGACATCTTTCGCTCGTTAATGGAAATCATTTTTCACTTTTTTATTCAAGTTGTTAATAGTAGTCTGGTTTGTTGTTAAGTTAGTATTTCAAACATATCCAGCTATTAAAAGTGAAATCAATTTTAAGGCCTAGACGTCAATAAGATATTTGAAGATTTTTCCCGAGTTCCAAAAATGAAGATATCGTAAAGTGACTGTTATATTGTTATTAGTAGAGTTCCTGCTATTGTACTGCTTGATCCACCTGTGATATCATCTTTGCTAAGCAAATGTACCTAACCTTTGTGAATACTATGGTATCCGCCAAAGTTGGTTTCAATCCAATGAACTATTAGATTATTAGCCATGGTTTTAGCTTACTATTGTTAGAGGAATTGAGATATTTAAATAAAATAAAAATATTTTTTTCGCAAAAATATATGTTATTGTTGAATGTTAGTAGTTCCTTTAGTAGTATTAGGTGCTAAAATATGTTCGTAACATGGTAACTGTATGGGGGCCATCAAATCAAAGAGTGCCGAATTTATAAAGGTAATTAATTCATTGTGGTATTAATTCTATCAATCCTGTACTTCTATTGTAATTGTCCTTAATTTAGTTGTATATTTAGATAAATTAATTTATTATTACTAAAAATAAATATATTTCCTTCTAGTTTTTGTACCAAACTGTTTAGGTTGTTGTATTAGGTTTGTGGCTTATTATTCCCGTGAAGGATTGGCGTTAGGCAGGCGGCCGGCCGTAAAAACTAAATCCAGGACCTATATAGTATGGACTATGGTCACAGTTTAAACAATCATATGTGATTTTTAAGCTTAGCTACGACCATGTTGATTTCCCCACATCAGTGGGAAAAGGGTAGGGAGATGATGATGAGGTCAGGGTAGTTTTTTAGTTTGGTAATATCATTTCGTCTAAGTAAAATTGCAGGGTGGGTAAAATCGCGGGGCACAGCTAGTGTTTAAATAAACGGATTTATATACGGTTTTAAGTTTCCGGTTGATTCAACCAGCCAGTGTCTACAAGAATCATATACTGTTCCAAAATTTGGATTTAAGAAAATCCATAGAAAAACAAATAACCAGAGAAGATCCACTCAAGCTTACCAAGATGTGACGTGACATATCAATTGTATAAAAAGTATCCAAATTGTACAAGATTCAGAAGAACCAGGAACTGACTACAATTCAGTGTCACTTTTTACGCTTTAAGCGCTTTATTCAAAAATAATTTATGATCCAATTTAAATTTGAAATAATGTATTTATAATTAAATTATTGTTTTTAGTTTTGGGCTTATTAAAGTGCCCTCAAAAGAACTTTATCATTTAATTACCTCAAAGATAAATGAAAATAATTTTTTAAAATTTATTTATACAGGTTAGATTGAAATTCGTTACTTTTTGAACACTAGCTTTAGCAAGAAATTATTTTACTAAAGCTGCAGTATAGCAGCCGATGTGACTGCTGCAAAAAAGCAAGCGAGACCAGCCTTTTAGCTGAAGTTTTAAACAACTGCTGGAAATTTGAATAATAAAAATAGTGCATTGCACTTCTAACAGGTGGATTAATCTATTAGTGGACAAAACATATCACTAATTATAATTTAGGAATAATCTGCACTATATTAATTTACCTATACGATAATCATTGTCATCTAAATTCTGCAAAATTCAGTAGTGTCGGAGTTAGCATAATTAATGAATAAACTAAGCGGCAGGCAGCGATTATGGATTTCCATTTGGGGTTCCTGGACCCTTCTCGCTTGTGGTGACGGGCTTAATCTATTGAACTCTGAACCATAACCGATCCATGTATCTTTCACCCGAGTACAACAAAATAAATAATGCCTAAAAACTACGTGACGTGAGATAAACCTCTATAAAAATATATTATGAAATGAAAAATGAAAAGAAATACTTTTATTATTCTGAGAAAATATTGTAAATTGAAATCACGACTTGCCGGGCTCACGCTCATATACTTTGTTACCATTGTACCTAGCAGTGTTTGGCGTTCAGGTGTAGTGTGATAACTACACCAAGCGAATGAACATTATGAATTACTTAGCCCATTTAGTTAGATTTTCATGAGGAATATGGTGATTAGCCAAAAACTGTTACTGCGAACCAAATTTAACAATGGTAGAGTCTGTTACAACAACGTCTGTTGCACAAATAGGGTAGCGTTCACTTAACGTCAAGTGATCTCTTGCTCTTTTGCCACCTTATTCCATAAAAAAATAACTTTTATTATCTCTTATCAATGTTAACAATTTTCATTAAATTACTAAATATTTTATTATATTAAAAATAGTAAGTTTATAATTATACTGTCTTAACTCTTCTTAGCACCAGGGTGCAGTATAAAGGTTTTCGAGGTAATGAAGGAGGCTCGCTGCGGTCGTCTACAATCCTCCACGTTGCTTAGGCTCTCTGAACAAGACATGTATCTCCTAATTACTTCTTACGTGTCGGTTCGCCGCGCGACGTATTCATTCACAACAGCACTACTAATTATGTAGGTCGTACGTTCAACGTAGCCGTAGACTAGCTGCATATATTTTCTTGGTACGTCTATTCTTAAATACGCAAATTCTTTCTCGTAAATTCTTAATTACGTAGCTAATCACCTTCATACACCTTCTTAAATGCCTCTGCATTTTCGTTGACGTTTTTTCTGATCATTATTATTATTAATAAGAAAGTTTTGCAATTAATGTCGTCGTGAAGTGTGAACACGAAGCAGAGATAAACTTAGCCAATAACATTAATAACAAACGTTTGAAAGTAAGTCTCTATGTAGACTAATTATGTAAAAAAAACTGGTGTTTGGTCGTAAATGTTAAAAGCATTCTGTGAATTCTGATTCTCCGAATCGAGAAAAGGAAGATTTATAAAATCCATTCACCGTCTTGAACTCAAATTTCTGTGAAACATAGAATCAACTAAGGAACAATGGCCCAACATCATTGTGTGCAACGGTTTAAGATTTGCGTTAAAAATAAGAAAAGTTTTTACGAGTTAGGAAATTCGATTTACCCGAGAAAACCCTCGCCTTTATTGCTTAAATTTGAAAGTTTCACACTTCGCTATAATATTTGTATATTAGTGTTTCCCTTACAGTACTTATTATTTTTAAATAGTTTAATTGTGTTTTTAAAGTGTTTAACGGTATTACGGGACGATATTACTGACATAAAGGCGAAAAAGTGCAATTGCGCAAAGTGTGTTGTGATCGATTCTTCTCGGACGGGGCTAAGTATTTCGAAAAAAAACTGCTCAGCTCTTGAAGCCTATATTTTTTTCCAGCAGTCTTACCTTGGACCCGGGTTCCATGACCATCTGGATGCATTTCCAAACAGCGCTTTAGTACTCTGTAATCCTCTAATCACACGACATGTCCATCTCGTCGTAGCGGTCCAATTTTCATGGCCTTGATAATGTGGCACAGGCCATGGTTGTATCGGGGTTCCAATTAAAAGCTGGTTAGAGAAATATACATTGCATACTCACTGAATCACATTTTCATTTAATTACTTCTCTAGTCAGGGAACTAAATGAGGCTTTATTAAAAAGCAGCAGAATCACAAAGAGACATGATGACAGAAACATTTTCTTTTTCACCATGCTTGTTGATTCCAGAGTAACATATTTTAAAACAAATAAAGTTTAATTATTTTCTTTCTTTATTTATTTGTTTATTTATAATACATTTGTAGAATTTAATTTCACCCACTACACAAAAAAAGCAATCTAAAGTATCATATATCGTATAAAAAAGAGTGTTCCTCTGGCTGCGGGGTCCCATGATTTAAGCAACCAGTGTTCAGGGTCATACGGAGGGGAACTTTCCCACAATGCGGGCAAACTCTAAAATTACCGCCTTTTGTATCAAACCCTTTATCCAACCGGTTAGCGAGCTTCTTAAGATGTCGGTCGAAGCTCTTCACTAAAAGACCGTGAACCGAGACGACTATCGGAATAATTTTGTCGATTTAAATCAGTTACTTTTATATTAACAATATATTTAATTTACATGGTACTTCATGTAGTCATGATTTTCAGACTGAGTCGTGAGTGAAGCAAAGTTCTTCTTCTTCCTCTCCTTTCGTAAAGCCGCTTTAATGAAAAAATACTTAATCTGAAGTTTGCGTTGATCTCTATTGGGATGCAAAACCCGATGTTTATTTTTGAATGCGACCGCGTCAGTTAAGGCACGGCCATTGTAAATCGTGTCAGGGTCTTCCTCCTATTGATTTCGCTTCTTTTACGCTAGCAGTCCGCCCGTTGCACATGTGCGTCGGTTCACCCGTGCATTGCGCGACTTATTATACAATTAACAATGAAAAGTAGGTATTACTTTTATCAATTTAAAGCGATGGTGTTCTTGAAGCTTCGCGGCGAAACGAAACCTCCCTTAAGCAAATGTAATTACGATTTTTTATTTTCAATAAAGTTTTCTGCAGCTCCCTGGCAGCCAACTTCCTTGAACAATAATTTGCGATAAAGAAACATAATTTCTTTTCACGGTAGCCCCATTAAAATCATATTTATTTCATTATATTTCCCTTCACCTGATTTTAAATATTAAAAAGTATGTTTCATTTGGCCACGTAGAAAAAAATGAAGAGTATTTTTTCGGTCGAAATATTTTTAGATAAAGGAAATAATGAAGGGAATTGTGGTAATATTTTGTATCAATAAATTTAAGCTTCTTTCTTGTACTTTAGGATCGTTAACCATTATTTTTTATGTTAATTAAACTTATTACATCAAAATATAAACGGAAATTGAAGAAAATAGAAGAACGTATTTTCTAAACAAATACCTGTAATTTTTCACAACGACCGAATAAATGGGAGGAAAAACGTGCCGCAGCGTGATGTATTTGTAGCGGAAATACGTACGTATGTAGTCACAGGAGGCCTTTGTTTCACATTCATTTTATTCGTTGAATTTTTCTGTTTTATTTAGGTATTACCTTTGCTTTTTATTTTACTTTTAAATATTACAAGCCATACCCAAATAAGCAATATGCATGTGTATAAGCTGTAATTAATATATTATTATTTATTTATTACTATAATTTTGTTTAATTCAAATTGTCATCAATAATATAAGATAAAAGAGAAAAGAAAATACCTAAAGATAACACACATATCGTTTGTTATAAATACTTAGTTTTGTCTTAAAAATAATGTTCTTAAATATTACAATAACACTATTTTTCTTTAATTGCAGGTAAGTACAAGTAGATACGAAGCACGATAACGTTAGCGATTTCAAGGTAAGTACTAGTAAATGTTTGTATTTCGAGTAGTTCATTCATTTCAGGTTCACTAATGGGTACAACTATTTCATATAATTACAAACTATCATCATACAAAGATACTTCGTGTTCATTTTACAGTCTGTTTAACAACCTTTTAAAAAAATTTATGTTCCGTGATTAATCACGAGGATTTAAATCCTTAATATTTTGTCATAAATAAGTGTACTCATCATAGTTTTTTTTATATACTAGGTGGCAAACGAGCAAGCGGTTGACCCGATGTCAAGTGATCGCTACCCATAGACATCTGCAACTAACTAATGAGTTGCAGATGCGTTGCCAACCTTTAATGGACAGAGGAGGGGACAAACAGAAAATGGTTATTTCCAATTCCTATATATCCCCTCCACCGTAAAATTCTCTTCCCTTTTCCATCCTTTCCTTATAAGAAAAGGGTGGGAAGGGGAAAAGAACTAGAATTAGGCCTCCGGCACCTCACTCATCAGACGAAACGCAGAATACTCTACTTCATGCTTGTCTTCTGTGAGGTCGTTGTATTTCAGCGGTCGAGCCGGCTTATTCGTGCAACATATGTTGTTGCGGGCTCTACCACTGGTAAGATTAATCAATCACAGATTAGTATAGATTCTAAGTGGCACCAAATACTTACAATGATATGTGATATTTACATAAGTCGTTTTCTGATTCCTATTTAAGCTACGAAATGATTATTGTTTAATCCATTACCAGCCCTTGTAGTTATAAAAATATTTACATGCGATCAGATTTATTTAGCAAACTTGAAATTTAACCTTCAACGTTTCAATTTCAACAATAATTAAATAACGTGAAGGAATAACACAGCTAGAGAGAGCCGTGACAAACAAGAAATTGACTATAAATAACGTGAAGGAATAATACAGCTAGAGAGAGCCGTGACAAACAAGAAATTGACTATAAATAACGTGAAGGAATAATACAGCTAGAGAGAGCCGTGACAAACAAAAAATTGACTATAAATAACGTGAAGGAATAATACAGCTAGAGAGAGCCGTGACAAACAAAAAATTGACTATAAATAACGTGAAGGAATAATACAGCTAGAGAGAGCCGTGACAAACAAAAAAATGACTATAAATAACGTGAAGGAATAATACAGCTAGAGAGAGCAGTGACAAACAAAAAATTGACTATAAATAACGTGAAGGAATAATACAGCTAGAGAGAGCCGTAACAAACAAAAAATTGACTATAAATAACGTGAAGGAATAATACAGCTAGAGAGAGCCGTGACAAACAAAAAATTGACTATAAATAACGTGAAGGAATAATACAGCTAGAGAGAGCCGTGACAAACAAAAAATTGACTATAAATAACGTGAAGGAATAATACAGCTAGAGAGAGCCGTGACAAACAAAAAATTGCCTATAAATATGCGATAATATACCGATGATTTTATTTCGTATGGGAAGCTGATTATACGACTTGCATAGGACTTATTTTCTTTAACTGTCTAATACTTTTTCTTAACTTTCAAATGGAAACTCTTTAGACACAACTAGAGCTCAAATATATTTTATTAAAATACCATTAAACCAAAATTCCAGTGAGATAATACTACTTTAACGTAAGTTTTGAATTTCCTTGGTTTATACGACAGACTACTTGACAGACACGATTGCCGGGAATATGGTTCAAAAAGAATACGTCATCCTTATCGCGTCTAAGCCTTAAGGCTTGCGGCGCTTCCGACATGCGGCGCACGTCTCAGGTGCAAGATGGCTTTAAACCCATTATAAAAACAAGACAGTTTCCCGCGGCAACTCTGCTTAACTTCGTGTTTATTATAACTTTTTTTGGTGTTAAATATTATTGGTGTTGATAAATTAGTTTATCCGGGCGAGGCTGGGGCAGGTATGCAGGGTTAGGCAGGATATATAAAGGGAGAAACTAACTGACAGCCCAAACAAAAGGGCCTAGAGACTAGAAATTTCGTATGGAGTCTCTGTTATTACATTAGCGAACATTAAAAAATGCCGTTTTTAAATTCATCCCCTAAAGGTCTAAATTAGGGGATGAAATTTTGCACAGCGAAGTAAATTTAATCAAATGTAACTAGATCTTACATCCATATAATCAATCATATTAAATAGGATTTATGATAGCTTAAACTGGACAGGTGACGGTTAAATTAAATTGCACGCGGATGAAACCGCTAGTCCAGCTTTTAACAAATAAAATTTTACCGTAAATATACGGAAAATAATCAAATGTACATATAAAAGAACTACACTAAATGTAAATATAAATAAAATTTACGTGTGTCTTGCACGTAACCGCTGTTCTAACTGTCCGCTCTATCATTGAATCTCAATGTGATTGGTGATTTCATGAATTGTAAAGTTAGCAAACAAAAGCAAAGAGGAGCTTTTAAATTTATGTATATTGGAACAACGAAAAACCGGGGCTCAATCATTGTTTAGTTTCCTTTCCACAACGGTCTTAGTTATACGAATTTGATTTTGTCAATAAAGTTTGATGTAATTGACCTTAATCATTTTGTTTACTATGAAAAGTATTTTCTTTGACTTTAAAGAAATAGAATAATTGCATTACGTGCATACGTTTATACTAAATATACATCGAAGAAAAAGATAGGGTTGAAACAGAACAAACTTACTGTCGTGGCAATATTATGATATATAATGAGGTGTACCTTGTCATGTATATTTGACGGAACGGAAACGGGGAGAATTCGCATGCCGTTACGTTGAAATTCAAGTCTATTTAGGCATATCTATTCAAAAACTATTTTTAGGGTTCTGTACCCTAAGAGCAAAACGGGATCCGGTTACTCCGCTGTCCGTCCGTCTGTCTGTCCGTCTCTCACTAGGCTGTGATAGACAGTTGAAATTTTCACAGATGATGTACTTCGCTATAACAACAAACACTAAAAAACAAAATAAATTAAATATTTAAGGGAGCTCCTATACAACAAATGTATTGTATACCGTTCGTCCGCGAAAATGATTCGCACGTGGCCGATTCTATAAATACCTGTTAATAATAATGTGTATATATAATAAGACTGACACCGTACATAAGCCGTCTAATTATATTAACAACGTTAAAGTTAAGTCGTATAAATATTTCATAACAGGTTAATGAAAATATTTGGTGATTTACATCTATTTATTCTTATTATGTGCCTAATTACTATTAAAAGAAATAATTTAGATAAATTCAAATGTCTAGGTTCTGATTTCAAGGAAGCAAGCAGACCGCCAGCGTTTAAATGGCATTGCATTAAATTTGACAGGATTCGCAGTTTGATTCGTTTGATATTAAATTTTAAGTCGGTCACGTAGATGTCGCTTCCGTCCTCTTAGCGCTGATTGCAGTGGGCCGGTGACGAACGTTCCAGTGACGCATTCAACACTCGTGTGCAACAGAGAGGCAAGGCACGCGTGCGCGTCACGGCTCCATATTACTCTCCTGTAATGCCTTTACACGCGCTTCGTTTGCTCGCCCAATTATATTAAACATATTGAAGCGACGAAACATGATATAATTTTCGCCCGCTGATATCCCAAGTTTATGCTTCTGTTTTCCTATCCTTTCTATTTATTACATACCAGCGATTCGAAGAAATGAACTCAGCCATGAAATTCGTGTACTTTGTGTACTGAACTCTATGTTAGCTTTACGAAGTGAAATTTAAGTCAATCAAATCATTTATGTTTATATTAAAAGTTTATATGATAAACCGATTTTAAATATATTTCAATATTTTACTTGCTTAAAGAAAACACTTTACTAGAGTTGTATTAGTAACCTTCAGCAGTTAGCCTAGAGCATAAAAATCTATCGTTTCGTAACTAAGTAAGGCTGTAACAACTTTAAAGTAACACAGATAGACCCTTGGTTGGTAAACGCTTTCTTGGAAGCCTATTTAAAAAGTCCGGTGACCTAAAAATACCGCAAAAAATATAAGCGATAATATAATTGACATATTGAATTTCATTACCATATAGATGTAAATTAGTAGGTATAGATCGCAGTATACACGTATACATACACATACCTTCACATAACGCAGTCCTTGTCACTGACATGGACAGTAAAAGAACATCTGAGAACATTATCAATCAATAAAATAACGAAAGCGTAATTGAAATTGTAACATATCTTATTACACTTTCGATAGCCATAAAAACTCATAGATTTTCGTCTTGCGAAAGGAATTAGATCAAGAGAGCCATTTGTCTTGATCATTACAACGAACCGCCTGGCCGCGTACATAGATCATTTCATAGGGACCATTATTTATTTATTATAAGTCTAAATAAGTATAATGGATTAATCTCAATCTCATTAAAGCTATTTTGGTTCATTAAATGAGTATATCAGCGAGAGATGTCCTCGCTTCAATAATTCATTCATCCTGGTTACATTCCACCCACACGTTGCTGCTGCGAGCCGAGATATTGATCGTCCACACTGACGTAAGTCTTTTTATTTATTGTGGAAAAAAAATCTCCAAATAATTAATTATATTTAACATTTTAGTGTCATATTTAACCATTCTCTTTATCATGGAACTTATAATGTGTTTGAATATTCAAATTAGATACACTTCAAATCTTTTATGCACACACTAAAGGAGAATAAAAATTTACTAGCAATTTTTCGTGTCCTTAAATCCTATAGGCATATAAATCTCATCGAAATATTTTTACTTAAAAATCAAATAATGTAGATACTAATTCGAAAACGTTTGCTATAAATCTCACGATAGCTCTTCGCTTACATAAATTTAGATCGTCGTAAAGATAAACGTATCTGTTTGTTTATGAAAAATAAAGTTTCAAAAAACTTAAAGGCCAATTCCCAGCTTTCATTAAAATGTACAGGCTCTCTCCACGTTCCACACTTTTCATTCGTTTCAAAAATTCTGCAACCTAAAGATATTGTTTTTTTCGCAAAATGAAAACATCGGTGCACAGCCGGCGCTGATTGCTAACATAGAGTTTCACTGCTGAGAAATGAAATTCAATATAAAATTTGTTAAGAGAAATTGCTTTTAACACTTGATTAAATATCTGAAAAGAATTGCCGTGTCGCATTTGGATAAATAATAAAATAAATATCCAAGAATCGATGTGATTTAAAAAACCTAACAAATTGGCAAGACGAGATAACGAACTTATCTCCAGTTTTATATCTCACGAATTTAAATCACAATTATGACATCAATAACAACACCCATTTCTGTACTAATGAAGTTGTATTGGGGTCAAGGAGGATCCGAATACGTTCTAATACTGCAACGTAAACAGAAACATCAAGTGGGTTTGTGGTCAAGCACTAATTAATTAATTATTAAAACAATAGCAGTTGTTGAACGAATAGGCTAACCCAAACGTGTAATATACGGCACAAAATAACCGGCATAAAGCAGATTCAAGCATACTTTTGTGTTGCCAGAGAATGTAGTTCCTCGTCTTCTTACCACGCCTCCGTCACTATTCTAATAATTGCAACTATTGATGGGTTAAAATAGTCATATAAAATCAGAGCCCTTGTCCGTTTACCATCTTTTACCATAAAGAAATTGTATTATTATCGTTGAAAGTTAAATATATGATTAACTACAAAAAGACATCTTTATCTAGCTTAATATTAATGGTTTATTACTAAAATACACTTATAGCGTGTTAATAGGAAACTTTAGTATAAAGCTTAATATTTCACATCAATACGTGTACGCGATTAAGCAAGAGGAACCTTTTAGTAGAAACATCATAAATCATCGCTTTAAGGCTCAAATAATTGAGGCACCGTAATTATTTTCCCATTTTATTTGAATATATTACTAATATCAAAAATTATTAAAACTATCGTGAAACATTCTTATTAAGATTTTTATAAAACGGCTTTACTCACGTGCGCGTTTTTCTTCGGTATTCACTATTTGTCCTAAAAGAGCTTCTCTAGGCAAACGCGTCGGCTGCATACGATGAACGTTGCTTATCCAGGGTAATCTTTTCTGTTTTGACAGAGCAGTCACGCTGGGCAGCTTTGTAAGTTTGAGCACTCGTTTGTCACTTTATCTTTTCGGGAGATGCCTAGAATGCATCGAAGACAGTGCATGTGGAATAAATTCAGTCGACTCTCTTGTCTAGCATATGATGTCCAGGTCTCAGCTCCGTACAAGAGCACACTCAGATACATGCTTGGTACACAAGTATCTTGGTTTTTGTAGTTAGCTGTTTGTTGTCACAAACTTTTGCACATTCCCGAACATTGTGGCCGCCTTTCCGATGCGGGTACTAATCTCTGCATCAAGCGAGAGATTGCTCGTCACGGTCGTACCCAGGTATCAAAACTCTTAAACTACTTCCAAGGGCTTACTATTTAACAGTATAATCGAATGTTCTGTACACCCTTGTGCCATAATTACCATCTTCTTGGCATTGATGGACATTGAAAATAAGTTACATGCTTCTATGACCTCGTCAAAAAAAGGCTGTAGCTCTTCGAAGGAGCTCGCGACGAAGGTTGCATCATCAGCAAACAAGAGACTGTCGGCAAATAGGTCCTTGTGTTGTCTTTTAGATTTAAGGAGCGAGATGTTAAAAAGTTTTCCGTGAGCTCTAGTGTGCAGATGAATGCCCTGCTGAGAATAGCCGAAAACAAGTTTTTTTTTAATTTATTTAATGGTTCGTCAACAACTGTACATTAACTTAGAGTAAAAACACAATAACATGGGATACATAGGTGGCAGTGCACAATTACTTACAGACAAACACAACATGAACCATAAACGTAGTACAATTTAGTAAACATAGTACAATTAGGTCGATATGCACCTACTTCTAGAAACCATTTTGCTGATTGCAAGTATCGGTATATCCAATTGTATGACATGACATTCTATAGACAGGAGAGTTGCGACTCATAACAGTTTTAGAGTTTTAGTTTAGTTTCAGAGAAAAGGCCATTTATCTTCTTACGAGGATATCTTGAAGGGATTCTCAATTTAAACTCCGATAGTAGTTGGGGGCAGTCGCTTAAATTGTTTATCTTATATGCAAACATTAAATCTAGATAATTATGCCGCGTGGCCAACGAATGCAAATTGAATTTAAGTAATATTTTATTGTAGGGTTTTTACACTCTTAGAAGCCCTAATGAAAATGCTACATGCCCTAGAAACCTTTTTTGGATCCTTTCTAGTCTCAAGCTGTGTACCGCATAATGTGGACGCCATACCGAGGGACAGTATTCCAAAATGCTCGTAATCTGCTTATTAATATGTCGGAATACCATGCTGGAAACTTATTACTTTTTGGAACTTGAAGGGGGCAAACGTCTTAAAAGCATTATTTAAAGTTTCATAAAAAGTGCAAACCATCTAATAAACGTTATTACAGTTAAAAGTCTTTAAGGTCTACATTATGCAGGTACTTTAGAATAGATTCATAATAAGCTTTATAATATTTCTAGCTAGGCTGTTTGCTACCGTTGCTGCTATTAAAATTAACATATGAACCAAAAGAAATGTTTATTTCTAGAGGAGTATGATTTGGTTCGACCTTACATATTGCGTTAACACAGCTTGAAACTTCACAATTCAAAACATCAGATAAAAGTCCAAGATTTTATTGTTACAGTTTAACACCTCATCCAACTGTCTTACATGTAACATATGTGTAAAATTAATAAAATGCTGCCCTATAGGAGATACTGAATAGGAGTCGTTATTTAAGGAACTCCAATTAATTTGGCCTAGATTAAAATCTCCTATAATACATATTGAGATATTATTCTCTTCGAATGCTCGATTACAATTATCCATAAATGTATCCAGTGAATTCTTAATAAAAGGGAGCGGTAGAAATAGAGAACAGATAGGTAGCTTCTGGTACGACCTTCCGTGTCGGGACTCTAGTACTATCCATACATCTTCGCAACTACTTTCCCACGATGGCATACGTTGGGAGCAATGCAACTGCAATCAATAACCACAACAAATAGCAAAGAAATATTTTAATTTGTCCAGAGTGTTCAAATCTTTAATCAAAAGGTAATTTGTCCCCTCATCTTTACGAACATAAATTTTGCTATTTCTCACATACACAAATTTATATATTGTTCACTCAAAAATTGTACAGACGCCTTGCTCTTTTACATCCTTTAATTCATTGACGACAATGCTAGCGAAAAACTCGCGAATATCGGTCATGGCAACACAACTCCTTTTTTAGTATCTCGCGAACAATCTATGCCACGTTTTCACGGGTCAGCTGGTCGTCATTTCTTTGCTCCGGGTGAGCGAATGGCGGGTCTTTTTGTTGACCTTTTAGTTACGTTTTCCTCCAGTATAGTAGTACTATACTCAGTGGTTGCCCGGACAGGAGTATCCTCTTTGTTTATCTTCTGATATTACATCCTAGACATGTCTAATTCTTTTTAGCGCTAAGCGGCGCTGTACTGATGCATTCGACGTGATATGCCTTCTTGCAGACACAGCACTGAACATATTCACTGCTCAATGAGTTTTCATTACAACATCTCCATTTGAGCATTGTGGAAAATATGGCCTCTTAAACAATATACTTGTTCAAATATCAGAAAAAATGACCGATGTGACTATTAGTATTAGTAAACGCACAGGCGCTTTCTTTTCGCGAAACTATTATTGTATGAAAAATTTACTAATGAAGCCATAGATTCTAAATTACTTCCAGTAATTGTTATATCTGGTATGTATACATACTTATTTTTTCAGCATTTACATACTTACTTTTTGCACTTGGAGTCACAAAATCTTTGATGTTTATTTTTACGCTTTCAGAGTTATATCCACCGTTAACATTGATTAAACACCGGTTTTCCTTGACCTTTAACTCATACAAAAACACTACTATATTGTATATACTGCAATTAACAATTAAATTCACTGAGATAAATTAGAACACAAGCTGTGAAAACTATTTTATTCTTCCCTTGAAGTTTCATTAGGACTGAAAAAAAGTTTCCAAATAGGGTAGGTGCGAGAACGCAGCCTTGACGTTCACCTCTTCTCATCTCGAAACTGCTTGATGCAAATAGATTACCGATAATGCTCAGGAAGGAGATGCCTCCATAACTATTGCAATCTCCACGATCGCCTTTGCCTTTGTAAAGTGACTGATGTTGACATCACGCCTATCCTGAGGCACAAATCTCAATCCAGCATTTCGCAAAAAAAGTTATATAGAATGGGGGAAACACATTTTAACTTTACTATTTCTGCCAGTGTGCTGTAATTTCCCGGACTTTAACCAATCTTGAGCTGCTGCATTGCATTGTGAAAATCTGCGATTTTGGGAACAGCATCCATAACTTCACAGGTGTCAAAATATGGGAGCTTGTCAATCGCTTCGTGATGAATACCTATAGGATCAGAATAGAGCTTGCTGTAGTGTTCTACCCATCGAAGAAGTTGCCTGTTACTATCAGTGATGACAGTTCCATCGACTTCCTTCAGTGGGGTCGTGTTTCCCGGTTTCCTTCATTTGGGAACAGGGCCTAACGCTCTTCTAATGCCCGCATACAAACCACTGAATTTACCAGTGGAGGCACAAACTTGTATGCTGCTACAAATTTCTGACCAGTACGAATTTGCAAGGTTGCGTACAGTACTTTGCAGATATGCCTTTGCTTTTGAAAGTTCGGCTTTTGTAGCACTCTATGGGTTGAGACGGTGTTTTTCTGCGGTTTTACGTTTCACATCAAGTAATGGTTGTGAAGTTCGGAGAGGTTAACATTAAACCAGTCGGTTTTAGAACTGTGTTGGTGACCAAAAGCTGCTGTGTCTGTCCATTCCACAGCAGCCGATACGCTTGGATCCCAGGTAGCTACCTCGCTCCAGACCAAGTTTGAAAAAGTGGTCACAGTCTAACTGTTACTGTTCGAGGATGGACGCTTTAATCTTCAATTGCTATGAGGTTGGGATGAGTGAACCTTTTTGGGTATTAATTGAACAGAGTTTATTACCAAAGAGTTATCAGTGTCAAAATCTACACTGTGTAATGAGCGTGTGAAGAATGTCTTTAAGGTCTTTTATTTTAGTTAGAATTACGTCTGATTGGTGCCAGTGACCTGAGCGAGGGTGTTTCCACGAACTTTTGCGCAAGAATTTGCCTTTAAAGTGTGTATTGGTGACACACAGTTGGTTTCTAGAACAAAGTTCTAGAAGTCTCTGTCCATTTTCATTTTGTTTACCAATACCGTGATCAATGCAATCGGGCCAAGAAGTTTTATCTTGACCTACACGTGCATTAAAATCCCCCAAGATGGCAAGGCGAGGTCGCCTCGGCGGAAGTATTTATATAATCTATATATAAAATATCAATGTTTGTAGGTTTATTTGTTTGTCCATTATGCGTTTCTAAACTATTGATGAGATTATCATGGGTAGGGTGTATCGAGGACGTCTAAGTAGCTTAAATTAAAATTCTCTAAAAATAAAAAGAGTTTCGATTTTAATCAAACTTCTTGCACAATGATTTGACTGATATAAAGAAGTCAATAAAAAAGAATCAGCCTTGTAGATAAAAAGTTATCGTTTTTATTAAAAAATCTTTGCGCCTTGCTTTGATATCAACAACAACCTTTGGCATATTTCTAAACGCGTATCACATAAATTCAATATAAAATAACCTATCGAACGTTTGAGATGAAAATTTTTAAAGCAAGTTTTCCCCACACCGTCTGCTACACAATTTGAACCCCTTCCCCGACTTATTTTATCAGCTCTGGCATAGCGCACGGTGAATGTATTTTAAAAAATATTAATGTAGTGAGCTCATTTCAAAAAGATTTTATTTCCAACTAAAGTCAAGACGGAATTACGAATGTTTACCTGCTAAAGATTATTTTATAATGGTAAGCGGTATTTTTGAACCGATGTGATACGTAACAGCTCTTTATCGTCCGTATAGGCGTAATGAGGGGCAAGGGCTCTTTAGGTACTGGTAAGGAAGCTTCTTGTTCCGAAAAATCAGGTGTTCAGCACGTTTTCGGATGATGTCCAAATAAGTTATTATCATTATTATATTTGGCAATTAGTACGCCATATAATCATATTCGTTAAAATTAACTGTCGAGCTAAAACCTGTAGCTTCAAATATTTCAAAACAGACTGCTATTTATACATAAAACGTATTTAATAGCCGAATTTTTGCGAAAATATTAGTATATTATCGAAATAATTTACTAATATTTCTTTTAACCATTCCAACTAAACTGAAAAAGCTTGTGCTAGGTTATGGTTCCCGACAATAGCCGAATGGCGGATTTAAACCTGCGACCTCGCTTTCACTAGGACATAGTTAACCAATAGGCGCTTCTAAATTAAATTATTAAATATTGAACAAACCTACGTCCAGAGGTTACGGAGTAAATAGTCTGTACCAATGGAAAAGCATAAACGATCATAAAATGTCATTATGGTCCATTTGAAGTATTGTCAACCATGGGTAAATACTCGTAATACAGTAGTTAATTTATCTATGTGATATTTTGTCTCCAAATATTTCTCTTTAGCGGCCATCGTCCGACAACTGACACGAATATAATGGAGGTTGTTTCTTAAAGTTTCTCAATTCCCTGCATTAACTTACGTCGAAAGATATGAGAGTACGAAATTTATGAACCGCCTTTTCGTCGTGATTTTACCAAAATTTTGTATATTCCATATGTTAATTATGCATTCGCAATATGTTTCAGGTACGTTTCATTAAATATTTATATTAATTTTAAAACATAGAAAAACTGAACTCGACATTAATGTTTAAAAAGTGACTGCGATTTGTAAGATTATGATGTTAGATTTGTATTTCGACTTCGAAAATACAAAAAGGTACATGACTTAGTAGTTTTTGAAGACTCACAATCCTTTTTGTCACGATTCTATTGTATTAGATTGTTATTTATTATTTTTAATGGATACAAAATAATTTTGTAAACGTAACAATAAACTGATTTTATAAAATAATGTAACATCGACAAAAATTAAAATAATGTCATGAGGTTATTAAATAATAAAATTTTCCGCACATTCTTAAGAAATTAAAGGTAAGTGTATTTTTCTATAATAATACAGTTGCAATAATTTAAATCTCAAAAGTGAAGTGGTTAACATATATTTATTTATATCTCTAAAATATATATGGCTTAACTACAAAGATGGCAACTGTTCAGAAAAATTATAGATACATGTCTGAATAAACAAACCCTTAATTATAATTCTTATCCTTTATCAAGAAAAAAATACTCTTATATACAGTTAAATAAAAACAAGCATCCAATAAGCGCTTATTTACGAGAAAAGCAAATCTTGCAATCACGTAAGCACCAGCGAAATGTTTCAGCAATAGCGATAAAAAAAGATATAACATTATTTCTATTCTTGTGAAAATGCTCGAACGAATCAGAGAGGGAAAATTACATCAATCAATTATATCCCGTGTCCCACTAATCTCAAACCGAGCGAATAGCCATCTGGGTGTGTTCAATCCAACGACCGTCTGCAAAAAAAATAAACAAATAGTTTTTATGATTTTGTACTAACTCATCTTGGAAAACGAGCGCGAACCTTCCGCGTGGACTCGCTCGCAAGAGACGTGACAGACGCGCGGTAACCATTTACTCTGCGATAATTCCGTGCCTTGTTTACCATTAATTTTAATTCTTTGTTTATTTTTCTCATTTATATAACGAACCCAATGAAAGTTACATTAATATCAATAAGGATAGTAAAACATCGTATATCTCAGTTGCAGCATTTAATAGTAAGTCCGTTATATCTACACACATAATCGATTTGACCACCAACTCGGTTTCCGTCGTACTGTGCCAAATGGAGCTAGATAGTAGACGATACACAACGCGAAAAGTCTGTGCATAAATAACAAGCTTTCAGATTTAAAAGGATTTGCAAATGCTCTCATATTTTGCATGACAATGAACAGCTTTTAAAATAAATAAACACCTATATGCCTATAATAGGCAAAAAGAAAACTCTGAACTTACTGATGCCGGCGTAGCGTGCCAGAACCGTTTTATACTAGCTTTTATTACACACATTTTACACAATAATAATAATACATAATAACAATGATTATGAAAAAACTACGATCCCTAAATACACATTACACACAAATGGTGAATCCCACTAGTGACAACAAAATCGCGTTAAAAATAACACTCATAAGTCTTGAAAATTTTCTTAATAAAAAAATATGATGAGTGAAACATTCGTTCATTTTAGCAGAAATAAATTAAAGGCTGGTTGGGTGTACTGGTGGGCGGGCGACGCGGGGCGCACGGGCGCCGCCCGCCCGCAAGCGCGCGTGCTCCGAGCGCGGCCGAGCACCCACGATCGTTCCGCTCCGAGCGGTGGCGAAGTCCGACGAGCACCGCCGCCCCCTGTCGCCGCTCGCCCGATCCAGTCGCAGTGAGAGCCGCCAGGGCGTTGGACTAGTTCTGTGTGTCCGAGTGCTCGGTTATGTAACTTAAAAAAACTTCTTTATTTATAAACTTTACATATAACTCACGAGTCGAACTCGTTCGATAGTCACGGACTCACAGCACTTTATTTTGCGCATATCATACCGGTACCGGCAATCGCAGTACATGTGTAACAGTGTTGTGTACCTACGCCTATCCTCGGGGCAATAGACATCGGAACAGGTTTATCGTTTCGTTCGAAAATTTTATTTGTAATACGATCAGAAGATGCTGCATCGATTTTTAAAGTATCGTAAATAATTTCACAACGAATTTCTCGCATCGCATGTTATTAAGACAATTCTAATCGTTTCCAATCAAACGTCATATGAAATTAAAATGATTTGGTTTACATTTGCATCGGAAAACAGGTTTCGATTCAAATTGAATTTCATGTGCAGCATTCCTCGACTAAAGCTGAGCTATTCCGGTATTATTTTCTGTTGGACGAATAAAACAATACTGACATAAAGTAACGCATTGCAGAATATGTTTCACAATTCTCATGCGCTCATTTAGGAATTAATAACAAGAACTAACATAATTCTATATATATCCAGTACAAAAATTCCCCAAGAAAATACTTAAAATATACTAACTAGCCAAATAGTTTTATCTATGATTATAATCGCCAGGTTAAATGTGCGGTATTAAGATAGCTTTATTAGCGACTTGCTAGGAAACAGTTATTTAAATAGATAGTCGTACAAATTTACTCCATCTGCATCATCGATGCATTCATAATTCTTTAGGAGTATTCGCCGCGACATGAAACATTTTAACGGCGCTGTGGTTACGCCGAACAATTGTTCTGAAGCAGCGAGCCGCGGTGACGACTCTTGACCTATAAGCTTCCACCAGCAATCATAAACAATTCTTTGTCATACTGGTTTTCTAGCATTACTAAAGTAACCGGGATACACGAAGGAGGGGAAAGTACTGAAAGTCAGAACGAGCGTAGGAAAATATGCGGAAAACATGATCCCCGAAAACAAGTAAACTTTTTTTTAATAGCAGCTAGCAAGCCGGCAGCTGGAAATATTTTATGCACTGCACAATTCCTCGCTAATTACTTGCACCAAGACTAAAAAGCTTTTTTTATGCTTAACATCTTTTTCGTATTCGCTCTTAATCAAGAATCAGATAAATAAATAAATATAATACAGGTGTTTAAATAAATGTTTTCAATTACAGACACGAATTTACTGCATCACAACGAAGTCTCTATTGCCATTTGAAACTGTTTAATTAAAATTAATAACGAATTATTAAATGTAATTATCTTCATTAAATTAATTTACGTCTTTTTTGTCAGTGCGGACATAATGAGTCCGAACGATTAACCATCCAAATTATTGCAATAGGGTAGTTATTAACAGCAGGAAAAGCAGATATTTATGGTGAGTTAATTTTCAACAGGCCCGCGGGCCCGAGTTTTCTGATTGACTGGATTATTCATGAAATGTTTTTATTCGAATCAGTTCTTTTAATATTAAAGCTTTGTAAATACTACGAACAAGATTAAAAATTGTCAGTCTATCTTTATAACTCGAATAAATATACTATATATAATAAATATATATATACTGTATATTGATTTTTTATTGCTATTTTCTCTATTTGTATTTCAGTTATGCTTTATGTTATAATGTCATCCGTAGTAATCATATCTTATATAGTTTTATATACTAAGACATACAGAGGTGTTCGTGAATAGGAAGGTCCAAGACTTTATTAAAAATACCATCGGAAATTGTAAAGTACATTTACACACAACCTAGTTATGGATTTACTAGATCTATATTGATATGTCGGGATTAACTGGAGAGCCATAAGTCCAGCAATGGACGTCTTTCGGCTGACAATTTTTTTTTCAATTGAGCGGAATAATAACACAACTTGTTTTACATCAATCCGTCTACGTTATCTTATAATATAGCATGAATACATTTATCTTAATAATAATAAATCAAGAAAATTTTGTTCTATTTTCGACTACATCTAATGAATAAAAATGTCACGTAGCATTTCGTTCATATTAATATTTTATTGTTATGACCATATTTTCGAATACGCAAAATATTCGAAAAACGCGTGGTCACCCGTTCACTTTCATCAAAGTTTAATTTTTTCTATCTCATATCCTTTAATTTCCTGCACTCTAGTTAATATAAGCGGTGATTTTAATTCCTAGCTAATTTCCGTTCCTTATGTTCCTCTTTAAATTTCTCCTGCCAATTAAGGACTCCCGTCCATATCGCGCACCTGTCGTATCGGACGGGAAGTACCGGACGAAATCACGTGTCGTCCAGTTGATGGCACAAGAATTCCATTATTACATGTCTGTAACCAATGTTGTTTACAGTCACTGCAATTCCGACCTCATTTTGAAAAAAGCATCACGCCGCCCGACCAAAATCTAAACCGCAAGATTTTGTTCTCGGGAATTTTTGAGTTATTCACAAAGCCTTTTTTCGAAAAATCGGCATTCACTTCACATTGCAAATCAATAATAAACCCATTTTCTTCCACTTGCTTGACCACTCTTGGAATTTTTGTTATATGAAGTTCAGTAGTGTCACCGTGACTTACCCACCTTGTAACGAGTTTTCACAATGATAATGTGTTCTTTTGTGAAGCGCAATTTTAAAAATCGATACTTCCATTGGTTGTCGCTTGCACGTAAAAAAAATTCATTCACACAAGATTCAGAAACTTTGACACACCCCATATTTATGTGACAAACAGGCTACATGGCACTGGAAACGATGGCAATTCAATATTTCGACAGTATAAACCCAACCAGTCCAAGCCAAAGGCGATATACATATTGTACAAACGGGAAATACTGCTTCGTTCTACTGAGTTCACCCAACTTTTTAGAGGCCAACTTGGCCTTGTCTTCCAAGTGACCACGCAACTGAACATCATTCGATATGTCGATCTCCAGTTCAGACACAAGTTTGGTTACATTATGGTATTCAATAATATTATTAGGATATTTTTGTTACATATTAATTAAATTATTATAAATTCTGTGACTGAATATTTGAGTTGGTTCCCACATATTTGTTCAATCACTGCGTCGATTGAGCTCGTCAACATATCAAATCTGACACATGTAACAAACATGCCTGTCGTTTGTTTACTTCGTTATTGTTCTACTCTGGATTTAATGAAAATATACGCTAAATTTATAACAGCATTAAGCGCTTCCTAATGTTTGTGATGTAGTATCCGACGACGGTTTAATAATATGCTAATTTGAAGCGACTCCTGAGAACTTGTTAGTTCGCAGGAGTCGTGGTTACCAATAATAATTAACTTGTGGAATATCTTAAATCGCACAGTCGGTGACATGAGACAATGTCTTCGTTTAACAGAACTTCTGCTAAACTATTAGATAGTTAAAATTCTTAAAGTCAACAGTTCGACATCTTAAGAACAACTGTAATTATATAATTTTATGATTTTGTTTATTCTTCTATTCTTATTCTATTTTTATTATTCTAATTTTTAGATCGATGATAAGTTGAATGTTTTTTTTAATTAAATGACTCGTGGAACAGGTCGACGCGTATCAGTGATGTTTTTCGCAGAACTAATCAGTTGTTACTTTAATTATCATCATCGTTACAATAATTTTTGACGACATCCGAAACCGGGATTGTTTATTGTAACGTTTTTCAAATTTACAATCATTTTAAAATTTAGCTCTAATAATGGCGTAAAGTGAACATAAGCGATTTTAATGTCATTGCTTCCTGTAACCATCGCATTAATGTGTACGCATATTATAAGTAAATAAATGTACGCACACGCCGGTAACCTAGAGAGGTGGGTAGAGGAATTTCCTTTAGATGCGATCTTGGCACACCTCTCTCGCTTCTCTTACATTCATTCATCTAAGCACACATGGATGTCGGTCACGGGTACTCCTTATATCGCCCTTTTTAGCCAACCACTAAACATTTTTTTTCAGTATTCTCTCTTCATTCATCCGTTCTACATATTATAGTATATTTTTATGTTACCACTTTTGCTATACGCATATTTTTAAGGAATTTTATTATTTCTAAAATATTATTCTAATAAATATTATTCTAAAATTTATTATTTAAAAAAGTAGTTCTAGTCTATTTAAATACCACTGTGTGTTATTATAATTTACATATCAACGGTTGGTATAAAGTTCTGAACCTCAACCTTAAGTTTCACCAAAGTTTGGAGCTTTAGAGGTTTATTATATACTGCAATATTATCCTTTAAACATAATTATTTATTTATATTATATATACGCAAATACTACTAATTAATGATTACATTGAAATGGCCTGAAGTGTCAGACGTCCCTATGTCAAAGTTGCTGGCGAATTATTTTCAATTATTATTTGGCCCCGTGCTATGCAGAATGAGATCACAGTATCTTGAGACTTTGCAGTTGTATCAGACACCTCAGTCGCTCGTCTAGTGTAAAGTATTTTAAACGTGTTATTGTATATCCTTATAATATAATTTGTAAACTAAATCAAGTGTTAGAGAACGCATGTAAAAATAATAAAATCAATATTCAATCTCGTGCGATGGATTCGCTACATCACAAGGGATAAATCAATTTGTCTACACGTGTCACCGGGTCATACCTGGCCGTAATCATTTTACGTGCATATTATGTCATTTGGCGGGGTGAGAGAGGAGGCCTGGTGACGTCACGGGAGTCCAAATGCGACACCGCTTTGCTTCCATCACGCCCTACTTCCCTTGTAAAAGCGCTCGCTGTTAGCATAATTAAAACGTGCCCAAACTATATACAAGTAATTTGTCATTCGCTAATACACTATATATTCAATGTTCGGTTCGTCTCAAGTAAAACGGAAGCAATGCGTCATTTCGTAATCACAACTCCAACGAACGGGAAAGACTTTGCGCCTGGAAAGTTCGCCTTGTTTTTTTTCATGCCTGACATCTTGCTATTGTCCGTGGGCGTTTTCGCATAAAATTTCGCTACTTTTATAAGTTCTTGTATCCCCTCCTTCCCCGCTATGTGTCGCAATTATTCATATGTTCTTTCTGTTACTTGTCAGTATCGAAAGTTTTAGCAATTACTTACATATGTATATAACAAAAAACACGAGCGAGTAAGAAAATATACAAAAGGACAAATTTTATTCTTTTATGAATAATATTTTACGTGACTAAAATTTGTTTTACAATGACTCATTCGTTGCACATCCTAGTAACAGTAACCCTATCCTAGTAATAAAAACACATTCATTAGAATACAAACACTTTTGGCGTTTTTAGACTTTTATAATGATTGCTCTAACTAGCTTTTAAAATAGCAAAAATACGCTATAATAAAGTACTCGATTACACGAAGACTACGTAGATTTCATAGACTATAGGCAGTTAGACAAAATATCGATACTGCAGATTTTTTTTTAAATTGAACCCATTCCTTATTAGAAGGATACATCGTTTAGGTGGGAATTTATTTTTTCCTTAACAGTCGTCGCTGACAGCTTGTTAACGTCCGTTGCAGTGAACGAGCTTCAAATACGGAACTCTTACATCCCCGTCCTCGTTATAAGTCGACATAACTTGCTTACGCTCTTTCTCGCATTCCTTTGTACATTAGTCGATGAATCACTTCGTGCAACTGCGAATGGATTTTCATTTCTACTTAATGAAACCCGATTGAAATATTTTAATTGTATTAAAGGGCCTTGCTTGCAAAACGCCCTGTTGCGTTGAAATCTTAATCGAATCTTAATTATCGAAAAATGAGGACAAATAGCTAATTTAATTTATAAATCAACTACGCGATTTAGGTGGTTCAAAAATTGTTACGAAAAATAAGAATCGTTATCAGAAAACTTCTGACAATTTTTGTGATTTTTGTAAATAAATTAAAGAACTTGTTCCGCACTCATAGAGGATAGAAGTACACACATTACTGTTCACGGCTTCTGTAGAATGTCTTAATAACACGATCTTAAACTCATCTAGTGTAACGTGTGAGACAGGCTTAGAATAAAAACATCGGTACAGTTTTACAAAGTTAAAAATAGTAATTGATGAATAGAAAACTGCAAAAACAATAGTAAAGTGATATATCAAATCGTTCACAATGACTTAGCCGGGGGACAATTAAGACAAGAGAGATGCTACATATGACACGATAGCGCCTGGTGGAGCAGTGCAAGGGCGGGAGCGGCAGACGGCGGGCGGGGGTGGCAGTGCGCCCGTGATGAGATGACGGTCGCCACCGGCCGCTGACGCCGCTCCTCGCCTCGCCAATGATGGTGGAAACGCACCGCTCGCCGGCGGCACGATGCGCGCGCGCGCCCGAGCCTCGCGGCAAGCCCGCCCCTGCGTCCGCGCCGCCCTCGCTCGCCGGCAGCGGCACCCTTCTGCACCTGCGCCGCCGTCGCCACAAAACTGTGCACTTCGGCGAGAACCTGCTCATGCAGGTGTGCGCCGATCGCGCCCACCTTGCCGCCCTCGGCGCGCGCGTCCCCGACATCTCCTTTTGCCACAAAGCCCACACCGGCCTCCGCAAAGGCGATGCCCGCTTCTGCTGCATCGCGCACCACTGCTGCCTCGCCGCCAGTGCCCTGGTCTCCCTAGCCTCAACCGCCCACCCCAAACCGCGCAGAGAACGAAGCGGAGACTCGCACTCCAGCGGCGGCGAGACTGCGGAAAAAGGAGACGGCGGCAGCGGTTCCACATCGATCGATCCGAAACGCAAGATAAGGCATCACCACCATCACCATCATCACCACCATCACAAGGTTCACAACTGCCCCTATCACGATATTGCACCCCCGCCAGAAGTGGAGCCGGAGGAGAAGCCGATCGTACCGAAAAAAACTGTATCGCCTTACCTATACATACCGAGCAAGCTAGAGCCCAATGTACAGCAGTTGTTCAGTTTTATTGAAAGTGTGCTCAGCGCATGGGCGGCCGAGGAGGGGCTCACCAGCACGGGCGAGTATTCAGAGCCCGATGAGCGTATAGTACGTAGACGAAAGCTAAACAAATACAAAAAACGCACGGATGTCCTTAACATAAGGCGCATAGTATATGAAGTGTCTCTACTACATGGAGCGAGACTATTAGGGAATGTCAGATTTCGACATTACCACTGGAAAGGCACGTCGCAAACGTGTAATGAAGCTTTCCTTAGGAAGGTAAGTTAACTTATATTATTCATATTATTAGCTATTGAAATAATTCCATTGTTAAAAGTTTTATTAAAGCCAAACGGACTTCATCAAATTAGATGTATGAATAGTTTTTGGGTCAGCCAAAATAAAATAGCCCCTACACAATGGTTTTGTTTTTAAAACTGCGAAAGGCATACTATCACATCTAGATAAGCTGAGGTAAAAAGTGTGCTCATACGACTTAAATGACCTCCAACTCGGCTCGGCTCATCCATGAAAATCGATCAACCTACTTCTTTGTTTTCGGCTGAAATATGTATAAATAATTCGCTTTGTTTAATTAGTTGAAATAAATTTAAGTTTTATAAATTGAGATATATATATTTTTAAGATTGTATACAATAGAATAAATCCAATCAGTTTTGAATACGGATGGATTACGGAGTTCGTACTAGAAATGTATCTGACGAGCTTAAGCTTTTATATGTACATACATACGTAAACCTCAAGAGGCCAGCTTTCAATGGGCCTCACAATAACCTTATACAATAGATAACCTCGAAGTAAAAAAAGCCGGTAGAATATAGATAACATTTTGACCTTATTTGAGTCTCCTCCACGGAAGCTGCAATTTCCTTTTCAGCAAACGAGGCCTTTTATTTTCAACTCAATTGCTTTGAATTAAGGTTTTCATTTTCAGAATCACCATTGAAATTGAAATTAGATTTAACTAGTTTTGATCATTATTTTACACATAAAAATAGTGAGGCCAAAACCAGTTAAGTCTACCAGATACTCTTCAATTGTAAACATTGGCGAAGATCAATAGGAAATTCCGAAAAAACTTATTTCTAAAACCATTTTACATTATTTGTTTATCAGTGAAATGTTTGATATTAATGTGTACTGGTACTGCTAATATTACAACAAAAAGCAGATAGCTAAATATAACTAATATATAACTTAAATACGATTTCGCTAAAAAGACATAAGCTATGGCTCGTGAAAACGTAATCAAATATCATACCTTACCGTAAATATGGGAGTATGATAAATACGGGAGTATGATAAATACGTCTAAATCGATTGCTTATGAATATATCGGAATGCTAGAATTTATATTCCGCTTGGATTGATATATGTATTTTAGGTACTGAACCCACATTTACCGCCCGCCCGATTGTGGTTCTTCATTTAAATTTTTCCGAATGTATCGACCCCTTGCTAAAGTAGCCGTAGCCGTGCTAAAAGATACAAATTTATAATAGAAGAAAAACTTTTTTTTACTAAAAATATAATTTATGTTTGTTGAAGGCCCAGGCTTCATTTTAGAATTTTTTGAATTATTACTTCTTACTACGACTCAACCTTGCATTATGCGTATAGATAATGTAAAAAGTTGCATGATATGATTTTCGAAATTGAATATAACAGACTTTGTGCACTGAAGCATTTTCTCCGCTGCGGGTATGTAATTATGTTCTACACTAAACGATCCGGTAAAGGTAAAGTTTGTTTCGCAACTGCGACTATGACTTCCCACTAAACTACGTCTGACATAAATGAGTATTTTATGGTGGCATTTTCCGACTCCACTGACTTAGGGTTACCTTTTTTATATCAGGTCCTGTTTTTTTTATGGAATACGGTGGCATATGAGCAAGCGCATCACTTGATGTTAAGTTAACGCTACCCATAGACATCCGCAACAAGCAAATGTGCTGCAAATGCGTTGCCTACCTTTAATGGACAGAGGAGGGCATAGACAGGAAAAAGGATATTTCCTTTTCCCGGTTAACCCCCTTCCCGTCCAATCCTCCTCTCATTCCCATCCTAGCGTTATAAGAAAAGGGTGCGAAGGGGAAGAGGACTCAAATAAGGCCTCCAGCAACTCACTCATCAGGCGAAATGCAGTGTTCTTCTACTTCACGCCTGTTTTCTGTGAGGTCGTGGTATTTCATCGGTCGAGCCGGCCCATTCGTGCAACAGATGTTGTTGTTGCGGACTCTACACTACTGGTAAATCGAATGTAATAAATGCATTGGAATTTATTTTTTACGATGTTTTTGTTACACTCGGTTGTTTTACACTGTTTTTATTTTTCTTCTATAATGCATTATATGCTTTAAACCTTTTTCATTGTCTGTTAGTTCATCATAATCCACAATATTATATGCACTTGGCATTTCTGATTGAGGACGAACATTCAAACTAAAACATACGGGCTTTCACAAATCAACGTAACGGACGATCAAGTTAGTTTTCTACTTTTTGGCTACAATAGAGACAGTAGTGATAGACCTCGAAAGACCTAGAAATTATGCATTTCGCGTCGTCTTACACTACAATGCTTTGTAATTATTTTTACGCTTTATAAATTTGCACTGCATTAGGACTTGTGAGTATTTGCCGGTAGTACTTGTTCGAACAACGACTTGAACTGCAGGCATACGTCTTAAAATGTTGGTTGAAGCAGCGACATGTACACATCTAACTCGCACTCCTAATTAATGGCTTCCTGCCAGCGAGCCAATCCATACGTCCCACAATCTAAATGTAAAACAATGTACATATATATTGATACTATATAGAATAACATAAAATAAAGTCAGGAAGCAAACGCGGTTCGTTTAAGTAAATAAACTAATAATATATAAATGAATAAATTAATAATAAATAAATGCGCCCCCATTTTGTGCTGACTTCAATAATGTAATTACATTGTACTATAAACCGGAAAGAAATAATTTTACCGCATCACGGTACTGCTTCAGGCAGTTATACGACTAGCAGTAACAAAACTGAAGCAAAAGTTACAACAATGTGAAACAAATAAACTATTTCTATGCAAAATTCTCATTGACACAAAAATACAAAATACCTTGAATGTAATAAACGAAAAGTGTTCGGACGCCGCGCTTCATCTCTTCATTTTAATTGCCACTGAAATCGAGCCGTATTGTGCAAATTTCTACAGATCTCCATAAATAAGCGGAAGGCTTTTGTGCCCAGCCGTCCTCTCGTCTTATGCACTGCGCTATATTATATTAAAAATTCTATGAGATGTATTTTTTTTGTTATGAAAGGCGCAGGTAAGGGGCCCTAGCCGCGGCGCTAAGGGCCATCAAGCTAAGAGTGCGCCAAGGCGACCCGCATGCGCCGCCCGACGAGCCCCGCCACGTCGTGTTATTGTGTCGCGATCAAAAGCGCAAGAGACAGCGGTCTAATATAAATATTATATTCATTTAGTAATAAGCAAATCATTTTCAATTTACGTACTATTAAAATAAGATCTACTTAATCCTTAATTTTCATGCAAACTGACACACAAATTTGTCTCTTACTTCTTTATCAAGTTGTACTTGTCATTCTGATTTGATTAGTATGTCATACATAGAACTTTTAAAAGCAGTAGCTCATCATTCCTGATGCGGATCCGAATGTCGATTGTCTAGTTATAAGACAAATCTTTTGTTACAGAGCTATTACAGTTTCAAGTATATTGACAGACCAATCATTAAGAAAGTTCATAGGCTATTTAACACAAAGCTACAACCGGCTACGCTACGAAGGAAATAAAACTCAAAGCGAGATCGTAATAGCGTAGGCGAGCGTTGTGATGCAATGCGGTGGGTACGAGGGTGGTCATACATAACCTATGTATTTTTAATGGTGTGTTAATCGATAACCCCATGGATAAAAGAAAAAAACACAAGCAGGCAATTGGACCGCCGACAGAAGTGGAAACACATAAAAGGCGGGAAGGAGCGACAATAGTTTAAAAATAATTAACAAAAAATAAACCCTTGTACCTCAACAATAAAATTAAAAATTGAATTCAAGAGAAGTAAATGAAATAAAGTTCGTCTAAACTGTATCAAATAAGTATGTTACTGACGCATATTGCATGTGGCCCATTTTATTCAAGAGAACCTATAACATTTTCCCCTACCAAATATTGTCTAACGGGGCTAAACAAATTTTCACTTCCAAAATCTTTGTATACAAATATTACAAAGCAATTTCAAATCGTCGTTGTTGTGTGCATTATATTCTTTAGAAAATCATATTCGCTGAAGAATATGGAGAAGCATACAATATTCCCCGGAGAGTCGGGAAGCCACGTTTAGCTGCGTTGCTGCGCGCATACGCCGGCTCCCACTTCCCGGCCGGTGCGGGCGACAATTTTCAGTGGAAACGAGGGCACGGCTGCCGGTAAATTACATTACACCTACTGTCGCACCTAGCTAAAATTACTCTGCAGCGCAACACTTTCTACACCAAAACAAAACTCGATAGATATTTGCCACCAATTTGATTTAATTTGTCATGTTTTATCTACATTTTGATGACACGTTCGAACCTCATTTACGTTCAAGTGCTTCAAGGATAAAAAATGAAAGAAAACCATACATACTTCAGAGTTTATATTAACATATCGCTAAAACACTAAACACGCAGTGGAATGTTTGAATTTAAACTAGTTTACAGTAGTTTTCTTTTAAAATTAATTAGGAATATTAATTTATTCATAACAAGGTAAGCCCGCGATTTCATCCGCCGTGCAATTTAGTCGACGGTTGTTCAGCCTAAGCTGAAGCCTATTGAATATGATTGATCATATAGATGCGAGGTCAACTTACATTGGATTCAATTATTTCTCCTTACAAACTTTCATTCCCTACTTACTAAGTACTCAGAGACATCTCTACTATAATGGTATAAATGCGAAAGTAACTTTCTCTGCCAGTTACGCTTTCAAGCCTAAACAACTAAATTAAATTAAATTTGGTACAGAGATAGTCTAGAGCTTGAGAAAGGACATAGACAACTTTATAATGCGACTAAAGGTTGTAGGGGATGAAATTATGTATGGAAGTTTCGTCATTTTTGAAGCTAGAAGCTTAAAACTTGTTTTTTAGGCTTTTGATTGGATATAAATAAATGTGGCATCGAAGTTCGTAAAAATTTTTACCCTTACGAAGATGATAAAAATAGATGTTGAATGTTTGTACGGAAATGTAAAAGGTTTATGTCAATGTTTCATAAATTTACGACACGTGACATTTACGGAGTCATTACAAAATGTGAAATAGAAAGGAACGCAACTAAGAAACTTGCCAAGTGCCGCGCCGTACATACCGAGCGGCGCGCCTTGCTGGTGCGTACCGCGCGGCGGATAGCTTTTATATGTATGCATGGATTTGATTAGTCTTAAAATTTTAAATGCTGCCCAAAGTCACTATTGCATGCGGACGATTTGGCGGGCACAGCTAGTATTTTCATACGTTTGACTGTTGCGTGTGTATTTCCTATGTACATATTTTATACAGAATTATTTTATTGTAACTTATTTTGTCGTCGTGTAACAAACAACAAAAGCGAAGTCTAACGTTTTCGTTAATCCGACACGACCTGTTGACAAATATTTAGAGCTTTGCTACGTTGAGATCAAAGGAAATGCTGGCGGGAACTGAACGAATTCAATGAAGGCACGTTTGGTTGAACTTTTCAGTAAAAGACCCGTAATCCGGGCAGCGCGCGCTAGGGGTCAGACCTACATCTTGTTCCTTGGGATCTGTGTTAAACTTTGAATAATGAACGAACAATGTTTTGCGAAGTTTGCCCTCTAAGTATAAGTTATTCATCATTAGTGACAGTTGATTATTAAAAACTGCACGATATATGTTTTATAAACAAATGGATATTCCAATATTTCATGGTGGTATCTTTGGTATTATTCGTTTGTTTGTTATTATTAATAGTACAAAATTTAATTTGATCCGAGGACGAGAGTTGTTAATATAGCCCTATAACAACTTGGATTTTACTGTTTTTATCTTTACAGAAATTATACGTCACTAAAATCATTTTGAAAAGAAAGTTAATTAACACACGGCCCTACTTTCTATTTTCCTTATTAACCTTTTTCACCTATTTCATAATCCACCCATGTCTAAAATCCGTAGTAACATCAAAACCAGATTAGGATGTAGATCTAAGAACAACACACCTACGGTATATTCGATGCAATTATAAGTCTATTCTAAATTAAAGGATAAAAATGTACATAATCTTCTTTACGGCGAATTTATTATCTTAAAAGAAACCTTTCTCGAACGTAAAAAAATGGATTCCGAAAAGCGGCAACGTTAATCTTTATGAAATTCACGAAACATATATTGAAATGAGAAAGCCGCTATATTCGAGAATAAGAAGGATTAAAAATACGACAAAAAGAAAAAGAATATTCTTGAAGAAGTTTGCGGGCTGTAGGGATCGCTCCGGCCCGATGTTCATCCTATAAAATATACTTCTGAATACCAACTTGTGGAATATTTCAGAGCAATAAAACTAATCCAAGCAATTACCGGATGTCACTCACTTTCATTCGGCTCTTGCATTATGAACTATAATTTTGCTACTACATAAGACATATATAGACTACTCTTAACCTGTTATCACAATTCTTTAGATTTTCTGTCATCTTTACATTTGTAAGAACAAAGGTACAAGGATAATAAATTATTTAAGTACGCCAGTTAACAAAACGTGTCAAAATAACGTCAGATATAAACGGTTCAAGTGATATATAGCGGGGCTTCCGTCCAATGATAACTTGTAATTACGTTTTCGCTACCAAAACGTGCATAGAATAAGGTCAGCAAATGAATTTTTTCACTCATCCGAAAATCCGTAAACAGTACACGAAAAATTAACGTATACAATTTTATGACAATACAACATGATTCAATACGTGGTTACAATACAAGACCGCGATATGTAATAAGTGCTTTTTTTTCAAACGAGCGAGTGGTTCATGCCTGTAACCGCCACCTATAGGCATCCCCAACAAGGTGATGAGTTACAGAAAGATTGCTGACACAAGACATTGCTGATCTTTAATGGGCAGAGGCAGGGGTAAACAGGGAAAACGATATTTATTTTCCAACCCATCCATCCCAAATCTACATAAAATACCCCGCATTAATGCCTCTTCTCCTGCCCCATCCATTTCTTTCTAAAAAGGGTGAGATATTTCTCACCCTTCTTACCACCCTTCTCTTGAAGAGGACCAGAATTAGACATCAGGGACCTTACTCATCAGATAAAACGCAGAGTACTTCTACTTCACGCTTGTCCTCTGTGAGGTCGTGGTATTTCATCGTTCGAGCCGGCGCATTCAAATGATACAAATGATTCATTGATTGGACATCTATACTATTCTGAAACCATCTTTACTAATTTTGACAAAACAGTTAGTAAATAATTATTCCCTCTATTATTATTATAATAAAAACTCTTTAGTGGACGTTAAAAATCAAATACTCTTTAACGTATGTTTAAAAGTAAAGTATAAGTAGATATAATGTTAATATAAAATTATATGATTTGGTGGCTTTTTAGTATGTCACTAATTTGGTCGATATCGAACTTATTTCATTCACATTCCTTTGCAGCTGAAAAAAAATTGCTAACATTTCTAAAGATTAAAAAAACATACAACAGCGATAAACAAGGTGACTCTGGTACTTTTTATCCATGTATCAGAGACATTTGTTTTCTGACCTTTACGACGATTTTCGCTTTATATTTCTATTTTCACTTTGCTTAATAAAAAAATACTCATATCAAGAAACTTTTTATTAGTCTTTGGCAACTTTCGAGCACACTTTGAATTAAATTCTAAAAGTTTATTTGAACATGCACGTACGTATTACGTGAGCTCCTACAATATTCCTTCATATACTCAATTCAAAGGTTATTATTACCGACAAGCTTATTCTGTACACTAAAAAAACTGAAATACAGGAATCTTTTACTTCTTAAAACATCTTACGACTAAATTCGTGCCAGTTCTCAAGTGCATTTTGATGAAGGCTATAAGAGACCAGTATTTGTGCCGCAATACGCATACATCGATCGTTAGCCTGTTAAAGATGAAGAATCGATATTATGTTCCATTCGTTGGTTAAGATTGATAAAAGGTATTATGTAAATTTATTATTATTTCTGTTATACCTTCATGGATACAGTTTTGTTTGTAGTTTTAACAAATTAAAGGTTGATTCATTTAACCAGATATCAGACGATGATCGCATGTCGCTGACGACTGCGGTGTCAGACGAAGAGGAGGCCGGGGAGAGCGCGATGAACTCCCCCTACAAGGGCAAGCAGACCGGCGCTGCGGCGGCGTCCTTCAACTGCACCGGCGCTGTGAGAAAGGCTGGGTTAGTATGCATATTCATAAGTGAATGTGAATGTCAAGTCCCATTTTGTTGTTTATCTGGGACAAAAATTAACTATCTCGTCGAAATCAATAGTGCGTCTTCTTGAGCTAGAATAATTTCCTCACTATAAAGACTAAACAATTAAAATCAACTAAATCGGTCTAAATCTTCACTTTAATTAAACGAGAACTTGTTTGAGAACACTAATCAATGTAACACAAGCTTTAGCCAAGATATTAACATATTTATCCAACTTAATATTTAAAATATCACAAATGAACTTAATACTATTTGACACGTAAAACATAAGGTGCTTTAAATTGTATTCATCGCTTTCTCCGTAAAAGGCAACAAGAAAGTCGGTATTGTTGACAGATAATTTCAGAGCTGTGTAAACGGAGGAAACTAGCCTGCAAAATGATAGTACCGCATTATTTAAGTAAAAAAGGTTTTAAGCGACATGATGTTAGTGAAGTAAAACGTTCAGGAAGGAATGTTTTAGTCGAAAAGTTGTCTTACTTTCTGCCACTATTCCGTTTTTAACTTTATCTTTGTAAACGATCCTTTGAAATCAGTGACTCGGTAAAAACACCTGTCGTCCTTAGCCTTAAGATAATTGGAAGGAACGTTGCAAAGAAAACTGACGTCGCTACGAGAGTTGACGAGTTTTCTTAAGCCTACAGCGTCCTTTATATGTCTCGCGGCTGCAATTTCTGTTCCATGAATCCCAAATGACCGGAGGGAAATCTTAGCCGTGACCCATTCAGGCCCGCTGTTAAACGTACAACGAATAGGCAGGGCGAGACAGGATGTTTGGCTTCGATGAGGGTTTTTTCTTCAAGGCTTATCAACGAGTGCGATACAAAAACTTTACGTTAAAAAGGACTTAAAAGAGGAACGACGAAATACGTAGTTACTAAGCTATTTCTTTTACGGGTACTAAATAATGTAGTACTTTATTACTTAAGGTAAATACGAGACTTTGAATTTTTTTTTCTCCCCACGAGAATTTTAAAAGTTTAGATAATATGCGACGAATGAATAAAATTCAGACTAATTAAAAGTTAATGTAGTTACTCTACAAATGGGTACCGTAATTTTTCTCGGACCATGTTGATCCTGCTATAACTAGTACATTTACCGCATTAAAATGCAAAATCAGTCTTAATGAATGTTAAAAAATTACCCTTTGTAGCAAAAAACTTTATATTCAAGACAGGATAAGGATAAATTGCCAACGGGTCCCCTGATGTTGACTAAAACTTTCTCTTCTCTCAAAGCTTTCAACATGAGATCAAAGATTATTAAAATGAGGTATATTAAAAAAACGAACTATGTGATAAGAAAATAAAAATAATTCTTTTAAAACCAATAAATAATATTGGTTTCCAATAACCGAGTCTTTGCATTAGCATCGTAATCATAAGCAATTGGATAAACAAAAAAAATGTTAAATTGAATTATTTTATAGTCTTACTTCACTTAAAGAAAATATTTGATGTTCATTTTTGATTCATGTTTTATCCGAAGTTCTTTACAAATGTAAAAAATTAAGAAGGACAAATGTGAAACTCAGATGAACTAAAAACGTAAAAGCACCTCGAATTAAAAAAAGGTCTGCGGTCTCTCAAAAGCTCCTTTTTCCAAATTATTATCCATTAACATAGCAATTTTTTCCATAATTTCGGTGTTTTCAAGTTGTTACCAGGTGGACCTTTCAATCTTTGTATCATTGCGCTTACAATTTATTTAAACCGCATATGTTTGGATTTTTCAAGTAAACAAAGTTTATAAATGAAAAGAAGTGTTTTTGAATACTAGATAATAATAAAAAGTACTTGCCATTTTCAAACTTTATTTTCATATTTATTATTACATATTGATAAACTACAAAGAGATCAGTAAATAAAGAATAAGTAAGTAGCTTAGGGTACATACAAAAAGAATTAATTTGTGATTCACTCTTCATCATCGACTTTCTACAAGCCAAATGTTACTTGGAATGAGTATGCTCATACATACTGCACAATTATGTGCAAGCCATTTTTTTTTTAAATATACAGTCTTATAAACATTTAGACCTACCTACTTTGGGTATGCCTAAAAATTAAGAACAGGTCTGTGGTAAAGTTGGTCTTATAACCAATGTCTTATTTTGAATTACCCGATAGACATCTTGTACAATTGTGAAGCGTGGGATACAAGATGAAACAGAATCAAACATTTTGCTTATGTAAATTTATTATATATATTATATTATTTCACCTAAATCATACGATACTGTATACCTGGTAGCAGTACGTACGAGTATACAATTCGTTTCCACTATTAACAAGCAGCAATTTAAATCTCGCGATGAAAACTGACTACCACTTGTAACGATTCGAGCAGGAGTTAACAGTAAAAATGCAGTTAATGCATGCAGTAACAATATATGAAATAAAGTGTTACAATAATAAAAGTAATTGTAGTTTTAACTGAATGTGTTGAAAACACGATAAAAATATTTGGACTCTCGTCCTCGACAGTGTCGACTGTCGATAATGTTGTTATGCGGACAGCGTGCGCTAAGGAGACTCTTGTTGGCTAACGTCACTTAAAGTTGTTCAAAAAGTTCTTCAAGTTAAATGAGCAATCATAACACGGCTACGGGCCTATTCAAGACCAAGCGGCCGTGTTTAATTAGGTCAAAACGCTTAACATCGTAAAATACCTGGAATACTGTTAATTTTTTTAAATCTATCGTTCATATTTTAACATAAAAGTTTAAATTTTAAGAACAACTGAGGAGTAAATTTCAAAAAACTATAACTAAACTTTATAAAGCTGCCTGCTATGAATAGCTAATGAATAGTTTTTGATGAATGCATTTTTATTTGCGCAGATTCCTGAGCGTGAAGAAATGGTTGTTGCGTAAAAAACATCAGATCGAGTTGGCACGGAAGAGAGGCTGGAAGGGTTATTGGGTGTGCCTAAAAGGCACGACACTTCTATTTTATCCGTGCGATTCACGAGAGGGTCGTTCTGTGGAAGCCGCTCCGAAGCACCTTATTATAGTCGACGGCGCCATAATGCAGCCTATACCCGAGCACCCCAAGCGCGATTATATATTTTGCCTGAGCACGGCCTTCGGCGATGCTTACTTATTCCAAGCGCCGTGCCAAGTAAGTTGTTTAGAAATTCTAAAAATACCGAATGAAGCACTTGTTACACTTATCTTTACGTGTTTTATATAACCGTCCAGGTCGAGCTCGAGAACTGGGTGAATAGCATACACAGTGCATGCGCCGCTGCATTCGCCCGGCACCGCGGCAAAACCGGAACACTCCATTTGCTGCAGGAGGAAATATATCGTCTCGAGAAAGCTATAGAGTCCGTAAGTATATATAACTGATTTAAATAGAGATAGGAGATAACCATGATTAAAAGTGTCTATTGAAAAACCAGGAACCAGCGTAACACTTTTGAGTAATATAACTTTTTTTAATAAAAATATCTATCTTTAAAAAATCTCCGAGTATTGAATAGGTGAAGGAACACAATACAACTCTTCAATATTATGCACAGCTCAACGGTGTAACCGTGTCGGCCTGAACCAACAGAAGTATTGTTTGACTGACACGAATCACTAACAACCTTCGTAAATTGAAATCTGCACGCCCCAAATTCAGCTTTAAAATGCACCACAGTAAGAGTCAATTTTCAACCCCGCCGCCACTCTCCAAGCCGAGTAAAGCTTTCAAGTGTGTACAATGTAGCGAAGCAAAAAGCATTCATCATTTATGTAGATAAATTTATTGCTTTTACCGTGCTTCTCACGAATATTTTCTTCTACTAAAGTTGCGCACGTACTACACACATTTCTCTTTGGCATGAATTAAATCTGTACACATTTACATATTTTTGTATGAGAAGTACCAGTCTTTGTCAGTTGTTAATCATTTAGCCGTGAGAACTATGATTTAAATATTATTTAATATCAAGTTTTGAACGAATAATAATTTGTGAAGACATTAAATTGTTTCTAAAGCTCATACATTAAAGTAGAGCATACCAAAACATCTTCACTTATACATTATAAGCGGCGTGGACGGTTTACATGCGGTCTGAAACGCTACTAGGGGAAATCGTGCCAATTTCTGGCCCGCACCGGATGACCGCAACACGCATCAAAGCATTTGCGGCCGCCCGCACGAGAACAACATGCGCATATGGCTTTAATTTCCGAAGGTTCTGTGAACTCTGTGCAGGCAGCGGCATCTAAATCAAATACCGGCGCAACACAATTCAAGCCGCTGAATACGTCGGCGTTTCCACCGCAATCTCTTTTGTTATCTACTCTGCGTATATCTGTTTGCATTTCTAAATATAGAGCAAAGTAGGAGTTTCGAACTAACATACTTGAGGTATTTATTAAGTCGGCTGTGTTACGCTTTTAAGGCCGCTTTTTGCTTTGCTTAGAATTGGGATTATTTCACAGCTTTTGTGACATATATAATAGTTGCACAGATTAATGTTATATCAGAGAAGAACAATGAAAACAAACATTTATTATAGTTTTTATAGGTAAGGACGAGAAACAGTACGACGTTAAAAACAACGAAGAAAGATTTACAATGTTTTAATCAAGAACGTAAACTTTAAATTCAGGGTTTTGATAAATATACTAAAAGGTATGTATATCGTGTGTTGTGATCAGGGGCAGGCGGCGTGAGGTCATTAATATTCATAACACAGGCTTGTCCTCTGTGCCGAGCTTGGGATCTCCGCTTGCCGAGCAAAATGTAATACATAATCGAATTTTTAAGCCTTTGTTGCGTTACCTTGACAAATTTAATTCATTTCATTACAATGAACAATTTTTTTTTTCATTTCATCACAATGAACAAAGTTCATTCTAGATATTAAAAAAGGACTTTCGTCGTCGATCGTTTTTCTGACAATCACAAATGATTATATTAATTCAGTAAAAACAACTGGGGGATTCCGCCTGAAGCGGTTGCTGTTTTGTTTCTATTTCAGATAGGTTTTTTGGAAAAGCTTTTTTGAAACTAGGACAGATTTTTAACGAATATTTTTGCATAAAGCTAACGTTGCAAAGGAATATATTCAGATTGCTGCATGTGTATATGTATTATTAATCTAGAAAGTAAATGATAAATTTGTTTGTATTCGTTTATAAAATCATTTATTATCCCTAAAACATTTTAAGTATAACAAATATTTTTCGTACGAACACTTATATAAATAAATAAAAAAGCAGGTAATAGCAACTTATGTTATTTAAGCGTCATATTATATTCAGAATTCTAGCCTTGGGCATAATTGGCTGTAATTTAGTCTTATTTTATCAGTGTGATCTAAGACAATTCCGTTGCCGAGATAGTCAAATGTTGCGAAGAGGCATTCTTCTCTTCTGTGGTAACAATTCCAAGCTAATTTCCATTCCTGTAGATCGAGCGCCCTCATCCGTCTTCAAGGAATTTTGCGAGTATCTCTTCTGTAAATTCGTAATACATCACGTCATTACTCTTCAGATGGCCGGGCCAGACCAGGCCATGCGGTAGACATTCAGCATAACATTTACATCACCTTTCGAACTATTCTTTCATTGGTAGCTTCGTCCAGTCTTCGTCAATAAATTAGTGATTTGATAATGCCTTTAGAAGCATCCTGGTCGCCCGTGACAAATTCAGATTTTTCTAAAACAATGTTGAAAATACATCCTACGAAATAAATAAATGTATGCATTATGTTTCAATACCACAATGTTCTAAATTGAGGATATATAACTTGAATCCAAATTAACAAGAAATACAACAGTTCAAAAATTATGTTCATGCTTATGTCCATTCTTTCTTAACAGGATCATAAACTGAAGCAAATGGCGGACCTGCAGCAGTCGGTGGTGTCGGACCCCGAGACCCGAGCTCAGCTCGCCGTGCAGATGTTGCAGTGGGAGGAGAACCTGGAACGCTTGCACTGCGAGCAGTTCCGCCTGCGGTGCTACATGGCCAGTCTGCAGAGCGGGGAATTACCTAATCCTAAGGTAATGTAAATCACATACATATTTATAGTTATGTTTTTAATTATTTTAAGAACCAAGAGAACTTTATGGGAAAAGATTAAATTCTATTTTACGAACTTTAAGGACCTGGATGTAATAATGAGTGATTAGATTTTTCTTTCGATACAATTAAAACAGGAGAAAACAATATAAGTTCAAAGATAAACAGGTACTTAGATATAAATTATGTGAACAAAATGATATACATATTATTATAATTTACTAACCATGTTCGATGTTTTGTACAATACCAAATTTAAATTTTATCTTTAATTGTATATTATTAGTGCTTTGATAATATAATAGTTCTTCAATTTATTTCTAGTTCTTAGAAACAAAACTTCAATATATAATAATAATATAAATACAATTAGTTTCACGATTCCCAAGAAAAAATGGAAAATTGCCTTCTTATAGTGGAGGAAAAAAAGACTTAAAGCCATTATCGAGGTCTGAACAAAAATAAATACCGAGGCAAATGACGTCTAATGCCGTACTTACAGTCTGTGCCAAACCAAAGCCAAAAACAAAGACATTGGTGAATAAACATCATCAAAGGAAATATATACAAGAAAAGCATTTTAGCTACCAATCGTAATGTCAGAAAGAATAACATAATAATAATGAATCGGGAAACAAGAGGAAAATTCATATTTCATGACCCTTCGTTAAAATATTTCACGACCAAATGATTTCATCGCAGTGACAGAAAAGAGATAATTGACGTACTTCGCCGAAGTATAGGGTTACGAATACTACAGGGTTAACGAATATCTATTACACCGGACCCATGTCATGTAATATAAATAGTTATCTAAAAAACTACTATGGACCTGCCACAAATCACCAACTTCGAACGTCTGAAGGACCTTCATCGTGAATAAAACCATAAGGGGAACCAGCGGAGCAGCAACATTATTATAATGCCCTTTATAACAAAATACACATTTGGTTTTATGCATATTTAAGGGTTGAGGAGGCCTTAAAAAGCCTGAATGGTATCATTATTCAGGTCGTTTCTCGCTTCATGAAGCTTCATTTCGCATAACAGGGATTAATTTCATCGCTGCTTGTTCGAGTTTTCAAAGAACCATTCAGTGGTAATACTATAATATATTGTTTTTATATTTAATTATGAAGGAATATGTTTCTATTACGGATGATATTTCATGAATTATGAAAAAAAACCTATCGCTATTGTAATTACAGACGGCACTCATTATGTTTAAAGCCGACTTTAAGTCGAACTTTGAACTTTAAGCTCTAATTTATTTTCATAAATATAAACGAAGTTTTGTTATTCAATGTTAATCCATTTACATACCATTATAATACACTTGTATTAAATATTCGTAATGAATATTTAATTACGTACCCCTGCTCCGCTTTCAACATTTACAAACTAAACTAACAGTAATTATACGTTTACGCTTACTAATGTCTTTTTTTTTACCCAGGCTTTGTCAAATCTTATGCCAATCTAAAATCTCTTATCAAATCAAAGTAAAGCATTGCAACAAAGTAAACAGTTTTGAATAACATTTGGGAAGACAGGGATAGCAATTGCTACCCAACATCATCAAGATTATTAGGTCTTCAATGATATAAAGCGCGATTACCAAACACTGGGGACGAAACTACAAACATCGCTTGGAATTTTTGAATAACATTGTGTCGCCGAATAAGGCAGTACTCGTAGGGGTGACGAGGTTAAAACCCTCTCTTGTTCTAGTCGCTGCTTACGCACGTTTCGCGCGGCACAAAGAGCACGCTCAACAAACTGGGCGTGTTCACGGTGTCGTCGTTCCATGCGTTCATCTGCGCGCGCTCTCCATCCCTGCTGAACAATCTGTTGGCCGGGCGCGGCGCCACCAAACGCCGGGCGCCCAACCTGTCCCGCTCCAACTCCGGTTCCAGTCGACGTTCCATGCAGGTACACCCGATTACACTCATTTTAATTAAAATACTCACACGCTCTTTTGTACAGTTCTCTTAAAATTCATTGCAGTAAAAAATGTATTTTACATTTTTTCGTACGATGTACTGCAGAAACGGTTATGTTTGCAAAATGATATGGAGTTAATGTATAGTATGAAGAAATGGTAATTTTTGTTATTAATTCTTAGCTTTCAGCTTATACGATTTGCGCGGGGTGCTCGGGTGTGGCGTTGTCCGCTCAATTTATACACACTAAGAATATAATTAATAAGATCTTTTCATATAACTCATTATTTTCTTGCAGATATTTGACTACTAACAACAGTAATACAAGAACTTGTATTTAAGTTCATCTCCTTTTCTTCGTTAGATGTAAGACATGTGTATATTGCATTGACAGGATGTTTAATAATAACTGTACCACGCGTATAACAAGTTTGACATAAAAATAAAAAAGTATTTGTATTTCAAGGATCATAATAAACTAAAGGACACAGACGATACCAATAACAGTTTCATTACTAAAAAGCCCGCACTTCTTTTTAAAAGCTCTTTCAAGCTGAAAATAATAGTAGAAAACACAAAGCAACATTTTTTTCTCCTTCCGTACTATGCTTTTAGAGAAGGCAATATATTGTTGCTTAGACTGGACAGACGCCATAAAACGTTCAAATGTATTTTTCTTGTACTGACCTACAACGAGGATCGTAAGTTAAGAGAAAATTTAACACGGAAACATAGCGCCGAGTGACTGAAATACAGATACAGATACAGTATACCGCGTAATATTATTGTGTTAATACCGGCCTCTAATAGGACTAGAGCCTATTACTATACTCCGACGTCTGCCATTTTCTTGAACTACCTTTCATTAAACGGCTCCTTGCCTAAGCGGTGCCTTGTTTCCGCAACAAATTACAAAGAAGGTAGCAATAACAGTACCGACAACATGCTGCGCATAAACGTAACATGTTTGCAAGCGAATTTAATATCTTATAATATTAAAGAAACCGTACACAGCTTACACTAGATAGTACTGCAAACTTTGTATGCAACCATATTATTTCATTCCTAAACTTACAACAGCGTACCATTATCTATATCTATTTTAATATTTTATGCTTGTTCTAAAGGCAAAATTGTAAATAATATCCATTTTATCCCAGTCTGTTGTTTGTCTTAATATATGTTGGATACATACATGGCCTAATACCGGAAGATTGATGTAAAGCCGTCATAACTAAAGGAAAAGGTTAACAGCATGATTGTAAGAATTACCGAGAAATCAGTCTTCTCAGCATTGTGGGAAGACTGTATGCTAAAGTACTTATTGAAAGACTCATGAAAGAAAAAGATGTGCAAGCCGGTTTTAGAAAAGGAATGGGTTGCATGGATCAGATCAATGCTTACGTATAATCAAAGAGAAGTTTTTGACTCTAAACCATAAAGTTTTCTGCGCCTTCGTAGATCTATAAAAATGATAAGGTTAAAACAGATAATCTGTGGTCAACCTTGGTTGAGTTTGGATTGAACAGTGATCTAATGCAAGCGTTAAAGTCTCTTTATAAGATTCTACTGCTTGTGTTAAGATTTACGGGGCACATTCAGACTGATTTAGCATAGATAAAGGTGTAACACAGGTCTGTGTAGCATGCCCGTGGCTGTTCAATCTCTTTATGGATGATTGTGTGAAAGCTTTGAAAGACGAAGTTTGTGGATTAAGAATGGATTAAGAGTTGGTTGTAAAATGTCTCTTGTTCGCTGAAGACCAGGTAGTATTTGCGTCATCAGTGGGGGACATACAACTTAAGCTGAATGTAATGAATGATTTATCAAATGGTGGGCAGGTTAATGTGGATAAGACGAAAGTAATGGTATTTGAAAGAGAACAAAGTAAGACAGTAATTAAAATAAATGTTAACGGTTAAGAAGTGGAAAAGTTGGAAGAGTTCGTGTATTTGGGGTGTAGGTCTAGTAGAGATGGTAGGCATGTTAAAGATGTTGAACGACGAGTCGATACGAGAAATAAAATGAATGGGCCAACTACAGTAGTGAGGAGTCAGAATGTGTCTATGAAGGCTCGTCTGGCAACACACAATGCTGTACTAGTCCCCACTTTAACGTATGGAAGTGAGAGCTAAGTTTGGCAGGAAAAGCATGCTGGTAGAGTTAATGCCGTTGTAATGGGATCATTAAGAAGTATGTTAGGTGTGACTTTGAATCATAAGGTTAATAATAGCGTTATAAGGGAAAAGTGGACGACGTGACTAGAATTGAGAAGAGAGAAGAAGAGACTCTTCGGTGGTGCGGGCGTGTTGAAAGAATGAATAAAGAGAGAGTAACAAAACAAATTTATGATGCAAAAGTGAGTGGCAGCGTTGGTAGGGGACGCCTTAGGAACACTTATATCGATCAGATTAATGACTTATTGATAAAGGGCGATATAAGGAGCACCCATTACCGACTTACAAGTGCATAGTGACATTTATAAATGTCCTCCGTCCTGTCAAACATCACGCTTGTGAATTTCCCAACAGATGTCGCGTGAGGAGAGTGAGGCGGCCGTGCGAGTCTCTCTCCCTGAGGGCACCACCGCCACGGTTGGTGTACGAGAAGGTATGTCGGTGGAGGAGTTCCTTGTGGCAGCCTGTGCCCGGCGCTCTCTAAACGCGCTCGAACACTTCGTGCGCGTCAAGAAACGACGCGACATGGAGGACCACAACTACTTCGTGCCCCACCGCAGTGATCTCATTGAAACTTATGTTAGTATTAACATCATCTAATTCCACCATATCTATCATCACGAGCCTGTATCAATCCACTGCTGGGCCTAAGGCTGTTGAAGGCTTATGCAACTGTATCTGTCCTTTCACGCATCGCATCCGACCATTACTATCGACATGGGTCTCGTATATTCAATCAGCGACCAGTGCTACTTAATGATACGTAATCATCGCTGCTCTTGTACATTGATATTTAAAGGAGGACTATCACGCTTAAGCCATAACCGTTTGAAAATATACTGGTGATACACTGAATATGATTCCGCAAGAATTACGCTATTGATTTTATTATATATGTAATTATTTTTTGCAAAATTTACGTAATTTATTGCATTAAGTAATAATGCATAAATAATCTTTTGTTTTACTTTGCTTACTAGCGTACTTAAAGCGTTGTCTATATATCTTTATTTTTATGTTGTTGATCGTAAAACTTAATTGATTGTAATCTTTGAGCTCCCCGTGATGGGAGCCCATTCATATAAGTTAACTATTGAAATAAAAAATTAAGTTTCTGTAGTAATTTACACTTCGGTTTTACGCTAACGGAAAATTATTATTTATTTTACAATATATACGATATAACTTTTGAATTGTAATTTAAATAGTGTGTCTTTCGCACTGCTTAAATTTTTACCCATTTATCAAAAATAGGCCTTGTGAAAATATCACTGAATTTCATTAATTTAACACTGCAACTGAAGTAATCCGTTTTACCAGAACTAGGAAAAGCACTAAAAGCAACTGAAAACGGAAATGCAAATTTTATTGCGCTTCTTCGAAACAGAAACAGAAATGCAACGAGCTAATCACAGCGTTCGTAGAAAACACGACACCGTTTTATTTCATTTATATTTCTTGTTTATATCGATCTTATATAAATCTCTATCTTAGGTTAGTGCACTAACGACTTGCATAATAAATATAGCATTTTAATATTCATTTTACTGAGCTTTTTGGTCCTAAGTTTGACAGGATGACATCCTATCGTCACACAATACACAAATTATCAAGTGTCTTTTCGTATTATACGAATCCGGGCAAAGGAATAATGGTTAATATCGACTGGGTATCGAATCCCAATATTTACATAGTAGGATAAACAGACTGACTTGGCACCGCTTAGCTAATTTATTCTATGTTAAAAAACAGTAATAAATTCAAATTAAAAAGTAATTATGTAAATTGGTAATATTAAACTTGTTTTAAAGCTAACAGGCAGACAATTCACTTAATGATGACCTTCTGTAATGATTGCTGACCCCGGGGACCAATTTCGCGGAACCCAATGAATTTAATCACACTATAATGGGAAGCAACCTGATCTACTTACATAATGCTTACGTACACAGACCTTATGTAATGGACATATTTTTGCTTGTATAAAATGCGTATAACACTGAAAACGTATTACTTCCATAATCCATGTAAATGTACTCGGATAACACTACCGATTCCTCTTCTACACTTTCGTTGTACACATTAATAGTATAAGAAGGATGATGAGCTTTCTTAAAGTCGTACTTACACAAAAATAATGTAGGTCACATTACTGAAAAATAAATGTCAAGGGAGAGATGACGCCAAGAGCACCCCCTTCATGGATAACCCTTAATAGCAAACAATCGTCATTGCAGTCATAAAATAATTAAATAGTTTAAGTTATTCGACTGAATATAATATATAAAAATATATAAAGGTAGGTATGTATATAAAAATATGTAAAATACAATAAAACTTTGTGCGTGAACGTTAACGTTTGACGTATGCGTTATCGTTCATACACATAGTATGTATGTTGTACACTTCGCACGGCAATGTCTTTAACTTAATTTTGTAAATTTTGCGAGTGCTAAGTACAAGACTACAAGCTAATAATCTAATCCACTTCAAAAGATTGCACGACTTTTTAATAATTAGAAAAGATACTATAGATTTCCTTATTCCCTTTACGATAGCTGCACACTCACGAAGTAGTAGAAGTGTGTGCCAAGATTCTATATCAAGTAGAGTTGCAACGGAACACACTCGAGCAGATGTGGGGCTTCAGCGTGGAGGCCGAGCTCATAGAGAACGCGGAGAGACAGGACGAGCTCTGCTGCTACGTCAGCCGCGTGGAGGACAAGAGTGTCGCCATGCAAAACGGTAGTTATGAACTTACAATTGTTTTATTTAAATCTGCCACAAACATATTATCACATGCCATACATGTGCCATAAGGGTTTCACGATCGATTAAGTATTCTATTAATGAATTGTGTCACAATGGTCGAAGTGCCCTGCGCATAACCTATAATTGCTTATGAACTTTCTTAATAATTAGGCTGTCAAAAGCAAAATAAATAAATAAAGCATTATTTAAAAAAAATAATTTCAAATTAAATTGTTAGTTTCTGAGATTAGCGCGTTCAAACAAACGAACGCATCAAATTTATTATATCAGCTTAGAATGAAAAAGTTCGTATTATAAGCTTAGCTTTTGATTTTTTTTGTAGATTTGTAGGCAATAAAAACCTGAAAAAATATTGTATGCTTAAAATTGAAGTCGCAGTTGTCATATTGAGTTCATCATGGAAAAGAGCAGAATAGATTGCCTGATTAAAATCTCCTTTACGATTCGAAGAATCCATTAAAATAAAACTAGAATACGATTTACTTTTCGTTTGAAAATACAGTTCGCAGACTAATTGCGCTACGTCTCAGTGTTTTTTTTTTCGTACAAAAAAATCAATTCAACGCTCGAGTTGCAATTATTGTCTCCTTTGTCAGGAATAATCAAAGGCGACGAGATAATGGTGATCAACGGAGCGATCGTATCCGACCTAGATATGATGTACTTGGAGAGCGTACTGCAGGAGGAGCTCTCACTTGTCATGATGATGAGGTAAGTTTCGCGGCAACTTTTCGCATTATTAACTTCTGAATCTTACACCGTCATCTAAGTTTATCATTTGTCACTAACTGTAGTCGCGTTTGGAACTGTCGTCTAGAAATAAATAATTGAGGCTGGCAGTTGTGTTCAGGAAGAGGAAAAAACACCTCAACTTTTGCTTCAATAAAGTGGTAGTCGAACAGGAAACCGTGCGGCAGGGGCTTAATAGAACGGAAGTTGAATGCGGCGCTCGGGGCTCTCTAGGGGCACGGCAGCGGTGTGGAGGCCTTGATAGGCATTTCCCGCCCTCATACACCTGACCTTATGCGACCGCGACAAGTTTACTGAAGCGCTCGGTGCGACCTACATACTCCCTCGCCCTGCGGCGTCGCCGACCGTCCTGCGCCGCACCGCACCGCCCATTGTAGGAGCCGCAACCGAGCCTCCTGACGTCTACGCGCCGCGTCAATTAATATTCCACGACTAAATATTTACCTCGATATATTCACTGTCGACGCCATGGCATTGTTCTAAACCGTTTTGTCTATTTTCTCAATAAAACAGGCCGCTAAAGCCTCGCGCAACACAATAGCTTGCAACACACGCGGTAAGCCAGAATGTTGACAGGTTTTGTGCGTGTGTCCCTTTTAACGTTTTGTTAAATAAAATAACAGCTACATCACAACCTTTTTTGGTTTATTTCGTTTAAGTATAGGGCGCACTGTGCTATGTTATAATTGTGAGAGGCTTGTTACTCCCAAAGCATTTCAATAAATCATCTATATACATAAAAATCAATTGTTGTTCGTTAGTCATGATTATTCTAAAAAGGGCTAGACCGACATGGATAATATTTTTTTGTATTAATGCTCAAAATCCAGGGAAGGTTGAAAGGTAAAAAATAGGAAGAGCCAATAGAAAAAACATCAGAATCGGTAATTTTGTGTGGAATTTTAGGATACTGATACTGACTTTTTAATATTCATGTTAGGTGGTGTTCGTGGCGGACCCGTCGCTTGACAGCTAGCTGCGAGCGCATGCATATCACGTAGCCATTCCATACGGTCCTTTGACATTGTCGTATTTGTTTCATATGTGAAATATTTTTTTCATAATGTAAAAAAATAAAATTTCGTATGCACAACTATTCATTTCGTATTTGAATGTGCAATTATTTTTTTACGTTTAAATTTATTTTTCGTAAGAAATATTAAAAAAGTTAAGGAAACGAAAGGTTGTTAATAATTTAGTTTAAGCTAATTAAATTACATTGCGCAAACTTCAAAAATTATTTTGAAATCGCGAAATCGTTTATGGTGCGTGCTATGAATAGATATGATCATTGAAATTCAACTATCAATCCTTTGTGTTGTGCGGTTGAAAATACATGACTACCGCAATCGATTCCGCCACGCCACTATCTAGAACCGCTCATAGTTTCCAGAAATACTTACGTTTATTGCGTCATCGTACGTTTGAATGAAACGCAAATCCAATATGAAATATTCGTTAGTATTTTTGTGCGATTAATTTCGACGCCGATGAAAGAAACGTGGAAGTGATAACTTTAGTCATCACTTTACACGAGAAGACCGACGCGCTATTACGCGTAAAATGCGATGTCGTATGTTACACTATATAGTCGCCAAGACTTATTCTTACATTCATCTTTAATCTTCGGTGATTTGAAATGCTTGTAATTGATAGACATGACTTCACTGCCGGAATCGTTAAAGAAAAATTTCAATATCTAACGGATTTCTTCACAAAGCACCATGTAAGTGGAGTAATCAAGTGCGATGAATGATATATTCTGGTAAAGAGCATAAGCAGAATCCATCTTACGCACGTATTTTGATTTAGTTAGTTGTAACATCAACCCCCGTAGCGCTTTTCAAGCCTACCCGTGCAGATTAAGCCTGCCTCAATACCGAAGACTTCCAGCCTTAGGTGTCTATCGTATGACTAGATTAATGCATCTAGAGCTTTCATCCGAAGGCAAAGCCATTCTGGACATTAAGTTGTGCAGAAACATTTCCGAAACCGACCCGAATACCCCCAATTACAAAATCGTTAGGAACGATAGCTCCGGCGCCAAAGGTGGTGGAACTATTGTTTACTGTAAAAAGTCCCTGCGCCGTGTACCGATCGACACGCTCGCGCTGACGCACTTAAAGGACTCGATCTGTCAGCTAGCCATGGCAGGCTACGCCCCCATTACAATAGCTTAAGTATACCTTCCCAGTAGACCAAGCGCAACTATTCTACGCTCCGACGTTGAAGCCCTACTATCTATCAGAGGAGCTATTTTTGCAGTATAACTGATCGTTGATCACTTATATTTCCCGTAGGACGAGATTGATACTTCTTATAATTGCAATAGCAAGCACATCCGATGGAACTCAACTAAGATCATAAAACGAGGCCACGCACTGGACTGGCTATCTGATTTACTAGACTTTGAAATCGTAGTCACCCTTTCGTAATGGGAGTGTGTCCCAGATATGTTAACAAACCTGTAACAATAGGTTATACCTCTTGTTACAGGGGTAATCTGTAAAGGACTTGTCGTTTTCTAAATGAATTATATGAGCATGTTAATTCAATAACGTTGTTCCGGCGTTGTAGTACTCTTGTAATCAATACTCAATTTACACTGAATAAACAATTTTATATTAGATTACCTGTATTTTCTAAGCTTAATTGAAACGCTTACATTATATTTACAAACAGGTCGTCACGTACGGAGCCTCCGGAACTGAACGGTGTGATGCGCGCCGCTACCGACGACATAATAGATTCCCTGGTGTGCCCGCCGCCGCCCAGCGAGCCGCCCGTCATCTCCGATGACATGATATCCGGCCTCATCGTGCCCGCGCCCGCATGGAGTGAGTACAATTGACATACGTACGTACACTCCCCGAGTACCAACGCTCCCAGAACACGACCTGTAGGTACACTAATAATACATCATTGACATCGATTGACACAATTATTGGCAAACAATTAATATCGATCATTATGTATATAGGATTGGACGGTCCAATAAATATATCGCTTTATACCGCACCACTATCCAATTAAATTTCAATCGGAATTAGCAAATGGAATCGTATTGTTTTGCATAGTTATTCTACTTTAGCGAGCAATATAGATTGAGTTAACATTTCCATTTCGCTTCCGATGCTAACAAGCAACTCTTCAATCATTTTTTTATGTATTACTTGGCATAGTTTCCAGTCCAGACGGTATATTTTGTTATCCAATAATGTAACATGAAATAGAAATTCGTTAATATAAATATAAGTCATATTGCTTAAGAATTTGAACTCTAATTACATTATAAACAACTATTAAGGTTTTCATACCGTATATTACATATGATTTTCTACAAAATATAAGATGTCTCACATTTAATCTTGAAATATATAACGACGCTGTTTACCTGTTTCTACTTTCTTGAGGATAACGGCTCTGCAAGAATTACCGAGCAATAAATTTAAGTAAAAGGCGACGGGAGACTTTACCTGTAAATATAAATTAATTTAATTTAAGATCTTCACCCTTTTTCAACGTCTTCCTTTTTTCATGCTCGTTCCGAGCTATTTTTCCTCTGGTCATTATTTAAACTCGCCCAACCGAATTTTACTGCGCTCTTGAACTCGCAACGACTGCTTTTGGTTGAGCCAAGTAACAAGAGTTAATGTGAGCACTGCGCTCGCGAGAGCTGCATAGTTGTTTGCCTGATATTGTCCACATCGAGAACGCAGTTTGATGCGGCCACACGCGATAGACGCTCGAAACAATGTCTATTTTCGACCTGTTATATTATTTGTTACGGAATAAGTTATTATATGTACCGTGCAAAGAGAATTACGTTATACGGACGATTATTCACAGGACGTTCGTTATTTAAATTGAAAAGCTCTCACCGTGTAACCCTGTTTGATTACTAACACATCATTTATCAACTCTTTCATAACGTTTTTGCTATGTTGACTTACAGACTGTTTCTGGAAACTGTGTACAGGTATATAAGTAAATTCGTTGAAGAAGGTAAATAAATAGATCGAGGTGTACAGGTGTTGTTCTCAATATATATTGTACCCAAGGTATTTGTGAGACTTTTATTGTCCTGAATAAGTGTAATTTATAAACGAGAAAAAACGTTTACTAAATAAATTTAATATCACAATATACGCATGCTTATGTTTAACAAGATCTCTTTCTTTTCTCGTTTCGTCCAAGAAAGTCATGATTTTTAAAATACGCGCCAACACTTAGATGTTTGGTTGTGTTTTAAAAATGATGACATCAGTTATCTTAGATTTATATAAGACAACGATTTACATTTCTTGATATTTTATTGATAAAAAAAATCTACACAAATATTAACGATAACTATCTTGTAATAAAGTATACGTAGGGCTACGTTTCTGCAACTTCACAAGCATTTTGTGAGCGCGCGCGTGTGTGTGTGTCGGGGGCAGCAGCTCAACTCTGAAGAATCCTATCACGCCTACTATTTTCCTATTAATCTCGATTCTACGGCTAGCCGGTCCGGTAAAAAGTCCTAGTGTCAATTAAATTATTATTTTCACAGCAATTATTAATTTGAACATGTTTTAATAATGTCAAGTTTGACCTAAGCAATTATAATTCGTTTTAGGATATAATACAATTAAAACAAAACGAAAAACAAAGTGCTCGAGCTTCTGTTCCTAAATTGAACAAAAATAAATGAAAAACCCTCGTGTAGGCAAGTAGAAATTCATACTAAGTTAGAAACAAGTAGACACTCGACGCGGCCTCAAATGAAGGCCGTGACCCTTTCCGTGGGCTATTTGCTGCTGCCTGCTGTTGATTCACCTCGACCAAAAAAGCACATTGTGTCACTCCGTGTCATAAAGCCCGCTCTACATCAAACATGTACTTTTCTTTGCGCCGCACACTTTCAAATGCTTTTATCAAAATGTTCTGGCTTTGTATTTGTAGCGAACCGTTTCCTTAAATACCAACACAGCAATCATAAAGTAATTTGATCAAACAAAACGTTCACACTACGACGCTGTACCTTTGGTAGGACGACGACCTTTTGGTTTATCAGGATGAAACTTTACACAAACACACACACGCACTAAATGTTCATAATAAATACACATTATCTTTGTACTGTTCAGGTACAACTTGCAAATATAGTAATATCTCTCATCTGCCATATCATATTGTAACCATCCTTTTTTCCTCTAGGGATTATTAGGAGTATATTAATGAAATCGACTCGGAAACATAAAATGTCTCCAAGTCGAAACACCACCAAGATCGTCTCTTTTATATTATATTAGGCCAATGATATATTTATAAGTGATCGTCTAGTTGTAGAACTTTGTTCTACTTTGTGAGTTGTAATAACTAGTTCTTCTAGGAATTATAGAGGAAGAAAGATTCGCCAAGCTTATTGAAGCCGTAGGATGCTTATTATTGAAGTCCTTAAACTCTATATAAATTTGCCAAAATAATATTTTAAATTTATCGATCAATTGCAATTTCCAAAATATTTCATTAAAATTTTACTTGTAAAGGGTTTACATGCTTTAATCTCAAATACCCGATACAACCCTACTATCGCAACATATATTTTTGTCTTTAAAAATATGTGGAGGTACACAGCTCCAGCGGAAATCCCCGCTTTGTACGGTGAGCGCCGTCCACCGGTTGCACTCCCCCCGTATTCAAGGGAGAACAGATCGGCCACCGTATATCGCAGAAAAATACTGGTAAACCAGTAAGAGAGTTTTTAGCTCATTATTGGTGAATAAACACCATTCAGTCGTTTCTCGCATATCAATGCGTTACACCGTCACGTGTACAATAAGGCGTCGCCACCAAGACATTGTCAGCATAGGTATCGACCTACGGAGCGCATTAGGAGTATAAAACTCGCCGCAGGGGATGGCTAATTCCCTCGTTGTGCGGTGTCAGCGCGAGCCTTGAGAGCATAGCTCCCTCCAGCTACCATCTTCGCAAGAGACAAATGCACAGGCTCCACCAACTAATGCCAGGGCAGTTTCGGCCACATTAATAACTTTAAATATAATTCTCGAACATCATATAATTGTGTTATACACCAACTTTTCGCATAATGGCAGTCTCGATCAAATTTGCATCATCCACCAATAATTCGCATTCGTTTATAAACATGGGTATTATACAGGCCACTTAATTGATTTGTAAATCATGGAGGGCACACAGTCTGCAATCCCGTATAGAGGGACCCGACTTGGGCAAATCTAATTAAGACAAGCGTCATACTACAATACAGAATACCATAGCAAACGACAATATCTTATCCTCAATCTATCCGAATAATACAAATGAGCATATTAGCCACGAACCACTTATATACCCGTCACAGGAAGACTCGTTGATCCCATCAATGATCCATCAAAAGATGTACCAAAGACCAAACATAAGCAGCATATCAGGTGCAGTAATGTCGAATTGCAACTCTACACACTCCACCACAGGCGATAGAGATAATACTCTAGGCGTAGCCGCTTCAGAACAGAAATTTGCAATCACCACCCCGTAACCACCAATGACGCATTATGAACACAATAAACACCCGTGTAATGTTATTGTAGCGAGCATGCATAATCGCGCTTGCGAGACATGCTTGCGAACCAACAAGAAATCAAGCTTAGGCAATAAGTATCCTCTATTTTCATCCGTATAAACAGAATCAATTTCGGTACAAAAGTTAGTTGGCAATTCATATAAACTCGACGTATCATAAAAGCAAGCCTCTAAGCCGTCACGTACCCATTATCAAAAAGCCGAAGCTCTAAGACATTGTTCTGAGCACGTTTAATACACCGAAGTGCAAAAACACACTCTTCCCAAACCAAAGCATAATTAGTGAATAACTCACCAACGTGTAGTTAGCCTAGCCGGTATAGGTTTATAGACATTTATTCATCGTGAGAACATGTCTATGCGATTTCCAGCATAATTTCACAACGCAACATTTTACGGAAATTGGACCCTGTATACCGCTTGTATACTATCCGTATTCCAAAACAACCACCACATAGTAATCGGTATTATTCATTTTGTATATTTCCCCTCAAATATATCTACCATCAAAATAAATAAATTATTTCAATAGTTCGACGTCCAACGCTTCACGCCGGCCGCATTACTCATATATGTAAGGTCATGGGTGTGTATCTACGTATAGTCAATTTTGATGTCCGTTCGCGTAGGATTTTTCACTTTCGTATTTTTAAATTATTTTATTATAAACGTTCATTATAATTGTATACAATACCCATTACCCTATTTTTGGATTTAAATTCAATAAAAAAAATCAATGCACGAACTCACTCTTTACACTTAGTATGATTTTCACACAAAATCAATACGAGAACACATGTAATTCTTATGCCCCTATTTTCCTTAATGTATTGATTCGATATCAATAGTAATATGTATTTATATTACTTATAAGTGTTTTATAGGTCTTTAAGTTCCTTTAATCACGATTTATATCTTCATTAGACCAAATAATGTAACTTTATATTTTAATTTAAACATCAATATTTTGTAATGATATTCTAATATGTTATGCATATAACTATTATTAGCATATTTTTATATTATTAAAAGTCATATTTTAATGATTTAATAATGATAGTTACAATATCATTTCAAGGAAATTTATTTTAAAAGTGTAATCTTCTAGGTTTATTTTCAAATATACAAATACAATTTTGATTTTTTCTTATGAAGGTAAAGAATTATACAGTCCCGAAACAGACGCACATGGTGGTGATTCTGCGAGCACCGGACCTCCGAAAGTCAGTTCCAGAACTAACTCATTCGAAATAGAAAATCTTCTTAAGGTATTATATATATATATCATAGCGTTAAGCATTATATTATATATATCTAATACAAAAAAAGGTTTAATTTATTTTTTGGTACAGTAATTCGAAAATCTCAATTGTAAAAGAGAGAACAGATAGACATTTACTAAGTTAAATAGAACCAAAGACTATCTTCGTATCCAATCCAATCTTTTTAATCATTCGGTCAATAGTACGATACAGAAACCTCCAAGTCCAAATTCAATGTCATCATTTTTCTGCCCCTCATCCCACGTGGTGGACTCGGCACAGTACGATCGTAGTCGTAGTCGAGTGTATAGGTTTTGGCTACAACTATGGCCGGCCGCATGCAGCATAAATAAGCATGAAGTAGTAGTACTACATTACGCATATTTAAATTTAAAAAATATATATTATTATAACACTTTGCCGACTGAACTTAACTATTGCATTATTAATAGTTTAAAAATGAACAAAGCGATCTACTTCCGGCGTATAATCCTTCTACCTAAAGTATGATAGTCATTTGGGTGTAAATGCTAAGGCGACCACAATCTCAATACTTGTAGAACTTTGCGTAGGTTACTTAACGATAGCGTTGACTTCAAATTCCACAACTCATTTACATTGAAGTTACGTACATAATTTGAAATATATATTAATATAAAATATAATAATATATATAAATACATAAATTGAAATAGTATTTTCTTGGGAAAATGAAGGTAAAGAAAGCAATGGTTCACGTAACGTTAAGTTCGTATACGGTTCAACGCAGCGTAAGTATGCCCCCTAAAAGTGAACCGACCTGGAATTCAAGGTTGGTTCCACTAGACGAAGATGGCTGGAGACCGAACCTTCTGGCGATTCATGCGAGAGGCAGACCGTCTGTTGACTGAAACGACAACGACATCATTTGTAAACTTAGGGGATATATAAAGTATGAACTGTTAACATTAGAGTGCAGAACAAGTGACTGGATGGTGCCGGTCGCCGGCGGACACGCGGCGCGGTAGCCCCACGGGCAGCCTGGCGAGCGCCGCCGCCACGCCCTCGCGCCACCTCTCCGACGCTGACAAGCTGCGAAAGGTTCTACTCGAGCTCGTTGACACCGAGCGGGCATACGTCAAGGTTCTTATGACATACTAAAGCCTATAATACGCACACCACGGCCCTAACTCAGACAGGCAGGCAGGCAAAAATTATGGATTTCCAGGCACCTGCTATATTTCTCCCGCTTATTTTCGTTCATATACGTATTACCTGCTCGTGGGATACGGATGATCTTGTTATCACATACACCTGACCTGGTCGATTTATAAGTTCGTCACACTACTCCTCACTTTGCTACATATATTTGCCCGGTAGCGCTTTTTCTCCGACCTTTAACCAAGTCGCAAAATGTAAATTCTTTCTTTACTCTAAAAACAAGATTTAGAAAATCTTTTAAATATTTAAAACATGATTGAAATTGAGTAATTCGATAATTCATTCAAACCATATAAATTGTATTAAGTCGAAAAGTTTAAACGAATTCGCTCAAACGGCAGCATCTGTGCTCTCTGACAACCAACACTCCGCTTGAAATGTTAGCTTCAAAGTAAACTGGATCCGGGATGTTAATATTCTGTTGTAATTGGGACTTTGTTTGCCATTGCTTGCAGCATCTTAACAATTTATTGGAAAATTACTTGGAGCCTCTGAAGAAGGAAACTTTCTTATCGAACGCCGAGATCAATGCACTTTTCGGAAACATACAGGAGATTGTGACCTTCCAAAGGCAGTTCTTACAAAATCTAGAAGAGGCCCTAGAGGCTGAACCAAACTTCCACCATTTCGAATTGTCAAATCAATTCAAGGTAAGTTATTTATTTCATAAGTCACTATACAACTGTACAGCCTGATGGTAACGTTTTGAAACAATTTATATTTTCTATTTTAGAATGCCCTCTTTACCGTGGGAAATGCATTTCTATATTACGTCAATCATTTCAAACTATACAGCTCATTCTGCGCCAGTCACAGCAAGGCTCAGAAGGTTTTGCATCCAAGTAAGTTTATTAAAATGTTCTTATCGAATTATTTATTAATCTTATTGTATGTGGGTACTCACTCTTAATGACATTAATACACACACAGCTTTTCCTTTTGGTTTGGAAGCCAAATCAGGGCTCATAAGACGATAGGTGTCTTAATAGCTAGTTACGGTAACCTCAAAGCAATCTAGCTGTTAGGCTACGGAATTGTTAAAATAATATTACTTTATTCGATCGTAAATAAAAATCGTGAATAAAAGACTATTTGATTAATTCTTGACAATTCAACTGTCTGTAACCATTTTATTTCAGACGAGGGTAATCAAGCTCTACAAGAGTTCTTAGCTGCGCGCAACCCCAAGCAACAACACTCGTCGACTTTGGAGTCTTACTTAATTAAACCGATTCAGCGAATACTCAAGTATCCATTATTACTGCAACAGTTGAGAAATTTAACCGACGTTAACTCTGAGGAACATCTCCATTTAGTAGGTAAGATTACCATAGTATACAATATCATAAAATTTACCATTTCCGTATGAATACCTAATTTGTTAAGTGGCTGTATTTATGATTGGCAAAATGATTCAAATACTACCTACACAGTAATCGAGTGCGGTAAATGTCGAGTAGCCAATTGTCCTAGGTGAACAACGAAAGTGGCCAATGCCGCGCGTCGCGGTTATATTAAGTAGCGGTCGCATCATGTCCCATAATATCGGCATGTCTCACCTAGGATAACTGATGAGCTACCGTTTGAAAAGGCTTGTATTCAAGGAAGCCAAGGTCTAATAATAATTGACCACTGAGAACGATCGACATCCCCAAAATAAGATTAGTTACTAGACTTTTTCTAGGAAATAGGAAAAGGATATAAAGACATTGGGTAAAATGTAAAGAAGTACATAAGTACTTTTTTACATTTTACAATGACCTCGTTATGCTGCTAACCCTGCTGTTGTGTTACAGAGGCATTGAAAGGAATGGAGAAGGTCGCTGAGCATATAAATGAAATGCAACGAATTCACGAAGAATATGGTGCTATATTTGATCATTTGTTTAGGCAACACCAGAAGTCTTGCAAACAACCCATAGATCTCAGCCCTGGTCAGTAAATACCGCATTTTGATTCAGACAACAATTTCAGACGCAATTTATGATATCATAAATGATTTACTAAAAATATATTCATTTATTTACAGGTGATTTGTTGTACTATGGCGGTGTTGAATGGTTGAATATTTCCGATTTCTTAGGGAAAATTAAGAAAGGCTTAGAATTGCATGCCATGTGTTTTGTGTTTAAGTCCGCCGTTGTTTTTCTATGCAAGGAAAGACTGAGGCAGAAGAAAAAGTTGATGGTAAATATTAACACATCGCTATTTCCATTACATAATGTTCGCAATTATAACAACAAACTTTTATTATCTTTAAGGGTGTATCTTCGAAAAATAACTCGAACGAGGTTGAGATAATAAGGTACCAAGTTCTAATCCCAGTGACAGAGGTGCAAGTGCGCGCCTCGTCTGCTAAGGACATGGACAGCCACTTCCTGTGGGAGCTCATACACCTCCGCAGTCAGCTGCAGCGCCGCTCCGAAAAAGTCTATGTACTGTCTAACAGGTGAATAATATGTTGTACCTTTGTTCTGATCGTAGTGATTACTTCACAGATGTTGACGTGCCCGTGACTTGCTTGTCGAAAATGATTGTGTACCGTCGGTCTTATATTATATATTTCATACATATTCAGACCACTAAGTGCATATATGCAACATCGTATCATCAATCGACAATGTGATGGTTCGAGATTTGAAAATTCGGGAAATTGTCCCCGTCATACAAGCACGGGAAAAACGCTTCTCTAAATGAAATATAAAAATGCTTAATACCAAAACAATATTTGCTAATAAACAATCTGAGTCGAGTATTTGAAAAGCTGTATATATTTATTAATCTGTGAACGTTTAAATGCTAACGATACTATCTTTCCCATCATCTAATAAAACGCGTTCGTGACCACAATCTTCTTCTTCCTGCCCTTCTTCCACTTTTTATGTGGGGTTGGCACAGTGTGACCGTAGTCCGTAGTCAGGTTTTGGCTATATTTTTTTCGGCCGCGTGCCTGATGCCGTGCATGTATATGGAAATTATTCTTAAAAATATTTCTTTAAACCATTCGCAACAAAGCTAAAAATCGGTTGGAAATGCTTGACGACAATAGTCGAATGGCGGATTCGAACCCTCAACCTTGTTGTGCATGTTTCGCAATCCGTACCGTAACGTACCCTTAGCCATTAGGCTATTGGCGCACAAAAATCACATTTACACATCAGCTTTTCTTATTAATTTTGTATTAATTTAAGCTCCACTCCGAACTGAGTTTCATTTCTAGTAAAGTATTGAAAACAGCAAATGTAAAAAATAAGCCTTTATTCGGTAAAATGTGCTGATGTGGACGGTTGAACATCTGCGCATGAACCAATAGAAATATCTTCCACAATTTTTTCTTGAGTTTTTTGTATTAACCTTATCCTTATCCATTTAAACTTTAGTAGCCATCTCGATACATTTTTCAATGGATGTTAATACACTAATAGACATATGCAGTACACCCAAAAACTCGATTCTTCATATACACGTGCATACTTGTTGAAACAAATGAATATTTCTATTAATTCTTTTGTTTCGACGATCAACAGCACCGCAGATTTCCGCAACGCGTTCCTGAAGACGATCCGACAAATAATCCGCGAGTCTGTGCGCAACATGTCGCTGCCGACCTCGCGGCCGGCGCCCACACCACCGCGCGCCCCGCACACACTCGACCGCGACCGCTCCAAACACCAGGTAAAATGGTCTATATATTTTTTTTTATCTGATATGTGACAATAACACCCGTAATCATAAATGTAACAGAGAAAAAGCGGAAAACATTTACATAATAGGGCGGCACTAAAGTACAAGAGTTATTTTCGAATTATGTTTTTATTGAAAAGTTTGATATTGAAACAGGAAACAAATTTCAAGTTCGCCAAAATAAACATGGACCGTTTTATTCCTCACCAATATGGAATTGTAAACTCTTCACCGAAATATGTTTTAAAGAGATCCTGCAAAATCGCTCGATATTGCCTATCTGATATTCTTAGAGTTATTTCAAATCTTAAGAAGAACTGACATACTTACTAAAAAAATTGTTTACAGGTGCACGTGATGCAAGGCTCACAGACTCTTGGAAAAACAAAGAAACCAAAGACTTCAGGACAACGTTTATCGGCTGGCAATATTGAGGTCTGAACTAATATTCATCAATGCTAATTTATATACATTTTTATAGTGAATAAACTAGCGCTTGAACACAATGTCACTCGATGTAAGATGGTACGCACTAGTTTCGCATCAGTCTATTCATTCTTCTGTCAGAGATACCCACATGGCAGTGAACTAATATAACATAGGATAGTAATGTCTAATAAAATTATCTTTAATAAACGGCCGTTTCTCCGTTCTCAAAAAAAACTCATGCCGTTTGTTTTCATTAAACAGCTAGTTTGTTCTCTATTACCAACGCGAAGTAATGATTGGCTCTATTTCCAACGCTCGTCGCTAACTGACTATGCGGCACATAGTAATATCGGCATTAATGATGCGTGAATTGATCACGTGTGTCAAAAATCTGCTGGGCTTCAACAGTTGTCAAAGAAAACTCGGCTCTACGTCCACACCTATCAGTGGTCACGAACGAACTAACATGGCGAGTGGTACAGTTGATAAGCCCCGCCCATCACGGTATAAGAATGCTTATATTTTTTGTTTACCTTCACTGCCACATCATAATCAAAATAATATTGTCAAATAAATATTCTCTATACTTAAATGCACTCCAACACTAAATGTAAGCAATTTATCTACCTTCCCTTTAGGTCGGTGACTTGTCGCGAGAGAACTCACAAGACGCCGATGAACCACCGCAAGATGTATCATCAGACGAGCCCACGTTCAGGACGCGAAGCAAGATTGTTAACGATTCTTCCGGTTAGAAGTTACTGATTGTATATTTTAACATGAACATATTACATTCTTATTTACATCTTTAACTGACCTTTTTATTGCTTCTGGGGCAACAGACAGTAGCAGCAAGAGGACACTCCCCCCTCCCCCGCCGCCTACAGATACCGACAAGTCAGACCCAGGGTCCAAGTCAGAGGGCGAAGAGGAACCACCGCAGCCGCCCGCCAAGAGAGGGTTAGGCAGAACTCCCAACCACCTCACCCTAAGGTATCAACATATGTATGGGTTAGCATCACAGATGACAAATACACTGCACCTACACAAATGTGAATTGGAACGATTCTTCACACTTTCACTTCATACGATTATTTTTAATATTCTCTTTTCTAAATTGATGTAGGTTTACATGTTCCTACTCATACATATGTCATTACTTTTTTACATAGATATAATTTACGTTCCATTAATTAAATTATACTAAAACATATAATTCTACTTATATTCTGTAGCACAACTTCAACGTTAAGCGCCGGCAGCACCGGCAGCCAGGCGCGACTGATCCAGTCTTCCCATCAGCCCACCCAGTACCAGCCTACTATGGTCAAAGAACTAGGTAAGCAGGAGTCTCTTTCGCTGAAATCATCTCCGGAACGCAAAACTACATTGTATGCGACGGAGAAAAAGAATAAAGTGATCCGTTCGGGCAGCGGAAGCAGCATCAACAGAGACAGGTCCCCGAACCGATCGATGGATCATTCTCCCGATAGAGACCGCGTCACCAAAGTTATTATATGTAAATCTCCAAACAAATCGAGTCTTAAACAAACCAAAACCCTACAAAAATCCCCACGGGGTAGTTTTGATCAAGGCCGCTCTCCACGAGACTCGATGGACAAGTCCAGGTCACCTCAGCAGAGCTTCGACGGCGCGCGCTCGCCTCGCGGGAGCATCATCAAATCGCACGAGAACAGCGTCGACAGAGCTAAGTCGCCCAAACCCGGCCCTAGGAAGGGCATAATGCGAACTCCACAGGCCAGTTTTGACAGATCACCTTGCAAGTCACCGAACGTCAGCCGTCGATCTTCTAGATCTAGTGGCGACAAACTCGCTAGAATCGGCACTAATTCTCTTGATAGAGTTACGCATTACTCTCAGTTGGCCAAAGTAGAAGACAAAGCTATTAAAATGGGCATCGTTGTATCGAAATCAACAGAATCGATAGCTAAAACCATTGAACACCCTACTTGCGTTCAGTGCTACCTTTCAGGTAAAAGACAGAGCAAAAGTTCCTAGCATAAGGGGAAGGGCAAGATCCCAAAATCTCGTAGAAAATCCCTAACGTCGCAGTCGATTCTCGTAACATCTGACCGCAGCAGTATTGAGACTCTCGACGGTATGGTTCACGAGCGCGGGACTTGTCCTTCCTTCAAGCACACCCCTGGTAGAAGTGAATTCAATCAAATACATGTTTAATCAATTAGCCATACTTACTTATCTTGAGTTTTGCAGTTTATCCCTAGTAGGTACGAAAACCTTTTTTTGTTTTGTTTTTGTCTCCGCTATTAAAAAAAAGGAATTAACAAAATTGAACGATATTCTGTTTAATTTAACTTTAGCTAGGTCATGCAATTACGAAAGTCTTATTTATATCATTTAAATCTACCAATATGATACGAGACAACACTATGACTATCAATTCTGCTATTAACATGCTGGTGTCATTGTGACACCATGCAATTACAATCTAAATAATGGCATCAATAATATTAGTCTATGCTCATTTAAAATGTCAGTGGTAATGTTACATCGTGTCGGAATGGTGACAGAAAAGTGAATGCTGCTACCATTACCATAAAAGAATTTTTCGAAGCACGCTTGAGAAAACATTTTGACACTACTATTTTAACAGGCAACGGAACGTTCAAATGTCGTATACGTAAACTATTATAAAATAATAATTGTACACGGACTCGTAGTTAAACAACAATGAGGTAGGTATCTTTAACCAAATTCTTCATAACCTTAGAATTAGTAAATGGTAGGTAGATGAAAATAATAAAACTAGAGATAATTAAATTTGTCGCAATTATAACTAGACAACTCCAAGTGTTACATTATAATGGCTGTGGAATCGTACTGATGTTAATCCTTAATCATTTTTGTCAAAATATTCTTCCTTGTTTTTTTAATGTCGACTGTATTATATATATATATATATATATATATATATATATATATATATATACATACATTCCATTAGGTTTAAAACACTGTTACGTAGGTCGCCATGGATTTGTACCATTAATTAAGTCTTCCATTTCGAAATGTCTATACTTATTTAGACTACATATTTTTTTATTTAATTTTATCCTTGTCTTCAATACCTGCTTAAGCTAAGATTAAGTTTACATTCAAAGACTTTGAACATAATATCACCATTGTTTTACCTTGGTTATTATTAAAAAAGTTTATATTTTATTCTGCCAAAGCTTTAGTAAATACTACTCGTATATTACATTTGAATATTAAATATTACACCAAGTAACTTTAAATAGTTTATGGTATAATTAATGTGTCTATATGTATGCATGTTATAATCAATACATTATAAATTGTAGGTAGTTTCTAAAAAGGCGCCTAACCGCTTAAAGGAAGGTATTACTTCAATCAAACTTAGCAATTCATATATGTACTATTAATGAATAAACATAGACTAGCCCAACTAAATATACACATATATACTCTTTTCTTCATTACTTAAAAAATTAAAAGTAGAAAAAGAACGTAATATATGTACACATAGTGCTTTCTTAGCTACGCACAATATTTCTGTCAAATATTCTACATATACATAGATGATGCACTGATGTCGGCTGAGATCCGAGAGTAAGGTACGGCCTCATGCAATCGCTCGTCGCTTGTTTGAAACGACGTCACGTGATATGTAGCGACAAAGCTGAAAATGTCGCAATGCAAAAAATGCGGTCACAGGGAAAGGAAATTGGATACTTGTAAACTAACGACATCGCGTCAATTTTAGAAAAAAACACTATTTTTATCTTTACTTACTTCGATTTCTCTTACTAGTACACTGCCATGCTGCCGCTAAAGGAGGTTAGGTTAGCTTTCGAGATCATTCCTTTCAGAAATCAGCTTTCGAGATTATTCGAGAGACGGTGCTGTTCGAGGACTTGTCACTACTTTTTTTTGTGTCGCGAGAAATTTAAAATAGGATCGCGTGACCAAATTTGTCGCTGAAACCAAGCGTCGAGCGACTGCATGTGGTCGAACAGTAAGGCAATGCCGTCAGTGCACTTTAGATTTAAAATTATAAAGTGTAATAGTATTAGTAGTTGATATTTAATAAAAGAAAATATAAAAAATACTTTAATCACCACACACTGATCCGTCGATACGTCTTAATTCTTTTGAATGTTCGATGACAATGTTGACCGCCGGTAAAATTCTAATCAACGCTCCCGCCACCCAATTAACCTATTGCATCTGCGCGTAGAAATCTGATTCGGTCGAACGCTTGTACGTTTTCAAACGGGGCGCCGAACCTACGACAACATTCATCAAACATTCAACTCTTATCGCGTTATCCTGGCGATCGGTGCGATCTCTTGCAAAATTAAAATTCCGAACTTGAGCTGACGTCAAAGTTGTTTGTGAAAGAGTTTGGTGTTTGTTGTGTTGTAGGGTCGCCCGTGTGGAAACCGCGTGAGGTGGCGGGCGAGGCGATACCCGCAGCGGCGGCCGTCGCGCCCCCCGCACTCTCCGCGCCCACCACGCTGCCGCGCTCGCAGCGCCCCGCGCCCCGCGCACACCACCTGTCCGCCAGCCGCAAGTCGCTCGCGCCCGACCACCGCCACTAACCGCTCTTCCTCAACCCACCTCGCCCTCACACAATTAGGGTTGCTACCAGTTCTGTATATTAAATTATTCTACGTTATTATGCTTTACAATTTAGAAGAATAATGCGCGCGAAATTCGTTATTGTGGCATGATTTAATATCTCCGGAATTTAACTTAGATTTACTTTGATCGATGTCGTTATTGATTGTTGCGAAATATGCTCGATACAATATGACAAATATTCCCTGTAACTACGTTAAGATGTGAGTTGCATACAGTTGTGATGCAGTGCAGCTGTTTAGCAGTGATAATTATTTATTAAAAGTTGCTATAAGTAAGTAAAAGTCTTAAGCAAATTAACTAAGTAAAATAAATCCTACTATAGTTTACTTTTTATCATACTATATATACTTTTATATACAACTTACTTATACTTTGTACAATGTACTTTTTATGCCTTTAAGAATCAATGTTCTTTAATTGCACAGAAATAGGTGGCAACCCTTCTTATAGCATCTCTAAAATGTATTTCTCCCCATATAAATCCTAACGTCACTAAATTTTCATGATTAAATTTTAGATATCGTAAAGTAAGTTTCAAAATTACACATTGTTATTAACTCTTTAGAATTTGTTTGCTTGTTTAAACTTATCCTATTGATTTCTTCTTTTAATATAAATCGAATGTCTGGGCATTGAATTGATATCTATTCCTAAAGGTAAATATGGTTGACTTTAAACGTTACTATTAGTTAAAGTTTTGAAACGTGAGCTGGAGGTCGTTTTGTTTAGAATATCGACTGATGGTTTGGGATGTCAATAGGAATTGTTATATACACTGTTATGTAAGCTTCAAATTGGTTAGCGTATTCATTGTGTCATATACTTTTTCAACAACAGGAAACGTCTGGTATCTTTTTTAGAACGTGTTCAAGCTACTGATGTAATATTTCCAATAATATTTACAATTTTATTACTGTAGTTCCTTGCTACGGAATATTTTTTGTATGCGCTAAACATAGCCCTTAAACTTATCAACACTCTAGAAACATGTGATTGTGGTAAAAACAATGATTTAGGTTCATTAATTGTTTCCAAACAATATAATCTGAAAACATAACTTTTCATTTCGAAAACATTTCCGATCCCATAAACCAAAGCTCAAAGTTTATTTTTATATCGACTTTGATATATTACTTACATTTAAACAAATTAAAAGACTGCATGAATCTCTCGTTTGCCAGATATTTGTGATTTTGTTATATTTGAAAATACAGAACATTAAGCCGGGAAATTAGTAACATAAATATAAGGTTAATGCGGACAGGAAAGTAATATTGAAGGTTGGGTCGAGGCTGTAATATGGTTTGTACGGATAGAACTGTGACACATTGCATGACGCACGACACGTAGATCAATCCCTGCTCTAAGGTGTAAATCACATATTAAAGCTACTGTCATAGGCACTAAGTTTTATTTATATTAGATCTACAATGAATCTTCTTAAGTGAGTCGGATCTTTATTCTTGTTCTAAATACAAATAATGACAATATCGATATAAAACCAAATTGGCAACAATAGTTACATTTTATTAGTTACTTCAAACGTAGTTCGTGATTAAAAACCTAAAACTATTAACTGTTTTATTATTTCAAGTTATAAATACTCACAATACCTTTTCATCATTTCTTACACAATATAATTTAAATTGTATTCTTTATTCTCCTATTACGTAATTTTAATCAAAATATATATTATACGGAATAAAAATAGCAGAAAATTATCACATATTGTTGTTCTTAAAATAAATATAGACGTTATCTATGTCCTTAGATTACAAATTGTAAGTATTCTATGACATTTATTTTAGTTTGTATGTTCGAGAAAGCGCAATGGACTTAGTTTACTCGTACATTTACTATATGGTGTTCTGTGCCAAATTAGGTGTCCTTAATATATATGCTTGTTAATATTCACTGTTAACATTAAACATAAACAAATAAATATATTGTCGGTGTAGTTAGCTATGATGAACGTGCGTTTCATTTCACAACGTCGACGCGACTCACAACCCTATAGTTCAAAATGCACTTACCCTATGGAAAAGTACACTAGGTACTTTTGATAATAATTTCTCTTGATGATCAAATTCGAAATTCTATCATAGGTCATAGGTTAGGCGAATGATATAACATATACCCTAGATTATGTTCATAATGTCACCGAAATATATTTATACAATTGATGTTTAGTTGATGTTGGAAATTAATTCAAGCTGATGTTTGAAAATGTGGAAAAATCTGTGAGCTCGGTGTAGTTTTAAATATCCTTTTTTTTGTGAGCCTAAATTGATTTAATCTCAGTTAAGGTATAATGTAAGTTCTTAAATGATTGACTTAATGCCGTGATGTATGTATTTTCTAAGATTTAACGTGTTAACCATGTTTCATAACCATTGTCCCTAAGGAAATATTTAATTTGGAAAAAATATCAGGTTATACGGATTATAAATTTAATACAGCGTATTATTTATTCGTTCTTAAAAAGTACTTACAAATCTATGGCGTTTTTATACATTAAATGAGATAAATATATCCTTAGTTTTCTGGACTTTAATAAATAATTATGACATTTATCGAATAATTTTTTATATCTAATTTAATTAAAAATGATTTCATTCGTTAGCCAGAAATAACTAATATTGGCAAAATGGCGTAAACAACAAATCGACATTTAAAAAGAGATAGATAATAGTTTCAAAATACATAAAATTTATATATATATAACAACATAATTTACTCATTTTATAGATAGGAAAAAAAGAGTTCATATTAACCTGAGCATTGTTTGTAGTAACCAGTATCTATAGAACAAAATTTGTTAAAAACCTAATTAAAAATGATTGTGACTGACATATCATTGATGAAAAATCATTTCTCACTACACAGGTTTTTCATGGTTTTCAAACGCAGCGCTGGTTCTCATAACCTACAGTCACTCCTGAAACTATTGAACATATATATTAACAGATATATTGTAATTATTTGTTATGGAGGCCGCAAATATTGCAATTACATTTCGAATATTATGTATTGTTTCAAAGAATTGTTTTTGTGATTTATTAAAATAAAACATGTTTATTAATATACATATGTTAAAATATTCGAATTTAATAATTACGAACTTATACAATCAATTTATAGATATTGTTATACTAAGAAAATATAATTAATAAAATGAATAAACAAATTTGAGTGAACAATTAAATGAAGATTTAGCTCATAGTTGCGATTGTGTTTCATACTTCAATGACAAGCGAAAAATGTAATGTAGGACAATGGATGAATATTTAGAAAGACTTATTGAAGTAAAATACGAATGGAACTAATCTTATAATAAGTATTTTACGTTCCTCGTGGTTTCTCCTTGTAGTTAGTGACGCGTTCGGTTGTGTTAATTTCTTGTGTAACTTCAAGACCGGATGACAACTATCTCCAATTGACCAAATGCTTTATTGAGTGTAGGAAGGAAACGAGAATAGTGGCGTAAAGTAACCTGTGTGATTATAATTTAACACAAATATAAAACCTTATTAAATATAACATTATGTCACTAGATCGTTGTTTTAGTTGCGTAGTTATTTAATTTACAATAATACATAAACATTTATATATTAAAAGTGCCTTTGCGTGTTTCAGCACTAACTTGTATGTTTCAGAATGCTCCAATATTCGGTAAAGTATTTTGGTCGATGGTAATGTCATCTATAGTATAATTATTGTATCTTGCAGCAATTTTATTTCGCTTCCAGCAATACTCCTTTGGTTTTATGGATTGACACACGTATATGTATCAATATCTATGTATGTATATATAATATGCCAATGGGTTTCCTAAATGTTAAATTGGTTCAATTTTGTGACGCATGTGGAAATTACTTCTTATTGCTTATGAATAAATATAAAATGTAACTGTGGACTCTTTGTGATTAAAAATTTATTCCCACTAAGGTTCTCTTTTGAGTTTTTTTCTTTATTTCACATTTTTAGGCGAGCAAAATTTTATAGTAATTTTAATTTTTATATTCTTCATGGTTAATTATTTATTGCCCTTATTTTCTCTCGAACCGAAACTTAATTCGTTACGAGTTTAAGTTTAACGAAATACTTTGGGAAGGAATGTGAGATAGCAATTTATTAGCATTTCTGTCCTTATCAGTCTGTTTATTTCTTACAACACCGTAACATTGAAATTAACATGATTTATTCTCAACTATTTAAAACTTAGCTTGTTTTCGCATAATTCAACACATATTGGAAAGATTAATGGTAAATTGCTTTGCTTCATTGGTCATCATCATTCTAGTACAAACGGGGTCTAGACAATCCAGTTCTCATGAAGCGTATGTTGCGAAAAACCTAAGGTGCTTAAGCCTTAGGTACCCTTAAAAACCTAAGTTGTTAAAACGTATCCTGAGAGATCAAGCCCCCTTCCTCTCCTGCCTACAGCACCCACAACGACAATCCTGGATCCGCCACTGGAGCAGGCAATAATAATAAGAAGCACTAAAGTGGTTTGTCTTCTAATCAAGTCGACCAAAAATATATCATGTATGGTCTAAAATACTGTATATAGCGATTGGCGATTCTAGGGGTCAAGTATATGCTGGCATACAATCGTTTTGATGTCTACATAAACTTCAACCCTAGGAACACTCCTACAGCTAGTTACGCAAGGGTTCAACCTAATTTGGTTATTACAAGTTACAAGTGTTACAAGAGTTACCCTTGACGAACAAAGGTTCCACCGAATTGTTATCTTTTGTAAAGAGACGGTCAAGAAACCAGTGATGTGACATCCCGATGGATAACAATCCGTAGTAAACTTGATGTTGGCTTCAACGAAATGAGGAGGATGTATGTAGAAAGGGCACTGGGACCTCTCAACACTAGATGAACTATACAAGTAAAACAAAATGTTATTTCAATACACGCTGGTGTAAAGACGTGATATCGACGTCGTTAAGTTGGTACATTAAATGGTTTACGTAGGGTTATGTAGAAAAAGAACTAAATGTAAGTAAAAGGTATTTATTTAAATCCGTACATCGACTTTTATAAATCAAACATTTCTGTGATTTCGAGGTTTAAAAATCTTACAATTTTCTATTAAATCATTTTCTCTAGATTGATATGAGTGAAACATCCGAAACATATTAAACTATTTACATTGGTAGTAATAATTATAACTAGGTACGTGTTAGTTTTTGAAATTTCAATACTTTAGTTTATTTTTTTTTAACAAAACTCTTATATTAATAACTTGCTAAACAATACCAACTGTATACTCATCGAAATAATGCATTCAAATTGAAAATCTAGACCCATAAGCATTGTTTATATTTTCTTTTTAATATGAAAATACTACAATATGATTTCACTTTGTACTGTGATTCATAGAAAATGACGCGAAAAGACAAACTTATATAATAGTATTTGATACTTGAAGACGAAACACTACAAAAAATGGAATATTAGTAACGAACACCAGGCCCATATATGGTAGACAATATTACAAGACAAGGGTCGTCAAACAGGAAGCTCTAGAATAATGTGGAATACTTAGTTTATACGTATAAATTAGGTTTTCTGTACATATATCTATAAAGGAAATTATAAATCCTAATATTAAAACAAACAACATTAGATCAATCTACGGAAAGTTATATTAAATATAGATATACATGTGGCACAGACTACATTTTTAATACAATGCCAAAGTCAAAGAATACATCTAAAAGTATTTGGTAACCAACAGACTCCAAAATAGTGTAAGTTCCTCTAACCATAGACTATAAGTGCAACGGTAAAGGACACGCGATAAAGAAATATCCCAGAAACATCATCAAGAGTCCAAAGATCATCCCACAACGTAGACCAAATTATCGAGCCATATTGTGGGAGGTCTACCAGGCCAGGCCAGGTCGATGGCACGTTGCGTCGTCCTTTATAGTACGTGGCGGCCATTTTAAAACTTTATTCTTCAAACGACTATCAGTTCTACAGGCAGTGTATTGATTAATTAAAGGATAGGAAGGGAACTTCGCTAACATCACAAAAATATTACAAGAAACCGATATTTCTCAAAAATACAATGAAAAAAAAACATTCTTTTAAAGTCTCTTGCTTAACAAAACGGCTCCCTTACGTATGGAAAAAAGTACCGTCACCCAATCCACAATACAATAATTTTATTGGAAGTTGTCTATTTGATTATTGACGATTCATTTAAAATAATTAATATTACTTAATAAAACTGCACTAAAATTTAAAATTTGTCTAATCTATCCCTAATTGGTAAAGTTCTGCAACAAATAAAGTAATAAGTATATGTTATCGACATAGCCAAATCACACAAATTAGGTAATTATCGAAGCATAATTCCTTCACTATCTTAATTGATAAATCTCTATAAATATTCACCCAAATCAAACTTTTATTATATTATAACAAAGAACTATTAAATACCTAATGTACCAATGAAATATTAGTGCTTCGCTAACTTCATTCAATATAATATAGTATATTTTTTAAGTTATATATTTATCATAATTTAATTGGTAATATTATCTTATCTACACATTATTCGATTATTCGGCTCAAAAGAAGTTAAACCATGCTATTATCTATATGGTGTTTCATCAAATTATGCTAGAATAAAATTCATTCTCCTAATTTCATATTATTAATTACATAAGGCACTCCATTAATTTTGCTGTTTTGTCCAAAGGGGTTGCATTCTATCAAACATTGATTCTCTGTGAAAATGAAGACTACTGGAAGTTTATAGTAAATTTAGTTTAATGGATTTCAAAAGCCCCATTAAAATATTATAATGACAACTGATTTTAATTAACAGTCAAGTATAACAAATAACGGAATAAAATGTAGAAAAAAATCCTATAGTAAAACTAATAGACAATAAAGAAAGTATGGAGAGGAAGTTTTAAACATAGATATACACAAATTTGCACAGACCTATTAAAATAGATAATCGTAGACACTTCCACAGTTTGAATTAGCAAAAAGGTAAAAACATGAAGAAATATGTGCAGCGAAGTCTAATGATAAATAAAAAAATTAAAACCGTTTTGAAATATTCTAAGAAAGATTCAAATGCAGAAAGGAAATAGTAACATACGCTTTATATCGACGTTGGCCCCTAATTATTTAATTAAAAAGCCATTATACTCATAAGTAACCTGTTTTAAAATGTATGAAATTTGACTACCTAAATACATTACTAGCTTAAACTTTTCAAATGTTTATTTTCGCGCGACGTCTTTTGGAGCCCCCCATGTAAATTGTATTACAATTAGAACAAAATAAAGTTTCTGAGAGACAGAGACAGATAAGAGATGGAGATTTCAATATTGGCATAATAAAATCATAGCAGATATTTCGCCGAGACAAGAACATATTTTTACTCATAAATGCCGCAAGTGGGGACAAATAATGTTTTCTTAACTCTACTATTTGAGTAATAGGAAAATGACGTGGCGAGTATTATTGTGTTGCAATGCTCCAGACGGTTCAATCTTAAACGATGGCATCATGTATAGATTACAAATATTCTCTACAGATTAGAAGACTTTGTCAGTGCATTTCTATCTAAATCTTCGACGACCTATATACATCGAAATATTTGTTTTTGTTTATAATCTATATGTTTACTTTACGTCAAGTACTCATTTAAGATTCAGATTGTCTATTTAAATGTAATTTAACTAGGTTTAAATAAATTTCGTTTAATTCCCTGGAGACAGTAGATTTCGTTAAGCTTATTGCGTATAGATCGTCCACGCGACACGCTGCTTGGTGTATATTTGTCTAAACGTTGGTCCCTATGATTGCTATTGTGATCGTTTGACGTCGCGCAGCGAGCGAGGCTGCGGGGCGGCGGGGCGGCGGGGCGACGGGGCGGGCGGGGGGCGCCGCGCGGCGGCCGGGCTCTCCGAATAAAGGCACATTGACTCATGATTCATTTGATTTTCATTTTGCAGTACCTACCTACTATTTCCCATCTCCCACGTAACAGGGTTCACCCTTTATAGGGTAATTCTATAAAACTAGTTAAAAGGAATAACTAATTAATATTCTACTAAATATTATATAATATGTATATGAATTCAACGACACACCACTGCAATCCATCGGTCTAATCTCGTACATGTTAAAAAATTTGTTATCACATCCTAGTTCTACGACGTCGATTAGTACGATCGAAGTCGAACTACTTACTCTTTGGCAACATGGCGCTGGAACTACAAATTGTCTAAATTAGCTAAGAGGCGTTTCGCCGGATGCATCGTTAAAGACGCGAGCTTACTCAATAGTTCTCCTCGCATTTAATTTCCCGAGAGGCAGGCGGCGCGGACCACTGCGACTCGACCGGACCGTCCCAGTCTTGAAAAGCGTCGTACACGAAGTTCTCATTGGAAGTATCGTCGACTTCGTGCACCACTTCGGCGCGACTAAACGCCTCAGCAAACTTGCCGATCTCGGTAGAGCCGAACGCTTGCTGGAAGGCAGGGAGCGGGACCACCGGCGGCCGCTTCTCCTCGGGCGGGGTACGGCGCGGCTCGCTGACGACGCACTCCCGAACCGGTCGCACCGCGTCAGCCTGCGGCACGTTCCTAGCAGAATACTCGACCACACCGTTATTCTTCCCGCTGTCTCCGCCATACGATACATCTTCATACACCGGGTATGGTGTGGACCTTCCTTCAATAGGGCACAGCTGACTCGGATGACTTAAATGCGGACCCTGGAAATTTAAATTATTATGTATCATTTACAAGCGTAATAATTAACTTGTCAAAACTAGCTTTAAAATTACGATTGCTACTACTAGAAGTTATATATAAGTCACAGGCACTTTATAATCAGTCTAGGCAAATTCTAAGCGCTCGACACATTGTCAGTTGAACGAATCATTGACAATATGTCCTTTCATCTCCAGTCACTTTCTTTCGTGCGATCGTTAAATTTTTAAACGGCTTTCTAAGAAGATTTCAATAACATAATCCAAATATAAAGTAACAATTTTACGCCAATTTGACCCAATGCTACTAGCATTTATAGAGATTTCAACCACTACCGATTTTACACCTAGGTTATTAGGTCTCAAAAGTAACAGGTAACAGACGACTAGACCTAATTAGACCGTATACTTTTTGCCAAGCTGCGGCGTTTCAATTAGGTTTTCTTAAGGCAAGGAAATAGTTAAAAATGACCTTAATCATGCGAGCATCGTTGGGAATGTATCGCATCTGGTCTCGCGAGCACATGCTGCGAGAGGCCCAAGCACCGGCGTGGGCGCCACCCCAACCTCCGCCCCCGCTCATCACGCCCATCTACGGAAAGAACCTTATTAATCCTTTTATAAATAACGAAAAGTCCTACATTCTTCAATAGACGTCTGATAGGTAATGACAGCGCCGGCCCTAGCTTTTAATCGAGGTAAAGCCAGGTTGTCTTATACGCCCTTTTTTCATCATCGCTAAAAGCGTCGAAAGACAATCTCTCTTTGGATAGCGCAGCGTTTTGCTCCACTTACCACCGGCGCCTAGAGCGACGCGTCCTCTCGCTCTCCCGTCGAGTCGACTCTGACTAACGGTGATGATATTAGGAGGTTACGAGCCTGAATTAAATGAGGACAAAAGACCGATCTTTACGACGATGATGCCGTTGGTCTACGTTTTGCAGTGACATCTTTCATTTGTGAATGGTGACTGAAATAAATAAATTCAAAGTCTGTAGTGGTACTATTGTCTAAGGATGTATATTTTGTCCACTGTGGTCGCATATTGCAATGACATTTTGTCTCCGTTACCTGGTAGTGCGGCCACATCTGCGGCTCGGAGTATCCGGCGCCACGGCCATTTATTCCGCCGCACTCTGAAGGTGGCTGGAAAAATATTTTCATTTAAATTAGAAAAGTTGTGTATTTATTATATTTACAATATTTTAATTAAATACTAGCTGTGCAACGCGGTTTCACCCACCGTGCAATTTAATTTATTGACCAGCCTAAGTAAACTGAACGCTATTCGACCTTGAGGTCAATGAGTGATTTAAAAAAAAATTGGTATTCCTACTCGTATGTTTGGTCCGACAAACAAACGTTTAATATTTTTTTAGGATCATCTACGATACGAATAAACGAAAACAATCCCGACTTTAAAATATATATTCTCAAAAACAAAAAAGCACTGGAATGTAAAAAATCATTTCACACCATTAAATATACGAATCAATTCTTAAATCATATTGATTTCTGAAGTTGACGTCAAAAATTTTTTACGTTTTAAATAAATATGCGCTCACGCCCATAACCCAAAGGGGTAAGCAGGGAACATTGAATTTCCATTTGGCGCGATCCTGGCACACCTCTCGCTTCTTCTACACTCATGCATCTACGGAAACATGCTCGTCGGTTATGGGTGCTCTTTCTGATTGCCACTTACCACTATCTGATTGATATAAGTTCTCCTAAGGTGTCTCGTAAAAATGTTTGGTAATTTAAGTGAAAGTTGTATCAACGTTGCGATATATTACTGGATGCTTTTATTCGGGCTTTCAGTCGGGTAGGGTGCAATATGCGTACACCGGGTGTGAGATAACCTTAAGTGCGGGTGTGCGAGCTAGTGGGAGGTAGGGGAGGCAGGGGCAGAGCGACAGGCGCGCTCGGTCGCGTCGCCGATCGATGTCCGACACCGCCTGCACCACTACGCTGCAACTGCATCCCTCACATCTTAACCGAAAATGCACCTACGTCATCGACTTTACAAAATTATTTGCACAAGCCGGTTGTAGAAGTAAAAAAAATAATTGCTAATGGTACATGGATGGATATCAAAAGAAACCTGTTTTTTATATCCTTACCTGTATCATCAACTTAGCAAACTATCATAGCAAATAGAAACTATAATCATGTCGTATATGGCCCAAATAGTTAAAATAATAATAATAATAGCACAGGAAGTCAAAGAAAACTTGATTCATTTTTTGAAGATTATAAAAGTATGAGATGTACTCCCTTTTATCTCGGAACATTTAAATTTTTAAGTAAACATCATGATTATTTTTTCTGTTTTACTTATTTTATGCTTTAAGTGTAATTACTACATTTCTTTATTTCTGTATTTTTTACAGCTTGAAATATAAAAAACTTCCATCCCGATTATTATCAGTCAAAATATGTCTTCTGTAAGCTTTTTCAAAGTATAGTCCATAAAGATCTTACCTGTCACAAAATGTATATTGTAATAACTTACTATTTTACTTCTATTAGAACTTTTGTATAAGTATATACCAATTCTACCGGAACCGTAGATTGTGCTACGCTATATGCTACGGAGCTACGAAAATAACAGCAAATAATTATTAAAACAAACTTTTCAAATTTAAAAACTATTATGTAAGCTTTTAGTGGTTTTATGTATCTTTATTAATTACGCTATTATTATTTTTTCATGACAAGAAAGTAATAAGGTACTTCAATATATCATAAAATAAATTTGGTGGTAGTTAGAACTTATATAAAATAGAAATTTAAATGCTGCTCTAAACACCTATAGTTTTATTAATAAACAATACGTTTATAATAATAGTCGAGCATATTAATTAGTGAGTTTGTTGAAAGCGCGTGGAATGAAGTCATACGTGTACATTAGAATAGTGGCGGGAGATTTGCGGAGGCTCTAACTATCGAGCGGCATGAGCGCGGCGCGGGCCACGTGACTTATCGATCAGCGCGGCGCCTACGACACTCGGAAAAATCAACCGCTGACAGCCTTCATACCGCCCCCCACGCCGCCCGCCTGCCGCCCGCCCTAGCCGCCCTCATTAGCGCCTTTGTGCCGCTTACTTGTCTCGTAATACGACGCCGTAATGATACCACTTGCAACCGTAACGCACTTCCGTCTAGTTGACTATCTAATTTTGGTAATAATCTGCAATTCGATCAAAGACGCCGCAAGAACTACTACGGTGCTGGTAATGTATATTTATAAATTTTTGAACCAGTATTTCATTGTTTTTTTTTCTGATATTAAATTAAAAATTATCTTATAACGAGTTATTATTACCTTATCATAAATCAGTTTAAGTAAAATAAGTCACCAAAGATGGACAATTAATGTCGTTTAAATGCTTAAGCTGCACGATAAAGTTTTATACAAATTTGACTATGCGTGACCTGCGACTTAAAATATGGGAAAACAATTTAAACAGCAAAGTTTTGGGGAAAGCTTCAACTTAATGCTCAACGCCTACGATTGATAAATGCTATACTAACATTTTCGTGTAGACCAGATAATCAACTGCTCCTGGCACTGGCCTACATGTTTTCACAGATCTGTTTATAACGATGCTGAAGCGCATGAAGGATATCCTATACCATATTAATTTTAAAATAAAAGTAAAGTCAGTAAAATTAGGAAACATAAGACATAAACGCGCTCAAGGTCAAAAATAAATGCAAATTCGATTATGATGATAATTCATTACCATATTTAATGTAATGATCTACAGTCTGCAAATGGTTTATTGATTAAATAAATACCATATGTGTTTATTATACTTATAAGTTAATACATATTTGCGATTTAAAAAAAAACGAATACCAACCTACCTAAATAATAGCGTTAAACTTTTTTACGAATAACCTGCGGCTTCCGCTGTTGCTAAGCCGGAAACAATTATCATATAATTAGGTGTATAGTGAGATATATGTATTTTGTGAGTTTATGGAATAAGGTAGCAAACGAGCAAGCGTATCACGTGGCACTTCTACTTTCCGCCTGGTGGTATTTCAGTTGAGACGGCCCATTCGTGCCACTGATGTTGTTGTTGTGGGCTCTACCACCGTTACTTTCTTTGGTCTTTGAAATATATCGGAATTAATTATATCTGATAGTTCCTTACTCGTCCATTCTTGTCTAGCATTTATTGACGTACGCATGTTTCTTTTTCACTTCCAATTTTTGCTTTTAAGTATTCATAGTTAACTTCTTAGCTGCTGCTAACTTCTCGTTTGCATTATTTTTACAGCAGAAGGCAAAAAATGAGCCAGTGTGTCACATGATGATTTATATATTTCTGTTGATGCATTGGTCATACATGTAATGTTAATTGGTAATCAACACACAGCCTTTTTATATATAAGAGGGGATATCGTAGAAGAAAAATTAAAAGAAAGATTGGGATGAGCATAGGGGCTTCCTCTACGCCCCTACTCTGTGAGGTCGTCGTACTTTCAAGGAATTAACTGTTGCAGGAATGTCTTCTTAATCAAAATAGCTTACCGTGTGCGAGAGCGGCATGTGGTGCGCGGTGGCGTGCGGGCGCTGGTGGCGCGACAGTGCCCTGCGCACGCGCGACTCCTTGCTGACGTACGCTCCGTAATCTGATACAAATTTACATAATATTTAGTACAATGACAAACACAACTTGACGACAAGTTTTACCTTAACTAGAGGTTGTATCTTAACGATGAAGTCAATAAGTTTTTGTTACATTATACTGTTCTCATATAATTACTCATAGTAATTTTAAAAAGCCTTTTGGTATGCTGAAATTAAATCCGCCCTTATTTCGTACGATTTGAAGCACAACCTATTAATTTAACTATTAACTTATTTATGTAACTATACTATTGTTTTGTCTCTTTGTGAACCTTAATATTGGTAACTGCCACATACATATTAAATTTATGAACAATTTGAATATATGATAGGAAAAGAATATTTTTGTAATATTTTTTTAACCAAAGTAGAACAACAAACACAGTAAAACAAAGTATACACTCGGACAGTTGCTCATATCCGGTTTACTACAATAAGTGCAAAAAAAGTATACGCACGGCTATTTATCAAGTTCCTAGACTGATAAACGGACATTATGATCATGTGAGGACATAAAGCGAAAAAACATTAGAGGTTGGAGCACCGTAACCTATACCTTGTTTCATTGCAAGATATGATTGTTGTGAAGAAACATTAGTTATTTACTGTACATGGCGGACATTACACTTCTCATACTTTAATCTGAAATGTAATTTTGTGCCAATTGTGAGATAAAGTGAAACAAAATTGTTTAATATGGATAGCTAATGTTAATGTGAGAAATAAAATGTTTTTTGAAAATTGTTTGAAATTTACTAATTCCATAATCTCTGCCTACCCCTCTGGGTTAGGGGCGTGTTACGCACACGCTCCTACTATTTATTTATTTAACGTAAAAACATTTGTTTACAAAAATCACATCTTGCTGTGAAACAAGGTACAAGTAATTATTGGCTTCGGGGTTAGTTTGTTTGTTGGTGTGGGAACTGGATAACTTGGTGCGGTAAGTATCGGTGTAATTAAATAGCATTAAGAACAAAACTCAGAGGTTGATAATTTAAATGATAAATAAATTTAAAAAAATACACACACACAATAAACACGTATTTCAAAATTCCAATGTCTAAATTGAGAAATGCGAACTCTTGGATTCGAATTCGCTATCCGAACGTACCCTCAAAATAAGTCTATGCTCAGTTGGAAAACCTGTAATGATTTTTTTACACATTTTACAAATAATCCACTATAATTTTAATTTTGTGTCATACAGACCTCTTATAAATGTATTGTCCGACCAACATTACACGACTGTCAGATCGGTCTATTACCACAATATCAGGTCTATTGGCAACAATATTCCTGTCTGTGATAATAGATCCAGTAGAGCGTGATATGACTATTTTCCAGAAATGGCGATGGCTGGTATTGGTATTACAGTACCTCAGTATCCACAAGAGCATATTTAAGGGCAAGTTGCTGACGGATGATCTTGGCTACTTGGTAATGTCTATGCAAATAAGCACCGTCTGTACGGCGAGAACAGCCGGAGACGATACGTCTTATAGATTCATCGGGACGACGACATACCTGACAAATGTCAATCGTCCCGTGCTTTAGAATATGCCTCCGGTAGTTGTTCGTTATGATGACTTCGTCTATTATGGCAAAGACAAAACATTCAGTTTCCCTAAAGATGTTACTGTAGCGTAGCCAAGCCACGGAGGATAACTGATCCACATCAGGCCCTGTCAGGGCGCGATAGAACCTACCGTGTAGCCCCTTACCCTTTCATACACTCATGTGCTCTGAGACACTCTGTACCTGCAGCCTACTAATTATTATTTTGTGGTTAAAGTATTGTCTCCGTCTGGTTGGTTTAAATTACATAAACAAATACATCATTGAAATATATACCAAAATGAATGCTATAATAGAAAATAAATAAATAACTGTAATATATTCCTACTATAATATTATAAATGTGAATGTAAGTTTCCAGTCCAGTTTGGCACATTCCTGTGTTTCGTAGCGATCGGATCAACATAATTAGTAACTATAATAAATAATTCCCATCCAGACTAGATTCCCTCGGCAGGATATATTATTATTAATTGTCTTTCGTTGGATTTTAATGTACAATATGAAAGAATGTGACAGTTGCAAGTAACATTGATTGTAAACAAATTGATGGCGATGCAATGCGGATTCTAGCAACCATTAATGTTATGTGTAAACAATATGCTTCTTCTTACTATATACACAAATCATAACATGTAACATTTGTTTATATTTTTACCTTCTGCAGGGCGTGTTTTTATTAGGTTTTTGTATGAATTTACTAATATTTTTTAACCATTCCAATTAATCTTGCGCTAGGTTGTGGTTCACGACAATGGTAGAGCCCGCAACAACAACATCTTTTGCACGAATGGGCCAGGAAATGAATGAATGATGGACAGGGAATGGAAACATCAAATAGGCAACGCACATGCATCTCATTAGCTTGTTGCGGATGCCTATGAGTTATGGAAATTATTGTCAGGTGCCGCTTGCTCGTTTGCCACTTTATTCTATAACAAAAAAACGACGGTAGTCGAATAGCGGAGTCGAACCCACGACCTTATGATCGGCAGTCCGTACCCTAAACCATTAGGCTAGTGGCGCTTAAGTATTTAGCTAAATGGTTTTGTGCAAACTTCATGTGTCGGGGCAACATTTCTCCTCGATTAGTTTTATAAAACTATTTTAAAAGTTTAACCTACAAATTTGAAAGTGTCGAGAGACACTGTCTGTCGGAAGTCTTCAATAAAAATTAGCAAGTCACTCCAAAGACAGCCGTAGTAATAATAGACTATTTCTTTTTAATATATTTAACTATCTCCATACTCTATAACGGAGTATAATAGTATAATAATGGGATCATTGCCTTAATACTGTGTCGAGGAATGGTTTTAAATTCAACTTATTATAATATCAAAAACATAATAAAGTTATGCTTTTTATAATTTGAGAGTTTAATGAGTTCGTACTGTCATCGCCAAAATTTCGTACACGATTTTACTTTTAAAAAAATTGAGTTAGATAAGCCTAAGCCCTTGACCAATTTACCTATGAAAAAATCATCAAAATTTTAAATTTAAAAAAGTTTAGCAACAAAGTAGCCATTTTACGGTTATAAATACATGAAATAAGTTGTTTTTTAGTAATTTATACGCCAGAGAAGTCGATGCCTTACGCATACTTATCTTTGTAAGTGGAAAAGACAAGTTATGTCGGCCTTACACCGACCAAAACACCATGCTCTCCATATGAAATGCAACCATAGCCCCACAAACGCTTCGCTAAAAATAGCCCATCTCGGGGATATGCACTTATTACGTGAGATTTCTCGATGGCTCGATTCTTCCTCGCGCCATCGTTCTACTCAGAGCTACTCTAATGGTGCTTAGGGTCCCTACCCTATTCACCTGCGTGCTCGAAAGCACTGTTTATAGTAGGGTAAAGAGATTAGAGCGGTACACCGTAGAGGTGCGCCTACGCTGCCTCATGACGTCGTCGTGTCTTAACGGTGTCTGCGCTCTCTCGATATCGCTCAGACGCCTCCTTTTTAACTATGAAGCCAAAAGAAGCTACTGCCCTGCGCATTGAAATAACGCTCAGCATTGCCGATACGACAGCTGGCAAGGACAGGTCAGATTCCATATATTGGGTCAGAATTAGCCATTTGGGTAACCTTGCCGCGGAGACCGCGACGCAGAAGCTTTGTTTCCGTCAATGGAAGCAACTAGGTGATACATGACGATCAATTCTTCATACAATCACTGGAGCAGCTCTGTCCGTTGAGGATTGATGCGAGTCGATATGTGATACTACCTTCTACAAAACATTGTAATTTTACCTATTTTAAGTATTAAGTACGCATTACACGCTACAGTGGGGTAATACCACTGTATATTTTTAAGTCGTTGTTTAATTACTTGCATATAAAACTGACTTACAAGTTTATAACTAAAATATACGGTTATATCGCATTAAGATCTCCGAAAGATTTAACAATATAAATTGTAATACAAATCGCTTAATGTCGCGCCCAAGTTAAATTACGCATTAAAACACCTTATCTCCATATTCATTCATTGCGATGTTTTCCCGCTCAGCGTCGGTTGACGTTTTTTTTTATTTTCATCATAGTTACACTTTAATGTATTATTATATATTTTAAATATATGCATATTTCCCGTGTCTTCACAAATGTGCTTAAAGTTTTTGGTAACATTTTATAAAACGTGATCTTATAAGTTGCAAATATATTAAAAATATGACTGGGTTACCGTTTGTCGAATTTGGAATTAAATATGCTTATAACGTTCAGGATTAAGCCTGCTGTGCTGCTCTATCATGGTTGTGTTTATCTAATACTATGATATTATAAAAAGAATACTGAAATAAATCTATTGTTTGTTCCTAAAAAAATCACCAATATAAAGTTCTATCAGTGAGTGAGTAAATTTGGCTATACGTATTAAAAAAATATTTGTCTACCCGAGTCAAGCTGCCGAGACGTAATTACGAGGCCTATATTTTTATTATTAATATACATATATACGTACGTCTTTTTAAAATTGCACTAATATTAGTGACAATGACAATTTTGCAAAGCGACACCGGGCACTCAGAGTTCGTTATTTTAAATGACATTTCACCAAACAAAACACGTTCGTAATCATCATCTCCTTGCCCTTTTCCCACTCACGTGGGGTCGGCACAGTATGATTGTAGACCATACTGTATATGTTGTGGCTACAGTTTTTACGGCCGGCCGCCTGCCTGACGCCAACCCTCCTCGGGAATAATTGGTTGTATTTAATTTTTGTTTAATCAGTGTCATCAAAGACAGCATCGTTGCAGATGTAACCAAATTTCGCGAGGACTGTTATTGGTCCAGTCCTTCTCATCAGGTTCATTAGCTGATCGGCATTCCTCTCATCTGTGATAATAATCCCGCGCTAATTTCCAGTCCTGTAAAACCAGCACCCTCTTCCGTCTTCATGGAATTCCGCCAGTATGTATTCTGTGTAGTAATACATTCGTGCTTACTCTTTTTGATTTCGAAACAATTGAATTCAGCTTGAGAAGGCTGTACGAGGTGGACAATTAACATAACATTTGCATAAACTTTCGATTTATTTTCTCGTTGGTAGCTTCGTCCAGTCGGTCAATAAATGAGCGATTTGATAATGCACAAGTACACTGCCTTTAGGAGCCTCCTGGTCGCTGGGGATAAATTCAGTTTTTGTCTCACACATTTTTATAATATTAACAAACTGATAATATACAAAATACATGCTAAGAAATAAATTAAGCAAAACACGTTCGTATTGTTATAATTTTAATTTATTAAATGAAAGGAACCCTTTATCGTTTATCTTTAATATAATTAGAAGGCAATATGAAAATGAAAACAAGCTAAATAGGATTCGGACTCTTATTTATATTTATCTTGATATTTTGAATGCCTGTATTAAGCAAAAGAAAATTTATTCCTTTTGTGGTAAGGATTAAAATGTATTATTTATTTTTATTAGCACTTTTTGTACCTTAAATGTCAAAGCGTAGCGTCACAAACCGTTGCCCATATCTTGCCGTTTTAATAAAAATGAGCAATTCATAGGTTTTAAATGAAGGTTTGTAGGTATTTGAATTAGAAAATAAATAGAGATAGGTAACTTGCAGTCCCTTATTTACGTATACAGGTGCATAAAAATTCAACCTCGAAAATTCAAAGCGAGCGCTCATCTGCATAGAGTAAGTAGGGACGGCGTCTGCTTCAGTAGTGCGGGCTTGTCGCAGGCGAGACGCGGGCATCAGCACCCCGCTCGATATATGTATACAGTGGCGGCACTATGCTTGCGCTGTGCGCCGTACTGGCAATCAATCGCATGAGAGGGGGTCGGGGGGACCACCTGTAGAGCTAACCCCACCCCCCACTACACCTCCGAAGCCTGTCCCGTTCCCCCCATCTCCCCTCGTTCGTCCTCTATCGACACGTGACGTAGACGCGGAGAAATCCGCCCAAACGTAAACATAAATTCTTAGTTCATTCTTCATTGTTCTGAATGTCGCCGCGCGCCGCGCGTGCAGATTCCGATCTCTGTAGTATTGGTAAACAAAACTCAAAGCAGCGGGCTCTCATTGTACCACAAAATAGTAATGTAACGAAAACCAGCAAATATGATTATAATTTAATTAGGATCTAACTCCATCATAGCTTACTCTAAACAGTTATTAAACTATTTCACTAAAGATAATATTTTTCTACATCTGTATTAATTATTTTACTTAATCATTTCGACTCATTCAATCTCAACTCTTCATTTATATTATAAGTAATTTGGTAAGACATAACTAAATAAAAAAATAGATACCTATTTTTCTTTTGTAAGTCTTATTACCACTCTATAACTAAAATTATTCGACATCTTAAATCTATTTTTTTAAAATAACTATAATATAATTAAAAAAAAAGAAATTACACAATAGTAAAACCAATAAATTTCTTTTTTATGCTACAAATAGCCCGGCTACTAAGGGTAATACGGTTACCTGAAAGAAATTTTCCAAGAACAACTGACTATAAGAAGCCATCTAAACTTTTTAAAAGTTTGCACAAGTGCTTATTGTTAAGCGAATATTTCTCAACTGCCAGCCCAACCAGATGAAGAAAGTTAGTCGTTTTCATGATTGCTAAACGTAACAAAGGCAAACTTTTAAAGGTGGGGTACAGTTTGAAATCACTTTCCTTATAAATTGTTAAAACACTAGTTGGTTATAGTGGAATAAAATTTGTATTTTAATGATTTCTAATTATTTGATGGCGATGTAATACTAACCCATAGGCATAGCATGATCATTGTGATGCGTGTGCGCGGCGGGATAATCGTAGCGGTAGTAGCGGGCGTAGGGGTCGTGCGCGTGCGGCGGGCAGTAGGCGTGCGCGTAGGGTGCGTAGGGCGCGTAGGGCGGCGCGTAGCCGTAGCCCTCCCAAGCCGCGTACTGCCCGTGGCGCCGCAGCTCGCCGTACTTGCAGCAATCCATGTTGCGCCTACGCAGCCGGCGGCGCGCTCGCCGCCCGCGCGCCCCGCGCCGTTCTGGCCCATACCCGACGGAGTACCATCACCCGCATCACTGCTACCCTTCACCCTACTTCTGATCGACTAATAAAATCAAAAACATAATTTCTTCGCCTCGTGCATCATAAAAAAAATAAACACTCGAAACGTTTGCAATACTTAAGTACAATTGTAAAGTATCGTGAGTTCGTACGGAGTTACGCGGCGGGAAACGACGCGACTGCGACGTTGGTTAGCGAAAAGAGGTCGTTCGAGTTTGCCGGCAACGACGAGAGAGCCGTGCGAGCGAGGTGCAGGGGTGTGGTGGGGCGCGGCGGGGTGCGGCGAAGTGCGGGGAGTGCGACGGGTGCGAGGGGAGCGCGCTGCCGGCGCTCGGCGCAGCGCGGCGCTGGGCGCTCAGCGACGACTGAAGGCGCGCAATCGATACGGCGCCGCGTGCCCGCGCCCGCACTGCTGCCCGCGCCCGTGTTGCGCGCGAACTTTGTCTTCCCCGACGGAATTTTATATTTAGAACCATGGTGAAACAATTGATCGATACTTTGCACTATTAATTAGTACACACTTTCGCTGGATGAACGCTAAAATAGTCTTTCGGCTAAACGAGCTGATTAAAAACTTCTAAAAAATTCAAGCGACGTTTGCTAACAAGTGAAATACTTTTTATGCTGATCAATAAGAAATAAACCTTATTTTGTGTAACTTAAGGACATTTTAATTTATAGCCGCCGCTTTCTGGGCACCTTAATTTATATTTGTTAAAAAGTTTAAACTTTTAAGATGTTTCATCTACTTCTACACACTTGGAGAAACTATTTAAAATACTTGTTGCATTTCGCACATCTCGTATCCAGGTGGCGAAAACTTGTAAAGTTTAATCGAATCGCGCGTAGGCGTCAGTGACCCATATCGGCGATAGTGTTGCGGCGCACCGCACTCCTCCGCGCCCCTCCTGCGCCGTGTGCCCTGCGAGACCTCCGTAACCGCACTTTTATTTCACCACATAAATACTTTGACTCGACACTTTGCAGACACTTTATAGCAATCTTATCAAGGTAAATTAAACGATGCTAAAAATAAAATGTATTCTTAAACGGAAGCTAAAACAAAACTGATTTAAGTTTACTGTATTCACATTTATCATGAAGAACATATCTTATGAAGCCCCCGACTTCGTTCCCGTGGAATCAAATAAAACGTATCGTATACGTAAACGTATCATTGCGCATAACAAAAACTTATAATATTTTTTTTACATTTATTGTTTTTAACATACAAAATAAAATATAAAACACCAGTATAAAAATTATATTTCGATATTACAAACAATTTAATTTTGTTTATCTGTATAGAGCTACATTTCACCCAGCGTTGTTTCTATTCAATTTACCACCACCAACAACAACCCCACCAAAAATCGTCTAATGCGGTTAAAGATGTATTCATTTCAATGTTGCTGTCGCTGTCGATCTCCCGAACCTACATTTTCCCCTAACAAATATCGTGTAACGCGGCTAAAGCAGTTTACACTTTAAAAAGTACGCGAGCAAAATGTTTGTATTACTTTACTGTTTTCACAACCTTTCTGACATTGCAGGTAAGCGCTTTCAATACGTCATTTATTATCTACGTATTTTTTCACAATCTCTAGGGTTCTTAACTTTTTGCCTAATTATTTTGATTAAATTGAATTAGATTATTTAAATCCTTACCTATCTTTCAGTAAAAGTCTTATCCAAGTTGGTTAAGCTGTTTCACATATTACCCGGAATAACCGTACAGACAGACGGACAAAAATTTTTTAAATTGTATTTTTGCTATACCGTACCGATGTACCGTATATATATCATGTCTATTGAGCATGGAAATTTTATTTTGATATTACTCACAGACACTTCAATTTAATTAATCTGTATAGACTAGCTGATTATTCGCACCATCTAGCAGCCTCCTTTCTTTTTCAAGGTTTCATCTGCAGCAAAGAAAAAAAAGTAATTGCCCGCTGTATCTAAAAATATCTAAAAAATATCTGTACATATATGTGAACAGTGATCTAATACAAGCGCTAAAATCTCTTTAGAAAAAGTCTACTGCATGAGTTAGAATTAACGGGGCCTACTCAAAATGGTTTATGATCAATAAAAATGTAAGACAGGACTGTGTGGCATCCCTGTGGCTGTTTAATATCTCTATCGATGATTGTTTAAGTGCTTTGAAATACCAAGTTTGTGGATTAAGCATTGGTGAGCTACTTGTAAAATGTATATGCCGATGACCAGGTCGTGTTTGCGTCATGGGCGGAGGACTTACAATTTATACTGAATGTAAAGAATGATTCATAGGAAGGTAGAGGTATGAAGATAAATGTAGATAAACCGAAAAGTGAAAATGGTGTTTAAAAGAGAACAAAGTAAGACCTTAATTGATATAAATGTTAACGGCAAAGAAATGGAACAGGTGGAACAGTTTGTGTATTTGGGATGTTTGTTTAGTAGAGATGGTAGACACGTAAATAATTTTGAACGACGAGTTAATGCCAGAAATTAAATGAAAGGGGGTATAGTAGTGAGAAGTCAGCATGTCTGTGTCAAAAAAGTGTGACTTATAAGTAGTTGTAGCGACTAGAATTGAGTAAGGTATGCTTTGGCGGTTCAGGCATGTTGAAAGGGTGAATGAAGGGAGAGTAACGAAACAAATTCATGCTGCAAAAGTGGGTGGCAGCGAGGGTGGGGGACGTCCAAGGAGAACTTATATCGATCAGATGAGTAACATACTAAAGAAGGGCGAAAGGAGTACCCATAACCGACAAGCTTGTATGCGTAGATGTACGGAAGTAGAAGATGCGGAAGAGATGTACCAGGGTTGCGCCAAATGTAAATCCATACTCTGTGCCTACCCCTCTGGGTTACGGGTGCGTATATTTATTTATTTGTGTATATTTTTATCAATATCATAAATATGTTTTTTTTATCCCTAGCTTGGAAATTCATGGATTCCCCGTAAATCTTTTCATCCCCTATTTATCCCTATTCAACGTTTATTTTTCCGACAAACTGTAGCAAAAGCTAACCTATACAACAGTACATCTCTAACAAACTTGGTTCTATGGTTTAGGCATCAAAACATAACAACCATATAGAGTTACTTTCGCTTTAATGTTGACATGGATAGTATGTATATAACAAACTAGTATAGTATTAGCACGGTTAAACAATCATGTCTGGTATTAGCTTAGAGTTAGAGACGCACCGGAATACACTTACATATTCTACCTTGGTACCCAGAACCAAAAATCTTAGCAAGAAAAATTACGAAACTCACGCTTCAAATACTCTAAAGGACCATTACGGTTAGAGACATTTAGGGTGATCTTATGGCAAGAGTTACTGGTACCAAACATCTACAAACGTCTGTTACTTTAAAACGCAATTAAAGATGCTTCATTATACATAGCTTCTCAAAATATATTTATTTTAATTTACCAAATACTAACGATTACATTGGTTAAAATTATGAAATTGAAAACAATACATACCTTTATTAATAAACAATTGTGAGATTTATCATGTTATAAACTACGCGTCCGTTTACACAATGTCGTTACATACGTCGCGAACAAAGATCTTTAAGATTTAGCCATATTTAAGGCCCACTGTTACAACAAGAAATAATTTAGTACAAATTGCTTACCTTATACATATTATCATAGAGCCTAAAATATTACATTTCTTTTATTTTTAATTACAGAAACTCAATATAAATTTGGAAATATTCTTAAAACAAGATTACGTTAGAAGTGACACATTCTTGATGTACTAAATCGTGTCTTTGTACGCGAATAAAACTTTGCCTTATTTAATGTAAAAATTTGAATAATTAATATTAAGCTTTATGCAAATATAGTGTGCGCCAAAGAAAACGTAACAAAAACCTCAGTAAGCTTCGAAATATTGGGGGACTATATTTATGAAAAAAGTAATAAAGTATTATTCTTATACGACTACATAGGTATATAGACAATTTTATAGTACTATCAAATTCATAAAGGTTCAAGATTTATTATTACTTTATTTATTATAAAAATGTGAATGAATTATTGAGTAACGTAAGAAATTAAAACTTTTCACAAAATTGTATTAAATTTGCTCCGGTATCAAATCCGGTCGCAATTTTCAGACATTTTATTACCACGAGAAGCTGTTAGATTAATAAAGCTATTATACGGTTTGACATGCTTTCCACCAGATTTCTGAACGATGCTGAGGAATATTCTCCCATTCGTCTATCAGAGCTCGTGATCGTGGGGCATTTTCGCGGTTTGGTATACGTCGTCCCAGTTCGTCCCAGGCTTGCTCGATGGGATTAAAGTCTCTGGCCACTCTATTCGTGTGATAGTGACATCTACAAGGTAGTGAAACACTATCCGAGCTGTATGGCCGTTGTCTATACCAATATTATAAAGAGGAAAGATTTTATTGTTTCTTTGCTTGCATTGAATACGCTCCGAAACTACTGAACCGATTTGAAAAATTCTTTCACTGTTGGGAAGCTACAATCTCCCCGGGGTCATATAGCCTATATTATATTTTCAAAAAAGTAGGAATCCTTACAAAAACTCCAATAATGTTACCCCCCAGGCATAAAAAAATTACCTGAAATATTTTTTACTTTGAAATCTGTGGGCTCATCGCTAGCTTTGCATAAAGATGGCCAACATACCCACTAAAGATTTCATTCACAAATTTCAGTTTCTACCGTTAAAATGCAATTTTCTATCCCCAATAACTCGGTACGGGTTTCGGAAGAAATTCCATCCTACACGTGTAAGGATTATTCACCATATGGCACTTTCTCTTCAATGCAAACTTGGTTATAGCGGTCACCTGGACTTCTGTACACTCTTTTCCTCCTTCCGTCTTGCGTATACAGTATGAACGTCGAGTCGTTCGAAAACTACTATCAGCCATCGGTAGCTTAATTAGTGTATTGCCTAGTACCTTAAACTAATCATTGAAGATCGATACCGCCTTTCGAGCTTTGGGCCATTTGCGGGTCTAGATACAAATTTGCTGGCTCACCGGCCATGTGCTCGAATTGCAACAGCAGTTTGACATCAATTTCCCAACGTAGTTTTAACACCGTATATACATAGATCCTCCCACGCTGTCGTGCACCTTGTTGGGCCTGTTCCTGGTCTGCGAATTTTGGCTCCTCAATACTCTGAAGCACTCTTAGATCGCTTAATACCGACACACCAACAGAGCGCCCGTCGTTAAGCATTGTCAAAATTTTAGTACACTGGCACAGTGGTAGGTTTCTACTTAAAATTGACACGAATAAGAAATTTGTGCACAAGAAATGTTATATTCATATGATAGAACAGACACAATAGTGAAACCATTTCTTTTAACTTTATTGTTCAAATTTATTTGAACACAATCACCAACAATAAATAAAAAGGTTTGACTTAGTTTAGTTTTTATTATAAAACAATTGCTCAAATATCTATCGCATTTTTATAACCAACCCACTTCTTTTGCAGTATCAGTGTATTTCATCCAAGGCAGTCGAAATTATTACTGTCAGACTGTCACCAATATGAATATTCAATGTCAGGCTGACGTTAGGACTCCGAGGACAATTTGAACCATGCCGTCCGTTATGATTACGGCATCGTGTAAATTTGTCTTAAAATAAAGTTTTACGGACATAGTTTTATATTAGAAACAGCTCGAGCCATGATATTTAGTATTCGCCTATTACCTATAATTTGCAAAAAGACACATCGCAAGAATTAAATAATAAGGACGGACAAGGAAGGCCTTCCCTAAGGAAATGGCACCAAGTCTAGAAGAAAGCCGGAGACTTATTACTTTAATGATCAAATTCCGTTACCAACCAAAGTAAATATAGAATAGGTCTAACAGTGGTAGAGCCCGCAGCAACAACACCTCTTGCACGAATGGGCCGGCTCGACCGGTGAAATACCACGAAGAAGACAGGCGTGAAGCAGAAGTATTTCTGCGTTGCGTCTTATGAGTGAGGTTCCTTCCGGAGGCCTAATCCTAGCATTTTCCCTTTCTGTCGTTTTCTAATAAGAGAAGTAAGGGAAGGGGAAGAAGATTTGACAGGGAATGGGTTGGGTAGGAAAGGGAAATATTGTCCCCTGTCCTTTAATGGTAAGCAATACATCTGCAACTCGTTAGCTTGTTGCAGATGCCTATAGGTAGTGCTCATTTAATATCCTGTGACCAGCTTGTAAGCCATTCGAATTAGGCTTATGCTATGAGGTGGTCGAGGACAGGAGTAGTAATAATGGATATTTTTATGAAAAAAAATTTTTTTCTACGAAACGGCAAATTATACCTTAACCTCTAATATATTGAAACCGAAACCTCTGCAATGTTTTCTTACGATTACCTATCCTAAGAGGGCGTTGTCATAATCTTAATTATTCGATAATACCGTTAAATAAGACTAATAAACCCTCAAGCATAGTGTTAAGAATTCATAATTGAACAGTATAATTAACAGATCTTTAACTCAAATAAATATAATAAATATGCGCTCACGCCCGTAACCCAGCGGGGTAGGTAGTATGCTCGTCGGTTGGGGGTGCTATTTATCTTTTTACTCAAAGAAATTAAAAATATCTACATTTAAGTTTTTACATTTCTATTGTTTGAACTTGTTATTTATTTACTAATTCTTTTTGTATTAAATTATTAACTAATGTAAATCATATTTCCAATCAGAAACGGAGTGCAGTACGCGATATGCATAGTGTCACAAACGCCGTGCCTAGTAACGTAGGTACGTTGTGTAGACTGGCTGTGGATGTGTAAAGGCGTTCGAGGAAGCCCCTCAATGCGGAGACAGGCCGCTGGGACGCTATTGATCGTCATCCGCCGTCAGTGGCGAGCGCCCTATTGATTCGCCGCAATCTGCATGATAACCCGCGCCTGGCTTCTCTCTTCACTGTTCGCTACAGCACACATTAGACATGCTCAGCAAAAAAAATTCCGGGTTACGACTGATTTTAACATCTTATTCCTTATTAAATTAACAACTAATTTAATAACGAATAACATGTAATACTCATCGTATTTTAATACTGTGATTAAATAGTATTTGTATTAATTTGAAGATGTAAATACACAACTCAATGAAAACCACAATAATTACCTACTTCCGTCTCCTAATGATAACAAAGATATATGCTTATTATTGACTTACTTGATTTAATTTGAACGTGAGGCAAAGATATTTATACATTTTATAAGTCCTAAGTATGATTTTAAATTAGTCAATTGTAATACGACGGCACATGTTTTGAGTAGTAATATAATACTTGAGTCCTAAGTTGCAGATACAGTACAAACGGAAACTACCACACCTAGCTAGTTTGAAATCGAACCTCGACAGTCGGATTCTTTTGGTTATAATCAATTAAGAAATTATTTGCTGAAATGAAATATAATTATTCATATTTCATAACTGTACACATTATAACACAGACATTACTTGTGCATAGCATCGAATTACATCGGCCTATTTGAATTGATAACATTTGTAGTTTCACAATTGCGCGGTTAAAAGAAAGAGCGAGAAAGAAGACATTCCGTCTCTTGCATCTGACGACTGAAAAGTTTGGCACCAAATCGAGTTAAATTTGATTGACCGTGAAGTGGAAATTGTTACTTTAAATTTCATCACTCTAATTTTAATTTGTCGCTTGAATATGCAACTGTGCGAAAAGTCATATTAAAAAATATTGCATAAGCTATACATGTGTATTGTATTATTAATGTCTGTATAATATTGCGCAGTAATCACAAAGCAGGTAATATAGGTATAACCTTTTTCTAAATACTTAGACTGAGAGACTGAGGCTTGGCGAATCGTGAAACAAAAAGGGATCAATATCAATGTTCGTTATTAATTAACGGTCAGTTCGCACCTGAAGTACGTTAAATAACTCCAGACATTATGTTGTGGTGTAATATAAAAATAAATGTCCATCCTTAGGGCGATTTGTTATATAAATTAATAATTGCATATTTGTGACTGTGAGCAGTAACATAACTGTTATTAAGTATCCAATTAGCGAGATATAATGGTAGTTTTCGAACTAAAAAATAATTGGTATATTTTTATTATGAAAGACGATATTGAATGTATAAATATGCTGAATGTGTACTTATTACACATTGATTGTGTACACATTGATACATTTATTAATTATTATACCAAATATTTGGTTGTGACATCAGTGTTTTTCAAGTTGATAAAATCTGCAACTATCGTCATTTTTAATTGTTTCCGCTAAAATTCGAAACAGACGCAATACGGTTACACAACCGACGAGCATACTACCTACCCCGCTGGGTTACGGGCGTGAGCGCATATTTATTATATTTATTTGAGTTAAAGATCTGTTAATTATACTGTTCAATTATACATTCTTAACACTATGCTTGAGGGTTTATTAGTGTTATTAACGGTATTATCGAATAATTAAGATTATGACAACGCCCTCTTGGGATAGGTAATCGTAGGAAAACATTGCAGAGGTGTCGGTTTCAATATATTAGAGGTTAAGGTATAATTTGCCGTTTCGTAGAAAAAAAATTGTTTTTTTCATCAAAATATCATCCATTATTACTCCTGTCGTCGACCACCTCATAGCATAAGCCTAATTCTAATGGTTTACAAGAAAGTTATGTTAGTAGTAGACCGCAGACTGAAAGTATCTTGGTTATTACATGAACTAGTCCTTCTGTAAGGCAGGGGCTGGAAAAAGGAATGGAATTTAATCCGTGTAAGGAAAATAAGAGGTATAAGGGAAGAGGTTTGGGCCTATGGCAATGAATTAAAAACAAAAGATATCGACGTGTGACGTAATCCCGGTTGTCTAGAACTCTTGTCGTTCCTGAAGTAGGGGGATCTCCCTTTCTGAGTGAATTTCAATTAGGGTTCTAACGGAACCTGGCCTCCACCTCCGTAAGCGCGGAACCAACGCAAGAAATCGTACCCACGCTTCCATATTCTCTTCCCTAAAACATGGACTTATATCAGAACGTCCCTTCGTTAACATGTTTACGTTGACATACAATACGTTCACTCGACTGAGTGCTGCGAGCGCAATGGTGACGATTTGTGGTGTTTGTGTGTGATGAAGTGTCTATTTTTAATAAAAGCTTTCGAAACTATGAATGCAGGCTCCACTTCAGTTAACCTTCTGAACTCAAGGATGCAAAACTCTTCACCTCTATACCTGCCTCTGCTTCCGCTAAGGCCTCGGTAACAACCCTGATTCCGATACATCATGCGGGTAACTTTAGCCTACTACTCGAGATCTTCGCAGATTGCGCACGTACGGAAAAGAGAAACAATAGTCAGAAGCATATTTTATTCGTAACATTAAAATATAAATCTTGTAAAATTTTGAATAAACTATTCAACAATATATAAATTCTATATTACCTGAATATATTTATAACTACTTGTATACGCTTTAAATAAAATTATTTTACTCGACATAGTTCTTAATTATAATAATTTAAGATTTCACTAATGGCATTACCGACTCGGTAAGTTTTAAAACCTAACCTAACTAACCTGATTTATTTATTAGACATTTACTTCACCTAAAATCAAGCATTAAAGAAAATTAAAATATAACGAAAGACGTGAATAAATAAAAAAACGATTAAACTAATATGATTTGATAAAATTATAGTAAAATTAAACAATGTTTATCCATGTAAATAACATACCGTTACAATCTTTTTGGCACAATTTACCGAAAGGATTGGAAGCATAAATACGTAATTAATATCATTTATCTATAGGCGAATCACATTTGCTGGGATAACATCCCGCCCACTTTATTGTCTATTCGAACATACTAATTGTAATTTTCACGAAAGCCAAATTATTTGACTGATGTGATCATTGTGGTTTTTACCATAAAATGTCTAATTCAATTTAGAACCACATTATTTTATTTACGTATGATTCATAAGTTACAAAAAGTTGTTGGCGTAATAGAAATACAAAACTTTCTATCGTATTTCATTAGCCGAATATCAAGTTTCAAATTGTCACCGTGGATTTAATGGGTTCTTTTGAGAAATAAGATAGAAAGAAATAATGCTTACAATACCACACGAAATAATGATGTCAAATACGATACCTGAAAATGTACTAGGGTGAGTGACGACAAGTCACGTCATCTCAAAGGTAGGTAGACCGGAAACAAAAAACTGTCCACCTCTGTGTCTTATACAATCTTGATAATCAAAATGTTCTCATTGTAATTACTTAAAATATTCCACGCTGTCTTTATATAACGTAAAATTTAACATGGTGCAATAATTTATATTGACCTAAATGAATGACAAAAAATGTCTATTCATTTATTTTATTGGTAACTTTCATGCATTGCATTATTACAACTGCATTCTAGGTATTAGCTTGATGTAACTATGTCAATCATGAGTCATATATTTTTTATATCTAGACACTGGCGTTAGTGTAATAAATATGTTGTTTTAAAACAATTATCGACATTCAAAGCTTATATAAAACAAAGGCTAACAATAGGCTCCAACAAAACTCACCAATATAAAGTGTTATTATTATTCAAATATGGTACTGAAAACTAACTTAATAATAAATAAATAAAACCAACTGAACCATGGCTTATACAAAGGTTGCAAGAAATAGTTAAGTTTAGGGTAACCTCTACTATGGTAACAAAATGCACAAACAAAATTCTTTATTTGTACATACAATAATATCATAACAATAATGGGATATGTGTATATATTTATCTTATCTATGTTACTATAGTAAAGAGGAAGACTTTCTCTACTCGTAATGAATAAACTCTGAATTTACTGAATATATTAAAAAAAACTGTCCTTTATCTCGTTTCCTATTGATAATTTAGCTTAGCACTGATTTTCTAACAATGTCATATGTTGATCTCAATATTACGTTTCAGTGAATGTCTATACACATTTTCCTCTATGCAATATGAGAATTGAACAAAACTGCTTTGTAATGTTTTATCCATTAGGTACAAAAATAGCATAAAATATTGTACTTGTCACTTTGATCAATATTTTATAAAGTAAATTTTATTCATCAGAGAATTATTTTTTTAATTAATTTGGTAAATATTGTCCTCTAACTTTTTATACAGGTAATAAATTGTTAAAATTGGTGTAAATGTGAACATGACTTTAGTTGGTACATTATTTAATCTTTAAATTGTTTATCCCATAATAACATCGCGGAGTTTATATCCAAGCATAGTGCACACTGTACTGTTCCTTTCAATAGCACTCTACTAGAAATAAGCACCTACAGGGAAAGAGCAAATTGTAAATTAAAAAAATTGAACACCTTTATCTCATAAAATAAACATGTTGATTATATAAATCATCATTTTTAATTCCATGTTAATGATTACACTAAGATCCCACCCACATTACACTGATACGGTTCTTAGAGACAACTTTACCCAAATAAGCTCATTTTTTGACATCATTTAAAATCTTACTTGCAAAAACTAACTTGACATCATTTGGCCCTATCTTCAACAAATCGTATTTTACCTTACAAACACCTTTGCTTTATGACTTGACCTAATTTCACCATATCTAAAGGCAAGCCACTTACCTGCTAACTTATTGCGACACTATAATCGAATGTAACTTCACACAACTGCGGAAGGCGCAGACAGTTCATACATCTTATTATCTATAAAATTTATAAAAGTTATCAATAGATATGTTTAAAGATACAAATCTTCATAGAGTGAATTAATTCCTTTGTCCATGGCTTGTCCACATATGTTCTTTAAATGTTTCTCTCATTGTAAATGACCTCGGACATAGATAACAACATAACCTATTAGTCAGATCTGAATGCATTAATCGGACATGGTACTTAAGAGCGGACTGGTTGGAATACTTCATACCGCAGTGGGGGCAGTCCCCACAGATGGCCGCGTGATTGGATGTCGAGGCTACTGCACCTAAAACTGGACCACTGGACATACCCGCTAATATAAGTAAAGCTTGTGACTGTTCTTGAGTATATGTGTTTTCAGTGTCCGTTCCAACTTGATGCTCAGACAAGAGCACTTCAGGTTCGTATTCCATATCCGAGTGGGGTGAATGTTTCTCTGCTTTAACAAGGGATTCTTCTGTTGAACTTTTCATTGGACTTTTTGAAACTGTATGTGCAAAGACACTCAAATCCATGTTTATTTCTTTTGGCCTTGTACAATGCATATCAATTACAGATGGAACCTTTTTAATGGGTGGGTTGTTAAGTGTGACATCACTCTTTGATGGGTTTATCCCTGAAACAAATAAACAACCGAAATATTATAGACGGCTAAGTCATTTGAGAAATCATATTCTCATCCCCGCAAGGAAATTTTATTTTTACACCACACAATACTTTAAAACAACTTTGCTTTTCTTAATATCATTTAGAATAGAAACATTCATCATTTTGACTAGAATTCGACACATAAGACCTTAATTACATAAGACCTATTATGTACTGGGGCTGTTTAATAAGTACCTTTTTTTGGAAAAAAAATGCTTTTTTTTAACATTGTCACCTTTTAATACAGTTAACATTAACATTTGTTCCGCCGATAATCTAGCCTCGACAAGCCATCCAAAAAAATATGATTTCTGAAAGTCAAAAAAAATAGGCCGCAATTACTTGGCATTTTTTTCTATGTTATAAGGTGGCAAACAAGCAAGTGGATCACCTGATGTTAAATGAACGCTACCCATTGATCAATAGGCAAATGTGTTGCAGATGCATTGCCTACCTTAAATGGACAGAGGAGGGCATAGACAGGAGAAAAGATATTTCCTTTTCCCCCTTAAACCCCCTCCCCGTCCAATCCTCTTCCTTTTCCCATCCTATCCTTATGAGGAAAGAGTGGGAAGCGGAAGAGGACTGAAATTAGGCCTCTGGCACCTCACTCATCAGACGAAATGAGAGTACTTCTACTTCACGCCTGTTTTCTGTGAGGTCGTGGTATTTAAACGGACGAGCCAGCCAATTCGCGCAACAGATGTTGTTGTTGCGAGCACTACCACTGTTATTTGATCCGAATCGCTTATTTACCACCGAGCTATTTTTTCAGATGTGAAACAAAATTAAATTGATCGAGGCCAAATCCGGTGAATACTGGGGGGTCACAAAGTAGTCAGTCAGTTCCATTTTTGTTCCTCTGTAAGTTATCATGGCTGCAGTCTCGACTATACTTTCTTCAGACCCAACTTTCTTTTAATCTGTTTTGTACACGCGCGAGTGAAACGTTTATAGCATCAACGGTTTCTCATAGTTCAATTCAGCGGTTGACTAAAACAATATTTTAAATTTTCTTAACCATACCATCTGTAGACACCTCAATTGGGCGACAGTTATTCTCCCTTTTTTCAATTAGTCGAACCAATATCTGATGGTTGTCATAGAAGATGCACAAGGTGTAACGGTAATCTTTCATCACACGTTTTTCCTTCCATAAACAGGAATCAATTTACATGCCAATACCGGTTTCCATTTCAACAATTTAAAGGTAATGCTTTCACTGAATCACTGTCTGTGTGAAAATGAGGTGACATGGGTACTTACCATACAGCCACTCTATTAACTCAATTAATTTTTCTGCATATTTATAATGATAATTACCTGAGAGCAAAGATCTGGCAAGCATGCTGTTTTCATAATCGGGAAGACTGTCATCATTTTCGGAGTTTACTAGTGGAGGACCTGAAGTTGAAGTGTTGTCGTCAATCCATTCTGTTTTGACAGATACAGGAACATCTTCTTGAACATTCACCTAAGCCAAAATTTATAAGAAAATTTTAACTTTCTTAGCCTATTTATAATATGCATATAATTTTGTGTTGTTTACCTCATTCTTCTTTTTGTTTTCTATAAATAAATTACAGTCTCAATAGTCAAATCTTTTCCGTTTTTTTATGGAAGAAATTGGCAAACAAGCAAGCACTTCACCTGACATTAAGTGACCGCTACCCTTAGACATCTGATAAGCTAAAGAGTGACATGTATATTGCTTACATTTAAATGACAGAGGAGGGTACAAACAGAAAAAAGGATATTTCCTTTTCATGACTATCCCCTCCATGTCAAATCCTCTTCGTCCCATCCATTACTTATTATAAAAGAAAGAAAAGGGGTAGTGCTAGAATTAGGCCTCTGGCACCTCACCTATTGGGCATGGTTTGTGAGGTTGATGTATTTCATTGGTCGAGCTGGCTCATTTGTGCAAGAGATTGTTGCCGGCTCTGTTTTTTTATATACAACAAAATTCAACCATTATCACAGTAATAAGAAGTAATTGCATCATATAAAATTCAGAGGTATTAGGCATTTAGAGGACTATATGGTTAGCAAGCATCAATTATTACATTTAAAGCCTGTTTCACAATGTCCAAGTAAAGTCCAAAATAAGCTACTTCAACTTATCTGACGAATAAAGTCATTGTTGGTATTTCACAATCTCCAAATAAGCATAAGTGGTTAATAAAGTGCCAAGTAAATTATTTTATTTTAATTAAATTGATAGATTATTTATTTCTTTGAAGTTTGCCTTACATTTAAGTTCAAATAAAAATAATCGATTTGTAAGAAATGCTTTTTCGTATCATTATAAGTTTTGCAGAATATGCATTTAAAACACGTAACACAAAAAAATGCATAACAAAATTGACACATAAACTTAGTTTGTGAATCGCAAACTATTTTAAAGGGAAGTTTTATGTGTCAGCTAATTTGTTTGATAATTATTTATTTAGACTTTCGGAAACAGGCCCTTAGTAAGCAGTGCAGGTGGCACTCATTTGCTACCCATAGACCATATAGTACAAACATACAGTAGTAATTTTTTAGTAGTTAATAATTGTTTTAACATTTATCTTTTATTTATAGGATATCATGCAGCAGGGTCACCTACATACACAATACATTTGTATTTTATTTACTTAGTGTTTTGTATTTACAAAAGTTATAAGCTACCTGTGTCGATGAGCTTTTACCATTGGCAGTAATAGATTGACTATCCCCTTTGCTATCATTTTTTTTATCCACATGATTTTCAGATGCAAGTACTGGATTGTCAACCTTTATTGATTGTGCATCATTATGATTATTGCAGATATCACATGGTTCCCGTACTTTATTTTTTTTGTGAGTCTCAACATTAATTATATCATTAGGTTTATCTGATGTACTGCAGCGCCTTTTCTTAAAGGCTGGAACTTTTGTTTCCTTAGGAGTTGCTCCAAGGTTGGATTTAGATGATATGGTTAACTGTGTGTACAGTTTTGTTGTAGTTCTTGGGGATGAAAAGTTTTCGTTCTGAAAATAATTATAAAATAGTAATATTTCAAAAGTAATCAATACTATGTTGGCTTAATTCTGCTTTAGAAACAAAATTTTGAGTTGAGAATCATTAATAAAGTTGGTGAGGCCACTACCATTTTTTTTTAAATGATGCTAAGTTTATTTTATCAGATATTAGGTATTAAAAAGTACAACTTAAGCTAATTTGTTTTTTGCAAAATGAATGATATCTTTTAAATGTTTTACTTTTTTATGGAAGGTGGTGGCAAATGCGCAAGTAGGTCAGCTGATGTTAAGTAACCTACCCAAAGGCATCCACATGTTTTTTTTGGAAAAGGAATAAAAATATCCTTTTTTCTGTTGATGACATTTACCCCCTCCCTGTCTAATACTCTTCCCCTTTCCATCCTATGCTTATTATGAAAAGATGGGAAAGAGAAAGAAATTGGCTCTGAGATGAAATGCAGAAGCATACTTCTATTTCATGCTTGACTTCTGTGAGCTTGTGATATTTCACAAGTCAAGCCAGCCCATTCATGCAACGGATGTTGATCTTGCGGGACAGTGGTAGACACTGTCAAAATTTATACTATATTATTCATACAACATATATTAGTAACTAAAGATTTCATCAAAAAAATGTAATTGTTTATTACCTGGTGTGTAACACCTGTCAACCCTTTAACTTGTAATAGTGCTGCAGTATGCAAAAATGACGACAGTTTACTTTCTTCAATAAACACCTCTCCTTGATACATATAAGACAGTAAGCTGACAATATCATCAGCTGAAACATCTTTCAAAATAATCACAGGATGTTGACATGGATTTTCCTGAAAAGTAACGATAAGGTTATGATATTATATCAGTTGTTTGTAAATATACACATAAATATTGGGTTTTAATATAAATTGTTGGAATATGAAGGTTATAAATGTCCCGAGTCATTCACCTTGAACACATTCCTAAAGTACGGACTGCACGCGGAGAGTATCACTTTATGGGCCTTGATATTTCTACCTTCACAGGTAAGCGTGACATCGACCAAGTCTTCGGAACACTTTAAAGAATCTAAGGCACTCACGATGTTGGTTTGAAAGTTATTCCAACGTAAACAGAATTGATCTGCCATCGCTACGTTTTTCCTTGAAACAACTGAAACAAAATTACGTTTGCTGTTTATTATGTGACACGGGTTTTAAATTAAAATGATTTAATTCTATAATAATATGCTAGCACAACACATACCGGTTTCATACACATAACTATAATACTGATCATTAGTGTTTAATTATTTTCTTGAATATAAAAAGACGCAAATAATAACACAATCCGTGCGAATAAAAATAAAGTGCATGACCTCCAATGACACAGTCTTCTTTCACTTTTCTTTACTCCATCCATAGATAATAACAAAATACACCACCTAGCACAACCTAGCCTGTAAAGATGAATGCACTTTGCAAAATTGCAAGGATACGATCGGATATTTCTTCAAAATCTATGTTACAATAATAAATAATAACCTGTAAACCTGAATTCCTATGAAAGAAGATATAAAGACGATGATAATGATGCCTATTTCAAAAGTTTTAACTCAGTTAAAAAGTTAGATTCTAATGGAACATGGAAACCAAAGGTAAATTGATAATAGCAAATTATATATCATACTATGTTTTTTTTAGCTAAGATTTATATTTTACACTTTTAAGTTGTGAAATATTTTATTTTCTCGCATACACTAACGGGAACGCAAAGACGATATATAATAACGTTGTGTTGTTAATATTAGGAAGGCTAGTAAAGTGATACGTCCTGGCTGCTCGCCCTCTTAGCCACCTATATTTGTTTGCAGGCCAACTGACCGATTGGTGTTGACGTGTTATAAACGGAATACTTATATAAATATTTATAATATCGCAATAACACATAGAAATAATAAAATTGCTGATTACTTCAAGGCTAAGGTCAAAAGTTGGACACATATTGCAAAAAGTCGAGTTTTCTTTTCGAGTCTTCACTTTTCAACCGCTAATCACATACATACATCTACTACATTTTGTATTATAATATCATTGCATAAAACTAGCTCTTGTTTCTTTGTTTCCAATATTGTTAGAAACTGAAATGTCCAAACTTAAACATTAATATTGGAAGTGTTAAATATTAAGAATTTATTTTTACTATGCTAAACGCACAGTTAACAGTAGAATGGAAAAAGATTTTATGTGTTTATATTTTCTTATTTAATACTTCATTGCCATTAAAATTAAAGAACTTATTTTTACATACTCTTTGTGAAGTAGTACCCAGCTCTCACATGTTATAACTTAGTGGCGTAGTTATTACTAGTTATTACATTCTCTTTGATAACTTGTCTTAATTTGCTATCTGTCATTCAGTCATTTTGCATTTCAGCACAGCATTGTTTGTTGTAATTGTATGATTGCCGGTATTTTTTTCATAAGTGAGAAGACCTTAAATCTCAATATTACTGACAATATCATAGTAATAATAAGCAAGTAGTGTTGTATTTTTACTTTTAAGTTTTAAAATGGCGAACGATCCTGAAAGGTTTGATTCGATGCTCCTAGCAATGGCACAGCAACATGAAGGTGGAGTGAAAGACGTAAGTTACTCCAGTTTACTCAGATTTATTTTGTATCTTTTAATTCGGGTATAAATACAGGTTTTTTTTGTTTTTATGTATTCCTAGATTTTAGCCTTTGCACATGTCGTTACCATAGTATCGAACTTTCTAGCAAGTTCCTTAGTGCGCAGGTTAGAACCAATTAAAATGTTATCCTAAGTTTGAGTAACTAGAGTTTGCTTAACTCTTTTATGTGCGAAACGAATGCATCTACACCTATATTGCATATATACGTTCTATATAATTAACTTAATAATTATTTCTTTTTCAGTTATTAGCTACAATTGTTGGATTTTTGTCAAGAAAAACAGACTTCTTTACCGGTGGAAAACAAGGAGAATGGGAGAAGGTACCATTTACTTTACACATACAATCCATTAGTAATAACAGATAAATTATTTATTTTCAGTTCTGTCCAAGCAATATGACGGGCCGATTGGCATGGTTATTAAGATACTTTCATGCCGCAGGTCGTGGGTTCAATTCACACCCAGGACAAATATTTGTGTGTGTGATATGTCTGTTTGTCCTGAGTCTGGGTGTTATTATATATTTAAGTATGTATTTACAAAAAAAGTAGTATATCAGTTATCTGGTTTCCATAGTACAAGCTCAGCTTAGTTTGGGGTCAGAGGGCAATAAAAAATATGTACTGTGTAATACATAGTTTTTTTTTCTCATTTTATATTTACTTAAGTTACTAACACTACTACTTAAAACAGCCATTCATAATTGTATTGTGAAAAAAAACCAGACTAATAATGAGATAGCACTATTAGTGCTATCTAGTTATGCTATCTAAATGGGCAGTTATGAGAGGGCAAATCAGAATTAGTTGGTAAGAAATCTAATTCTAACCTGTTCTATAAACATTGAGGTGGTAAAAATTTAATCAGCATAGTATTAACAGTCTCCAAGATAAACTGACAAAAGGATATGTAATTATATTCTAACTAATTTCTACCTCTCTTTTCAATCGGTTCAGGTTTGAGTGTCTCCGCTCCCTGTGAACTGCCAGATTTTCTATCAAACTGACATTCCATTATATTTACTAACCATTTGTACACATGGCACATTGGAAGACAATATTACCAGCCAATTGTTGTTGTATTACTGTTTATGTTTTACTATCGTACAAATTTAACACCGCTGATAAAAAAACTGATCTTTTTTTTCAACTGTTCAGTTTAAAAAATTAGTGCCCATTATCTTATGAAAAGAAAATTGGTTTAATTCTTTACTTAACAATTTCATCTCCCCTTTTCTGACTTCATGTTGAATTGGCATAACATGTTTTGAACTTCCATATATGAGTATGTGTATATATGAGTGTATAGATGAAGATGATGATAGATTGCTATCATCCACCATTTCAGTTGTCACTCCCTTCTCTGTCATTTCACCTTTCAGACATTGCATCTAGTTTTTGCCTACCTCTACCAACATATCCCTCCACATTCATATCTTAAACTCCCTGTCACATGACATTCTTCCTTCCATAAATTCACTATTCTAAGATATTATGTGTATAAGAAAAGATATACATAATATTCTTAGACAAAAGCTACTACATATGATTAGATGAATAATGTTTTATATATGTCCATGTCCAGCTTTCTGATTATGTGATTGGTATCAATAATTCACATTATGTATGCAGCCTGTTCTATAACTTGCTTATTACATTTTTTTACATGATTTTTACAGGTGGTAAAAGATGTCTTCTATGATCAAGCAAAAAAAGCATGTGATGAGGCTGATAAAGCAAAGAAAGAGAAAGAGGATGCTGAAAAAAGGTTGAAAGATATACAACAGAAAAAAGAACAAGAAAGACTTGCTCGAGATTTTCAGCCTGCTACAGTAACCGAAATCACTGACCAGGAGGCTGCTGTTATGCAAGAAGACATTGAAAAAGATAAAAAGAGCAGTAAGTTACAATAGTTTTTATTTTCCCCTACATTTATTATATAATTGTATCTCCTATATACCTTGTTGTAATAATCAGTGTATCTGGTGAATATAGTGGCAAAACTTAAAGGTAAAGGTTAAATACTAAATAAATTAAATTAAAAATATTCACTTAAATTTTTATTATAATTCGTATATCAAATACCTCCATAACATGATGCCCCATTGAAATATAACTTTTCCATTGCTATCTGCAGCTAGTGTTTTGAAAGATTATCTTTAATGCAATGTGATACAAAAACCATAACCCAATTTCGATTTACAATGTTTCTTCCAGAGACTGATTCTGGAGATGGAGAAGGCCCCAGCAGTGAAACGCCAGCTGAGAATGCATCGGAAGAGGAAGATGATCCTAAAGAAAAGGGGAAACTCAAGCCAAATACTGGAAATGGGTGTGACCTTGAGAATTACAGATGGACACAGACATTAGAGGAAGTTGAGGTAAGTAGCTCATTTAAAAAAATATTAGGTATAACTTTAACAGCAGGTTGTCATATAAAATGTAGCAGGTCAGAAACCTGTAATAGCTTACAAGCTTTGTAATTTTCCTTGTATGTCATTTACTCAGATCTTTAGGTATGAAGTAGATGAAATAATCTGGAATATGTTAAAAATGTCTGCCCTTCAGCTTAAACATTTTACTTAGACATTCTCTTGGCTCAAAGACTCTTAAAACTTGTATTTTAGATTTAAGAGTATGTTAAGGACAAGAGTTGTTTGCAGTAGACAAAAAATTAAATTCCATCGAAATATTTTGTTAAAATTTGAGAAAGTTTGTTTATTCAAAATTTGTGCAACAATACTAAAGTTAAACTTCATGTTTAAAAAGTGTTTTGAAAAGTCTTTTAATTTGTTTTGTTTAAAAAAAGACTATGTTTGAAGCTATCATTTGTTTCTCCTACATAGTAAATTAGTGCTTGTAATACAAAATGGTAGGGTTCAATTACAGACTTCCTTTTGGCATGTACCTGGAACATGACTCTAACATTCTTTTATTCTATGGTTACTCTATAATACTAATTATTAATAATCTTAATGTAGCATATGCAAAGGAGATAAAAAAAACAAATGTTTACAGGTTTTATTAGTATTGCATTTGAAAGACAATACATACATGGGTTATTTGTGCTCAGTTATCACAGTCCTTCCAAAATTAGACTACCTAATATTTACAATTTGACAGCTCTAAAGCAGAAAACATATAAATCTATCATAATACATAAGTGTAGTATAATTAAATGTATACTAAAATAAAATCTGCATGATTTTACGGCACTGAATGTAAAAAGGATACAGCATTTGTATGTTCATATTCAGACAGAACAACACTCCCGCACTGGGTCCATAAATAAAGTTATTTCAATCTTTATAGTACTTATATGTCCAGTATTTATTTCAAAGTTATTTTTTGCTTAGTTCATGATTTGATCTAGTTTATTTTTTATAAATCGCCACAGGGATCAGCCCTTTGCCACCTTCATCCAGTAGACTTTGCAACAGTTGTCGGCCCATCTGTGATCTTTGTGGCAATTTTTCGATTTAGAGATTTTGATTTATTGATTTATCCATCTGGTATATACTGTATCTCCGACGGACAATTTAGGTATATACATGCACTCAGCCTATTTTCTGTATGTATATGAGCATAGTTTCTATTGGCAGGCATTATCTTTAAGTTGTATTTCTATATTATTGATTATTGAATACAGACTACATCTTATTTCCGTAACAAATTGTATAATTGACATAAGAGTCATATTACTTGAAAGCTTTTAGCCAATGTTCATAATATACATACATTTCCATTTCCTGAACAAAAATGCACACATTTTAATGCTTATTTTACACTAATGTACAACTCAACAATCAATTCTGTGGTTGTTAATACTTGTACTGAATTATTAAATAATAAATAAGAAGCTCTAAAACTAATTTATAACACAGCAATCTGTACAATAGCCAAATGTTATTTATTATCCATTATAAACATACTAGAAACCTCAAACATCACAGATATGTAGCGACATTTCGACAATTTAACCATTACTAATATTTAAAATTATAATACCATTATAGTAATGTACAATACACTTAGAATTCACGTCTTGTATACCACTTGGAGTAGAGAGTCAGTAATCACTAGTCCCTTGAGTTTATGAGGTTCCACACATGACATGGTCAATCATAATGTATTAGGAATACACAATACAAATGATATCTAAACAAATCAGCTAGGATTAACATACCATCGTAAATCATAAAAGTTTTTAAATTTTGAGCACTGAAATAAATAGTGTTAAATAACCATAATATATAAATTATTCTAATTCAAACTGGATAATTATTGCACTTAGTTATACTTAGGGTGAAACAATGGGCTTTTTGTTATTACTAATATATGGTGAAATTGTACTACCTGGGCACAATAATGTCAGATTCGTTGAGAATTCCTTGCACCTCCCCACTCACGCCTGATCTCCCCGCGTGTGCTATTGTTTCTACAGCGAGTAACAAAGCAGTACCACCTCTATAATTTCATTAGATTTCAACATAATGTAAACTTTTTTTGTACACTGTACAAGCACATTGCTGTGACGTCATCGGCCTTAAGGCATGATATTGTGCACAAACAGTACAACTTTTACAGCACCATTAGTTTATGCTCCTAACTATCAGGGTTTACTGGATTCTATCTATTGAAGCAAGGATATTTACTGATACACACATAAGTATTTTCCTATAAAGAATACACCTTCAGTAAATTAGTGATAATCTTGCAAAAATTATGAATACTTATAAACGCCCGTAGCCTTCCGCATTCGCACTGAAAAGATAGAGCAGTATGGTTGAAACAAAAAAGTATAGTGAAAACATATAAGTATCTCACTCCCGTTACCGAGACGGTTAAGATAGGTATTAAGAGTGATATAATGATATATGGAACATTTTTTTTATTTTCTTTGCAAACATACTCGTCAGTTACGTGTAGCCCTTTATTGTAAAGAAAATGGTTCATGTGCACTAGAACTCTTCTACGAACACTGCCAAATAATTCCCATTGCCAACTATATCATTATAACAGAAAAATATTTTGATAAACGCATTTATACACTTGGAGATTTTGTTCTGTCATGATAGATTTTTCATGACTAATGTATTGAGCTTCACTCTATTATATTGGTTTTTCGGAAAACATTTAGACGTACATTGAGAATTCGAAAAATGACGTCTAGCATGATGGGGTATCTCAGTTTAGACATTCTGTCCCAACATACAGTAAGGTAACATCTTTTGTCGCCTTCTTAAAAATGGTTAATAAACAAGTGTAAACAGCAGTAAGTAGACCATGATTTCAATTTACATAAGTATGAGATTTAAAATATTCAAACTTACTTTCAACGAAGCAAATAGCCGCTAATATGCAAGCCGAGAGCAGTATGGTCATTGATATGACCAGCACGGTGATCTGGTGGGAGTGATTGCAGCAGCACGTCTTAGGTTCCTTCTCGGTGCGTTGCTTCGTGAACCCATTCACCACTGTGAAGTGGGTGGAGCTCGCCACAGAAGCGGCGTCTTGTCCAGATACCGACCCACGTTTAACGTCTGTCCAGAATTTGTCCGCCATCTCTCGAGATTCTTCTGGAATCGACATGACTGTGCTAGTCATGGTTGGCTTACGACCATATCCTATAGGTTTTTGACACGAGCTGTATTCGTTCTCGACAGTATTTTTTCCATTCATTCGAGCCAAGTTTGCGGCGCTAAGCAACAATGAGCCCGATGACGCACTCTGAAAAAAAGATATAGGATGAAGGTTTTGCGTTAATGTATCATACATACACACTCAGCAAGTTTGTGTCATAGAATTTGTACATGCAATAAAAGTATCTTGATAAAACTTGTAGCCAACACATTTCCATTCAAAGTTGGGATCCTAATATACTTAACGATGGATGGATTATAAGAACATGTGGTACATGCTAAAAATTATTGATTTCCATATATTACTACGATACGATCCTCTCCGTATTTTTCTGAATGACCTTGTCATAGTCATTCTTTGCTTTTGGTAAAGACGTCCAGACATATTGTTTCGTTATCTTTTTCATTGAACATTATTCATTTTTTTTAACCCTTTCTCAGCAAAAACACAAGCCAGTTAAGCCGACGACGGCGCACGCGGTTTTATATTTCGCAGTTGTCCCGCTTTTTACAAATATGTACTTATATATAATAATGTATGTAATGTAATAATAAAATAATATGTGTATATGTTATTACATACAATGTATATGTCACCGTAAGGGCGGGCACTTTATAATTAGGATAGGCAAATTTTAAACGGTCGGCACATTGCCAGTTTAACGAATTATTCAGTATGTGCCTTTTCTTGGCACTTTGCAGACACGACGTAAGGCGGATATAGATATATATCCAATAGACATGAATGTCTTTGTCTACAATACGAACTTTGAGTGCTGATTGGTCGAAAATTGAGACCCGCTTTTTGATTCGTTGCCAGTTATCCTTTAGTCAGTCGCTAAACGTAAACAAATAAATATGATTTAATTTATTGTTTTAGCATTTAGCAACTTAAATCACTGCATTTAATAGTTGCGAAACTAAAATAACACAAGTTATTTATATTCCAACAGTTTATGGACAGTGAAATTAACTAAAAGTATTTTCACCTTTATCAACTGGATATACACTGTCGGCCAAAAGTTTGAGACCACCTTGAAAAAATTACAATATTGAATAAAACTCCAAAAGTTAGTACTCTACAAATTATTTATTTACATTATTAAATAGGGAACTTTTTATGTAACATAAAATAGTTTAAAAACTACAATAATTGATTATTAATAAAAAAAATATATTATTTAAACTAACTTTTCGTCGATAAATCTTCCCTTACTTTTTATAACTTTTTTGACCAATCTTGGTAACCGGGCTATTAGTTTATTGATAGTTTCTTGTGAAACATTGTTCCAACTCTCTTGTAAAGTCCTCCAGAGGTTTTCTTTTGACGTCGGACAATGACTACGGACGTTTCTGTCCATCTCCTCCGCCAGAAGCTCTATCGGATTGAGATCCGGACTCTGAGGGGGCCACTCCATGTTTTTCAAAACTCCTTCCGTCTCTTTGTGCTCTAAATATCCCCTGCATAGTTTAGAACTATGTTTTGGATCACTATCTTGTTGAAAAATGAATCCATCTCCAATCAAACGTAGCCCGGAAGGAACAACGTTTCGCTCCAGTATCTCTTTGTACTGCTCCTTTTTCATTATTACCTCAATTTTAACCAAATTTCCGGTCCCATAGCCAGAGAAAAATCCACAGACCATAATAGAGCCTCCACCATGTTTGACTGTTGGCACTACACAGTCTGGTAACATCTTTTCTTCGGCACTACGACGTACAAAAACTCTTCTTTTCGAACCGAATATTTCGAACTTTGATTCATCAATCCAAAGAACTTTTTTAAAGTCTTCTTCAGTCCAATATCGATGAGTAAGAGCCCACTGCAGACGTTTCTTTTTGTTTTGTGTCCGTAACAGTGGTTTACGAACAGTTACGCGACCAAACAAATTGGCATCTCGAAGTCTTCTCTTTACTGTTGTCAATGATACAGGTTCCGGTCGAGTTTTATAGAGTTCAGCTCGAATTTATGGTGCTGTTAAACGTCTATTACGCTTGCTTGTTACAACAATGAAGTTGTCTTCGCTAGAAGTGGTTGCTCTCGGCCTCCCCGAGCGCGGTAGGTCTTGATGACTGCCGGTTGTCTTGTATCGAGTTATTGCGTTATGAACACAAGTCTTCGATAACTTCAGCTTAGCGGCAATTTCTCGTTCAGACTTGCCTTCGTCGTATAGAGTAACGATGGCGGAACGAGTTTCACTGGAGATTTCACGGACTTTTCCCATTTTTGGAGATCTGCACTTGACAAAACAGCAGCTCAGACTGAATAGATTTAACCAAGACTAACTCCTTAATAGGATTTATGGCTTAAAATATTCCTAAATATTTATCAACGCAAAACAATAACCAAACAAGTACAAGGGAGCCGCCATATAATATAATGACAATTGCAACGCCTGGTACTTACGCGGCCCTCATCTGTGGTAAATAAACAATGCCCATTTATGGCATAGTCATTGTGTAAAAGATAAGAGAAATGGTGTTTAGACATTCAAAATGATTAGTAGATTACACAGGTGTTCATATTGTTATGTTATCATACGCAGATTTAAAATATTTTGCAAGTTATTATAACCTGTGTATAAAGTGGTCTCAAACTTTTGTCCGGCAGGGTAGACGTCACAAAAATATTACGCGGGTTACTTAAACATTAAAATAATGTTTTTTGTTAAATAGTAATCTATTTAACAAAAAACATTTCGTTGAATTCACTAATCATTATTTTTCACCGTCTTCAATTCCCACTCTTGACAAAATAAATAACTGGTTTAATGTTAGTTCAGTATGTAAATGTAATTCATAATTTTAGTTACTAATGATACGAAAATAACATCACAGGAACATTTTGTTTGTTTACGTTTAGCAACAGCTTGCCAGCAAAAGAAAAGGAGTAACGTGCGAAAAGCGCAGGATACGAGTTTCGACTAATCAGCGGGTAGTTTCGTTTTGTCCGTACCCCACTTCGCCCCATTGGAAAGTGACTGGAAATGAAACGTCATATTGTCAATGATTCGTTCAACTGAGAATGTGCCGACGGTTCAGAATTTGCCTATCCCAATTATTAAGAGTCTGCTCTGACAATCGGTCGGTGACATGAACATTCCAATGTATACAAATACAATACATTTCTAATTTACATATTTTATCTACATATTAAAATGCCTTGTATTTTTTATTGCATCCATATAAAAACATTTTGTAACATCTATTTTGAGGCATTAGTAGAATTAATTTAATGACTGTTGTAATACTTAAATGTAAAAGATGATGACGATGAGATTCAAAATAAAATCAGTAAACATTTAAACTGGTAGATGTTTATGTTTCCTTGTGACTAAGCTTAAGAATTACGGTTCGCCGCCAGGCGCCGCTTAATTTAATTTATTCATCATAGCTTAAGAATGCTGCCATAAATGTAATTTTGAAGTCGTGTAGCGGATCTTGTAGCCCATCAGCAAAACAACAATAAGCAATGCGAGAACATCACAAAAACTTACTTTAATTTTATTTCAAAACTTGCGACGGCTAATAAAAATGAACTTTTTGTCCCAACACTGAGACGTTTTGACATGAAAAATTACCTTTTTTTGTTCGTATTGGGCGTGCTGGCTTGAGACGGTTTCTAGATACAAAAACTGTGCATTGGATAAATCTATTTTTGTTTACAAATTTATATTCATTTACTAAATAAATCTTTTGTTTTCGTAGTTAGTGTTTTTGTATATATTGGGTCTAGTTAAAATATTGATATTAGTAAAGGTTATTCTATATATACAATAGCTAACAAAAATTAGTATTTTGCGTACTTATGCGGATGTGCAGAACGTGAGGCCTATCCGGGACAAACTCGTCCGCCTACACAATTACTATTAGAAGTAACATTCTTGTCGCAATAAGTCTATCACAAAGCGTAGTTCATATCATGGTATGTGCGTACGATAGGTCATATGTTTATGTGGCTTGGCTTACATGCGTGCTATGATTGCTGGAAGAGCCCTGACTGGATGCTGAGCCGCCTCGTGACCTCGCGTCCACACTGCCCGCGCTGCAGGTGGACAGCGACGGCCGCGGGATGTGCCACTCTTGACCCGACATCTGAAATCATAAATATAAGTTCTTATAGCTGTATAACCTTCTGAATATATGAGGTGTTCAATAACTAAGCGTGTGGTAGTTGTGTTGTGGTACTTTTGCGTTTTGTTACGTTAAGTAGAAGTATTGAAACTCCTGTGTTTCGTGTGATAAGTGAAGTGCCTCAAGACTTCTTCCCTTTCCTCTCTTTTCTCATTATATACTCTTCTAGTTCATATTCCCGTGGTTTATGGTATTGTACGATAGATGGTAGATTGATTCAATTTTCTTTTTCTATTCCCGGGACCCCATGAATGTTATTTACTTCTATACAATTAAGTCTGAGGAGACATAGTGGAGATAATATGATAAAATATTTTAAAGACATGAAATCTAAATGTCTTAAATACATAAATAGTAGCCATAATGGCGTAAGAAAATTAGCTCATCTCTTAAATAACCGTTTAAAAACAGGTTGAATAAATGTTGCTATTACACAACATTATTGTACTAAAACACGTTGGGAGTGTGAGTACGGAAGTGGCTGAAGATTGCGATGTCGTAAGGTTGTTTATTCGATGCCGTGTGCAATATACTATCTGTACGTCGGTAAGTGCCTTTTGAGCATAAAATTTAGTAATTCAGGTAAAATCTTGATCTGTAGAAATATAAAGTGGGATGGATAATAGGTAGAAATATTGCAAATCGGTCATATTTTACAGCAACGATACGTGTACCATTTATAGACATGTTTTTATGCACAAAAGCAAGTACCACATTTGCGCTTGTCATTTGGAAACAAAATAATACTATAAGGACCGTCTCAGTGATTTTTTTACAACAAATTACTCTTCGGCGACAGAAATAAACGTCGAAGGCGCCCATTGTGCGTGTGTGCCAGGGCCCGGAGCAGGGAGAAACGCACGAGCCTCCTCGATTTTTGTTTTTGGATGAAACATTTAATTTGTGGTGTGGTTCTTTGTTTCATCAATAATATTTTAGGTCAAGTTTTGTCCGAATTTCGATTGATTTTGTCGGATACGGTGCTCAAGGTCTGCCTTCTCTTTATTCGCGGTCTCGTTTCGTTGGCCTCTGGCGCAATAAATCTTAGTTTGCTCTCGGCCCCGTAGTTCTCTTTGTTACATTGATAAAATGATGGATAGGCGTATTCGGTAGTCGGTAACAATAATCCTTTTCTTTTAGCGCGCCTAAAGGCCGTCGTATTTTGTTTTCGAGATTATTTCGCCAACTTGTATGTAACAAACAATGCTTTATAATAGTCGAGTATTCTTTGTACAGGCATGGTGGACGAACCTTAATATGTATTTCGCAAACGTGCTAACCGGTCCTGTTCTCAGCGTTGCTAAGGCAAAAGCTCAGAGGCCCGACTTTGCAAGTACATTCTATGTATAACCACTTTCGCTCATTGAGCATACCGGCGGCACCATTGAGATAATGCCCGCCGTTTAAAGTAGACCATGGATAAAGGCTCGGTGTAAATATTCCGACTTATTGTTTAACGTAGTGCAAATGTTGAAATGTCGCCACCGTTTAGCATAACTATTTACTAAGCAACGACACTAGGCCAATGTTTCTTTCTCGTATTATCACGTATTGCGGCAGCGGTGACAAAATTTACATCGCTTAACAATGTAAGAACTTGTGGGAATAATTCCACAGTGCAGATAACAAATTCATTGTTTTGTTCCTTTTGTCTAGTAATTATAGATCCCAGTAGGTTTAACCATTTATAATATGTACAATAATTTATTTATTTAAAACATAAAATTTATTTCACGTTCATTTACACGAAACTAAAACCCGCTAAATCAATCGCATTTAACTATTAATGTTTTGTGGTCGGATTTATGATCCATAACTAACGAAGATTGTGTGTTTGAATTACATTAACTACAGTTATCTCTTGGTAGGTCTTACGTAAGTCAGTACGCTTACATCAATTTGGTCACAAGCTGCAGTGGAGAATGACGTTTATAAATTCTGAGAAAGTAAGATCACGTACTGCGTCTCAACGCCTCACTACGACTCAAAAAGTACAGATCCTCGTGCCATTTTCACCTATAGAAAAAGTGATACATGAGAAAAGTTTAGGTATATAATTATATACCTAAACTATGTTATTTGAAAATTGTAGTCGCCGCTATAATAGCCTGTTCAGAACGCTGTCATTGTGTGCGTCCTGTTTCAGTCAATTTATAACATACCGCATACTGACAGATGATTATATTTACATATACGACAAAAAAAATGTTGACGAAGTTAAATAGATAAATACCCGTGCCTTGCACCCGGACATTTAAAATCATAGTTGCTATTTTGCCTATGTTACTAGTTTTAATCACTTTGTTGCAAAATGTAACAAAATAAAAACAGTAGTGATACAATATGTACCATAATATAAATTAATAGATGTAAGTGCTCGCCGCCGTTAGGGTTAAGTTCAATATTCTGCGTTAATAATATTGAAATAAAATTTCAGGATAAAGTAACTTTCCAACGATGAAAGTTTATTTTAATAAAATCGGTTCAGTAAGCTCTAAATATTTAAATATTTCCTTATATTTAGTATACATCAAGTGCAAGCCTCTTTCTTTTGACCGTTCTCAAATACATATATCTTCATGTAAGTCTTGTGTTTTCACTCTGTTATTTTTCTGTATCATTTAATTGACAGTATTTATATGCTAAGAAAGGCCAATAAATCAGTTCCGAACACCGAAGCCAGTCAGGAAAATGATATAAAAAGCAAATTATTGTAAAAAAACAATTAGTTCGCGTTAACTTGCGCAATAACCATTTAATTATAACGTGAGGGTAGTTTAATATAAGAAAAACGTGAGTGAACAAGGATGTGCACCACATCACATGACGTATTAATTGCTATCTGCACGTGGAAGTAGCACGTCCGGAAACTTCTTGGTTTATGCATGTACTGCAACACATAGGGTTGATACCATTCTAAATTATTAGTTTTAATATAAAAGCTACACCAATTTCGAAAAAAACCTTTGTTTAATTTGCTGGATACAAATCTAATATTTTATATTGTACGGACATGACTGGGACGAACTAACTTTATGTCTAAAGAGTGTTGGGACCTAGTTCGTCCCGGAGCAAAGGAATCATTTTCTTTATCGTCGTTTAGGTGCTAGATACCAGCCAAAATCTAGCAAACTGCCTTATATTTTTTTAATAGTTTTAAAATTAGTCAATGCCCTGGATTAAATTTTTTACAACGCCGGCCATTATTATTATTACATTATTACATTTTAACCAATTTCTAGCTTTTATCTTGGTTATATAAAATAATAGTACTTTAATTTAATGATCATATATGCATTTTACATTACCTTACGAAAAATTCTTAAGTACAAATATTTATAAATCTTAAGTAGGTACCTACACAGGCACACGTGGTTATTGCGTTACTTACTTATCTCAATTTATAATTAACGTGCATACATAATTACTTATCATCATGCGTCATTTAGCATAAATTTTAATATTTAATAAATTGTTACTTCACTGTATAAACTGTGTATGTAGGTTAAAGGACGACATTAAATTTAAATGTCACTACTTCCAATTCTCTAAATTTCCGTTTACTTATGATAAAGTACTAAAATATTAACAATTTACAGTTGAGTAGTGTTAAGTTTCCGATGTATTTGATTTAATGAGAAATAAACAATCCAAGTCCATAATGATTGACAATGTAAAACATACGTAAAGTGTAACAATGTTCTCTAGATTTAATTGAAGTAGTAATAAACCGCGAGCGTGTCGTCGCAGTGCACGATTCTCGTGCCTTAACGACACACAAGTCGTGGCGTAAAAATGTCTGGAAGTTATTTACTGAAGCGCTGAATATATTCTTAGTTTCGTTATTCTATTGGCAACAATTACTTGTCAGAGGGACTTTTTTTTTATATTACAAAGTGGCAAACGAGCAAGCGGCCTCTGGAAATAAGTACCGCTACCCATAGAAGCGGCCTCTGGAAATAAGCACAGCTACCGAAGAGATCCCGGACGTTAGTCTCGACGAGATTAGTATGGCTCTCAAAAAACTCAAGAACAACAAGGCACCGGGGGATGACGGAATCACAGCAGAGTTACTGAGGGCAGCTGGAGGACCAGGTCTTAAGGTTCTCTAAAAGCTGTTCAATTCCGTCATTCTCGAGGGACATACGCCACGGGCATGGAGCGGGAGTGCGGTGGTCCTTTTCTTCAAGAAGGGCGATAATACCCTTTTGAAGAATTACAGGCACATCGCACTTCTGAGCCATGTCTACAAGTTGTTTTCGAGGGTCATTACGAATCGTCTCGCTCGCAGATTTGACGACTTCCAGCCTCCCGAACAAGCCGGGTTCCCTAAAGGCTTTAGTACCGTGGACCACATACATACGCTGCGGCAGGTTATACAGAAGACCGAGGAGTATAACCTGCCACTATGCTTAGCGTTTGTGGACTACGAAAAAGCCTTCGATTCGGTCGAGACCTGGGCGGTACTGCAGTCTCTCCAGCGGTGCCAAATCGACTACAGGTACATCGCAGCGCTGAGGTGTTTGTATGAAAACGCCACTATGTCAGTCCGAGTACAGGGTCAGGACACGAAACCTATTCAACTGCACCGCGGCGTTGGAAGACGTCTTCAAGGTCCTGGACTGGAAAGGACTTGGCATCAACATAAACGGCGAGTACATCACCCATTTACGATTTGCTGATGACATTGTAGTCATGGCTGAGACCATGGAGGAACTCGGTACAATGCTCGACGACCTCAATAGGGCCTCCGAACGAGTGGGTCTTAAAATGAACATGGATAAGACGAAAGTTCTGTCAAACATCCATGTTCTACCCACTCCTATAACGATCGGAGGCCATACTCTCGAAGTTGTTGACGATTATGTCTACCTAGGGAAGTTGCGAGAAATCCTCACGTCCCAACGTCTACCGCAGTGTCTCAAGACGAAAGTCTATGACCAGTGTGTGTTGCCAGCGATGACTTATGGTACTGAGACGTGGCCCCTCAATGCGAGTACCATTAGACGGCTCAAGGTCACCCAAAGGGCAATGGAGAGGACAATGCTCGGAGTCTCTCTGCGTGATCGCATCAGAAATGATGTGATCCGCAGTAGAACCAATGTAACCGACATTGCCCGAAGAATTGCAAACCTTAAGTGGCAATGGGCCGGACACATTGCTCGCAGAACGGATGGCCAATGGGGCCGAAAGGTCCTAGAGTGGGGGCCACGTACAGGTCGACGCAGCGTAGGTAGGCCTCCCACACGATGGACCGATGATCTGGTCAAAGTTGCGGGAGCCCACTGGATGAGGGTGGCAGAGGACCGATCTTTGTGGCGATCAATGGGGGAGGCCTACGTTCAGCAGTGGACAGATATCGGCTGAAACGATGACGACGACGACGACCCATAGGCATCCGCAACAAGCTAATGAGTTGCAGATGCGTTGCCTACCTTCATGGATGTAGGACAAACAGAAAAAAGGATAATTCCATTCCCTGTCCATCTCTTCCTCATACGTCAAATCCTCTTCCTCTTTCCATCCTTTCCTTATCAGAAAAGGATAGGAGGGGGAAGAAGACTATAATTAGGCCTCCGGCACGTCACTCGTCAGACGAAACGCAGAATACTTCTACTTCACGCGTGTCTTCTGTGACGTCGTGGTATTTCACCGGTCGAGCCGGCCCATTCGTGCAAAAGATGTTGTTATTGCGGGCTCTACCACTGTTACTATAACTATATCACAAAATCATTCGGCCATAGTGAAGGAATTTCGGACGTTATGAAAAATCTCAATGGTGTGAGTATATTTTTGTCTGTTATTCTATAATAAAATATTAAATTGTAAACAAGTCGATTAACATTCAAACGTTCATTTTCATAACTTCATTGTCAAATTGTTTATATCTTGTTCCGTTATTTGAGTCTTAGGTCAACCGGGTAATTAAGAAATAATCTTTTATTCAACTTTTGAAGACAATGTTTCTCTAAACTAATGTTTTGTGTGATTTGTGGATAAGCGCTTCGGCAACATAAATGCTTTCTCAGATAATTAATTCTACAAATGCTTATTTAAGTAATTTATTGAAACAATTTGCCACACACTGACTTATTCATCACGACATCTCCAAAACTAGAAGCCTATTTGACTTGAAATTTGGCTTCCGACAGTGCCCTCGAGCTAACTTACTCTAATTTAAGAGGTTTAGGCTAGGCCCTCTAGCTTGGTGTAACTGTAGATCTCTAGATTCTCTAGGCAAACAGTGACCAATAAATCACAAAAAAAATTGTTTCAATACTTAAATAATAATATTAATATAAATATCCTAGGACATATTCACACACGGCCATCTGATCCCAAATTAAGCAGAGCTTGTGCTATGGCAACCATATAACTGTTATACTACATATACTACTTTTCTTTTTTAAATGCATACTTAAATAGGTAAATTCACCCAGACTCAGAACAAACAGATATCATGCACACAAATGTCTGTCCTGGGTGGGAATCGAACCCACAACCTGCGGCGTGAAAACCAAGTATCTTACAAACCACGCCAACCGGCCCGTTAACCGATGACATAGATGTAATGGATGTACGAGAGGTGAGAAGAGGGGATTGTAAATATGATATTTGCTTGATTTCCAAAGTACAGCAAGGTTCCACGACATATCGTGTGACATGTTATTGTATCGATTACGAATCGAGTTAACGGCAACGATCCGGTTATAGTTGCACTAGCTAGTGTCGATTGAGCTGGTACAACGAGATTCGGTTACGCAACACCTCTGGTAATCTTAGTTCCAATTGAATGTTTATTGCCGCGTGTCAATAACGGTGTGATCGCGGACCACGTTAGACCTCCGCTTGTACCGCACTCACACCGTAATCGTTATAGCGTGCGTGCGCCTTCCAGCTTACGAACGTATTTTATGCAATTTTACTTATGCTTGCGTATCTTATGTAATTCGGAATCGAGAATATTGGACCGATGAAGTAATAACCTATGAATCTAATCATTAGCTTTACCTTATTATTTGCATACATTAAAATATTCAATAGCCTTGAGAGAGAGAATTTGGTTTAACGATGTGTAGAGTCGGGGCCACTAAATACCGATGTACATATCCTATATTATTTATCTTGAATCTGACTCCAATAATTTAACTAACCACAAATTTAATAATATGTCCTATTGTAAATTTAGTTGCGACATTAAAGGCGGAAACATTTTAAATCGTCCGACCACAATAATTTGTTTAACAGTGGAATGACAATCTATGCATATTGGGGACAAAGTTATGGTCTATAATAGTGTGTTTGTTAATCCTAACTTAATATAATAAATGCGGTTGTGAGCTTGTTTATTTGTTACACTTATAGTTATTATGTTTGTCATACGTATACTGGGCATGTGTTATTTGTAAATAGTGATAGAACGTCCATCGATATTAACCGAGTTACAAACTAGATTATGCCTAGAGTTAAAAACAATAAGAACAACAGGGGCTACGACAATCACCAACATCTAGCTTGTTCCCCTTTGCAAGAGAAAGCGTGCCTGGTGCATGCCTCTTCTTGGAATACTTTCGGCAATGTGCAAATGTCACAATGGCTAACGGATAGCCGTCGACTGTGTCAATACTTTTCATTTCTTCACTCTCGGTGCGAATGAACTGAATTTAATGCAGATCACTTAAATGATCGCCGGCGAAGCGAAAGCGTTTCTAAGTAATACTTCGCGGCTATCTCGCGGGCACTTCATCCGTACTAGACATTGGACACACGGAGTCAAAGTTATTGCATAAAAACAATTGATTGTGGTTTTTTCAATACGTTCCTTGATTTACGATAAAGGATTTCGACAAATAAGATAATAAATATGTAATAATAAATGTAAAGAAAATATCTGGCAATTCTTATTTCCACAACAACACACAATAAATAAATTTCGGTACTTGATAGTTATTATGGTTCTCGGGCGTACAGTCTTTATTCTATATTCTCTATATTTCTCTGTACTTGAAAATACATGTTGAAAATATGATTGAAGAGAGAATAACGAAACAAATTTTTGTAGAAAAAGTGAGTGGCAGTATTGGTTGGGGACGCCCTAGAACTTATATTGATCAGATTAGTGGCTTACTAAAAGGGCGATATACGGAGCACCCATAACCGACGAGAATGTATGCGTAGATGCAGGAATGTAGAAGAAGCGAGAAAGGTGTGCCAGGATCGAGCCAAATGGAAATCCATGATCTCTACCTACCCCTCTGGGATACGGGCTTGAGGGCATATTTATGCATACTTAGAAAATAATATAGCGAAATACGACATAGTCGATGAATTTGTAAAAAGCACATTTCAGTTGTCCTTCCGAAGCCGTTACATTTGACCGTCATGTTTTACGAACGAATCAGATCCTATTGAAAAGGAGGCGCATGCGATAGTCTGCCTCAAGTAGAAATAAGCAAACTGATGAAGTTTGGTTTAAAGAGCGCGCTGTAGATACATATTAGTTGACGTCAATTATTTTTTTGTATTTCACAATCCTAGGTTGTCTCGTCACTAAGCTAATCCTGTAGCGACATACATAGTACATAGCACACAAAAGATGTGTTCCTTGACGAAGACACATTTTTCGTACAAAAATTCAGGTAAATGAAAATGCACCGACTCTCAGCAGCTTATTAATTCAACACACTGCAGTTTGCATTATAGATGAACTAAAAAAAAACTATTGTTCTTGACAACAGTGAAACGTGCTTCTGAACGACCAATTATCATATTTTATACGCGATTGCGTGAGGACACCGCGACATAACTCATTGTTCACGCTGGTCACAGACACTGGCTTGACGGTTATGGACGTCCTTGAACTCGATTGCCTGTATTTATGTCTTTAACAGGAGTCGTGACAATGCCAACGACTTTGGGTTACTGCCTAATGATTTGCGAGCGTCCTCGCGTCTTTGGAATTCTGACAAATCGAACGTGAGTGAAGAAAAGATAGTGTTGGTAAGTCAACCCTTAAAACTGGGGATTGGATAATATATACCGGATGGCGATATCTTCTTATACAGCCGTAATGTTATTGTTACAAATGCCTGTATTATAGATTTCTTGAGCATACTTAATAATTACAGTCACGATAAAACCTCGTAATAGCACTAAGTCCGGGTCTGATGGGGTAAAAGGGATCACTTTTGAATTCAAGTGCCAAATCAATTTTTTTTAATTTCGTAGCGTTTTAATTGATAATTATTAATAATAAATACATAGATTTGTTTAGTGTTATGTAAACGCAAGTCGATACAATAAAACAACAGCTGAAGTGGTTTATCTTTTCAAGGAAAAAGTGCCATCGGCCATAAAAGGAATAAAATATACCAGAATATCAAAAAGCTTTCATCAAGATTGATGTGTTTTTGTTAACATAAAATATACGTTTGTTGTACGTGGGAGGCATTATCATCTTGTCCGTGAAACCGGGAATTTGTCAAGCTGATATTTTGTAATAAAAATTTTGCACGCGGCTCTTATTTATTCTATTTTATATTGTAAAGCCACATTCACTTTTTGGTAAGTGGCACGTCTTTACTTACATAAGTAGACTGAGCGAATCGGGAATTTGAAATACTGTTCACCTCTACTCTCTCACCCCTAGACCACATGGTATTTCATAACTTGTACACTTTAGTTCTTTTCTATAGAATCAAGGTGGCAAACGAACTAGAGGATCACCTGATGTTAAGTGAGCGCTACCCATGTGTTACCTACATTTAATGGACGAGGAGGACATAGACAGGAAAAAGGATATTTCCTATTCCCCGTTAACCCCCTCCCAGCCCAATCCTCTTCCCGTTCCCATCACATCCTTATGAGGAAAAGTTGGATAGGGGAAGAGGACTGAAATTAGGCCACCAGCTATTCACTCATCAGACAAAACTCAGAGTACTTCATGTTCACGCCTGTTTTCTGTGAGGTCGTGGTATTTCACCGGTCATGCCTGCCCATTAGTGCAAAGTTCTTAGTTCTTGATAAACTTGTTCATAGTTGACTAACTGAATAAGTGTTGTTTTTAGTTTGAATTTTGACTAAGTACAATGATGTTTTAGCATAAACAATTCAGTTAGGAACGCGGAAAAACCTTGCGTGAAAAAATTAGACATTTGAGACATTAGTACCTAGTTGTTATACATTTCATCATTTCCTTATGTGTTCCATTGGATGCTATATATATATATATATATATATATATATATATATATATATATATATATTACTTACTCTGCTTACAAAATCTGTCAAGCTGTTAAAATAAAACTACATAATTTTTGAAATAGAATTTCAGTGTGTTATTAATTCAGTTTTGGATTGTCAGTAAGACCAATGCTGATTTCCTTTTTATGTAAATAAAAAAAAGTTAAAATATATGGTAGCCTGTATGTTATATTGCTTCTGTAGTGTAAAATTTTATGCTTCTTTGAATATTTCTCAAATATGCAGACATTTTCTCTATCACTAAGTATGTAGAAATTAAAAATGCAATCAATAATTTCTAAAACATGAGGCGATCGACTGGCCCCTGAGGTGGCAGTGGTATCGCGTCGCCCTGTGATCATTCAACTTGTTCGTAATCTTATTGCGTCATATGTTCGATTAGTGCCCATCAAGCTTGTGGGATGTTCCGGATAGAAAAAGTGACCATGGGGGCAACTCATCCGGATTCCTATAAGCCATGATGATATCATACACCGACGTATCGCAAGCGATTACTTAACGACAAGTTATCTAATCATCTCAATAATTACTTTTTATTCGTAATATGTAATAAAAACTATTACTTAGTGAAGTCATAGGTTTTTTGGTACACCAGACCTCACGTTCTTCATAGTGTTACTATTAAAATTGTTGCCAATCACCAGTAACTACTAACAGAAACCTATATTATTTTGTTATATTTTTGTTACGTGTTAAATCTTTTTCATGACGTCAGGTTTGAAGCTCTTAACCATTTGTCGGGCGCGGTACACTAAATAAGTATGCTTTTTCAATTAACGCTTTGAGTTAATATAACTAGTAAAGTACGACGGACAAATGAAAAATAGTACTTTTTATTTTAGTTGTACCGTCATATCCGTTTAATCGGATACAATAACATTTAAAGTACAGACAATAATGTGACATCACAAAATCGAAAATACCTGGTTTGTCCAGATGTTGCGGAAAAACCGAGCGATTATAACGGTGCCTGTACAAACCTCTTTACAAAAGGATCCGTACAGACGCCATTTTTTATACGGTGCCCATTACCTTGATGCCTTTGTAGATTAGCATTGCGTTACCATTGCGGCGCTTCCTGACTATCGTGTTAACTGAATGGCAAACATCGACTCGTCCTTTGTGAACGCGTCAATTGAGATTAAGGTCGTTTTAAAAATAACATACATACATCTATGCATTTGTGTCGCTATATCGCGCAATTACTTAGAAACTAAAGTATTTTATTGAATTTTTAAAATGTACTAAAAGAGTGTGATAGCTCAGTGGCTGATCATTTAACATGAAATGTAATGGTCTGTCTTCGATATACGTTATTCGTGACGGTTTCCATATTACATACATTGTGGCATCAGATATAAGGCGTTATTAGTACATCCAAAGCAAGTGCTTCTTCACAATCCCTTCTAAAATGATGGGATGGTTCTAGGCATAGCAGTAAAATCACAACTGTAATGTCATGGAGAGGAAAGTCAGTGCCGGGTCAATTATATTTGATAGATTAAATAGAATAACATAAGAGTTGAAATATTATTAAGATATAAATGATGCGAAAGTAGTAAAGATAGTGGAACACATTACACTCAGGTCGAAGCGATGGCGACGGTCAAAGTTTAATATGAATTTACCAAAGTAATGAATATTGTGTATTTAATGAGAACCCCGTTATAAGTTTAAACATATGCTGAAAGTGTTTAACACGCCTTGTACTCGTTTAATACAACAATATTAGAATCGTTGATGAAGATTACAAATTCAGTTACACAAAATACACCTTTTATTACTGCAAGCGATATACTGATAAAAATGACGTTAACCTAAATCCTCCGACTGGCAACGGTGACGCTAACGCCACTTGCGAAAATATTACAAGAGAGATAATCTGCCGCCCTTCTTTCAACAAAACAATGACACGAAAACCTCAAATTATGCACTCTGCTGTGCGTCACGTGTTATATTAAGTAAGAAGGCATATTATGCTTTTTTACAACCTTTAAACATTTAATGCCTGACTCGGTCTCCTCTACAATATCCAACAAAAACGATTTTTTGTCAAGCGATAGTCATTGCTTTTTCAATCAGTCCGAATAAGTTTTGGTGATAGTAGCCAAGAGATCTTTTACCTGATTCTCACAATTATTCACTAGTGTATCGACCATTCAATTGACGTGTTCAACATGACAAATTCTTATAAAATGTATTATTCTTGGATTAAGTAAACCATATTAAAAGATTAATTTCGTATGCCTTAATACCTAGTATGTTATTGTGTCCGTGTCTAAAATGGCCTTACGATTGCATATTATCAAGTAAGACGAGGATATTGACATGAGCTTGGGGAAAATTTATACGGTATTTGGTCACACGTGTAATTCGGTGAGGTTATTCGGGACGACCTTTGTCAATGTTGCCAACATCGCGCCGCGAATTTTTTTATTTACTCTCTTTCGTAATCAGAAACTTGTCCGGTCATATGGTACGCTGTCGTCGCAGTATGAAGACGAAGCAGTCAAGGCGGGATGACAAATTATTTCGTATTTTCATTTAATGTAACAGTAAAATTAAATAAGCAAGCTGTAGACAGGAAAACCACTTGGATTATTTTATTGCAGGGTCAGGATAGTGCTTGTGAAAGCGTTGACGGAATAATAACCACCTATAGAGATGTTGAAATATTGTATAAAGTGGAACAGAAACGTGACGCACTATCAAGATTGTTGCCTCTTAAATTATACCTGCAATGATAATGGTTTTGTACAAATCCGTTTCGTATTGTCGAATCCTGTTCTACCAAGCCTGCAGGATATAAAAATTTGTTACTTAGGTAGGTTTGGTCGACTTGTGACTTATCTAGTGAAATATAAATAGATATAGATTGTATAGAACGGAAAATAATGTTTAATTTTCTTGGCCTCGCTAATTTTCTTAGTTGTAATAGTTTAGATATTGGTGATAGGTATTTTAGATCGGATGTATGTAATCGGATCTTGAGTCTCAAAATTGAATGTGAAACATGTAGCGGTGTACTGGGCTGCATCTTATTTATACCGAGTGTTCTGTAAAGCGTGAAGCGTATTTGAATTCACATTACAATTTTTTAATTTTCTCTTCAAACCCAAATCGGATAGTGATTAAAAAGATTAATTGAATGGGTAAATTAAACCTTCATACTTCGACTTTGACTATACCTTCCTTAAGACAGCGGGATGAGTCGTGGACTGCGCAGCATTGCGGTCGTGCTGAATTAGTTACATTTAAATAATATAGTTAGATCGAATGCCAAAGTATTTATTTAATTACTAATACTGAATTGAAACATTGGTCTACTCAGTTGTACTTATTATTTACTATGTATGCTCTTGAAATAAAAATATCACCAACAAAATAAATAAATTAGCTAAATGGTCCAAGTAATGTAAAATATAATAAACGTGTAAGCTTCCAAGTATCACGAAAGCAATAATGTCGTCATGAATGCAGAATTTTGTGAATCCCATTTAAACTTTAAAATACCTTTTAAATCTACATTTAAATACTGTTAAAACGTTTAACAAGCTGAATTAAATAATAATGCGGACAAATTTAGTTAAAATTCTATACGTACATACCTACATAAGAATTTTTGCAATTTAATGTGCCGCGAGATATATGTATTGCGAACAAAATTAAGTTGTAAGCTACTAGAAATGTATTGTGCATTGCGTCGGTGAACTTACGATAATATTGATATCAACTTTACATTCCGCTGACGTCTACGTAACGTTTCATATTTTCTTTATGTTTACTATTACGTAACTTATGTAAATGTTTTATTTATGAATTATGCACACTTGGATTCGCGTCGGACCCTGAGCTGATACGATTTATTGTATTTTCATTAATAAGCATTAACATTGATCGTCCAATAAAATGCCAATGGTAGTGTTGATTTCGAATCTTTTCCTCAAAGTCGGTAGTATCGTCATGAATGAACCTTGGCGTGTTAGAAAAAGGTCTTTAAGATTCCAGGTAGGGTGTGGCGTGGCAAGGAAGTGCTTGTTGGTATTTGAGAGCTATCGTCTTTTCGCCCACACCGGTTACGTTGTAATGAGTGTAGTGAATCCGCCCCAAGCCGTCTGGATGTGCTAAGTCCGGGTGTTGTGAAATGTGAAGGCCGCCTGCCGATTGCAGCTGTAGTCGTCGGTCCCTGTGTCATTTAATTCGGACCAAACAGCTGTTATATGTCTCGGTCCACGCAGCCTTGAATAAACTTCAGTATCCGTTTTCGACAATACCAAACAATGCATACCTTATAACGAGCGCTGAGAATTGCTAGTAGCTTCCATGTGTGCCCTTGTGTAGGCGCATTTATTTTTTTTATAAACAGGAAGAACATTGATTAATGTTTCTCGTAAGATAAAGATTTAACTTCCACAAATTCAGATATTTTTGTTATCCAATTTGTTATGCATAGCTATTAATTTTGTACTTGTTTATTTAAAAGGATGCTATCAATTTGAGAACCTATTAAGATATTTGCTTAGGACGTTTTTTTTATCGTTAATGCAAAAGTGATCACGGATCTGATCAAATTTGCACAACGCCGGCCACACGCAATTAGATGTCTTAAAAACAACATTCCGGAACTTTATATCTAGAACCCCAGTCGATTCTTTTGCATACTTAATATTAACAGATTTGCTTTGATATTTTTTGTTATTAATTGCCATAGCTTTTACGACTTTGGATTTTAACCTAATTAAGCAATTATCATAGTGTTATCAAAACATGAATTGTAACAGGTGCAAGTTACCGTTTTTGTCTAAGCTAACTAACTAACAAGTATGCGACTTGTGAACATTATAACCAAACAAATGTATGAAGTAATTTCAATATTTAAAATAATTTGAAGTGTTTTATGCGACTAAAATATTTGTAAATGTCTCAACAAGTTCATAAAATTAATTGTATGATTATTATATGTCTCAAATGGCCGGCGGACGGTCTCTGACGTTATCTGGCTGCACTGCAGCATGTCCTCCGGCGTCCGCGTATACTTATCTACAATGCATTGTTTTTATGACATTCAAGCATCACTCACCGAAGTTTTGGTATCCATTGTTAAAAGCGCTGTCAAATTTCACGTTTGCTCGTTTACGCTGCACAAATTTGTACGTCACTGAAACACTGCATTCACTCGGTACACATTTCTAGATGGCTGGACTTGCCGCTCAGCTGTTTCGAGTTGCCTCTCTCGCCCTCTCCGTGTGGTCGGCGCTTCATACGCGCCCGATCCAAGCGGCAAAGCGACTAGAGTCGTACTGAGAGTGTTGCAACGATCGACAACCTTTATATATGATATTGCACGCCGCTGGCGTACGGACACCTTTTTTAAATTTTTTAACCAAGTGTTTATTATAATAATAAAATTATTATTAATAAGGATATTATTACTCCTGTGCTTTCTGTCAGATGTAAAGATAACAGTTCTCGGATGCGGATATAACTAAGGTCTGTTACTTTTTAAATAAGTTATAAAAACATGTATTAAATGTAACCTTAAATTTTACTTCATGATAAAATGTGAATCTTTAGTTATGAATTACTACAGAAACCGTGAACCTGTTACCGCGAAGTCGGGAATGAAAAAAATGAAAAATAAACAAGACTATAGTCAAGTAAAGAGCCCGAAGAAGTGTCGACTGCGGGACTACAAACTTACCCATCTGCCATTGTTTGTGTGTGCACAGGAAAATGTCAGGCAAATAAAGAAGCAATCTAGAAGCAAAGTCACGTTGCGTGGCGTGCGACGGTTACTGTGACGGTTCTTTTAACCCCCAGTGATTACACAACTTGCCAGCGAGGACATAATGCAAATGGCGAACCTTTGAAAATCAGAAAATGAGTGCATCGCCTTCATATGCGGCATCTAAAATACTCGGGTTGACCCATTCCAATGATTTTGTAAGTCCGCCTTCGGAGGAGAATGAGTCATCGGTCTTATTTTCGTCACAAGAACAAGTTAGTAGGCGATATGTGAAATTACTGAAGTAAGATTTGTATCGCCATTGTTGGCGATCCGAAAGGGAGGACAGAGAATACGATTTTCCACTTGTTACGTCTTTGTTGATAAACGACACAATAATACTGTCATACTCTTCATATTTCCTGCCATAATCTCTCTGCCCTTTTCCCACTTATGTGGTGTTGGCGCAGTAGACTGTAGTAGATACATGTTTTGGATACAGTTTTTACGGCCGCCCGCCTGCCTGAAACCAACCAACCCTCCTTGGGAATCACTTTTTTCTTACCGAATTTACGCTTAAATAATGCAGTGAAAAAATAAGTAACTAATTCATGAAGTCATGCTCATGGTTGCTCAAATTAAATAATTGTGATATATAGAATTATAGAGTAATGTAGGTAACATTACTCTATAATAGTTCTACCGAACTCAAACTCAAATAACCTGAAATCAATCATCAAGGAAACGCCTTTTATGATAGTTTACGTCTGTCATATGCCATTGTAAACTCGCCAAGAAATGTTTTATACGTTTGATTTTGACGCTCGGTTAAAAACTGACTGCTTAGATTATGACGATATGCTTAAATTGTGGTAAAACAAAGAGATAAAAAACAAACTGACAATATTTTTCTAGCTATTATAGTATAGTATACAGTAGTATTTACCTACCCTTTGAAGCGGCTTGCTAAGCTATAAAGTTTGTTCATTTAATCCTCTCTTAGGTTAAATCGCAGCGGTCTATAATAAGCGTGCGATTTTGGTCTACAGTATAATTATTAGTTATGAAGGAATATTACTTGAACTTTGTACTTAGAAGGCAGTTTCTTTGGTGAATGACGTACTCAGACGTATTTAAAACTGTGGGAACAATTTAGTCAGTCGTGCTTTGTATAAAATACATACACATACCCAACACCAGTACATTCGTTACGTTGAAATAGCATTAATATTTAAATGAAATGTCTCTATTTTAAAATGTGGAATTTACTTGGACAAACTTATAGATTTAATTGTACAAACCATTAGGCGACAAAGTGGTTAGGCGATCAACTTACTTCATCGCTAATGCAATGCTATTGACCTTGGACTTGATAAAAAATAACGTGAAAGAAGCAGTCTAGTCAACATGTTTCTTTTTAAATATGTACATCTTGTAGACCTTAGATTTAAGTAAATTATTTTAGAAAGGTAAAACGACTAGGTTAAAGGGATGTTATTTTTTAGTTAGCTAGTTTCTAAAATACTTGATTCTTTATTGGCTAACGATATATTTAATTTTTCTGTATATTCTCATTGTTATGCTTGGTAACTTTAAAAAAATGCAAAACTATCCCCAGTTTATACGCTTTATTCTCGGTTTACTACGCGGAGGCCATAGATTAAATAAAATACTAGCTGTGCCCCGCAGTTTTAATCGCATTGCTAACCTCACCATTCTGCCTGCCCTTTTCCCGCGTACATATGTGGGGTCAACACAATATGACCGTAGCACAGTTTAACAATTTTTACAGCCGGCGCCAGCCTAACGCCAACCCTTGCGTTACCAAATATAGCCCTTACCGTTACAAGGGAGCGCCGTGCGTCTCCGAAATACGTGCGTCCGCTATGAATATCTCAATGTGGGTCAAGCTGATGCTTGTCCAGTCTAAGTTGAACCCAATTTAATGTATGATTGAACATATCACCTCACATCTGGTCAAGTTGCAAAATCTCCGAAACTGTCCTATTTTAAACTTTATTTAAACTTTCAATCGTCATCGTATTAAACTTAAATATAGTTAACTAAAATTTCAACCTATTCAACTGAACAGCTATTTTATAGCATATATCTCGTACAAATGTTTGATAGGATTCTTTAAATCGATGTAACCTTTTTTATTTATTAACCGGTTGAGATAAAACAAACACTTAATTTTAAGTAAAGCTCACCATAATACATTAGTGAAAACCGCACCCAAATCGGTTTAACCGTTTCTGAGATTAGCGTGTACAAACGCACAGACAAAAATTCTAATAATCATTGTTTGGGGTTTTATTGCGTTTATAAAGGCCCCCCGATCAGTTACATTTTTATTATATGTATGTGGGATCTTTTACAATACATCGAATTATAGTCCGATACGGTATTGTTTCTTTATTGTCTTATACTTCAAACAAATTAAAACAAAGTTCGTGATAGTTATACCTAAAAATAATATCGTAAAAAGATATTTAAGAAAAAACTAGATTAGTTGCGTTTGATATGATAGTTCAAAGTGTGAATGATTCGTTGAATTCAAAATTTGCTATTAGTTTATTATTATAAAATATCTCACTAGGATATTTCCTTAGCAAAATGATAAACTGACAAAGACCGCAATTGTCGGTGATATATACATATGAATGTATACAGGGTGTCCCAAAAGGTTACGTACATAGGAAGGGGGATGATAGGGGTGGTCACAAGGGTCACCAGAAAAATAAAATAAAAATTCCCCTCTAGGTATTAAAAAAAATAAAGGGCATTTTTTAAAACCTTAAAAATTTTACACCTTCTGGGGCAATTTTGTAACCAATGACCTACAAATATTGCTACATTAAAAAAAAGCTATTATGTTATCGTCAATAACCCTTTATCAATATGAAATAAAAAAAAACAATACAACTAACAAAGATTTTAAAGAAAATTAACTTCTTGTCCAGTCAAGAACTAAGTAATTACGATTTCAATCAACTTCCTCCAAGTGTACTGAAAAAAAAGTACTATGAAACTCCGGCGAGTAACTTAAAAAGATAGGTAATTTTATTACAATTCCAAAATGGTATAATACTTGCTTAAAAAAAATCATACTAGGACATTTAAAAATATTTTTTGCGAACAATACCCCTTCAAAACAAAACATACTAATAAAACAATAGTCTCAAATTCGTACGCAAAGATATTTTTAAATGTCTATTCTCTTCCTTAAAACTTAAAAAGACTGGTAATTGTATTGCAATCGTTTTAAATGTAACTAAAAAATAAACAATATTGCAATTATTTATTCAAATAAAATGTTCGAAATGTCTACCACCAACATAAATACACGCCCTGCATCGTTTCAAAAATGAACGGGAGATATGGCGAGCAAATCTTCTATTATTAATTGATTCCGCTGCCTCTGTGATCCTCGCCCTCAAGTCAGCCAAGTCCCTGATGGGTTTCCCATAAACTTTTTCTTTTATAGCACCCCAGTAAAAGAAGTCTAACGGGTTTAAATCGGGTGAACGAGCTAGCCACGCTATAGCACCGGCCCTTCCCATCCACCTACCAGGGTATTCTTCGTCTAGGAAATCCCTTACAGGCCGTGCATAATGTGCTGGGCACCCATCATGCTGGTACGCTTCGCCAGACAGTGCCTCAGGTAGCTCAAAGGGTTCAATTATTATACCATTCAGTATTCCGGTCCACATGTTCACTTTAAAACGATATTGGGACCGATCTTCTCTAAGTAGGTGAGGATTTTCTACGTGCCACTCGTGTTAATTGTGTAGGTTCGTGTATCCGTCCTTTTTAAAAGTGGACTCGTCAGACCACAATATTTTATTGAAAAATTGAGGGTCCTCCCTATGCATGCGCAACATCCTACGACAAAATGCAAGTCTCGCAGGATAATCGCGTGGTAACAAAGCCTGTACGCGTTGCACGTGGTACGGGTGAAACTTCTCAGCTTGTAATATGCGATGAGCAGTACTTTTCGGTACACCTGTACCTGCTTCAATTGCCCGAACTGATGTACTCGGATCATCTGCGACGGCTTGAAGCACTTCATCTTCGACATCGAACCGAGGTCTGCCTTCATTAACCGCTTGGTGAGGAAATCGACCCTCAGACAATAGTCGGTGGACATTGACGAAAACACGGCTATCCGGGTGACGAGCGGCGTTCGGATATCGTTCTCGGTAGAGTCTTGCTGCGGCACGGGCATTACATCTACATTCGCCGTAAATGAGATGCATGTTCGCATATTCTTGTGGAGTGTACGTAGGTGGCATGGTGGTACTGTGTCACACACTTTAGTCCTTAAAAAGCCGGGTCGTTGGAAGAAATCACAAACAAAGATAATAATCAAGTCCAGAAAGCGATGCAAAGTTGTTAGTACAAAATGAACACAAACGAATACAAAGGATGCGCGGTAAACGAGAGAGCTTAATGTACTGACCAACTATTTGACTAACCAAAGATAGCACACCTACTTTTGTCTCTTTCTTAGTGTATCGCCCTGTCTCTCTCACTCACCACCAAACTTTTTTGCGTACGAATTTGAGACTGTTGTTTTATTGGTATGTTTTGTTTTGAAGGGGTATTGTTCGCAAAAAATATTTTTAAATGTCCAAGTATGATTTTTTTAAGCAAGTATTATAGCATTTTGGAATTGTAATAAAATTACCTATCTTTTTAAGTTACTCGCCGGAATTGCATAGTACTTTTTTTTTCAGTACACTTGGAGGAAGTTGATTGAAATCGTAATTACTTAGTTCTTGACTGGACAAGAACTTAATTTTCTTTAAAATCTTTGATAGTTGTATTGTTTTTTATATTTCATATTGATAAAGGGTTGTTGACGATAACATAATAGCTTTTTTTTTAAATGTAGCAATATTTGTAGGTCATTGGTTACAAAATTGCCCCAGAAGGTGTAAAATTCTGAAGTTTTTAAAAAATGCCCTTTATTTTTTTTAATACCCACAGGGGAAATTTTTATTTAATTTTTCTGCACAAATTGGAGGCTTAATTTCAGTCCTCTTCCCCTTCCCGTCCTATCCTTATAAGGAAAGGGTGGGTTAACGGGGAAAAGGAGATATTCTTTTTCCTGTCTATGCCCTCCTTTGTCCTTTAAAGGTAGGCTACGCATTTGCAACACATTTTAACATCTGGTGATCCACTTGCTCGTTTGGCACCTTCTCACATAAAAAAAAACTCATGATACTTTGAATACATGAGTTTTTTTATGTTTATTCATTTTCGTCTAGTCCTTGAAGTCTTTTAAGAGAAAGTTTAGTCTTTTAATAAATTTCTTATGTAAAATTCCACTGTTCATAGAGACCAAGCCTCGTTTTGATTAACTTTTTCACCTTTTTACCAAAATTTAAAAGTAACTTATACTATTTGGTTTTATGTAAATATGTCAATATTGAACATATTAGTACAGTGTACAACACTACACTCTAAGGACTGCTTGCATTGAGATACAAATCCCAGACGATCCAGCTCCATTATAACGTAGCCGTAATAAGCGTGTAATCGTGTGAAGGTATTATAACAACGCTGTTGAGTGCAGTCACTTCAAGGTTTCTGTAAAAAAAGTATTTCGTTAAAGTAACAAAAGACTTAAAGCCTCATTTCTCAGTCCCACGCTCAGCTAAAAATTAATTAGAATGTAATTATGTCATTAAAATCATCAACATTACCTAATATAATTTCTTTAGCTTATCTTGTGCTTTGATGTTAAACAGACTCTTTGCGTATGTACATTGTCTTATGTGTCACCGACCGATTTTGAACTTCGTCAGTTGATAATCGGCCTCGAGATATTATAAACTGACAGCAAATTGTGAAACAATTTGACGTGTCATTTGTCCACAGTTTATAATATCGAAGTCAAATCGTGTACGGATATTTTTTAGTTATTACATTATTGTTAAATTTAGAGTGGCCGGCTTAAAGGTAAGATGCAGACATTAAACCTAGATTTAATAAACCTGGTTTACTTTATTAAATTTCCATAATAATGATGAAGTAAACTGGAGGTGTCACGAAATATGGAAAACTAAGAAAACCATATTTAAAAGTAAACTGTTTTGACGCAAATTATATATTTATTTTCAAGCTTTGTCATAGTTTTAGCGGATGGATTACATAAAATATGTATTTTTAATTACCTAACGCCATTCATCTAGGCAAAATGATTTTATATTATAATTGGTAATCTCCAAACTACTGCTAAATTATCGGTGGCACAATACTTTTCCAAAGTTGAATATGAGTCAGCCTAAGATGTTTGCAATCATCGCACTACGACTCGCCACATCATATTTCTGTTGTTCACATGCACCACGTATGTCAACAATGAATTTCAATTTCATAGCATGATCAAATCTTCGTAATAACCGGTCACATGGTAACCAATTCGCAATAGAGCCCAACCTATAGGTTAATGGCCGCCGATTCGCCGTAATTGTGGTGCAATTCGTGCAATAATGCAGAAATTAAATTTCAATAGATAAATATTATATATTTTGTGGCTTATAATCTTAAAGTTGTTTCAAATTAAATGTGATCAGGTGTGTTAGGTAACTGGACAACAGCGTTTCCCAACGGAATAAAATACATGTTTGAAATGATAAGGTTGGTAAAAACTTCATTTGTAGCCTTGAACTGCCATAATGCGTTTGCTTCGGGTCATGGGTGGTACTCGTTTATGCGTCTAAGTAATAAATAAAACGTAGTAGTAGTCATGCGTCGATTTATACGGTAGTTTAAAGCAAAAGGGCGAGGTTACTTACGATACAGTTGAAACAATTTTCGCATGTGAAAGGGCGTCATTAGTGTAGATTCTAGGGTTGCCGCCTTTGAAAGATAATTCCGTCAGAATGAAAAAGTTCACTGTGAAAGTTACAAAGTTTTGAACTGAGTGTTACGCCTTAATGACGTATCAAATTGAAGGTTTGTTTTCGAATTATAGTATCTTGTGAATTCGTCCAGCATTTAGATGAAAGTACCGACAAAGATCGTATCTACTTACTTTTTCAGATAATCGTGAGAATTTTCTTACATCAAAATCATTTCGAAATCGTTACATTCCTTGTAGTGGACAAGTTAATTAAAATTTAATTATCCTCAAAAATTTAATTGTGTTATCATACCAACGCATTAAAACGCCAACCAACGTGGTATTAGTAAGTTTAGCATTCCGTGATGCTAAACTTTTAGTTCAAAGACAAGAAGAAGAAAGGTTATAGTTTCAAAGGCGCACGGCGCTCTATGGTAATTATGGTATTTACACGTACCTACGTAGACGATTTTAGAATTCTTTTGTATAATGTTTTGTTAGGTAAGATAAGTAGCTTATTATTCTCAAGGAGGGTTGGCGTTAGGCAGGCGGCCGGTCGTAAAAACTGTAGCGAGAACCTAAATGGTTTGGACTATGGTTACAGTTTAAACAATCATATCTGATTGTTGAGCTTTGATGTCGATGTCCCAACAAACGTAGTAAAAGGGCAGGGTGATGATGAGGTTAGGTTATTATTTAAGGCACAACTAGTATCTACTACAAACTTTAGATTGTGCCTTCTTAGATTTCATGATTTTTTTGATTCAATAATTATTTTTTGACATTTAAGAAACATAAAGTTTGATGATAAAAACGTATGTAATATGTACAACAGATTTGGATCTGGTTGTAACTGTGATAGTAGCTATAACTTTGTATTAAAAATTATATTTTTTTATCTTTTAAACTCAATTTATCATCGTGAGCAACCCGCGGCAAAGTTAAATACATGCTTTTGACATAAATGCATTTGGGTTTCCATTGTTCTCATTCTTAACGCGCTATGAGTTTATCTAATTGCCCCCTTCCGTGTTTGTTTCTATTCTCAGCAGCACCAGAGACGCGAAATAAAATGTAATCAAGTTAAAATTCCCGTAACATCATTGCTTACATTTTTCATACAAAACTACATTTGTCCTTGACAATTTGAAACACTATTGAATCTGCGAATAGGAAAAAGAAACGGGCTGATTGCAAAAGAACGTTTTGGGATCAAAATAATAATCGTCATTTAAAGAATCATCTTTTGAAGTATACGTTTTTATTACGTTTGCTACCATCGTCAACTTCAAAGTATTTTAAAAACATTTTAGTCATTATATTACTTAGTAAATAATAATAACGTATATTTAGTCTTGGGAAACATAATTACTTTCCTATTCGACATATTTGAACTACGTTGCCGATCAGACTTTACCACAAGAGGGGACACCTTGGATACTTCTATATAAAGATACATCAACGTCCATTTGATGGTTGTGAGTGAACAGATTGCATTGTTTATCCGTGGCTGAGTGTGTCTGGTCGGGCGCAGATTTACGTCGTCCTTGTGAGGAATGCGAGGCCGCCGTGTTCGCGGCCGCTCATGTTCTTTGGTAGCAGTCCTCTTGTGAAACATAATAATTGTTGTTTTACACTCGATCATTCCGTATTCCGTGCATGTCATTATGACGCCAGCGCACATCCTGCGCCTTGGTCTCGCCTCGCGCCACACTGATAGCATTGTAATCCTAGACGATTTATCATTAACGTTCAATTACATGCATTAAATGCATTAGCATAATCTTACTTATTCCTTATTGGGGTTTATTGATGTAATGCAACCAACTAGGAAACAGGTGAAAACAAATACCAAGGAAAAAAATCTGCAAATATCCCTTATATTTCAAACGAATCGTAGTCATAATTTACAGTATGAATTGAAGTAACTAGTAACTAAGTAGTGTAAGCAGTAGTCCTTTGCTAGCGGACACACTGACAATACAATATAATAAAAACCCCTGTCTTATATGTAAAAGAAATTAATTTTGTCTGAATAGAAAAAAGTAACGTACACAAGTTAAACTTAGTTGCTTTAAGGTAGTAATGGAATAAAACTTTTTCTTGTGCTACATTATGGAATATATTTTATTTTTTGCTTCATTTATAAACATTAGCATTAAGGAAAATGTGTGTTACAACGTTAATAAAAATATTTGTTTTCATCCTTCTTGTTATATCCATGAGTACAGTACTCAATGTATAAAATAGGAAAAAACATTATTTCTAGTGTTATTAGCCATGCCAACAACTCATGTAAATTAAACAAGATAAAAAAACTTGCGTAGTGTTGGCGTTTAAGCTGCTTCCTTACTTTTTTCTGTATCTGGTTTATTTTACTTTTAGTATTTATTAACACTTCGTGTGTTATGAGTCATGAACCCAACCTCTGGGGGGCAAAAAGTTTAACGGTATTGTGTTCCGCATTTTCTTAAACATTTAACAGAAAAAAAACTAAGGAGATAAACTCCTATAGCACCGCGCCCTCTAATGTAAGCTTGTTTATAAACTTATGACGCTATCTACTTTCTAAGCTATAATTTGCAGACGGTAACCCGGTGACTTACATTCTAAATCAATGTCGCCGACCCTCGAGAACAATTTATCATAAAAAACTTTCATTTTCTTATTGCTTTGCGTCATTATTTTTTTATAAATTATGACAAAACTAATCTTAACTTGTTGCCGCACTTCGAGCTTATAACATATGTGATCGTAACGTGTGATTATAATTATGAAATTAATCTTACCGATGTATTACTGAATCAATTGTTATTTGTTAATATTGTCATCAAGTACAGCGATATAAGGTCGAGTCAGTTCAATGTTAAAGAAAAATACATGGATATAATATTAATAATATCATAACTCTGTCTCAAATAGAATTTAAATCAGGCCAAGTTACGGCTATAAATTAACAGGACAGACTTAAGGAGTCTAATGCATGACAGAGGCCTCTCCCAACAAAGTTCTAACCGTATCCATCGCTTCGACTACCCATATGAAGGCGACGTGAAGCCAACCCGAATAATTTGACCAATAAATAACTCGATCAATTAAATTCAGTTATGTCAATTTTAAAATAATCATAAACATTCATTTTATAATTCGAATCAATAAGGAAATTGAAAGTAAAAATACTACGGAAGTAAAAACACTATTTTACGGCTACTAACAGTGATATCTGAGAAAGAGTACCTTCTATATACCTGTTGCTGTGTGGCGTAACTGAGCGACACTCCTTTATGAAATAAAAGTCAAGTTAAGTAAAAATACTACGGAAGTAAAAACACTATTTTACGGCTATTAACAAAGATATCTGAGAAAGAGTACCTTCTATATACCTGTTGCTGTGTGGCGTAACTGAGCGACACTCCTTTATGAAATAAAAGTCAAGTTAAGTAAAAATACTACGGAAGTAAAAACACTATTTTACGGCTATTAACAAAGATATCTGAGAAAGAGTACCTTCTATATACCTGTTGCTGTGTGGCGTAACTGAGTGACACTCCTTTATGAAATAAAAGTTAAGTAAAAATAGTACGGAAGTAAAAACACTATTTTTACGGCTGTTAACAAAGATATCTGAGAAAAAGTACCTTCTATATACCTGTTGCTGTGTGGCGTAACTGAGCGACACTCCTTTATGAAATAAAAGTCAAGTTAAGTAAAAATACTACGGAAGTAAAAACACTATTTTACGGCTATTAACAAAGATATCTGAGAAAGAGTACCTTCTATATACATGTTGCTGTGTGGCGTAACTGAGCGACACTCCTTTATGAAATAAAAGTCAAGTTAAGTAAAAATACTACGGAAGTAAAAACACTATTTTACGGCTATTAACAAAGATATCTGAGAAAGAGTACCTTCTATATACCTGTTGCTGTGTGGCGTAACTGAGTGACACTCCTTTATGAAATAAAAGTTAAGTAAAAATAGTACGGAAGTAAAAACACTATTTTTACGGCTGTTAACAAAGATATCTGAGAAAAAGTACCTTCTATATACCTGTTGCTGTGTGGCGTAACTGAGCGACACTCCTTTATGAAATAAAAGTCAAGTTAAGTAAAAATACTACGGAAGTAAAAACACTATTTTACGGCTATTAACAAAGATATCTGAGAAAGAGTACCTTCTATATACATGTTGCTGTGTGGCGTAAATGAGGGACACTCCTTTATGAAATAAAAGTCAAGTTAAGTAAAAGTTTTAAAGTTATATTTTTGTTATAAGTATCGTATGTACCCCATTTTTTATGTTCAAATGTTGTTATGTGTGCTGTGTTTATGGCAAACTTCGTTCCGCCTTATAAATAATTAACGCCTCCGCAACCCTCTCTTGTGGGTGGAATTTCGTAAAAACCGTTTTAGCTGACCTCTACTCGGCGAAAGGAATATTCCTTCGAAATCTCAAATCTTTAGGCCGTATGGTTCCAGAGATATCGCGATGAATCAGTAGATACCTGGAAATCTTATATATATATATATATACATATATATATATACACACACACGGATTAATTATATTATATAAATTCCACTCCCAAAATGTGTAACCCACTGTCTTTACTATTAATTGTACAAAATCTAAAAATCTTAAGATATATATAACACGAATAAATGATTAAAAATATCCTGTATGATCATTTAACTACTTATAAAAACGGTACTTTTTATGTACTTTTGTTGAAAGAACCTTGCCTTAAGTATTCCTATATCCGTTTACGTAAATGCTTCATTCTTATTAATCGATAGCATGTAGATCTGGCATAACGAGGGCAAACTACTATTTCTCTCGCTGGCCAGCATTGACGGCATTTACTCGTATATACATATTTTACAACGTCTCTATTGACGATCTAGCCATCGTTTCATTTTTAATGTTAATTTGCATTATCAATAATTTTTATGCTTAACCCCAGAGAGTATAAGGATAGATATGATGACTTATTATGAAATTAACAGCGATCGTATTACTTACACACGTTACTTTTCTTGGTTATCCGGGAGTTCAGCAAGTACGCCTAGAGTTGCAGCCTAGACAAGTTTGTCTTAATAAACCTTATAGAATATGTTATTTTAAAAGTTTAAAATGACTGATGAATAGTCAACTTTATTTTGTTAAATTGCAAAACCAATCAAAACAGGAGGACTGCAAGAAAATTTATTAGGTAAGTTTTAGTACTAGCATGTAGATCGATTTTCCATTATACGCAAAACTTGCTATCAACAGTAGGACGGTACGCATACTTTAATAGCTGTATGCATTTATCGTATAAATCGATATATTAGGTATATACGAGTTTGAAACTAGTTATCTTGATCTTGGTACTTTATTTCCGTTTCGCTGGATCGGTCGAACGATCTTGATCTTGCGAGCTGACCTGACCCGCCGCTGTCTGCGATATATTAATAAAACATACGATGTCGCAAAATTATGTACGCTATTCATGGATTGCAAATGGAGTCCTTGGTGGAAGAGTAAAATATATATTTAAAATGTACGTTAAAAAAATGTTGCTGCATTATTAACATCCTAATCTTCGTCGAAAATATAAAGTATTCAAAATGTAGATCAGTTTTGTGTATCATCGCATTATCTATAGATAGTAGATTAATTTTTTAAAACTAAAAATAAGCTTGAAATTGAGGAATAAAAGGAAACGCAAAGAATACGGATCTCTCCCCTCTTCTACATTAATACACCTTGGATTCATGCTCGTCGGTTACGGGTACTTACCGCTTATTTGTAGTATGTCACATGTCAATGTGTCTGAAATATAAGTTCGTCCAGTACGTCCTCCTCAAATCTGCATTACTTGTCAATCTTCTTAAATTTACAACAGGCCTGAACTACCGAAGCAAAATCTTTCTCAATTTTAGTCACGTCCTCTCGTAAGCTACTTTCAAAATCAACAATGAAATATCCGTTTTAATAATATTAATGGTATTGTTTCAGCTGCGAGTACCACTGCGGCAGGTGCTGCGACCGCGTGACCTCACCGTGGCGATCAGCAAGCGACACCTGACGATTGGCGTCAAAGGGCAGCCGCCCATCATCGACGGCGAGCTCGACGGCGACGTCAAGGTGGAGGAGTCCACGTGGGTACTGCAGGACGGGCGTAATTTGCTCGTCAACCTGGAGAAGGTACCGTTTATAATGCTTTATATACTACACACATGCTTTACATGTATTTCATAATAGATCTAGAGTTTGAACTGGGGTCTGATGTTTTGAAACCAGACAGCCGTTCGATTACTTGCAATAAAATACCGTTTAGCGAGGATTAGATTATCCAAGAATTACATTTTTATTAGACCATTTCAAAGTCGAACCTTTGTTTTTTATTCTTTAATAACGGAGATGCGTCTTTAAAATGCAGATCTTGCTTTAATTTTTAATTATCTTGTACGTACTGCAGTAAAAATCGGAATGCAGTTACATTATGTTCTCCAAGAATTTAATTAAAACTTGTTTTCAGTAATGTTGGTATAGGTCCATCACGTATGCATGTATTATCTGAAATTATCTTTTATTGCTTATTTTTTGTTCTTGTATTTTCGAGCTCACGTATAAAAGTGTGAATAGTGGATTGTTATTAATTCTAGGTTAACAAAATGAACTGGTGGGGCCGCCTGGTAACAACAGATCCAGAGATTTCCACGCGAAAAATTAACCCAGGTACGCATTGACTTATTGGTGAATTTGCGTTATGCAAACTATTATTTAATACTCGATATTTTACAATTCGCCAAATGTAAAAACATATTAGGTTTTCTTTTTACGTCAATTAGAATTATAGTGACTACTTAATTTCAAAGTAGATTTTCGTTTGGTCTCAATCTTAAAAAAAATATAAGCTTATTGACAAAACTTCTTTACGAGGAGTAAAGAGTTTCAAAAGAAGGAAATTCGAGATTATCGATCCTTTATTATTTTTAACGCCAGAACCATCAAAGCTGTCGGACCTTGATGGAGAGACCCGAGGGTTAGTGGAGAAAATGATGTATGATCAGCGGCAGAAGGAAATGGGCCTCCCCACCAGCGACGAGCAGAAGAAGCAGGATGTACTTAAGAAGTGAGCATATAGATTTATTTTATAGTAATTACTCCCACCTCGGCGATTGCAACAGGTTGGCCACACTTTTCTTCATTGCAAAGTTTAGTTTTCCCTGTGTTTATAGTGAATCCATAAATTTTCAAATATGATATCTATATGAAGCACGCTTTAACTTTAAACTTGATTTAGAGGCATCGTATTGTGTAATTGTCTTTGTTTCTAAAATGTGGACGAACTGTCGTCTCCCTATATATTGTATATTAATATTATTGCAGATTTTATAAACAGTAAAAATAATATATATATTATTTATACTGCGGTTGTATCTGTCAATCATTTCATCATCCACCTTTTACATGAAACAAAAATATAGGTTTTCTTAAATTCACACACACACACACAACACACTTGAAGCTTAGCAATATTATGATTTACACTATGACTAGTAATTGCTAAAAATTTTTCTTTGAATAAGGCTCTAGATATAGCTTTGGTTCTCCTTATAAAGTAAAAGCTACCTGACTTAGAAGTGTAATTTTCTTTTGCTCATTGATTTTTTTTTATCCTTTATACTCTTAAATGCACATATGTGTACATATTGTATGCGTAGAAGAGCTGGTAAAAATTTTCTACTTTATACACATTGTGCATACCTAATAAAAATATTGGTTTCAGATTCATGGAGCAACACCCTGAAATGGACTTCTCTAAATGCAAATTCAACTAAAGGTTACGTACATGGCGTATGGCAGACAACTATCTCATTCCAACGTCTTGATCTTTATGTGAAGACCCGAGTTGTATTACTTACTATATAACATTTGATTTTAAATGTGGCGTATAGATTAGGAGCACCTCATTTTCTGTATGCTTCTATTAGCACCTATTTAACATTCTATACCTGCCTTGAGGGCGTGTGTGCCTGTATAAAATAATTATTACTTTAAAATTATTGTGTGTTTTATTTGACATCCCTTCATTTAAAAAATTATGTCAAAGTGATAAGTACAAATATACGAGTAACAGGGTTGTATTATGCTGTGATCAGACGTCCAAGACAAAGTTACTTTCTGCCAACTACTTTCCGCTTAACAACTTGCTCATATTTCGTGACGGTCTAAATATTAGATCGATAACTTGGTCCATGAGTTAATAAAATTATTTTTATTTCATCTCCATTATTTCCACCGATTTTAACAGGTATGTACTCTTAGTTAAGGAGTTCTAGTTTAAGGACCGGTATCGGTTCTTATCGGCATATCTAACAAAGGGGCACCCTTTATCCATAGTTACCTTACTAATTATATCACATATAAAGTGGGATCTAAAACATTAATTAAGTGAATAGCATTAGTGCAGTGTTAAGTTTGTTATAGATTTTTGATTTGAAAGTCAACCATGCAAATGTTATAACTACAAACCCTTCCACGATCGTAAAATACAAATGAACATAACATGCTCTGCATAAGACAGGTTAGACAGGCTGCGTTCAATATGCATTCGCTTGTGAATAGGATCGCTATGAATAGGATTTAAAAGTAGATCTAATCAAGACGAGGCTACTACTAATTAACATGCGTCTTTGGCGTTATCATCTCGATTCCGTTTTCTTATTAGAGAAGAGTAAGGATACTTCTTAGGATCTGACTATTTTTAAAACGATTTCAGGCGAGGAGTGGAGTCGTATTGATTATAGACTGCAATGCACACACTTAATTAAACGTATAAAATAATTTCCTAACATTTAAACTTCTTAATATCACTGTTTTCGTTGGATACTGACAAAGGGATAGCAAAAACATGCCTATCTTTGACATTTGCCAACGGTACCCATTATCGCCGTATGCAAACTTCGTCTTCCCAGCACAGCAACAGACCAATGTTAACCCATCACGACATTAACCCAACATTTGGGAGCAGAAATCGACGACGTGCTGGTGCTGTTGCCGCTCACTGGCTGGTACGACTTGATGCTTCGCCTTTTCTGGAAAGACCTGTGTAGGTACCTATCACAAATAATATCAAGATTCCAAATGGAATCTATCAGATTAAAATGGGCAGGGGACCCGGCAAATACTATTAAAGAGTGTTTCTAATTCAGAGTAAAGGAGTTTTTAAAATTTATCTCCTAGCACTGGCGGATTTCTACCAACCCCCAAAATAATCAGTCACGCTTGGGACGTCGAACAAAGTGTACGTGTGCAAAAAAAAAAAGTTCTATCACAGTTTACGCAATATCTTTGATCGAGATAGTTAAGACAATGGAGTGCCAAAAATGTAAAAAGAGTTTATCTAAAAAAGGATTGCACTTCACGTGCAGGGGTCAATGTCAAGGAATTTTTCATAAAGCGTGTGTTAAAGGGCTTGCTGAAGATCTGAAAGTAGGGAGGCCTCGATTATACTGTAACAACTGCGAAGACGACTCTGACCCTGATAATATAGAAGATGAAGAGACTACGCCTGCATCAACACTGCGAGATATAAATCAAAAGATAAGCATAATACATGAAGTTAAGAAACAATTGGATTCCATCACTAAAAGTATTGAATTCTTGTCTGAAAAGTATGACCTCCTACGCATTGAACGTACTGAAACAAAAGACAAATTATATCAAGTGGAGAAGAATATAACGCATCTCACTAACAAATGCACAAATCTCGAAAAATACAACAAATCATTGGAGCAAAAATTAAATGACCTTGAACAAAAAGAACGTAAAAATAATCTTCAAATAGTGGGTATGGAGCAACTACCCAACGAAAATATTATGCAATTAGTAAAAAAGTTATGAGAAAACATAAATGCGTGCACAACGGAGATTAAATGCGCTAGAAGAAAACCGTATCGTAAACAAGACAAGCCTCCTATTGTTGTAGTCGAATTTCATTCCAACGGGACCTCCGCACGGGAGTCTTGGCTGAAAAAACGCCGCAATACGTCCGATATTACTAGCGATAAAATTACTGGAGGTTTCTGCCGCGAAAAGATTTTTATCAATGAGGACCTCACGAAAGAAACTCGGGAGCTGCTATGGAAAACTAAAACAGAGTTAAGGGGAACCTACAAATACATATGGGTATCAAACGGGAAGATCCTGGTTAAAAAACAGATGGAGACCAAACAGAAAGAGTGAAATATATGAGTGACATACAAGATTTTAAAGAGTAAAAAACATTTTATTACGGTTACATAAAAAATGTGTAATTTTTAATACGAAATTCGGTTTCATTCAGGACGCTAGCGTGATAAAAGCGGTCAATGGTAATTCAGTGAGTGTAAATAGTTTAAATTCATGGATCACATCTTTAAATGAGGTAAACGACTTTTACTTATTTCACGTAAATATTCGTTCTATAAAGAAAAATTTTAATGAATTATTGGCAATATTGAGCAACTGCTTACACATGTTAAACACGTCATAATACTAACGGAACCCAACATTGCTTTTTTTTTTTTTTTTTTTTGACTGAAAGGTCACTGTTTGCCTTGAGGAGGCATTTACAGCTACACCGGGCTCGAGGCGGCAGGGCGCAGAGGGCGCCTAGCCTAAGCCTCTTTAAGAGTAACTTAGCTCGAGGGCTCCCTCCGTAGGGGGAGCCTCGGCTCGGGCCGTTACCTTACTAGTATTACCGGATTGGGAGGCCGCCGAGCTCTTAGGTCGCTTCGGCGGACGCTCCATGGAGTGACTGGGCTCAAGGGACCCCGAGAGGGGACCTCGGCTTGGGCTGTCACTCAATACGCGTTTAGCTTTCCGATTCGAGGGTGCCCGAGAGGGCCGAGCCTCGGCTCGATCGGTAGCTATTGTCTGACTAATATTACTACCACTTCGGAAAGCGTTAGCGCTGGGAGAATAAGTGGCGGAAGAAACTCCAGCAACGCTTCTATCATTAACGGGGAAGTATGTTGGCCGTCCTCGCCGGCGAGGACGGTGTGGTCGAAGTTGTTTGCGAAGTTGTTTATTCTTCGCTATAGCGATAGATGTCTCGTCGTCAGGGAAGTCCAGGACGTGCCTAGGTCTTCGATGGTCACGCCGGAACTTACCTAGTGCGATTGGTTTGTAGGTGGCGGCACCAACAACTAAGGAATTAGGGTGATCGGCGACGGAGTCAAAATAGCGGCGCGACGCCAACTTCAGGTGTTGGGCTATGGTAGGCAGCTCTAAGTCAACGTGTAGATCGATGTTGCGTACGAACCAAGGGGCCCCGGTGGCCCTGCGCAAAAATCTGTTCTGAATCACCTGAAGTCGGTGTATTTGTTTCGGGGGAATGTGCGCGAATACCGGACTAGCATACGTCATAACGGGACGTACTACAGCTTTATAGAGCGTCACCTTGTTTCGGAGGGACATTTTGCTCTTTTTGTTTATTAACGGAGTTAGGCGGCCTAGTACGAAAGCCGCCCGGTTCCTGACCCGGGTCACGTGAGCGGCGAAGTTAAGTTTATGGTCAAGGATGACACCTAAATATTTGACTTTATCTTCCCAGGGAATTGGGCTGTCCATGAGTTTGATGGATGGGAGATTTGTCTCCTTGATTCGCGAAAAGAAAAGGGCCGCGCTTTTTGTTGGATTTATTTCGATCCTCCCAACATTGCTTATAACCTAGTGAATTTATACCAAATATTAGGCTTTGAGCAGCACGCATACACACGCCAAGGCGGCATGGTGGGGGGGGTGCTGGTGTACACGCATCCCAGTCTGCGCGCTAGCGTTTGTCCGCTGCCGACTCAGATGCAAGCCGCGGAGTGTGTGTTGCTTCGAGCCTACGTGAATAGTTGTGAGATATTTCTTATTTCCCTATATAGACCTCCGAGATATAACATACAAAATAAAATAAAAATATTCTTAGAGGAATTAGATTCCTTACTTAGAGCATTGCCTCGTCATAGTAACATCATACTTTGTGGAGATATTAATATAAACACTTTAGACAAACAAACAATGTACAGGATTATTTAAACTTATTTGCAAGTAATGGATTTGTACAGTGTATAGAAGGAGTCACTCGACGAGAGACAATGAAACAAAATATTAGTGAGACATGCATAGACCATATATTCGTGCGTATCCCTTCTGCGTGGATTGATTCTGCTATAGTCGAACATAAACTATCGGATCATTACTGCATTGCGACGGCGATCGGTAATATGGGGATGCAAGGGGCGCGGGGGTGGGCGTGGCTTCTGAGCACGCGCAGCCCCGACATCGCTGCCGGCGCGTTATAGACAATAGTATTATTCAAAGCAAGCTTCAAGAAATAGATATAACTACATTACTAAATATCGAATGTGCACACGATTTGTATACAAAACTTCAAATTATATTCCAACAAATTTATGAATCTAGTTACAAATTAATGGATTGTAATAAAACTCAGAGAAACAACAAAGGGTGGGTTAATAATCGTATTAGAAATATGATAGAAGAAAGAGATAGGTTATTTACTATATGGTCTAATGATACTAAAAACATGATTAAGAGGTTAGAATATACGCGGTTTAGGAATAAATGTACAAAATTTATAACAAAAACAAAAAATAGTTATGATAAAAATTGTATCCGGAATTGTAACGGTAATATTAGAAAATTATGGGAAAAAGTCAACAATTTACTAGGTCACACTAAACCTTCTCCCGACCAAATAATTTTGAAATATATAAATAACAAGCCATTAGACGACTTAACTTCTGAATTTGCCGTTGGATTTATTAATGATGTTGTTAATATTAAGCATGACTGGCGAAAAATGGTTAGAAAGAGTATGTGACACCAGCCAGCATGTCTATGAGATGGAAACCTGCTACTACCGAAGATATCTCAAAGATTATAAATAATATGAGTGTCCGCAAATCCGCAGGCTCTGATCTCATACGCATGCGTGACTTAGGTTTTATTAATAAGAAAATTAGTCCTGTAATTGCTAAAATAATAAATTTATCTGTGTCTAGGGGGAAAGTTCCGCCAAAATTAAAAGAAGGTATAGTTCGTCCGATTTACAAGAGGGGAGATCATAAACAGTATTCTAATTACCGACCTATCACAATTTTATCCAGCGTAGAAAAGATTATTGAAAAATATATAGTAAACTTGGTAAACGACTTTCTTAGTAAAAATGGAATATTAACTGCATGTCAACATGGGTTCCAAAAGGAAAATAGCACCTGTAACTTATTGTCAAAATTTACTAATGAAATAAACTGTCATCTCAATGATAAAAAATTTGTAACGGCTATATTTTTTGATTTCAAAAAAGCATTCGACACCCTGCTGCATGAGAACCTACTTCTGGCAATGGATGAGTGTGGCGTGAGGGGACCGCTAAACAAATGGTTTAGGGACTATCTGCATGAGCGTACGTTTAGAGTACAAATCGACAACGTATGCAGTGACCCTCCCACAACAGTCAGCTGCGGGGTGGCGCAGGGGTCCGGGAGCGGGCCGTCGTGCTACCTGATGCATGTCAACAGTCTGTGTAACGTCATCAAAAATTGTTCGACTTACATGTACGCAGACGACCTATGTATACTGCGTGCCGGACGTGACATGGACGAAGTGGGACGACTTATGCAGGAGGATGTAAACCGCGTAGTAAAATGGGCTCATGATAACGGCATAATACTAAATAATGACAAAACACTATTAATTATAATACAATCTCCTTACTCTTGTACATCGGATTCACAGTGTAACATTATTACCCATACCCTAGAATGTTTTCATAAAGATTGCTTAAACTGTAAATGTAAGACAATTAGAAGAACAAATACTGTAACCTATTTAGGCGTAACTATAGACGAAAAATTTGGATGGACAGAACATGTAGATTATATTGTAAATAAATTAAAAGTCCTATTATTTAAATTTTGTCATCTTCAGTTTAAAATACCAAAGAATATATTAAAAAACTTGTATATGGCCCTTGTTGAACCTATTGTGAGCTATGCGCTGGATTGCTACGGCCTTACATTTAAAACACATTTAGATAAGATTTTCCAAATACGATTTTTAAAACTTCTCGTAGACAATAAAACTAAAAAGAAATACAAAAATAATTACAAAGAATTGTTTAAAATCTGCAAAATATTACCGATACATTAAAAACACAAATACTTATTAGCACTTAATAACCTTAGCAATCAGGACCATAGAACCCTTATTCGACACGACCAGGGCACTAGAAGTGTCACTGACGGCAAATATCAAGTGGCACATATAAATAATTATTTTGGCGGAAGAACCCTCAGGTATCGCATTCCTTTGTTGTTTAACGAGATGTCGTCTAAGCTAAGAATGGAAGAAAACAGAAAGAAATTCGCTGTAAGTTATAAAAACTTATTTGAAAGCATCAGTAGTGAATATCGATAAAATTTTCTATTGTAATGTTTGTTTACTTGTTTTTCATTTGTATGTATGTACATATACCAGGCGTGGCTACAAGTCCACAGTAAAACCGAACAATCGGTTTTGTGGAGCAATTTGTATTGTGTAATAATATTATAAATAAATAAAAATAAAAAATAATCAGATTTCTTCCGTGACAAATTTTAAACTAAACTAGACTTTTACGTTAGTACACAATACAACACAACAATTTCCTTCTAAAACTGCTCTTTTAATTTAAACCCCGGAACCAACACCAGAATGCCAGAAATGAATTTAACCATAACGTCAATGTCAAAACTATTAGAGGTCCAACAAATCAACGTCAACGTCAACCACCAAAATAAACACGTAAACGTAATATTCTCGTCCTTTAATTGCAGTTTACATGCGGATTAAGATCGAGAAACATGGTTAGAACCGTATATTCACCCGAGTATTGCCTGCAGTATTTAGAACAATATGCATCTCGAGAAATTTTCGTTACGGGATTAATTCTGGGGCAGGTATGTTTATGGACATTTTTCGTCTTCTTAACCCCTGAAATTTTTAATTTTAATTATTTCCATATGTACAGGTTACCGATGCTCGAGAAAATGTTATACATTTAGCTAGAACACCAGAAGAAAAAAGCAGTGAAACGATATCTAACGATAGTAGCTTTAATTCAGAGAAACAAGATCCTGTGAAAAATTTACTTGGAGTTTCTGAAGCGTGGGTTGCTGACCATGCTAAACATGTCACAAGAATGTTACCGGGTGGTTTGTTTGTTATGGGTAAGTAATGAAGACAAATTTTACTTTGTAAAACATATTTAATATAGAGTAGCAAGACAATAACTTAGTGGAGTCTCAAAGATTGTTGACAAATTATAAAAGTCTTATCAAGTGTAAAGAGACGCATTTCGGGACGGCTACTTATATTTAACCAAAATTTAAACATTTGCAAATTGAATATATAATGTGTACATATGAGTGTATTTGAAATTAAACTAGATATCAATAGTAGAATAATTATTATTATATATGTAATACATTTCTGCAGTATGTTATCAATTTGGTCAGTGTAAGTTCACCCTAGGACAGCCCTACCAATACTGCTCACTACTCACTCTTGTAACATAAATTTCTGTCAATCATGTTTTCAACATGCCAGAAACACCAAAGCACAGCAAGCAAAGCATAGCTTATATATTATATATACATAGCTATGTCAATTTTCCTACTTAAAGTGTTACTTAACATTTAATTTTATTATTAACAGGTGATGCTATATGTTATGGGTATAAAGTTTTTACAGCAAAACAGATAATATTAAATAAATGTATTTGTTTTATGTACTGGAAAGGTCAGAAATTTAAGTTAATTGTAAAGTGTTTTATATGAAATTTAAATGAAACTAGTTTTATTCATGGAACCTCACTTTTGTTCCATTTAAAAATGTTAATTTTTTAACAGCACTAATTACACAAATGAATTTTTAAAGTTCAATTACAAACTTAATTGATTTTATGTAAATTTTTGCCCTTTTGCAAATCTTTAATTATTTCCTTGAATATACATAGTTAAAATGGCCATTTAATGTTGGCATTTTAATTTCAGGTATCTTTGTCACAAGTGATGAAGATGTATTTGAGGATCCCAACTATTTCAGCAAAGTGAAAACGATTCTGAATTACACATATAAAGTTTTGAACAGTAATCATTTAATGTTTGCAAATTGTCCGCATACCAATGAAAGATTGATATTGCACATGTCCACTAATACAAAAGTGTTGACTTGTAAAAGTATTGAAGTGGGGCCAAGTAAGAATGTTGCCATCAAACCTGTTGAATGGAAATTTTTGTCCAAACCTCAGCAGTGGCAGAGGTTGGACTGTTATTATGAGTTTGATGAAGTTTATCCTGTGATTGTCAAAAAAAGTGGGATTTCAGTTAAACAACAATTTCAGGTACATTACACAATGTTCAATAGATTCAATGTAATAAAAAAAAACATCACAACCAAGTACCATAAATAATTCACAAAATAATTTTAATTGATATTTTAGCAAATATTGGAGTCAGCTCACAAAACTATTGAGGCAAGTGTTATGTTTCTTGATGGGGAGCTAAAAGATCCCTCCGAGCAACTAGAACAACTGATTAAAAAGAAGAAGTCAAAGAACAACTCAAAAACAGCACAAGATGTTCCAAAATCTATGCATGTGTCATTATTTGTGCCTTTTGTAAGTAATTTAGACATATTGTCTGTGGTGTAGGCAGCAAATTAAAGACCATCAGATTAGCAGTATACAAAATTCAAGCTAAATCCTAGTATAGTTTTCAATGTTTCACATTTAAAGTGTTGTGGTGTAGCAATTTAAGCAACATACTCTATAGTAATTGTTATTTTATTCAAGATTTTACTCAATTAAATTAATTTGATGAACCAATTTCTACACATCATTGGATCTTAACTGTTCTGGAAAAAACATCATACTAATAAACTTTCTATGAAACGGCTTTACTCACGTTCGCGTTTTTCTCGGTGTATTAATACCGCTCACCCTGAAGAAGGACCTCCGACAGGTCCGAAACTTGTCGGGACTTTCATTGCCGGTACAAAATACACCGGGAAAAACGCGAACGTGAGTAAAGCCGTTTCATAGAAAGTTTATTGATAATGTCTCACGATAGTTTTAATAATTTTATAACATCATACTACCAAAAATTTAAGAAACAATTGTTTTTTGCATAACTAAGTCATCACATGAATTTACGTGAATGGCATGCTATTTTTTCACCATTGCCATGCCACTTCTTTAAATCACATCCTTATATATGCTTCCATTTTACCTACTACATACATAATTATATAGATTTTACGTGGTTTTTTTTATAGTACGAAGTGGCATACGAGCAAGCAGTTCACCCGATGTCAAGTGAATGCTACCCATAGTCATCCGCAACTAACTAATGAGTTGCAGATGCGTTGCCTACCTTTCAGAGCACGGGACAAACAGTAAATGGTTATTTCCAATTCTTATACATATCCTCCAAAGTTCGTTTCCCCTTCCCATCCTTTTCTTATACGAAAATAATGGGAGAGAAAACTAAAATTAGGCCTCCGGCACCTCACTCATCAGTCGAAACGCAGAATACTACTTCACGCCTGTCTTCTGTGAGATCGTGCTATTTCACTGGTCGAGCCGGCTCATTCGTGCAACAGATGTTGTTGTTGGGGGCTCTACCACTGTTATATTGCCTATCTACATTTTACTATATACATATATACATTTTACTTGTTGTCAGGTCTACCACCTAGTGTGCTTGAATCTGTCAATAAAGTTGTAGTGGTAAAACTTTTAGGAGAACTCTCTACCAGAGACCGTAGAGTACTTGGAGTGTGATGGCAGTATACACTTCAGTGGTGTTGTCGCTTCTAGTGTTTTCATATACCCCAAAGCTTCAGTTGGTGAGGCCATTGCAGCGGTCAAGCAAGATATCATACGGTCACTAGCATCGCGGTTCACAATGCATTGTGATGCATTGATTGATGATAATTTACTCCCTGAAGGTTTGTAACTATGTTCCACGTATTGTTTCCGCTGTATATCAATCAGTTTTCATCATTATTATTAATTATACCCCATTGGTCTTAGTGCAGCGCTGTACTTTATGTTCCTTTCGTACCCTACGCAGTACACTTATGTGTGTGTGAAATACAAAGTGTAATCTTCTGTTCAACGTTTTTATTATATATTTTTACATCATACATAAACCAAACGAAATATAGAAACAAAACAAAACTTAAACTTTTTCGTTTTATAAAATCTAATTAACACTGTCCCAAAAGCAGTTCAACTTCAAAAATAATACCAACCATACTGGAGACTTTTTTCTTATTAATTTATTTCTATTCATCAGGACTCTCCTAATATTCGCCAATTTCACTTTCTTTAGGTATGTTTTTATCTCATTCATAATATTTTTTAACAGAGAAAGTGTGTTTCAACGAGCCGCCGCGGCGTGTGCTAGTACCAGTGGGGTCGTTGTATCTGTGTGACTATTTGTTCCCTGGAGAAGCACCAGCGGAGGCGCTGCTGTCTGTAAGGGAACTCCTCGACTTGCAGATCACTGAGGCAGACGTTATCTGTGACATTGAGACACCGGCCGGTAATTATATTTTATATACTAATAGAAGACAAACAAGTAAACAGCTCACAATATATGTGAAGAAGAGAGAAGACAGAAGCTATAGAAGGGTTATTTGCATTTTCGTAACACCAACTCACTTTTTTAATTGATACACAGAAGTATAGTCTATATAAAGTCACTATGTCACGTCGGTAGAGTGTGAGGTCGTGACTTTATACTTCTGCGTATAACTTCTGCAGTTCTTCTCCGGTCGAAATAACACATTCGTAAAACAGCCGTTACTGTTGCTGCCTCTACCACTGTCGTCCACTGCTGGACGTAGCCCCACCGGAACAAAGATCAATCTATCATTGTATTACATATAACCTTGAACTTGAAGCCATTCCTAAAAGTCCACAATTTATTATTTCAGCATCATTAACTTACATATGTTTGTTGTTATAAATCTGTATTATTTTAGATACATCTGAGTTTGATGCACTCGACAGAGACACAAGCAGTGAGGAGCTGTTAGCGACCCCACAAGAAGCCAGCCAGTTCATGTATATAACGGGCATTTCTTTTGCATTTTTAGTCCTGATGGTATCAATTTTTATACACTACTATGACAGTATTGTAGATTTTTTACGTAAATTATTAACTAAATCTTGAAATAAGAAGTATATAAAGCCTTGTATGTCTACAGATTGTACAGTTATGAAACAAAAATGATTATTTTCAATTTTATATTTTAAAGTGACATATAACATGTTTTGTACAGATATGTGATGTGTGAAGGTTAAATAAATAATTTGAAACGATATTATTTTTATTAAAGTATTTATATTAGTAGTCGTATACCTATAAATCTAAGCAAATTCTGGGATGAGAAAGTGGAATACTGTGTTTCTTTTTTTATTCAAATGCCACATGAAAACATAAGACAATATCGCTAAGGGTCTATCGATATTATCGGATGTTTTATAGCGTCACATTGGGAACATAATAATATGCATAATTTACACACAATATCACGGTTTGTAATTGTTTTTGACATCATTGATTTTGTATCGCCATCTATGAGAAAATTTCAACACTATCATTGTTACCAACAGATGGCAGCATTCGTATATTTATCGCAGTAATTTTAAAAGTACACTTTTTTATTACTTCTCAAACACGTACCTTATGAAATATGCATAGGAGTAAAAGAGAGATCCTATAAACTATAAAAGCGTTGGTATCCCATTAAAATTGGTTGTACTTTTTGTAATAGAATGACACGACAACATATGCTGGGGCCTGGTGTTCAGTTCATGTTCGTTCACAATAATTTCATTCACTTAGCATGCGATTCACAATTGTAATCGTAATATACGGATAATATAATGCAGTTTTACTTTATAAGTGTTGTTAGAAACTTGTGTATTTAGGCGCAATTTTATAGTGTTTGTGCTTTGATACAGTTGAAGTCAAAATTAAATTAAAATGTCAATAAAAGTATAGGATAACATAAACAAGTTTCAAATGTGTGAATTTATTTAATAAACCGGCTTATGTACGAACGAATGTATGTGTGATAGCAAATAGTGAAGACGACGATATTTGTTTATCATGGCGTTTTCTTTAAATAAATTGAAAAATATTTTGAATACCAATCGAGACAATCAGTTATCGGGAAGTGGAAGCTTAGACCCAGAAATAGGGTTTAAGTTAGCGTTACATCCAGTTAGTAAAAATTTGTATGTGACGGTAATTGGCGCCCGGCATCTTCCTTCCTTGTTTGGGTTAAGTCGAGCCCATGGATACCTGGTTAAAGTAAGTTTTTATTTGATTGTATGGGCTACAGAACTTTTTTATAGTGTATCACAAACATCTGTTTTGTAGATATAATGTCTATAAATGCACAACCAACGTTTTTCCCATACTCCATTTGAGTCTCGAATTTCGCAATATATTTTTATTTTGCCCTTTAACGTTGATAAATCGAGAGATAATCAATGCATATAATACACACATGTAGATAACCATATTTACTCAAAAAGTAGAAATGCGTAATCTATAGTTAGTGTAAAAAATAAATTGATAACCATTTATAGTGAAATGACTGTATTTCCCTAAAGGAATGTTCAGAATAAAAATAATAAACAATACGAAATTATTTGGGAATGCACTTTAAATTATGTTTTAAACAACGTTTTCATTAGCTTTTATTAACTAAGACTCAACTATATACAGTTCCAGTTCTTGTCTACATAACCGTGGGTGTACACTGCCGGAAACATTCACATAAAACATATTGTCATCTCAGATTACGGTTTACATATTTTAATACAGTTTTACGGCTGTCCACCCCCCTGACGCGAACTTTCCTCGGGCATATATTGTATTAAATCTATATATATAAAATTCTCCTGTCACAGTGTTAGTTGCCATATTCCTCCGAAACGGCTTAACCAATTTCAATGAAATTTTGCATATGCATTCGGTAGGTCTGAGAATAGGTTTTAATCTATCTATTTATCTATATATCTATCTTATCTTTCTATGATATTATAAATGTGATTGTAAGTTCGTTTGTTACGCTTTCACGCGAAAACTGGTCAACCGATCATCATGAAACTTTGTACACATAATCTTGGAGGTATTAAAAGTAACATAGGATACTTTTTATTGAAGAAAAAAAAATTACGCAAAATAAAAAAAAAACAAAAAATCTAGCTACTTCAACGCCAGTAATGAAGTTCCAACCCTGAATACTGTAATACCGTTGCATTGTATTATCGACGGTCATGTCAATATCCAATCCAATTGACTATAGTTTTAGTTGTTTGGGATTTTTATATATTTATCGTTATTTTTTGTGTCATTATATATGCAGTATTAAACTATTTGAATTTTGGAGGTTAGATATCACAGTATATAAAAGCCGATGTATGTATGTTCCCTATAGAACTATAACTAGTGTCCAGATTGGCACAGCGGGTGTTCCTGTGTTTGATAGCGATCGGATCAACATAATTAGTGGTACCCGGGCGGAGCCAGGGCGGGTCACTAATAATATATAGTTTAACATTGGTAGGGCCCGCAACAACAACATCTGTTGCCGAATTGGCCGGCTCGAAAGGTGAAATACCACTACCTCACAGAAAAAACAGGTGTGAAGTAGAAATACTCTGGGTCTCGTCTGACGAGTGAGGTGCTGGAGGCCTTATTTCTTTTGACTTTTCTGTTGACGGAAAAAATAGGCGTATCCAAGGCCTATCAAAATTTGCATACCATGTAAAGTATCAACAATGCACTTCTTGATACTTACACATTTTATAAATGATATAAAATGCAAACCTAAATAGAAAATTATACAACGCGTTATTGACCTAAACAGAAATAATAACAAATTGATAACAAACTTCAAATTCAACAGTCAAAACGTTTCGTTTTATTCTTGTTGTTTTTGTTGAAATATATCATAGTAAAATAATAATTGTGGTAAATCACACAAAATAAAAACATAATTTTATATTGATACTCAGTTTGTAATTAATAGACTTTATCATTGTATTTTATATAATAATACAATAAAAATATGACAATTTTTGAGCGTGACATTGTTTTGTAGGTCGGGTTAGGTGAGAGAGAATAAGTAGTGTATCGTTGGTTATAGATAGATGACACTTATCTTTGATTAAGACATGCAAACTAAAGATAGATAAGTTCTTACTGCTACTGGCGGATAGCGATCCATCCTTAATCTTAGATAGGTTATTGAAAACGGCCGTTAAACAAAAACGACTTCTAAAAAACTATATTCAATAACAAAGAATTCACTAAAAAGTATAAAATAATTTTACGCAAGTAAACATAAGAATCAATTCTTAATTATATTTATTTTTGCAGTCGGCATCAGCTAAGGAAATGCCAAAATACTAGAATGCCTTAAGAAAACTATTTTACAAATGAACTTTATACTAGACTAGTGACCCGCCTAGGCTTCGCCCGGGTACCACTATGTTGGTACAATTATGTTGATCCGATCGCTACCAAACACAGGAACCCCAGGAACTCGCGTCGACAGTGCCCCAGTGGTAGTTATATTCGCTGACACCGACTCCAAAAATAAATATGATTAAGAATTGATTCTTATGTTTACTTGCGTAAAATTATTTTATACTTTTTAGTGAATCTAAAGTTTCTTAACTTATTTTATTTGTCAGGATATGGGTTGACCTACTAAACGCGCTGCTCATATGAGACAGCGTCGTTTCAATGAGACAAACGAAGACAGGACGGAAGGCCTATCTAAAATTAGGATATCTACGTCCAAGGCCATTTCAAAAAAGACTAGTGGTAAAAAAACGCAAAAAGAGGATTTCGAAAATGCGGGCTCACATAAAAATTGTTCTGAACAGAGAAAATAAAAAAAAACGTAATCAGGAGGAGCAACGTGCCCACCATATTGGCTTAAAACAACGTCGTTTTAAAGTAAAACGACAAGACCGTCAATTTAATAAGCTTTACTAAGGACAACTAGTTAGATTTGATCAAATTAAAATGGGAATACATGATAAGAACCAACTTTCATTCAAAGAAAGGAAATCTACAAAAGTACAAAGTAATAAACAAAACCCTGTCTACTGCGCGGCTCTTGAAATCACTTGTGCGTAGTTTTTACTTAATTTGTAGTTTAAACTTTTGATATCTTCTAAACAGGTCAGAATGATATAGTTAAAGAGAAATTATAATCTGCATTAATTTCTCTTAATTATTAACACGTTCAAATAGATAAGGATTCATACCGAACGCTAATAATAGCGTAGTAAGTTGCGTATGCGTTTTAATTAATGTTTCCTAAGAAAAAAGTGGTTATTGTGACAACCATAGAAGATACATGTATGTCATCGCGGATTTTTATTTAGCTTATTTAAAGAGCTACAATTATTTCATACATCATTTCAATGTAAGTTCTATAGTTTATCCTACGTCAGCCAAGAAAGTAAATTTCTTATTACGCATTATTAAGAATAACTCAAAAACAATCGGTCGGATTTTGACCAAAAAAAAAATAGGGCCCAATCGGGAAGCACTAGCTCTCGAACAAAAAAAGAATTATCAAAATCGGTTCACCAGGAGCGGAGTTATGCGGTAACATACATAAAAAAAATGCGAGTCGAATTGATAACCTCCCCCTTTTTGAAGTCGGTTAAAAAGCATTTATTTTTAGCCAGTTGTGTCTTTGACGCCATTTGACTTTGTATTAGTATTACTATCTAATTAAGATTTGATTTTTCAATTTCTGGTTTATTATTGAAATAGGTTAAATTTTGTATTGTGTGTACAATTTTTTAAAAAATCTTTATAATTATTTGAAAAATCGTGAGATTTAAAATCGTATTAACTTTATAATTAATTCAATATCATGGCTTTACTCACGATCGCGTATATGGGTGTTGGTTGCGACGGCGAACTAATCCCACTCAGTCTGAAGCAGGACCTCCGACAGGTCCGAAACTTGTCGGTGCCAACACCGATGCAATTGCATTTGCTACAAGCACGTCATAAGCATGCCATGCAAATTAATGTAAGAACTTTTTGAGTAAAACTATAAAATTAACCTTGAATTTACCTTATTGTATTTTCACATAATTTTTGTAAATAAAGCGTTATAATTTTATTTATAAAGCGTGTGATGAAGGCCTTGAAGGTTGGCTGTGAACCATTACAACCGACACGTATATTAATTGTTAATTATTTTTAACTTTTTGCCACTTCCTTTGTTTTTTGACCGATAAAAACTGTTGGTTACATTTTTCTGATTAGAATACATAATCCTTTTTTCATTTTTATATTCAGACGTATATTTGTACGGTGGTTACGGGAAATCCTGACATTACTCTTTACTACGTTACAAACCATAATGTGTCGATATACGTGTACCCGATAAACAATTGCTCTCTGTTCAGCTTTATACAATTTATCAATTTCTTTTTTTTTCTTTATTCCTCTATATAAGAGGTTGAAACTCGGACTGCCAAATATTGTTAAACAATATTGTTTCACATAACTGGCCCTATTTTCGTACTTTTTAGGAACCTTATGTTTTTTTGGCCTTCGATATATATTTTTTTCTATAGTATTCATACCTCACTTAGAATTAATTGTCGACTGCTCTATATTAACATTTTTATAGTCAAATTTGTCTCAGTTTTTAACAACTGCATGACAAAAATACAAACCTGTAAGATGTTTTCGTAGAAGTATTAACATTTTTGGGAACCAAGTACCAAATAGCCGATATTCTCTGCTAATTTATGACGACCTATACTTGGTTTTAGTTGAGGTGCTAAACTTTCGGAATTCTAACGACGCTAGTCAAGTTAAATTTACGTGGTGCTAAATTACAAACACGATCTAGGAGCCGCTGAAACGCGACCGATGACGTCATAAATTTACTTTTATAGCCCGGCTACAGCCTTATAGTATTTATATTGTTCTATGCAATAAATATAAACGATACATCGGAGAGCCTTACGTGAGGAGAGAGAAGGGTCAAATGTTTCAGGTGGTGGAGCTTTTAATAGTTGTGGCAAGAGAAAGTAAAGTCAAAGAACGGATTTCTTGTTTGTTCACGGAAGCTTCACAAATACATACATACACAACGTTCAAGTAACATATAGAGGCAATTTGTTTAGATGGGTCGTGTTTTTTCCATTACGCGATACGCGGAATACTGCGGTTATTGAGCAAAATCTAATTACTATGGATATTGTTTGGTCATAGCTAGTGAATCTTAGTAACTTCGGGGTACTTCAACAAAGAGATCGACAGACGCATTCGACTAGGCTGGGCAGCATTCGGGAAATTCCGCTCCATCCTCACCTCGCAAATACCTCAATGCCTATAGACGAAAGTCTTTAACCAGTGCGTCCTCCCCGCTATGATCTACGGCGCAGAGCTAAGTTAAAAGTCGCACAGCGATCGATGGAGAGAACTATGCACGGTGTTTCTCTAAGGGATAGAATCCGGAACGAAGAAATTCGACGGAGAACTAAGGTAGACGACATAGTTCTTAAAGTCAAAAGGCTGAAGTGGTAATGGGCTGGTCATATCTGTCGAGCGAGCGACGTCAGATGGGGGAGGAAAATCCTGGAATGGAGGTCATGGATGCAGAAGTGTGGGACGCCCTCCTTCCAGATGGACCGATGATCTCATAAGGATGGCAGGAAGTCGCTGGATGCGGTGCGCGGAGGACCGCATACTGTGGAAGGCATTCGGGAAGGCCTATGTCCAGCAGTGGAGTGATATAGGCTGATGATGTTGATGACAATGATGAGTGTATCTTTAATCCGTGTAATAATTTATTATTCTATTAAATATATTATGAAGTGTGTAACTTCTACGATTGATAACTGAAATAGTTAATATCTTTCCGACTAAGATGTTCGCAAGAACAGCACTAACCAAAGGCCAGTGTAAATATTAAGAACATAATATTTTAATGCTAATTTTGTTTTCCTTGTGAGGTACTATGTTGAATAACAATACATCTACCAAGGCCATCCAGTTTTTTGAGTCAGGCCGCGATAGGCTTTGCAAATTGTGTGTCGATTTTATAATTTATTTATACGGTTAACTTCTGCACGCCTCATTTGACTGACTAAATAACTGAACTAAGAAAATCCGTGTTATATTTATACTAATGTAGTAATGTATGTCGTAAAGTAATTACTACATAACCTCATTGTTGATCTAATATTGTCATTCTTGCAATTGTTGTATAACGCTTTATAAAAATGAAACTAATAATAGACATAGGTAACGCCTGAGCGTCGCTTGGCCCCAGGGACTGTAAGAAAACACGTTATCGAATATTACATCATTAATTTATTGTGATCGAGTCCAACCCGTGCGACCTTGATGTTTGTGTTCATCTCATTATATCAATTACATTTGATGTTATCTTGTGATGATATCTAATTTCACCTAAATAGTTAATATTTATTTATTATTAACTAATAATGAATGCAATTATAGGATGCCTTAGTAAGAGTACACTATTTCATTAAAAATGACAATTGCCCCCGGGGCTCTAATAACAGTTTGTCTTCATGAAATTTACGAAAACTTTTAACTTTTTTTAAAGAGAAATGTAAGTAGTACCAACACTATCGAACTCCAGCGTTGTTTGGGTTGGCGGGCATTATTTCCTAATATGAAACACAACAACCTATTTTAAACAGGAATAAATTATTTTATAGTAATTCTATCTATACAATTTCTCTGAATCTCTGAAAAAAATCTGATAGTTTCCAGTCGCTTTGTGAGACTAATAAAAGATTTGAAAAATAAACACGATGTTTGTCACCCAAAATGTATTTAATCTTGCGTTATTTTTAAAATTAACAGTAAAAAAGTATACTGATAAAAAGTAACAATCGGCAAAAGTGTTGTGCTAAGTTAAAAAGGTGTTTGGCTACTTTCAAATACATCATCTTCCTTCACTTTTCCCACCTGTGTGGGGTTCGGCACAGCGTGTATTCCCTTCTATATCCCTCTAGCAGCCGTCATATCTGAATTCACACCCTTGTTACACGTGTCATCTTTAACACAGTGCATTCACCCTTTCTTTGGTCTACCTCTACCCTTGTAACCATACCATAAATCGTTACAACGCATATAATATGAGCTATATAATATGAAGGACAAAATATAACCACATTACAGGTCCATACCACGCTAACTTCTTGTCCCTCAATTTAATAATACGAAAGCGACAAGTTTAATTTATTATGATATTGTTAAAGATTGTGAACGTGGAAAGAACGACTGAGTTGTGAACCGTTTATTCAGAGTATATTTTGCCAGCTTATATCCTTGCGGTTAAATGTCGAATTTCCTGTATTGTAACATAGGCGATCATTCAGTTTATAACGACACAAAGCATGAAAGGGTCAAATTGTATTTCAGCAAGCCTATTATTATGTTGATTATTTCCTAAATTTCCATATTTATTAGTATTTACACATTGAACGACAGTAATTTATGTATTATGATCACTCTACATCGTGATACTTTCTAACAAATGTTTTGTAATGTATGGTACAAAATGATAGAACAGCTTTCAGTGTATGTATCTAGTGGGATTTATTTAACATCATATTGATGTTAAATAACTCACAGCACTCAACAAAATCGTGCTGCGGATGCCAAGCATCGCCATTTAAATTAATTTGGAATTGTGGTTAATGCGACCTCCTTTTAATGTGAAATTGACAGGCATTGGCAGTAAAATCGACCAGTATGCGGTCACGGCAAACGGTGTGACTCTTTAATGGCGTTACGCCTCTTATACTTCACCGACTCTCTCTGTGTGTGTGTACATTACTTAATATAATAAAAATAATAAGTACAATAAATTTACATTAATTGCGAGATTATTTATTTTACTCCATTTATTAAAAATTCGAATATTCACTATGGTGTTTCACATCTGCCGGTCGCCCCGTGACGGTGTGCTTTTTTTGATTTTTTAAGAAAAAAGAAACTGGATTTATTGAGTGTGTACTATGTTTCCATGTAATGTATGCGTTTGCACACGAGGTTTTTTGTGCGCGCGGGCGACGTGCGTTGAACGCTATTAGAACATCTAGCCTAGTGAACGTAAGACCGTCGACGCGTCGATACCTTGTATGTGTATCACAACAAACGCGCAGATAGCGCGCAGCGGCAGCGCAGGGGACGCGCTCATCATAAACCGCGCGTCCTTCACGCGCAGAAAAAATGTTGTGTGCAAAACCCCTAGAGCAGCAGCATGGTGGCTAACCTTTATGCATCAACGTGTCATTTTTTTTTAATTTGTATAACTGACCTGTATATTTATTTTTGTGTGGTAACATTTTAAAGAGTATGATTATTACTTACAAGTTTAGCTTAGTGTTGACATTAGTTTGCTATGTGACGTAATCTATCAGTCGTAGTCAGTTAGTACTTGGCTGAGACATATTTTGTGTGATACCGTCGTTAAAAAAATATTTGTGATGTTTTCGTTCTATCAAATATTTACGTTTTCACGTCTAATCTGTGAAATCTCTTTGATAGCGGATCACGTTTGCCAGCTCTCGCACGGTTTAAAAGTAAAAAAACAAGAGTTTTTTGACATTTATCTGTTTCTTGTATCTTGTACTTGTTTATTATATACCCATGTTTCTGATATAAACGGCTTACAATATTGCGGTAACGTCAATAAAACAACTTAAAACTAATAATGTCACACTTAAGTATTACCCATTGGACATTTAATTACTGTATTATAAGTAAATTAAAATGCTTTTACGAACCATTGTTGTTTAAATAATTAATTAATCTCAACGTCTTTTATTCACAGCTAATTTATGAGCAAATTTTTACGAGGCAAATCGTGAGCACGTGCCACTTGATGGTCGTTATTTTTCATTACGTGACTTATAAGTTTGAATTTGCTTTATTAACAAAAATTTTCTGGTTATTATTGCAAATAGATAGAAAGCGTGATATAGTCCACGAACTAGCTACTGCCTTCAACTATTTCTTTTATTGAAAATATTATTCTAAACATAATATGTTCAAATCACTTCAAAACGATAAAGCTTTAAATTCCATTCCCACTATCTTGATGTTTAACATTCAATAAACGTACAGTTTTCTGCAACTTTAACAACCAAATATGGAAATAAGCGATCGATAAAGTATTCGTGATAAATAAAACTATAAGTATTTTTCTTACAATTCGGTGATCGCAGATTCTAGCAAATGGTTGTTTTTAAATCCGAAAACCAAACTCATTGGCAACCTGTTAGATAAAAGTACTCGTAGTTTAGCCTTGTGACGTATGTAAAGCCTAATATAACCTTAAAAGCCAGAACATTTTCAGAAATGAATTCCCCCTTTAAAGTTACGCATATCTATAGTTTTATTATAATTATATCTTAATATAATTCTGGATAAACAATTTTCTACATACAAATATTTACAAACGGCTTTTTTATTTTACTACAGTTTTCTCTTTTAGTTTGCTATTTAACACTTTATTCATTTTTTTAAAGAATAAGTTAAGACTGAACAGTTACATTAACTTTACTTCATTGTAAGTGCAAAGTCACATAAGGGCGCGACGCAGTAGACGATATAATGTTGCAGGATAATGCACGCCGTGCCTTGTGTTAAGTTTTATTGCTGTATGACGTCATCTTGACATTTCCAATGTAAACGGGACGTTTAGTAAACCATGCAGATTTGCTTTTTATTACTTCTTGCTTTTGTCGTGCACCTGAATATTGCACTTAATTCTATAATATATAAAATTATCGTAATTAAAATTTGGAAATCCCCAATCTAGTCGGCATAGGTTAGTCTAAGACGTCCATTACGGTTACTTTCATTCGCTTTCGCAATATTCAAAGCATTGTCAGTGTTTTCATTCAACGTACTCGGGCCATCGAATCACCATTTAAGCAACACTCATTCTGGGCTCCTCATTACTTTGCCTATAGTCCCATTCCTTTTATCCCGTAATCCATAGTCGTACTTCGAAAAAAAAATACATTTAATCAACTAGCGTACACCTTATGACCTTTTTATTTTAATTACAAGGCATCATTCTTTATTTTTGAAAATAAACATTTCGACATTGACTTTATAATAACGTAAAACCGGAGCTGCAAAAAGTAAAAAAGAAACGATGCAAATAATGAATAGTGGTATGAGTCATTGTTCATGTGATGCATTATAAATTCATTCCCACCATTGTCACACAAATAACAGAAGTATAAAAATATAACTAGGTTTTTACTCGACTAGTTGATGGTGATTACTTGAACAGTGTCTTGCACGTGTAAAATGTACTTATTTATAATGCTGGCACTTTTAATAGAAGGCAAACAAAACACTGCGATGACTCTCGCTTTTTTTGTTTGCTAATTAAAAATATACTTGACGTAGAGTAGACGATTATTTACTGAGCCATTTTCAAATGAACCGAAGACTCGGCTTAAATACCTTGCACCACCGACATATATGATATCTAATAAAGCGAGAAACTCTTGTAATGTATAAATGTATATACATTCGGCATTATTGAAAATGGTTGTAACGAGTTATATAGAATTTTGTATTTAGATGCAGTTTCTTAACTTTTAATTTATCTATGTATATGTGTCTTATTCGTTGAAAAGCGAATTGACCAAAAAATAAGCGTTAAGCCATCGCTATCAATGATGATTTTTTATTGCAAAATTTTACGGGATGGAGATGTTTAACGCTAGATGTCATTTCGTTATTCAAAAAATCTGCCGAACAACACGACCTTAATAATCTTACCGTGGGTTTCCTACTGACGTAGAATTTTGTTGCGATACTAGGTTTCTAACGTTCTTTTCTCTAACGTTCTCTCTGAAAAACTGAGAACATTATGTGAGTGTGGCAGTGTGGCAGTGTGGACCCACGTTGATTATGACAGATGACAAGTTCGATCCACGGCTAGTTAGTGTTGTTAAAGTCATAATATCACGTCCTTTGAAATAAAATATCTCTGGCCTCGGTGTACGGATAAACTGATATCTCTGATCTTGATAGCATTTTCAAATAACATTAAAAACAGTACATTCCACGTGCCTCTTGTGCCGGAGGTCCATCAGTATCTGTGCGTATAATGGGAAGACGGGGTGAGGTATGTAAGCAGTGGAATGAAGCAGTTCCACCCGGAATGTATTATTGGTTTAATAGTATGTCGATACGTGAAATCTGATCGGCGTCTTCTTGTATCGTCTGACCGCGATACACAATACCAGCAAGTCGTTTGTTATGAAACTAGAATAACACACTACTTCTATGTATTAACATTGTTACATTGTAATCGTTTTAGTTAATATAAATTTACTTAGCAAAAAAAACATTTCAAAAGTAGCTAAAATTATTGCTTAAATATTCAACTCTATTTATATTCCCTATTTCTTCAGTATAATTATATAAAGTATCGGCCAAGTTTTCGATAAGCCCATATTTTAATTTTGACAGTGGAAATCAGTATTAGATAATTTCCAAATATTATATTTTTTGTAAGACTTTAGACTCGAGGTTGCCATGGTATTGGCATGTTGTTCGAAGGGGAGAATGGCACGTGCCAAGGACAGTTTTAGACATCAATGTGAAATACCGGGTAGGCCTAAGGCGAAAGGCGACACTAGTAAAAAGGGAGGGACGACTAAAATGACGGTAGATTAATCTATTTGGACGAGGAAACTCTGTTGTGCCGACCCCTTATGAATACTTTAAAAAACTTCTTTTGAATACATTTTTCGTACATCACTGCTAAATATTGAAGACGTGAATGATTATAAATATCTCTCCATTTGTTATTAAAAGCGATTATCTTGTTTGCTTATCACGCTGCCGTGTTTTTATCATAACATTTTGAATATTTTAAGATCTTACATCTTATCGTTATGATGTGTATAATATCATGTGTAGATACATTCGCATATTCTGAACTTAGGCAAGTTATATCCGTTGGTACAACTGTAAAATAAAACATCGTTGAAATTTTAACATATATTTCAATTTATGACTTGTGCCGTGTGACGTCAGTAAGTAATTACTATGCAACGATTGTTACCATAATGCTTCCATTACAACCATCTCATTTTATATTGAGTAACAAAATGGTGGCCCAATGATCCGGTCAAGAGGAGGTCAGGTCTGGCGCCCACTGGATGAGGGCAGCTTTTGCTGCATCTCTTGATCGATCTTTGCGGTGATCAATGGGCGAGGTCTACGTCCAGCAGTGTGTATATATATTATTCAGCGAATGGCGATGACAAGTAAAATGGATATAATTGGGAACGATGCGCGCCTTAAGAAGTATGTTAGGCGTGATGTTGAATAATAATCCAAATAGCGTTAAAAGGAAAAAGTGTGAGGAAAAAGAGAGAGTAACGAAACAAATTTATGTTGCAAAAGTGAGTGGCAGCGTTGGCAGGGGACGCCAAAGGAAAACGTATGTCGACCAGATTAGTGGCATAATAAAGAAGTGCGATATAAGGAGTACTTGTAACCAACGAGCATGTATGCGTACATGTATGGATGTAGAAAAAGCGAGAGGTGTGCCAGGATCGCGCCAAATGGAAATCCGTTATATCTGCCTTCCCCACTGGGTTACGGACGGGAATGCATATTTATATTTATTTAATTAATTAATTAATTTATTTATTTATTTTAGGAAGACCAACAGCAAATTTTACATAATAAGTATTAAATAACAATAATCAGACAGCTAATTACAGGTCTTCGCGATTATTTGACAACTTGCAAAAACATTGTTGTGTGAGCAATAACAATAACAAAGAAATATAATAACCTAAGATTTACAAAAGAAATTTAAGTAAAACAATTTCTGTTAATTAAAATTTTTTTTTACCAAATTCCCGTCTTACAGATTTAATTGTTGAATTAAAAATATCTAAATTAGAACCTTGTGAGTGCTTATTAAGAAGGGAGCCAGCGCGCCACATGAATGAATTCTGGCGATAGTTAGAGGACGCCAGGGGGAGATGGATAGGAGTGTGACGGCGTGCTGATCTCATGGGTACATTAAGTGATATTTTCGAAAGAAGAGAGGGACAGTCAATTCTACCGCTTATGATATTTAACATGTAGGTTACGTCTGCTACTTCACGACGAATAACGAGAGGAAGAATGTGAAATTTAGCGCAAAGTTCCAAATAATCATGAGAATTATAATTGTAATGAAGACGATAACATAAATATTTAATAAACTTTTTTTGTATATTTTCTATTCGTGAGATATAGATGTTGTAGCGAGGGCTCCACACTTGACTAGCATACTCGAGTATACTGCGTACGTAGGTGCAGTATAATATTTTGTAAGTCTTGGCCTCCTTAAAACTGTGTGATGTCCGCATTACAAATCCTAGCTAAGCTTACCTTTAATGGGAAAGCTCCCAAGACTACCATATCCATGTATAATCTTACTCACATTTCTTTATTTTTAAAAACAACGTTTTGCATAAGCACTCGGGCACTTTGTATTAGTTTCTTTTACCGCTCAGAACGATAATATTTCAAGTGTATTAAGAATATTTAGAACCTCAACAACAATAGTATGAAAAATTTCCATGCACCAGTTGATGACGAAAGTTCTTAGAGTAAGGACTTCGCCGAAGGAAAAGTAAGGAGCGGATGGAAAAAAAAGGAAATATTCTTCTTCCGGTCTATCCCCTAGTCGTCGTTCCATTAAAGGCAGGTAACGGATTTGCAACTCATTTGCTTGTTTTGGATTGCTATCATTGGATGGGTAGCAGTCACTTAACTTCGTTTGCCTGCGGGTTATAACGTCATTTGTTAATTGGGTGGTGTATAATAATTAGCACTTCATTGATACAAAGTGACGGTTAAGTATTAATATTCGTCTTTGTTGTTTTCGGAATAATTACTGTGAATATTATATTTTAACTAACTTCAAAAAGGAGAAGGTTATCAATCCGATTGTTTTTTTAATGTACGTACACCGATTACGCTGAGTTTTATGATTCGATGTGGATTATTCTGTTTCGCATTCAGTATAAGTAATAATCCTTATCCAAATAAATACGTTTGTGCGCTAGAGTTTTAGATGTAGATTATAATTGCCTGATACACTATCACGTTATAACAGATTTAAACATTTAAATTACAAAGTAAGTAAAAACTACGCGCAAGTAATTTCAATAGCGGCGCGTGCAGGCAGTACACGGCCGGGCTTAGCGATGTGTTACTAACCTTTACATTTGCCTTTTATTTTTCTTTGTTTTGACTTGGATTACATTGACGGTGTTCTCGTTTTGTGTTTAAAAGACTGTGTATCGTAATCGTGTAATCGAGAGATAAGCAAAATTTTAAACAAAAACAAAACCGACATAAAAAATGTATATCCAAAGACAACAAATGCATTGCAAAAATAATTTTACGTGATTAAACTTAAGAATCAATTTTAATATTATATTTATTTTTGTAGTTGGCGTCAAACAGGCGAGTTTTCGGTGAGTGGGTAGGAGAGGAACAATCGAGTGGGATTTTCATATAGTCTATCTATATAACATAAAAGGCTACTAAGGCTAAGGGATTTCGATGAAATTTACAGGGAATGTTCAGAATGGCACAGTAAAATAGTTTTCTTAAGGCATCCCCGTATATTGGTATTTCCAAGGTAATTTCTTTTGGAGTCGAGACTGCAAAAAATAAATATGCTTTAAGAATTGATTCTTAGGTTTTATTGCGTAAAATAATTTTTTGACATTTTAGTGCATTTGTTGTTTTTATTTTGTATATATTTTTGAAGTTTATATATATTTTTAAAGCCGTTTTTTTTGTTTAATTCAAGGCTACATGAACTATCATATTAATACCAATTTTCAACAAATTCTTCGGTTACATATCCTACAAATGTATTGTAACATTATGTGTCAGTTAGTGCACAGAATGAAATAGTTTAGATTATAATGAGGGATTAGAATTCGTTATCTTTATAGTTTTATCCACATACCCTAAATGGAGGCTTTAAACGCTATTTGCCAACATTATTCACCACTTGAAACAACTGATAAGCATATGAAAATAGTTCTGCCAATTAAAGTCTCTTTAGCGCTATCACATGAGTAGGCGGCTCTCGAATGTTATCGGGTAAGTCGACGTCGGCTAATTAAAGCGTAGGCCATTAGTAAACTTAGTAAAATTATCGAATTCTGGCCGCGTGATTCATAAATAATTTAAAGTCATTACTATCCTACCTAGTGGTAAATGGAAATGACCTTGACTGTGAGACGAGAAAGAAAGATGATACTTGTTTCTATGTAATACTAGCTTTAGGCCGCGACTTCACACGCATTCGTTTCACATTTTCCATGCGCGAACATTTTGTAAGATTCTGGCGTAAAATAACTTCGAATTATAGGAACATATGTCAAAAACTTGTTCTTGTCAAAACAGGAAACATTACCATGGCAACCGACATAGTTAATGAACGTTTTATGTAGCTCGGGAACATTGTTATTTTCGGGATAAAACGTAAGTAAACCATGGCATTTTCTGTAACCCCGACTATATAGTCATCATCATGATGAAATTTTGAAAACCCGATCATCGGTTGAATCGTTAAGGAGTGAAAGCATAACAAACAAACAAACTCACAATTGGGTTGATAATATTATATTTATGGAGCGACTTGATTAATCACTCCATTAAGGTACCGTGGCACATGAATATTTATTTGAATTTCTTCAAATGTTCCGATGTTATCCTTTTGGCAATTCTTAGGTATATGTAATGCGAAGAATTGTGTTTGTTATTGACACACAAAGTTAAAACGACACCTACAATACTTTCTTAACTAAATTAATTACTAGATGCGTGTTTTGTAATGTAAAATTACCGTACCGTTTTTATCGTAACATTTTATTTATCAATCAGCAGAACCATGACTTGTTGTTTTGCCTACGGAACCCTCGTTAACGATGACATATCGTATCGTATATGGTTAATTAAAATTGAAAAAAATCATTGCAACGACACCTCAATCTTTCTTCTTCTCATTTTTTCTTTTACAACTTCTTTTCTCATTCTTAAATAAATGAATGCTAATACAGATTATGCATATACTTGTTTTTATCATTAATTAGCTTACAAGAATACATTTTTACTGTCTGGTTACAGGTGAAAGTGTTTCCAGGCGAGAGTAAATATGAAACATCTCTTCAAGAAAGCTCATGGCCTGTGTGGAATGAAGATTTCAAATTTCAATTAAAACAGCCGCCGGCGAAGAAACCAAACGAAAAAGTCGACCTTCAGACTCAACTCGCTGGACATTTTTTGTCGTTAACCATATACGCTATTTTGGAGGCACCGAAACCCGAATCCGAGAGAAGAAGAAGCGCAAAAACGTTAGACACTAAAAAAACTAATAAATTAACTGACGAAGAGGAAACCAAACCTAAAACTGGTTTTCTCGAAAAGACCTTCAGTAGTTTTAAGTCAACGAAAGCAGACGCTGCCTCGCAGAAGTTAATTTTAGAAAAACGGAGGACGGTGGGAGCGGCGACCTGGAACTTTGACTCCAAATTATTCCAGAACGATCTCAAGAATGGCTTAATAGGAACGCCTGACGTCTGGAGACCTATAAATGCTATCGCAAGTGGCCTTGTTGCTTCTGACTCAAGGGTAAAACATTTTTATATATACTTTTATTTATTATTAGCAACATACATCGACTTGATTTGATCGATTGCCGAGCTAGCGTCCTAATATGATGTTAGGATAATAGGATCCAACAGGACAATCTTTTTGTTTAAAGTGGAAGGGGGTCAATAAGGAAAAGTAGTTGAATAGGGGAATGGGACCGAAATGGGGCAAGCAATTTGAACACCGACATATAGACATTCAGTTTTAACAAAAACCTTAACCGCTAGGCTTCACTAAGAAATAAGTCGGAACTCGAATATGAAGTCAGTTTGGGGTTCGGTCGTTAACTAACGATTAAAAGATCGTCGTAATTACTACTGGTCTGTATTTTGTTTTATGTCGGTATTGAATAAGTCTCGTAAGTGAAATAAAATGTGGTCAAATTTTATTTTTATTCCGTTCGATGTAATTGGATTTTCTTTAACCCTTCGTGGGAAACCTTTTTGGAGCGTTTATGTTCTAACCGACAGAGGATTTCAATATAGCTGATCTTACGCTTCGGATGAAACAAGTAGTACAAAGCTTATATACTTACTGGGATTTGTTATAACAATTTTAAGTGAATAGTTTTGAAGGAGAAATAGCTTAACACATATTTATACATCGACTAGAAAAGAAATAATACAGGATGAATAGATGACGGGATGTCAGATAATATCTGTAGTAAATATTACATCCCTTATTTCAGGTGATGAAGTGTATAGAGTAAATTATATAGTTGAGTACGATGATATATGGCGACTAATAAAGGCTACGTTAAAACTTTGATGTTAGGTTTTAGAGTAGAGCCTTGCTAGGCAAAATAAATTTATTTAAAAACTAGCAACCTGAGCCCTTGTTCGGGTAGATATAGACAAAAATATAGCTAAGATTCCCTGCTGACAAAAGAGCTTTCTATCATTGTGTCATTTAAATAATTAGACTTCTTGTATGTATGATTCGTATCTAAATTCACCAAGTGTTTAAATAATAATCCTATTAATGATTGGCGCCGACAATAGAATAGCTTTGACCTCGACTGATCCAGGTTGGTATGTACCCTATTATAAAGATGACGCAACGTTACCTTGACTCGATTTTATGAAGACTTCTATATTGAAAATGTTATTTATGTATCTTCAATTTTGGTGATCAGCAGTGAGTCACAAACTAGTAAGTAAAATAAATAAACAATAAGGGTCATAAATATACTAGTTTTCCGAATTTAACACATATCTAAGTTATGCAAATATTTAAGTAATTATTTAATTTATGTAAGTTTACAGTGGTAGAGCCCGCAACAGCAACATATGTCGCACGAATGGGCCGGCTCGACCGGTGAAATACCACGACCTCACCTCTTTTTCTCGAATACAGGACCAGGCTCCAGGGGTGTAACAGCTTAGTGACGTAAGATAAATAAAATATAAGTGTATAGTTATTTTTTATTTATTTTTCCTTATTAGATCATTCGGTTATCGTGTCTCTAAAATGCTGCATAAAAATAATAAAACACAATTTGTAACTAAAATATCGTTATCTAACTTCTATGAAAACATAACCGAGCGCCTGTAATGTTATATATTGGTATAACTCTAGTAAGTCTCTAAAACAGAAATAGATGTACTAATAACTTTTGATTGAAGCGCCAATAGCCTCACGGTTAAAGGAGCGGGTTGCCGATCATGAGGTCGTAGGTTCGAATCCGCCATTAGGCTATCGGCATGAACCATGTCCTAGCTCAAGGTTTTAAGCATGGTTGGAATGAATAAACAAAATATTAGTAAATAATTTCAATAATCTACTGATATTAAAAAAAATAACTTTCTAACCTAACCTGCTAACTTATTTAACGTAACCAAAGCTTATAAAGCTCTGGCTCTGGCTAGGCAGCAGAATTCTCGAATTGAGAGGAACATTTTGTATATTATAGTAGTCAGTGTCAATCAACCTTATGTTTGAATATCGTTTTCAGAGGGAGAACAAGAAGGGTCAATTGGAAGTGACGCTGCTGTACGCGGCGAGCGAGGACGGCCTCAACGACACGGTGCAGCTCACCGTGAACCGCCTGCGCTGCAGCGTGCAGACCATGCAGGAACACGAGCAGTATAAAGGTGAGCGAACATTAATACATGCAAAAGAGAACGTCTCTTAACATTTTCACATAATAGTAGAAATTTCCGCTATCCAATTCTAATTAAAGCATTTGCTTTAGCCGGATTCATTAAAACATGAAACCTTTTTAATCCGCGATTGTTATATCCTTAAGTGCTTTGTTGCCAATGCTATGTCGCACCCTTGCTAATATAATTAATGTGGTAATTCAAAGTAAAGCCAAGGCTTGCTTCCGAGTTACTCCTACATTGAAGCTTCTTACTTTATAAGGAATAGTTTTATAGAGACGGTAGAGAAGGAATTCTAGCCGTTATAGAAATATTTGTGTCATTGCTTGTTCTATATAGTATTTAATTCCTTACCAGAAGTTTTTCAAAATGTACTAATATCAATGGCTAAAAATATCAAAGCATAAAAATTAGCATTGAGCAACCAAAAAATCATATCGCTTCCACTAAAGGACCAGTCAGTCTGCCATTACTTCTTTATAATACAACCAGGCAGCCGCCAACAAGCGACCGCCACCCATAACACATGTGCCATTACATTACTGTTATAATTAATGTTTTCTAATGTATTTTTTTGGTAAATCTTAGCAAATTAATGAAAATTATGTACATCATTTCAACAACTTTGTAATGGTTCCACGACAATGACTGAATGGCCGACGTAATGTTTTCCAGATCCTAGACCTTTGGTCCCCTGCTGCCCTCATCCAGTGGACCCGCAACCTTGAACATATAAAATTTTCGTTGCTCAATTTTAATAAAAGCTTAATCCCGTTTAGTTCAACGATGTGACCGTATTGTCCCGGAATCTTAATATTATTGATTGCTTAGTTGACGATACTAAGTCGACGATTTGATATTAAAGAAAAATGTATGATAGCAATTAAATCTGGGCACAGGCATAATAAAAACACGCACCCCCGCCGCTCTACTGAGCGCAATAACCAGATATGGTGTACTCAAACATTTAAAATTTTACTCTAATCATCCTTTTTACCTTCCAGTAGACTTCGGCAACCTTGACTAAATATTCTGTCCATTTTGTGGCAAGGCGTAGGTACGGCCCATCGGCCTGCATTATGATTCTGATATGTCCTGTATATGCCATACTTAATTCACCATCGTTATGTAATTGAAGCTTTTGGAAAAATGGAGAATATTCAAGCCTCGATTGCCATCTCGGAGTGCGGCCTCTGCCGATTGAAATAAACCGCTCCTCTGAATATATACTTAAAGCCGCGTTATCAATTGTGGAATGTAATCATTTTTAGTTATTAGCAACAATCACCACGTCTGTTTACCGGTATTAGAATCCCTAAAGAATAATTAAACATTTTCGTTAGCGCTAGCCGTTTCTGAGGATTGTGATAACCTATTTGTATAACTATGCGTAATTACCATGAATAAAAAATACAAGCTATAAAAGATGGTACTGAGCTGTCTGTAAGTATCCTTGTACCCGATGTACAAAGGATAAGCTCGGTTGGTTTTTATTGCGCGTCTGCTATTGTTTGTTCGCCTTCGATAAATAAATATGTTGCGACAGAATCTCTCGAGGGGTAAAATGCTAATGAGTTTAGAGATGCTTTGTAATGTTGATTAAACATTGTATTTGTACTGAAGTTTAGATACCTCATATCAAAAGTATTTATGAACAAAGAAAGGCTGATCTGATTTAACTATTGTGGATTAAAAAAATAAATTTCTGCAGAGAAGCAAGTATGGACATCAAAAGGCCGAGGTTCAGGAAAAAAATGTAGACAATATTAAGAAGCACGAGTTGTTATTATAATTTTTTAACTTAAAAACAATTGAGTCATTTTATGCCATGTTCAAAAACTTCAACTATGTTCACTACTGTATTATTTCAATTATCCGTGGGGACAATCGCTTGCGTCTTTTGATCTGTACATTTCAAGATATTATGTCTACTTAGTCCTTTTTTATTTCAGAGGTTACCCTGCGTGGAAACCAAAATAAATTGCGGTTACTATAGATATAAATAACTAAGTAAATTCTATCGCACCTAGTACGACCTTTGTAAAATAGGAATTGTATCAACGACACTATTGTGTAAACGTTTTTAAAGCACTTTCAGTAGACATTTGCCAGCTTACGAACTGTCAATAGTTATTTCGTCTCGCCCTTATCTAAGCGGGGAAGACATATAGCGCTTCCTAAATTTCGTCTTAAAAATAAAGGGCTGAGCGAATTTGTCGTCCGAATCACTTTCTTAACAATATTATATCATCTATGGTTAGCTTTTTAATATGTGGAGAAAAACTAATCAACTATTGACAAAACTATAAGCAAAATTGACCGTAATCTGATGTTAATACAGGTTTTAAGATTAAGACACTCGATTTTTTTCCGTAGTTCCTATTATTATTGGTCCTGTATAATATAACATTGAAGTGCCATATTATAGTATAAAAGCCAATTACCCACTTACTCGGCCCTGTCGGTTTGTTATATGTTAAAAGGCCACGGCCTACGTTCCGAGGAGACTAGATGTGGGCGATCGCCGCATGACAACTTGCGCAACTCATGGCGTATTAAATAGGAGAGAGCACGCGGGTCCCCGCTGCGTCTGCGCTGAATCATAAGTACCGAGCTAACTGTCCGCTGCCGGTGTGCGACAGGTGGCAGCTGTCGCGAACATAAATGGAATTCCATTCGAAATTTTAATTGTGTAAGTTTATGGACCCTACAATTGATAGCACATTAACAGTAGCAGTCATTACCACAATGAATATGTTACTATTATAGGAGAGATAGTCACTTACTTTTACTTATAGCCTATTTATTTTTAGTTTGATTAATTCAAAATAGATTAGGTAGGACGTGACAGCTAGGTCATAAAAATAGGTGATAAAAAATGAACATAAGTAATGAATGTATTACTTTATTAAATTTAATTTATCTGTAACGCATAAATACATTTCAGCTTTCTACGCTTCTTTTTTAATCTCCAAAGCTCACACATCTCCGTGGTCTTTGTTAAATTCAATGTATTTGTAACACTTGTAATTTTTTCTCCATAGAAACTTTGAGTATCACAAATCTTATATACTTCTGTTGCTTCTGGTCTTCTGGTCTGTTCGCAATATTCTTAAAAATGTCCCAGAAGTTTTCTCTTCAGGTATTTCTACATACTAATAGCTTTCAGCCTATCTGTCTAATTGCAATAAACTTAAAAGCTTCTCAATTTAGTTTCCCGCCGATAAACGAAGAGATTTATGATGAAGGTTTTAGTATATAATTCATAAAGGGTTTGAGCAAATTGCCTAAAATATGAGGACGATTGTTGAAGAAGACCTGATGTGTTAGTACACGACATCACAATAGAAAAAATATTTTTTATTGCTTTGCTTGGAAAAGTTTAATTTTTAAGATCCTACCATTTGGATTGTACGTCTGTCTGACAATGAAAGAGTTTTGTGAAGTTTTCCTCGCCTAAAAGGTGTAGGAATCTTATTTAAACAGATTTTTTTTTAAATTTAGGTTTGCGTTGAAATTCAATATATAATTCATTCTTACAACATTTAGTAAAGATTAATTGAAAAAGTTGTCACTGAAGTTAATAATAAGATTTCTGTTCCCAGCGCCGCTATACTTGAAAGCAACGATATTGGAGGCGAGCAAAGCGGAGTGTTATTGGAAGAGCGATCGATTCGTGCCCACCATATCCGCCAGATGGGACCCGAAGTCGTCCACTGTGAAACTCATCGTGTTTAAAGCGAATTTGACCAAAGTCAGCATCTACATAAGTCTCGGATGCAAGACGAAAATGGCGAAAAAGGAAATATTAGGTAAAGCGACCATCGACGAAAAGTCTCGCTATGCGGACAGCTGGAAGGAATGCCTCCGACAACCTGGCATTCCTAAAGCGTTCTGGATTAATTTCGAATAACTTAAATACGTATACATCCACGACCTGCCTGATTGTTATGCACATAAGCGGGGTTGGCAACGCTTTAAAACGCTTAGCATTATATTATTCTCGTACAAAAGAGAAGTCAGCACAGCGGAATGAAAGATTAATTCAATTAAATTTTAAAACCGCACCTAAAGTGGCTTACTAAGTGATACGATTGAAAGAGAGGTATTTTAAGTATCCCTACGTAAGTACATAACTACGGAAGAATGGGGAAATTATTAGTGCTGAGATATTTTGATGCAAATAATTACTTAATACTTCTACTTCACCCTGGCACTTATTGAGCTCTTGGTATTGACGCATTTATGCAGCATCAGTTAGCAGTGCACGACTCTTGAACTTTTGCAAAGCTAAGTAGTATTTGGTTTTATTTCCAATTTCGACCATCATAATTATTGTGAATCTAATGGATAAACTGGAGAGAAAAAGGTATTCATCCATTTAGTCTTCACTTTCTTATATTAAGATGATAGCAGATTTTATGTGAAAGTATTTATCCTACATTAAAATGACAATAACTATATAATAAGTATTGACTGTATTACCCATTGCTTATGTATAATGTATGTGATTTAATGTTGTGACTTACTTGTTTATAGAATTTATTTATTCACCATAAAAATTGATTGTCCATTAAAATAAATAAGACTGTAAGTATTGAAAGTATGTTATAAGAAACTATATGACAAATTTTATATCGTTGCACAAAAATTAAATATTTTGTACTAAACATGTATTATCATTTGGATTTAGAATAGCACCGCCACCGCCCGACCAAACACAATACTTTGGTTTTTTCCACTATTTATAGCATAAATAATCGAGTTCCAACAAAAAACATTATATCGTTTTTATTTGGTCTGTCCTAATTTTGACAACATATTATTCTATCAGGTCTATCTTGCTAGCTTACAGCCATCTCCTGGCATTTAATCATAATCTCTGATCGAGATTCTTTCGATAAATGTGTGTCATCCAAAATGGAATATATCTTTTTTTAATTTCTGGTTGCCAGCCTTTATGGAGGGCAAGGAGGAAGGTGTATAAAAACATGAGAGCACCTCACTCATCAAACAACGCAGATGCATAAAATCGTATGTCATACCAGCCTTCTGTGAAGTCGCCAATTCATTTAACGGCCGAGGCTGATGCGGAGATCTGTCTTTAAAGTATGTACAGTCAGAGGTATAAATAAATATGTGATTAAATAAAATATGATAATAATATGTGCTCACCCCTCTAACCCAGAGGGTTAGACAGAGATCACGGATTTCCATGTGGCGCGATCCTGGTACACCACTCGCTTCTTGACGCATCGGAGCATAGTACATGTTTTTCGCTTACATGTATTTCTTTTATCGCCCATTAGTAAGTCGAGTAAGATCGATATAAGTTTTAGGGCGTCCTTGCTATAAATTCAACATTCATTTGGTTCGTTGTTCTCTCTTCTCTTCATTCATCCTTTCAACAAAAAAAAATATGTTATTTAAAATATGTTGTAAGTAGGAAACAATGACAAACTAGCTGTACTGGGTGTGCACAGAGATAGTGTCTTGTAACAGCCATGTGTCATATAGATAACAGAATAACGTTAGTACACTGAGAGCTACCGCCGCTGGAATTAACCTTTATTTAACGTGAATCGCGTGAAATGTACCACATCATTAATAGCATATTATGTACCATAACATTTATGTTACCTGAGTACGGTAGGTTTTTCTACATAATTTTACATTTTTACCTAATTAAGTAGCACCCTGAGCTAATATAGGGAAGGAAAAGTAATGAGCATACCAATTGACGGTACAGACATAAAGGTAAACTAAATGTTTAAAGTCATAACAAAAAGAAAGAGTATCATCTCATGGCCTGTTTCATTTCACAGATTTCAATGAAATTTTGCATATACATTCGGTAGGTCTGAGAATAGGTTTTTGTCTATTTATAATATTATAAATGTGAATGTCAACCGATCACCATGAAACTTTGTACACATATCTTTTGAGGTATTAGAAGTAACAGGATATTTCTTATGAAAAAAATAGTATATAAAAAGCGATGTATGTATGTTCCCTATAGAAACTCTGAAACGGCTGGACCGATTTCGATGAAATTTACAGGGATTGTCCAGATAGGCACACCGGGTGTTCCTGTGTTTTGTAGCGATCGGATTAACATAATTAGTGGTACCCGGGTGAAGCCGGGGCGGGTCACTAGTATTATTATATTAATGAAATATTTTTACTAAAATTCTTAACAATTCTTGCTAACCTTAAACTTGTGCTAAGACAAGGTTTACAAAACATGGTCGATTCGAACCCACGACCATGTGTATGTTTCGCAGTGCACCTTTAAACCTTAACTATTAGAGTATTGGCGCTTATAAACAGCAAAACTTAATATTAAAATAGTCATTGTATTAATAATTTATAAGTACCTTAACTTATGTACCTACACTTTGTATCACTTGGTCGCGGGATTACAACGATATGATTACAGTAAATTTCAATTATTAAATTATACGTGATGAAATGTGATGTACATTGTTTCACTAGTTGGGTCATTGGTATTATTATATTTTACTTTAAAATAAGTGTTGTTAATGATGTTCATATTTTTCGCCTCAAACGTTTTTCATGAATGTTTGCTATTAAATTTTTAAAGGCGTTGCTAATATTATCTGTTAGGCACAAGATGCTGATCGATCTTTCAATCGCTATCCCTAGTGCGATTTAAACTAACAATATTTACAATTTTACCCTGAAAATTATTTTTTTTTACAAAACATACAATAGATTGAGTGTTTGACTTAGTGGACCAGCGTTACATAATGTATGAAGTTAAGCTCGTTGTCTCATTACTGTGCTTACCAAAATACTATACAATACAAATGCAATTTTGTTATTTTAAACTAGGGTTCTTGCAGGTGATCGGCAGTAGATACAACTGCAGCCGTCGACTTCGTCGTCGTCGTTTTGCGGCTCTTTAGTACGGAAGCTAGACCGGATTCAAAAATAGACGAAGAAAAACTTTTATTAGCTTTACTTCGCTGTCGTTGAAAACGAAAGGGAAAGATATTTCCATGGCGTGTTGCAGAAATATTAATCTATAGAGTGAATATTTACAAGAATAGTTTTTGACGCTGTATCCACGTTTACGAAGGAACGAATCAAAATTAATTACTTTTACTACGAAAACGAAACTAGCACCAAAAATTTTAAGCGCTTCCTTTAGGTTATTATTGAGATGATGGGGCTTATTTTTTTGGCGTATGAGGTCGACTAATAAAATAATCTATTCATATAAATAAAATAAAAATGTAGCTGATCGCTGTCTAAACATGGACGATATTAGAGAAAAACGATTACTGGGGGCCTTTATAAACGCAATAAAATCCAAAACGATTATTATTTGTATTTTTTTTCTGTTTGTGCACGCTAATCGGCTTAACCGAGCTTCACTTAAAATTTAGTGCTTGTTTTATCTCAATCGGCCCATAAATAAAAAAAATATATCAATTTAAGGAACCATGTCGGACATTTGTTTGGACCTAAGGTCAGAGTTTGACCAATCATATGTGATTGTTAAACTGTGCTACGGTCATACTGTGTCGACCCCACATACAAGGGAAAAGGGCAGGGAGATAATGACGAGGATAGCGTAGTATTAAGTAGGTAATATCATATCGTTTAACTAAAATTAGAGAGCGGGTGAAACCATGGGGCAAAGCTAGCACGACATAGGTGCAAATGTCGACGGTTGACAAGTTTGCCTTTGTAAGGACACTAATATTGAGACCGGCGGTAAAGCCAATGATTATTTTTAGAAAAATAAATGAATAAATGGCAATCCGTATTTTATTGTTACTTGGTGTATATTTATGAGAAGTTTTAACTTCTATACATATTCCATGTTTATTGCGTAATTGTTACTGTCGCTGTAGCTCTGCCCTGTACTTACCCTCACGCGTTAACGAACTGCCGACTAACAAATATAAACAATCATGTCATCAATTCATTAACTGATTTTGAAGTCTTATTTTATATACAATGAATTAAAATAAATAAACTGGGCTGTGGAGAGATTAAATAAATACGAGGTAGATGTTTCGTATCAATGTAAAGTAATAAGAAAAATCTAAAACGTTTCAATACGAACATAAACATTAATTCGTAATGGTTTAAGCCGTAGGGACCTTGAACTCGGTTCACGTTCATTGCCGATAGCTTGTGATTCGTTAGGGGAATAGATATTTCTGTTTTCATTATTGGCGAGTAATAGATGCATAATTAAAATTTACGATCGCTCGCTGACAATTCGTCACGACCACGACATTAGTTTAACGGTACGTTATAATAATTTGGGCGCGAACTGAACTGAAGTCACACTTTGTCTTTGAGTTATCGCCTTGTGTGTCTTGTATCTCGAAGCTGTGTAAATATGTAATTACTAACGGTCAATGAACTTCTCGTTATCATTTCCCGTGTTGAAACAATTTTAAAGGTAACATTGGGTTTTGTTTGTTTATCTGTCTAAAAGAAAAGTTACTACTTTCAGATTAAAATATTCCTATAGTAATCACATATACAATTTTTGAATAATTTTAAAAAATAAATGTCGTGTTTTAATGTTTCCATCTCCTTATTTTTGCAATATTGCTACCGGATAAAAAAATTACAATATCCTTATGTTTAAATTAAAATCTACAAAGATATCTGTGTATTTTATTATTATTATGAAATAATATTGAAATATGTAGTGAGAGTTATTTTATATTAAAATATTTATTGATTCATACATTTAATTCATAATCATCAATTACCAACCAATAACCTACATATTTATTTAATGGCATCTTGAAAGAGTACTCATAGTGGCAGATTCGTTCTATTTAATTGGTTACAGATAAAATATAATTTATCTATAAACTTACGCGGGTAACATTAACCTAGTTTTTTTTTAAATATTATTTTATATCGTATCAATTGTAAGCGTATGATTGTAATTTAGAATTTTTTCTAACGCTACGGTATCGATGTGCGCGGGAGAGAATATATTTGGGATAAACGGAAAGCAAGCGAGCCGTGCGCTTGCGACTGAGCCGGAGCTAGTTCGGTTGTGCTCTAGCAGCGGACATGTTGCCTCTCAGAATCACTACGAAATAGTCAATCGATTTATGCTTCATTCAATTAAACTGTCTATCACGGACGTTGGTTTCTTTAGGTAAGTTATTTTTATTTTTTTATAGTTTGTTCTTATTTATTGGAAGTGAAAACCATTCTGGTTTGGATGCACTTTCAAGTTGCAAAACCGGAAGGGATTTATTTACGCTCTTTCACTAGAATTAGTTTTACATGGAAGTAGTATGTAGTATTTTTAATTGTCAATTACTTATAAAGTTTTAATTAAATATGTAAATTTGGATAATACGGCTCTTAGAATTTGTTTAAATTAAACTCTTTTCTTACAAGCTACATTGAACAAGGTATTAGAAGTTGGAAACAATTAATATATTTTACACATTATATTGGCAATATGACGGACATGTACCCGAATCCCGTTTTTTTGTTAGTTTGTTCTTCCCAAAAATAAAAAAAATGATTAAATATGTACCCTTCGCGCCTTCTGTCGCATCGTACTTTTACTATCTTCCCGCATTAAACCGTGGATGTTACCGTCAATGTTTTTCTATTTCAATACCGAACGTTACCCAAATTACATGTTTGTATACTGCGCCGAACAAGTTTGCAAGGCTTGTAGTTTACAACGCGAGACGCCTTGTACTTGAAGCTTACTTTTCGTCACATTGGATAGTTGAAAGAGTTCAAAAAGGTTAGGTAAGGCAATTCCATTTTCTCAGAGTTTAATATGAGCCAAATGTTTCTTTCTGTGGTAAACGGCGGGAAATAAACAACCGGTTCGCTAATTTAGAATAAGTCAGCGATGTGATCAGATAGGTATAGACGAGGAAAGGGAGAGGGGATGGACTATTCGGTACCTCAACGACTTTTTTGTGACTCACTACTTACTCAATCACTTTAACTGTTTTGGTACTCTCACTCAAACAAAATACACTACTAACCATCATGCAGAAGTTAAATGCAGAGGCATTTTGTGGTCACGATCGCCTGTCGATGCAACAGGTTTTACCACTTTTTTATTCCGAATAATAAATAAATTACAGGCGACGACAGGAGTTGAATGAATTTAACTAATATTTCACACTTCTATGTTACAACCAATTAATAAGATGGAATCCCGCCGAATCCCTTTTTCTTACACATCTTTATCCACTCTCGGGTTCTAACCAACTGGTCCTCTGGCCAATATAGGCCGGTAACGCATTCGCGACTCATTTAATTATTGTGATTATCAATGAAAGACTAAAAGTTAGTGGACATTGACAACATTTAACATCCATGCACAATTGGGACTGATGTCTGTAACAAAAAAGGGTAGATAGAGGCTGAGGATTTCGATTTTGTTCATGCATATACATATATCTCACCAAACGTGCTCATCACTTGGCATAATAAAAACCAAAAAATGAGCTGAATTTTATGAAGCTTTTCAATTTCAACACATTTGCACATTGTTCGTTCAATTATCTCAATAACATTATTGTACACACAATGAAATGTTAACAAAACATTATTTTATATGACCGTTCAATTAGAGCGGGAATAGTAGAACTGTTCTCTCACGACTTTGCTACACTAATCTACACGCACAGATGTAGCTAATATTCTTAAAAAGAAAAGTGATTCGGCAAAATGGCAATTTCAAATCGAAAATATTAAGTTTGGTATCGTACATGGTAATCGCAATATCGCAGACTTTATATATATATATATATATATATATATATATATATATGTGTGTGTGTGTGTGTGTGTGTGTGTAAATGTAAATATATAATTTTAAAATGCATTTTATCATGTTTGTTCTTTCGATGACAGGACTATTTGCCTAGGAAGAGAAAACGGTTCGGTAATGATTAAAATTAATGCTATTACAAGTTTATATAGATTGTTAATTAAACTAAATTTTAAATTTAACATATATGTCATCTTATTTTGACACCACAATAAAGTATATTCTATTTACCGTTCAAATATTATGCTGCTTAACCAAGGAGTACCTAATAATTTTTCGAGCACCTAAATTTTAGCAGTCCGCGGAGATATGCATTTATACAAACGGGTTGAAAATGTATTAAACTTGTGATGACTCGAGACTGTAATCTGGGAAAATAAAGTTTAAATTTTGTTTAATCTTTACTATATTTGGCTAATATAACTTTATTTAAAGGAACGCGAAAGTTCGAATTAAGAAAATTCATCTCACGTCCAAGTCACGTACTTGCATATTTTGTGGAAAATGAAAGCGCAGCAATTTACAGAGACGATGCATTTCTTGCAGCGACGAAAAGAAAGACGAATTCCTGTGTTTGAACAAAATTATCCAGAAACTACACGGAGATAATACAAATACCAACCGAATGATAATGCTATGCTAACACTGCGACTGGTCTGGTCACTGGGCACATGAGAATTGGTGTTTTAAGTGCGGTCCAGATTTTCTTAATGCTATTCTAATTTCACATTTAGTACAATCAGCTATAATTTGTAGTCTGATTATAAAATGCCTCGAAGAACAAAAAATGCAGTATTAGCCAACTGGAACGGCAAAAGGGCAATATTGAGATGTACAACACCCCGGCCGGCCCATTCGTGCAACAGATGTTGTTGCGGGCTCTACCACTGTGGAAGCCGAAGCGTGGATTTCTGTACATCCTAGAGCGCGTCATATTTACATATCGGAGGCACCTTGTACCCTATTAAGTACCGTACACCACATCATCAAGTCAGCGATGTGATCAGATAGGTATAGACGAGGAAAGGGAGAGGGGATGGACTATTCGGTACCTCAACTACTTTTTTGTGACTCACTACTTACTCAATCACTTTAACTGTTTTGGTACTCTCACTCAAACAAAATACACTACTAACCATCATGCAGAAGTTAAATGCAGAGGCATTTTGTGGTCACGATCGCCTGTCGATGCAACAGGTTTTACCACTTTTTTATTCCGAATAATAAATAAATTACAGGCGACGACAGGAGTTGAATGAATTTAACTAATATTTCACACTTCTATGTTACAACCAATTAATAAGATGGAATCCCGCCGAATCCTTTTTTCTTACACATCTTTATCCACTCTCGGGTTCTAACCAACTGGTCCTCTGGCCAATATAGGCTGGTAACGCATTCGCGACTCATTTAATTATTGTGATTATCAATGAAAGACTAAAAGTTAGTGGACATTGACAACATTTAACATCCATGCACAATTGGGACTGATGTCTGTAACAAAAAAGGGTAGATAGAGGCTGAGGATTTCGATTTTGTTCATGCATATACATATATCTCACCAAACGTGCTCATCACTTGGCATAATAAAAACCAAAAAATGAGCTGAATTTTATGAAGCTTTTCAATTTCAACACATTTGCACATTGTTCGTTCAATTATCTCAATAACATTATTGTACACACAATGAAATGTTAACAAAACATTATTTTATATGACCGTTCAATTAGAGCGGGAATAGTAGAACTGTTCTCTCACGACTTTGCTACACTAATCTACACGCACAGATGTAGCTAATATTCTTAAAAAGAAAAGTGATTCGGCAAAATGGCAATTTCAAATCGAAAATATTAAGTTTGGTATCGTACATGGTAATCGCAATATCGCAGACTTTATATATATATATATATATATATATATATATATATATATATATATATATGTGTGTGTGTGTGTGTGTGTGTGTGTGTGTAAATGTAAATATATAATTTTAAAATGCATTTTATCATGTTTGTTCTTTCGATGACAGGACTATTTGCCTAGGAAGAGAAAACGGTTCGGTAATGATTAAAATTAATGCTATTACAAGTTTATATAGATTGTTAATTAAACTAAATTTTAAATTTAACATATATGTCATCTTATTTTGACACCACAATAAAGTATATTCTATTTACCGTTCAAATATTATGCTGCTTAACCAAGGAGTACCTAATAATTTTTCGAGCACCTAAATTTTAGCAGTCCGCGGAGATATGCATTTATACAAACGGGTTGAAAATGTATTAAACTTGTGATGACTCGAGACTGTAATCTGGGAAAATAAAGTTTAAATTTTGTTTAATCTTTACTATATTTGGCTAATATAACTTTATTTAAAGGAACGCGAAAGTTCGAATTAAGAAAATTCATCTCACGTCCAAGTCACGTACTTGCATATTTTGTGGAAAATGAAAGCGCAGCAATTTACAGAGACGATGCATTTCTTGCAGCGACGAAAAGAAAGACGAATTCCTGTGTTTGAACAAAATTATCCAGAAACTACACGGAGATAATACAAATACCAACCGAATGATAATGCTATGCTAACACTGCGACTGGTCTGGTCACTGGGCACATGAGAATTGGTGTTTTAAGTGCGGTCCAGATTTTCTTAATGCTATTCTAATTTCACATTTAGTACAATCAGCTATAATTTGTAGTCTGATTATAAAATGCCTCGAAGAACAAAAAATGCAGTATTAGCCAACTGGAACGGCAAAAGGGCAATATTGAGATGTACAACACCCCGGCCGGCCCATTCGTGCAACAGATGTTGTTGCGGGCTCTACCACTGTGGAAGCCGAAGCGTGGATTTCTGTACATCCTAGAGCGCGTCATATTTACATATCGGAGGCACCTTGTACCCTATTAAGTACCGTACACCACATCATCAAGTCAGCGATGTGATCAGATAGGTATAGACGAGGAAAGGGAGAGGGGATGGACTATTCGGTACCTCAACTACTTTTTTGTGACTCACTACTTACTCAATCACTTTAACTGTTTTGGTACTCTCACTCAAACAAAATACACTACTAACCATCATGCAGAAGTTAAATGCAGAGGCATTTTGTGGTCACGATCGCCTGTCGATGCAACAGGTTTTACCACTTTTTTATTCCGAATAATAAATAAATTACAGGCGACGACAGGAGTTGAATGAATTTAACTAATATTTCACACTTCTATGTTACAACCAATTAATAAGATGGAATCCCGCCGAATCCTTTTTTCTTACACATCTTTATCCACTCTCGGGTTCTAACCAACTGGTCCTCTGGCCAATATAGGCTGGTAACGCATTCGCGACTCATTTAATTATTGTGATTATCAATGAAAGACTAAAAGTTAGTGGACATTGACAACATTTAACATCCATGCACAATTGGGACTGATGTCTGTAACAAAAAAGGGTAGATAGAGGCTGAGGATTTCGATTTTGTTCATGCATATACATATATCTCACCAAACGTGCTCATCACTTGGCATAATAAAAACCAAAAAATGAGCTGAATTTTATGAAGCTTTTCAATTTCAACACATTTGCACATTGTTCGTTCAATTATCTCAATAACATTATTGTACACACAATGAAATGTTAACAAAACATTATTTTATATGACCGTTCAATTAGATCGGGAATAGTAGAACTGTTCTCTCACGACTTTGCTACACTAATCTACACGCACAGATGTAGCTAATATTCTTAAAAAGAAAAGTGATTCGGCAAAATGGCAATTTCAAATCGAAAATATTAAGTTTGGTATCGTACATGGTAATCGCAATATCGCAGACTTTATATACATATATATATATATATATAGGCATATATATATATATATATAGGCATATATATATATATATGTGTGTGTGTGTGTGTGTGTGTGTGTGTAAATGTAAATATATAATTTTAAAATGCATTTTATCATGTTTGTTCTTTCGATGACAGGACTATTTGCCTAGGAAGAGAAAACGGTTCGGTAATGATTAAAATTAATGCTATTACAAGTTTATATAGATTGTTAATTAAACTAAATTTTAAATTTAACATATATGTCATCTTATTTTGACACCACAATAAAGTATATTCTATTTACCGTTCAAATATTATGCTGCTTAACCAAGGAGTACCTAATAATTTTTCGAGCACCTAAATTTTAGCAGTCCGCGGAGATATGCATTTATACAAACGGGTTGAAAATGTATTAAACTTGTGATGACTCGAGACTGTAATCTGGGAAAATAAAGTTTAAATTTTGTTTAATCTTTACTATATTTGGCTAATATAACTTTATTTAAAGGAACGCGAAAGTTCGAATTAAGAAAATTCATCTCACGTCCAAGTCACGTACTTGCATATTTTGTGGAAAATGAAAGCGCAGCAATTTACAGAGACGATGCATTTCTTGCAGCGACGAAAAGAAAGACGAATTCCTGTGTTTGAACAAAATTATCCAGAAACTACACGGAGATAATACAAATACCAACCGAATGATAATGCTATGCTAACACTGCGACTGGTCTGGTCACTGGGCACATGAGAATTGGTGTTTTAAGTGCGGTCCAGATTTTCTTAATGCTATTCTAATTTCACATTTAGTACAATCAGCTATAATTTGTAGTCTGATTATAAAATGCCTCGAAGAACAAAAAATGCAGTATTAGCCAACTGGAACGGCAAAAGGGCAATATTGAGATGTACAACACCCCGGCCGGCCCATTCGTGCAACAGATGTTGTTGCGGGCTCTACCACTGTGGAAGCCGAAGCGTGGATTTCTGTACATCCTCGACGCCGCTACAGACCGTCGAGCCGAACGGACGTGCTTTGTTCGCGCTCAACATCTGTCGCTCTGCCTGACTTAAGTCGGGCCATCCGCCGTGCAGGTGCGCGTCATTAGCGCGCCGCCGCCCTTTGTTCGCGAGCCGCCTGTTCGGCGTAATTTTTATTGCGCCGGCCATCTGGCAAGTGAATTTCTCGTTTCTTGGGAACGTTAACGTCTTAATTAGGTTGTTATTGTTTCCGTTTCTGGGAACAGCGTGTGCAAGGCGTTGCGAAGTGCAGTTTTGACTGCGCGGAACAACAACTTAGCGACGCATTTTGAAAAAACCCTAGCGGATACCTAACGGTGACAACGAAGCTAGTCAGGTAGACCCGTTCGCCCGCGTTTCCCCGTCTGGGAACCGCGAAATTCGGAAGGGACCTCCACCACTGGCCTTGGGTAGTGCCCTAGTCAATGTTGGTCCACGTATTGGCCATTTAGAGCCCACGGGTAGTTATAGTTAGTACCTAAGTACACACCCGAGTGCACACAAGATCGGCACTCGGACGCACTAGGGCTACACGCAGTAGGCACACATCCTCCCTGCCTAACCCAGCAGGGAGGGAGCTAGGGATACACACCCCGGCCTCCCACCGGGACCGCCTGCTTACTAAAGTAGGATAGTTAGGAGCTTCAGAGTAACGTCAGACAAAATGGCGGAAGCAAGCGCCCTATTTGAGTTCATCCGGGAGAACTTCCCGGACGTTTTTAAGGCATTTACGGCCTCTCAGTTAGGCGCGCAAACCAGGCCCCAATCCGCCGTCTCAAGCGCCGCGTCCTCCTCCGGCTCCAGCGACTCGGAAATGGAGTTAGATTCTCCCCTATCCCCCGAAAATCCCGAGGACAAAGGCGGCCTATTTACGGTCGTCGAAAACAAAAAGAAGCGCAAGAAGCGCTCTTCCCCCGCTGCCTCATTAGCCTCCTCTCCTGTGCCATCAAAGGCACACAAACCAGAGCCCAACGCGGTAGCTGGACCATCTCAGCCCACTTCAGCCCCCATCCCCGCCCTTATGGCAATCCCCGTAGCGTTGCCCAAGCCTACCCCAGCCCCGCAGGTTAAGCCTGCCGCCCCAGCTGTACCACAAGGTCCCCCCGCGCCTCGCGCGCCGCAGGACAAAAGGCCCCCCCCAATATACGTCCAAGCCCAGGACAAATGGCCGATGATACAGTCGGCCATGTCCAACAAATATAAAATAGCCGCTACAGCGACGGCCCAAGGCATCAAAATGCAGCTCGAGACTGCTGATGCTTTCCGGCACGTAACCCGCTTCCTCCATGAAAAGGAGGTGTACTTCCATACTTACACACTCGCTGAAGATCGCATTTTAAGGGTCGTTGTAAAACGCATCCCTAAGGAAATCCCGCTAGAGGAAATCGCCCAGTCCCTTAAGGACCAAAAACTCCCAGTCTTAGGTGTCTATCGTATGACGAATAGACGTACTCGAGCCCCTATCGATCTAGTGCAAGTTCACTTAGAACTCACGCCTGAGGGCAAATCAATCTTCGACATCAAGTCGATCTGCGGCCTTAGTGGCTTGGTGGTGGAGCCGCCGCGTAAAGGCGCTCTACCGGGCCAATGCCACAAGTGCCAAATGTACGGGCACGCAGCCCGTAACTGTTTCGCCCGCCCTAGGTGCGTCAAGTGCCTAGGTGACCACGGCACCTTTGATTGTCCCCGTCCGAAGGACAAAACACAACTGGCCACTTTTGGCCCCCCCGCCTGTGTCCTCTGCCAATCGCAGGGACACACTGCTAATTACCTTGGGTGCCCAAAAGCACCCAAGCGTAAACAGCAGCCCCAGCAACCATCTCGCCAGCCAGTAAGACGTCCCCAACCAGTGCCAACATCGGCATCCTTCCCTCCTCTGCGCCCCGCGTGGCAAACAACCACTCCACTGGCCTCCGCATGGTTCAAGCCGAGCCCCACCGTTACCGCGATTCCTCATCACGCAGGTAATAAACCGGCACCCGCCAAGCCGGTTGCACCCGTAAAAACGGCAGAGACCAATCCATTCGAGTCTCTAAACAGGCTAGGAAGCCTAGATATGGAGGAGGTCCTCACCTTCGCCGACGAGTACTTAAACGCATCCGGAAATATAGGCACGCGTCTATATTTAATTCGTAAATACAAGCACATTGTTAGTGCTCTTGAGTTTAATTAGCCGTTGCAGAGAAAGATAAAACTAAAAGTAAAAACAGTCCTCCGACCCTCGCGCGCAATAATGGTCGAGTTAAACCGCAATCGATTAACGTAGCATTTTATAACGCGAACGGCGTCAAAACACAACGCGAAGAAATTTGTAACTTCCTCCGTGACCACCAAGTCGACGTACTACTCGTGCAGGAAACATTTCTTAAGCCTGCAACAAGGGACCCGAATGTCCCAAATTATAAAGTCGTTAGGAACGATAGGGCCGGCGCCCCGGGCGGCGGCACTATGGTTTACTATAAAAAATCCCTGCACTGCGTACCGATCGACACGCCCGCGCTAACGCACTTAGAGGCTTCGATCTGCCAGCTAGCCATGACAGGCCATGCCCCCATAACGATAGCTTCGGTTTACCTTCCCTGTAGACCAAGCGCAACTATCTTGCGCTCAGACTTCGAAGCCCTTCTATCCTTAGGAGGAGCTACTATTCTTGCCGGCGATTTTAATAGTAAGCACATCCGATGGAACTCAACTAAGATCAGCACACGAGGTCGCGCGCTCGACTCGCTGTCGGACTTACTCGACTTCGAAATCGTAGCGCCCATAGAGCCTACTCATTACCCTCACACAGTGGAACATACACCAGATGTGCTTGATATAGCAATTGTCAAAAATATTAATCTCAACCTACGCGAAATAAAAGTGATTCACGAGCTTCACTCGGATCACCGACCAGTAATACTACGGCTAGGGCCTTCTGCGCCAGCCTCGCCCCAAACCAAGACCATCGTGGACTGGCACAAGCTCAGTGCTAAGCTACAGAACATTGACTCGCCGCAACTTGATTCCGTCCCCGACCAAATAATTAATGAGCAAGACATGGGCGTCGCAATCGGATCTCTCACAAGCTATGTCCAAAATACCATCGAGGACTGGTCGAGGCAGATCCCAGTGATGGGCAACCATCGCTGGGAGCTGCCCCCGGACGCCAGGGACTTGCTGAGACGTAAGAACGCGGCCACCCGAGCTAATGATATGTATCCCACCGAATCGCACCGAAAGCGGCTACGTAAACTACAGCGTGAATCGAAAGCACGTATAGCCGACCTCAGGAACGAAAGGTGGGATACAACACTTAATAATTTAAAGCCATCCCATTTAACATTCTGGCGGCTTCCCAAATCACTTAAAGGCGACACGTATACCACGATGCCGCCGCTTTTACGCCCGAACATGACCCCAGCCATGCTGGACGAAGAGAAAGCCGAATGCCTAGCTGACAGCCTCGAAGCCCAGTGCTCTCCCAGTAGCCTACCGGTCGACCCTGCCCACCTCCGAATGGTGGACAGCGAGGTCGATCGAAGGAAACACGAACCGCTTCGCGACTCCGTTCCCCCGGTAACATTCGACGAAGTTAAGGAATTAATTAAGAACTTGCGTCCACGCAAAGCCCCCGGCTCAGATGGTATCACCAATAGGGTGACCAAACTCTTTCCTGCTGCTATTATACAGCTACTAGTTCTTATTTATAACGCGGCAATGACCAAAGGTGTCTTTCCCAGCGAGTGGAAAGATGCTGAGGTCATAGGGTTCCTCAAACCCTCAAAGCCGGCCACGAACCCCACGTCATATAGACCCATAAGTCTTCTCAAAACGTTTGGGAAGATCTATGAACGCCTAATATTAGCCCGCCTACGTACCTTTATGAATACCAAAGGACTACCAATCCCTGAACAATTCGGCTTTCGCGCCAAACATTCGTGTACCAATCAAGTGCATCGCATCACGGAGCACATTCTCTCCAAACGCCAACGCGGCTATAACACTGGAGCCCTCTTCCTCGACGTGGCGAAGGCGTTCGATAAAGTCTGGCACAACGGCCTCATATACAAGTTATACGAGTACGGAATGCCCGACCGTCTCGTATGCATAATACGAGACTTTTTAAGCAATCGAACGTTCCGCTACCGCGTCGAGGGAGTGTGCTCTCAAGCGCACCCCGTTCGAGCCGGGGTGCCTCAAGGGTCAGTGCTAGGCCCAGTCCTCTTTACCCTCTACACCAATGATATACCGCGCGTACGCGGTGTAGAGCTAGCCCTATTTGCCGATGACACCTGCATTTTCACGTCGGGCCTTCAGCCTGACGCTATATGTCGACGCCTCCAGACCGCAGCCACCACTCTCGGTGCGTGGTTCCGGAAATGGAGGATCGAAATTAATCCAGCAAAAAGCGCGGCCCTTTTCTTTTCGCGACATAAGAAAGCCCATTCATTAACGCATCTCCCATCCATTCACCTCATGAACAGCCCAATTCCCTGGGAAGATAAGGTGAAATATCTAGGTGTCATCCTTGACAATAAACTTAACTTCGCCGCTCACGTGACCCGGGTCAGGAACCGGGCGGCTTTCGTACTAGGCCGCCTTTTCCCATTAATTAACTTTAAGAGTAAAATGTCCCTCCGGAACAAGGTGACACTCTATAAAGCTGTCGTACGGCCCATCATGACATATGCTAGTCCGGTATTCGCGCACATTTCCCCAAAACAAATACACCGACTTCAGCTGATCCAAAACAGATTCTTGCGCAGGGCCACTGGCTCGCCGTGGTTCATGCGCAACATCGATTTACACGTGGATTTAGAGCTGCCCACCATAGCTCAACACCTGAAGTTGGCGTCGCGTCGCTATTTCGACTCCGCCGCCGGTCACCCCAACCCGTTAGTCGTAGGTGCCGCCACCTACAAACCAATCGCGCTCGGTACGTTCCGTCGCGATTATAGACGACCTAGGCACGTCCTCGACTATCGAGACGATGCAATAACCATCGCTCAGGCTAGGATGAAACAACATCGCAAACAAATCACACACCGTCTTCGCCGGCGAGGACGGCTATTACCTTCTCGATACGTCCACATAGCCGGCAGATTCTTCTCCCCTACTCATGATAGAAGCGTTGCTGGAGTTTCTTCCGCCACTTCTTCTCCCAGCGCTAACGCTTTCCGAAGTGGTAGTAATGTTAGTTGTAATAATACTTGTAATCAGATAATGGCTACCGATCGAGCCGAGGCTCGGCCCTCTCGGGCACCCTCGAATCGGAATGCTAAACGCGTAATGAGTGACAGCCCAAGCCGAGGTCCCCTCTCGGGGGCCCTTGAGCCGAGTCACTCCATGGAGCGTCCACCGAAGCGACCTAAGAGCTCGGTGGCCTCCCAATCCGGTAATAATATTAAAGTAACGGCCCGAGCCGAGGTTCCCTCTACGGAGGGAGCCCTCGAGCTTAGTTACTCTTAAAGAGGCTTAGGCTAGGCGCCCTGCCGCCTCGTGCCCGGTGTAGCTGTAAATGCCTCCTCAAGGCAAACAGTGACCCTTCAGTCACAAAAAAAAAAAAAAAAAAATGTACATCCTAGAGCGCGTCATATTTACGTATCGGAGGCACCTTGTACCCTATTAAGTACCGTACACCACATCATTCATCGTCATTTATTTATTTATTTTTATTTTACACTTTCGGAAAACCCACAGCTAGAATACTAATTACAAAAAGATAAAAACTACACTAAGGCCAATTACAAGTTTTCACTAATAAGAACTGTTAACATAAATATACAGATGCGAATTCTTAGTAGCATTACAAACACTAGTGTTGTTCAAAAAATCTTTCCGTTAAGAGTCTTTTTCAGTCATGTCTGTAGAGACGCGACATCAGGCTAGCCCATTAAAATTGTAAAAAAATCGATTATCAGTCATATGATTATCTGACAGGAGAGCGTGCCGGATTAAATAGTGAGGGAGGGAGGGGCGTTAGTTTATATACTAGTAAGTGTGTAATTCGATTATAGCACGATTTGCGCGCGACACTAAGGTGTGCAGGGATGACAAACTTGTTATGTAAAACCGTCGTCTGGACATCCTTGAGCGCGGTTAAATATTATTTTAATTTTATAAGAAAGTTTAACGATGATATGATCAACGTGGTGATCTGACGACTTCGACATGCCGAAGTAACAAATCGTGAATAAGGACCCTTTCCCCAAAAATAAAGTAAAAATGCCTTATAACTTTTTTCTTTTTACCGTCTACTCTTCAAAATCCCATAGGTCTCCATGACGACGCTCGAGGATGTACAAGCTTGGCATCGTCGGCTCCTCTGCTAATAAAATCACTGACTTAATTGTAAAGATCACATTTCTTTAATCGAAAAATACATTGAATAGAATAGTAATATTTTGTTATTTATTTTTTATTCCATTTGTTTTTGATTGGAAAACGTAATACTTGCAATAGAATTCCATTAAACATGTAAAGAGTATTGAGAATTTTCAATTTAGAATGTTTGTGTTTGCTTTGTAATTGTTTAATCTATACATATAATAAAAGGGTCGCTCGCTGTCTGGATATGGAAGATATTTGAGAAAAACTATTACTGGGGGCTTATATAAACGCAATAAAACCCAAAACAATGATTATTAGAATTTTTGTCTGTTTGTGCATTTGTTACCGCTACTCTCAGAAACAGCTTAACCGATCTGGGTGCGGTTTTCACTAATGTATTGTGGTAAGCGTCGCTTAACATTTAGTGCTTGTTTTATCTCAGTCGGTTTATAAATAAAAAAGTTATATCAATTTAAAGAACCATGTGGAACATTTGTTCAATAAAAATGCTGTATAAATAAAAATTACAAATAGCTCTTCAGTTGGATTGGTTGAAATTTTACTCAAGTCATTATGATCTTTCAAATGATGATGATTGAAAGTTTATATAAAGTTCAAAACAGGACAGAATTAACATTCATAGCACACCCACGTATTTCGTAGGCTTTCCCTGGTAATGGTAACAGGTAACAGCCATATTGGGTAACGCAGTATATACACGTATATAGACGATTTTAGAAATTATGTATATCGTATTCTTATATAATATGTTTTGTTAGGTTAGGCTCGTAGCTTATAATTTTTGAGGGGTGCTGGCGTTAGGCAGGCGGCCGGTCGTAAAAACTGTAGCCATACCCTATACAGTATGGACTACGTTCACAATTTAAGCAACTATTTATGTGATTGTTAAAGTGTGCTACGGTCATACTGTGTCGACCCCACAGGGAACAGAGCAGGTAGATGACTATGAGGTTAGGGTAGTATTAAGTAGGTAATATCGTTTCGTTTACGCAAAATTGCAGGGCGGGTGAAACCGCGGGGCACAGCTAGTTATCAATAAATCTGTATTTTTCAATTAAAGTATTTAAATAAGTCTTGGCCTAATTCCAGCTTCGCCGATATATGAAAATTTTAATGTGAAATATAATATTACTAGACGGGACCGTAAACTTTCCATAACACACACAAAACTTTTCGTATAACAACGTATAGTTCCAAGCGGTACGTATTAAGATTATATTACTATTGATCTTACGAAATAAAAATAAATAAATATGCGCTCACGCCCGTTACCCGGAGGGGTAGGCAGAGATCATCGCTTTCCATTTTGCGCGATCCTGGCACACCTCTCTCGTTCCTTCTACTCATCATACATCTTCGTCGGTTATGTTACGAACCTGTAGTTTAAAACTTTCGTATGTTTTATTGGGTATATAATACGTATTTAAGTTTTTTCAGTATAGTTTAAAATAAAAAACAGTAATATCACAGTGGGGTATATATGTATGGATGTATGATAACATTGATAAATAAGTTTTTTCTTAATTCTTCTCATGTACAAATTATCCGTATTATATAATATAAGAAAGACACAGTGCCAGAAAGTGGAGGGATATATCGGTAGGGATAGACCTAAGAAAAGATAGATAAACTAAGCTAGGTTTACTAAAAGTGGCTTCATAAAAATTAAAGTTTACTTCTGAAGAATATAATGCTTTTGTTAACTTCTAATTTCGCGTCTAACAAGAGAATACAATAACATAATACGAGAGCTTTTGAGCAAAACCTTTTTTACTAGATTATTTTATTTTATTGTTTGTTTTTCTTAAAGACTGCAGACGGCCTGGATAAAAGATAACACTTTATATATGTGATCCACAAATTTAATAGATATACCACTTACCGGCGAAAATTAGACTCGAAGCCGTCCAAATTTTTTCTCTAGTTCACGTCATGTGTTTACACATGTCCTCTTTTTTGTTATTATTTGATTTACGCTATCCTTTTTACATCATTTGACATTTGTGAATGCTGCTGAACACTTTGACCCGTGATTGCATGCGGTTAACATACATATAAAAAATAAAATATATATAGTATAAAATATTATTGACTAGTGCTGGAGCCCGGCTTCGCCCGGGTAGCCGTTTTGGAATCTGTATGGAACATACATAGATACACCTTGTAGATATGTAAAAATAAACAAATGTATCCCACGGGAACTGCAAAGTTTCGGGAAAAGTAGCCTATGTGCTATGTATTTCACACATAATATCAAAGTATAGATATAGATTTTAAAAGAAAATTCGCCACAATTCTAATGGATGGGTATAATTTGAGTTTTGCATTATATTAACATTTTAAGTTCAAACAGTGCATTAAAGAGCTTACGTCGGTGTGACGTCAACTTAGGCCTCTTCTTATTGTGGACGATTAGTAGTAACATAAAGGGGTTAAGCTTATTTTCAAATTCCAATAAAAATATTTAAATGTAATATAAGCTGAAATACAGTAACTGTCTGTGGTAAAAATTAAACATGTTGCTATGGCTAAACATATAGATTTAAAAATAGCGGTTGAACAATAATTTCGTTCTTGCTTGATTATACGCTGAAATCTAAGGAATGCGCTCCGCAGAAACATCGTATTCATAATAATTACTACAAACTTTAAGAAATACGCCTTGTCTTACAGAGTTTTCTAAATTATTTAAAAATAGCGGTCGACCAATAATTTCGTTCTTGCTTGATTATACGCTGAAGTCTAAGGAATGCGCTCCGCAGAAACATCGTGTTCATAATAATTACTACAAACTTTAAGAAATACGCCTTGTCTTACAGAGTTTTCTAAATTATTTAAAAATAGCGGTCGACCAATAATTTCGTTCTTGCTTGATTATACGCTGAAGTCTAAGGAATGCGCTCCGCAGAAACATCGTGTTCATAATAATTACTACAAACTTTAAGAAATACGCCTTGTCTTACAGTTTTCTAAATTATTTAAAAATAGCGGTCGACCAATAATTTCGTTCTTGCTTGATTATACGCTGAAGTCTAAAGGATGCGCTCCGCAGAAACATCGTATTCATAATAATTACTATAAACTTTAAGAAATACGCCTTGTCTTCCAGAGTTTTCTAAATAATTTAAAAATAGCGGTCGACCAATAATTGCGATCTTGCTTGATTATACGCTGAAGTCTAAAGGATGCGCTCCGCAGAAACATCGTATTCATAATAATTACTACAAACTTTAAGAAATACGCCTTGTCTTACAGAGTTTTCTAAATTATTTAAAAATAGCGGCCGACCAATAATTTCGTTCTTGCTTGATTATACGCTGAAGTCTAAGGAATGCGCTCCGCAGAAACATCGTGTTCATAATAATTACTACAAACCTTAAGAAATACGCCTTGTCTTACAGAGTTTTCTAAATTATTTAAAAATAGCGGTCGACCAATAATTTCGTTCTTGCTTTATTATATGCTGAAGTCTAAGGAATGCGCTCCGCAGAAACATCGTGTTCATAATAATTACTACAAACTTTAAGAAATACGTCTTGTCTTACAGAGTTTTCTAAATTATTTAAAAATAGCGGTCGACCAACAATTTCGTTCTTGCTTGATTATACGCTGAAGTCTAAAGGATGCGCTCCGCAGAAACATCGTATTCATAATAATTATTACAAACTTTAAGGAATACGCCTTGTCTTACAGAGTTTTCTAAATTATTTAAAAATAGCGGTCGACCAATAATTTCTTTCTTGCTTGATTATACGCTGAAGTCTAAGGAATGCGCTCCGCAGAAACATCGTATTCATAATAATTACTACAAACTTTAAGAAATACGCCTTGTCTTACAGAGTTTTCTAAATTATTTAAAAATAGCGGTCGACCAATAATTTCGTTCTTGCTTGATTATACGCTGAAGTCTAAAGGATGCGCTCCGCAGAAACATCGTATTCATAATAATTACTACAAACTTTAAGAAATACGCCTTGTCTTACAGAGTTTTCTAAATTATTTAAAAGAGATATGTTTTTAGAAGACCAACAAATCTTACTAATATTATAAATGCGAAAGTTTGTAAGCAGTTTGTTTGTATGGATGTTTGTTATTCTTTCACGCAAAAATGGCTGAACGGATCTGCATGAAATATGTCTATATGGCTACTTTTAATCCCGGAAAAATGTACGGTTCCCGTGGGATATTTTAAAATATATATAATTATAAATAAAATCCGGTGACCCCAATGGATTCCGAAACGCCGATCACTAGTAGTGAAGTATATATGTAGTATCTCTTTTATACCTGGTAATTCTATTCAATATCATAAATGCGAAAGTAACTCTGTCTGTCTGTTACGCTTTAATGACTAAACTAGTGAACCGATTGAAATGAAATTTGGTACAGACATAGTTTAGAGCCTGAGGAAGGACATAGGCAATTCTTTTATAAAATTGCTGCCCGATGTCACTATTCCACGGGGAAGGAGTCGCGGGCACAACTAGTGCATCTATATAAGCCTTGAGCGATCCCACACAGTGCCACATCTTAGTTGGTGATTTTTATTGTACTTAAGAATCCGTAAGTTTCATTGGTACAATCGAACTACTACAATCATTGCGTCAATTTAACGTTTTTTCGAATAAGACAGCCAATTTAGAATATTAAATCATCGTGAGCACATCGCCATTTTAGGTTCCAGAATAGGCCGTTGACTTGGTTAATTCTATTGTCGTAAATATTTTTTTTTACTTTTCTATTAATTTGCACATTAATGTTATCGTCAATGGTAATTGATTTATGGGTGATAGATGCGTAGAGTGAGCACGATGTTATGTCCAAGGCCACAAATTTCGTGTACGGGCTGTGATGCGTGAATTTACGATTGTACCCAACCGTCCGAGACTCGTTTTATTACATGTCGCATGCGAATAGATTAACCAGCATTTTGATGCATTCAAAAAGGATAATTATGAGACCGAAATAGCGATCGCTGATATACATAGCTTCCTAAGATAGACTGTTTTGGCATTCAAACTAGGTATTTAAAGTACATAGATTAGTGTTAGGACTTTTTAGTGGCAAACGAGCAAGCGGTTTTCCCGTTGTTCAGTGACTACCTTTATCCATAGTCATCCACAAGCAAATGAGTTGTAGAAGTATTACCTACCGTTCTTTTGGATAGAGGATAGATAGGACAAGGATATTATCTTTTTCCAGAGGTCCGGAGAGGAAGGTTTTTGTGAGCTTGTGGCATTTCACCGGTCGAGCCGGCCTATTCGTGCAGATGTAGCGGGCTTTACCACAGTTAGATTCTAGTTTAACCACGGCTGCTTTTAATTTTTCTATAAATATTGAGTTTTGAGAAATAAATAATTATTAATATTATTAGCTATTCATTTATAAGTACACTAGTGACCCGCCCCGGCTTCGCCCGGGTACCACTAATTATGTTTATCCGATCGCTACCAAACACAGGAACACCCGCTGTGCCAATCTGGACAATCCCAGTAAATTACATCGAAATCTTCAGAGTTCAGAGTCTATACAGGGAACATACATACTTCGCTTTTTGTATACTATTTTTTTCCTAAAAGTATCCTATGTTACTAATAACTTCAAGAATATGTGTACAAAGTTTCACGATTTGATTCGCGTGAAAGCGCAACAAACAAGCTTACATTCACATTTATAATATTAGTAGGGATAGTAGGGATTATGACCATTGTATAGTAAATAAATAAGCAAATACTAAATATAAATGAAAAACGAAAATGAGAACGTAATTCGATCTGCTTCATATTTGTTTGGACGTCTTTTAGAATAAACATAACATTTTCAGTTACGTATAAAAAGAATAAAATTTGAATAGAATATAAAACCTTCTATGCGTTGTCTTTAGTATCTTCAAGCTCTAGAGAATTCTCTGATGTGTATTAAGAATACCCAAATATTACTCCAAAAGAGAATTCCATTCAGACTTTTTATTAAAACCTTGCATGCATGCGTTTTTGCAATCATCGTCCGTTAAGAAAAGTAAAAACATACGAAATAAGTGTTATGCAATACAGTCTACTTATATTCTACTACAATAATATTTCTTCAGCAGTATTGTTAAAAATATTGCGGCAATAGAGAAAAGTTTGGAACCACTACACAGGCGTCCAACTGATTTTGGATAAAGTCTTGTGATTTACTAATATTCACTGGAATCTATGTTTACATTTTACTGTTTGGAAGGGGAAAATAGTAAGAATTATTCTAAATTGTGGTCTTTGGTAGCTTTTTGTTTCTGATAACTGAGAGTTGTTTATTTATAAAATAAATAAATAAATATTATATTTATTTATATACTTCTTTTTTATGGAAGAAAGTGGCAAACGAGCAAGCGTTTCACCTGATATTCAGTGACCGCTACCCATAGGCTTCTGCAACACGCTAATGAGTTGCCTGCTGTAAAATTACTGTATATCGAAAACATGCACGAATATCGTAAATGTGTGATTCACCAAAACATGTTTGATGTCAGATTTTAATTGGTCGGACAAAGCCCTGCCAACATAAAGACTTCGTTATCTTTATATAACTTTAAAAATCGTTATCTTTATTTTTGACCACCTACAGCGTTATTAGTCATTTGTGTATTCAGCAATATTATAAAAGCAACATTATTTATGTAGTTGTAACAAGATCAGACAGACACTACAGACAGTGCTAAAACAGATTAAAATTATATGAACATTGTTATTGTCAAAATCAGCAGGTAAATCATTGTTGATAAAATTACAAAATGTAGAATCATAAATGTAGTCATAAAGAGAAATAATATTATACGAATAAGAATCAAGGTACTCGGTTCTAAGGTCAATGTCGTTTACATTAACCGTACAATTTTAAAACTTAGGAGGTAATGCACCGGAACTGTTCATAACAGAAGATCTATAGAAACAAAAGGGCTTAGAGTGACAGACGACGGTACGATTATCTCAAGATAGATTTTCAGTTTTTACTTTTATAATCAGTTCGTAGGATCTACTATTAAATTACAAATTTCGCTAGATAACCCGGGATAATGATAAAACCAGAACAACGGAAGAAATAAATAATCATCGACTCAATATTTTGTTACAGATTTACCGAGTTTATTCATAAATCTTAGAGTGGCGAAATAAATGCGATCTGCGGTTATAAAGCCTGGCTCTCATCAGCCACTTTGATAATTCAGAAGCGTTGTTGTTTTAACGAAAACCAGCCGCTTGTTTCGATGAATATAAACATTGAACCAGAAGTTATTACCGCCCATTACGCAGAAGTAACATTTTTTATTTCGTGCCCGACGTCGCTCGGGAAGCTCTTAAGTATAAGTGTTTATAATAAAAATATACTGTTTAAGCTTTTTAATGATCAATGAATTATTAAAGTCGACTCAAGCCGGTAATAAGATCTGTTTTTTGTCTAAGTAATAGCTATTGATAGCTACAGACAAATAAACAGAACTTTTCTTTTTATAATAATAATCTTAACAACTCTCCTTAAGATTGTATTATTTAAATATCTTATATTTTTAAATATTTAACAAATTGTAACAGTTAGAATAAAGGACTTATAATCTGGGACTTGTTTTTCCCTACATATCGTTCATCATCTTCGCAATAAGAAGCTGCAGTAAAATGAGTGATTTGAAAATAGATACAGTTAGCAGTACTACTCGTATTTATTGTTGTATTATACGTAATTAAGGTACATATTCGCTCTCCAAATTTAGTAGGCAACCGAAGGATTTTGATCAGGCAAGCAGAAATACCCGGCCGATCGTAATACCAACAAATTACGTGTTACGTACAATTTGTTTACGGCTGTTTGATTACAAAAGATGGAATTTAATTTAGTTTAGCAAATTTATAACATAAATCTCTGAAGAGTGTATGTTTATTTATCTTATAAAATAAAACAACGACATAGCATATAGCATAATTGAGTATGATTACCCGGGTAATGGGCAAATTAATTTCTCCCTCTTTTCAGTTGAGGGTTGTCACTTCTAAAGGTAGGCCTCCCCGATCGATGGCGACAAAGGTCGGTCACTGCTGCTATCGTCCAATGGACTCCCGCGACCTTGACCAGATCTTCGAACCATCTTATGGGAGGCTTACCAACGCTGCCTCGACCTGTACGTGGCCATTCTTGGACTTTTTGGCCACATCGGCCATCCGTTCCGCGAGTAACGTATCCGCTACTTAAGGCTTGCAAATCTTCGGGCAATGCCGGGTGCGTTCGGTCTCAACACTTCTGCTCTACGACCCACTCAACAAGTCAAGTGTGACGGAATTAAATAGCTTTTGGAATCTTAAGAGTCGGTTCTCCAGCCGCCCTCAATAGCTCAGCTATAATCCCGTCATCACCTGGCGCCTTGTTGTTTCTAGTTGTTTGAGAGAAATGCGAATCTCGTCGCCACTGACGCCCGGGATATGTTCGGTGTAGTTTCGGATTAATCTGGCTCTTGGATCTTCTGCCAGATCCATAGCAGATTTCTGCGATCGCGTGTATAGCCGTCCATAGAACCTCTCAACTTTACTTAAGAGCTTCGGTTTGGAAGAAACAACTCCCATATCCTCGGTCTTCAGCCTTGACAGACGACTTTGAAACAGAAGACAGATCCCGGGCAAACTCTTTGGACACTCACTTTCACGCCGCGTTGTTCCGTGTCGCGTTTTATGCTCTTCGAAATCAGTCTATTTAACAGCCGACACCATGGTCATGGATTATAAACCCGGCAAGGAAAAATTTTACTGGAACCTAAAATTTCTATGATGTAACGTTGTTATTTGAATTCTTAATCTCTTTCGAAAAAACAGGATATTGTTTAGTAACAATCGCTCCCCAAACTCTGGCTGACTTATTAATTGCTTTATTGATTTACGAAATGAAAAAAGTGTAAAAAATTATTACTTCCATGACTGCAGCTTGCATATAATATTTAATATTAATATTAGGGCTTTTACATACGAGGTTTTTTGTGCGCGACGACAGAAGACACGCGTTGAATGCGATTAGGATGCCTAGGAAACGCGTCGACGCAATTTTACTTTATAACGCCACAAACGCAAAGATAACGCGCAGAATACACACGTCGTTTGCGCGCGCAAAAAACATCGCGTACAAAGGCCCTTAGTATAATGTTTAGGTATGACAACTCAGCGAAAAACAATGAATCTCATGGCAGTCTGCAGAATGTTCAGATCTTACACGTCACTGCTCTTGATAGGTCACAGCGCTTGGTCAGCACAACTCGCAAATTGTAGTAATAGATCATGCAGTTATGACTTGTAGCCTCTCTGATGTGTCTTGACTTAAACGGCGATAAATACAAAAAAATTAACTACACCGCGTCCATCGTTTTTAAGTAGAAAAATACTGCGTAACAAAGTTTTTTGTCCTTCTATTTTCGTTTGTGGTCGAAGATGCATTCAAATAAAAAAAATAATTGAGGCCATCTATTACGTATTTTCCTGTCTGCTCCACTTCATTAATTATTGAGACGAGTGATTCAATAAAAAATCTATTGCTATCAATACAACTGAAACACTCACATTTATTGTGTCTTAGTGGCGAATAGGTATTCTTCCGCACGTTATTGTGTAAATTAACTAATGAACCAACTGTTAACGGATACATTGCTAAAATGGCGATCACTATCCGCTATTATTTAATTTATTTATTTACACCTTATTGTACATCATATATGCTGAAGTATTACTGACTGAAGTATTACAAGCATTTTTAAAGACAATAATAGTAATAACATTTTTTCAAAATGTTCCAAGTAGAACAGAGCATTGGTGATGATAACAAGAGAGTGGAACAGGTTTTTGCGCATTTTATTTGCTTTCAATCCCCCAAACCCCTTGCCAGGTGAGGATATCGTGTCAACCCCCCAAACCCCTTGCCAGGTGAGGATATCGTGTCAACCCCCCAAACCCCTTGCCAGGTGAGGATATCGTGTCAACCCCCCAAACCCCTTGCCAGGTGAGGATATCGTGTCAACCCTCCAAACCCCTTGCCAGGTGAGGATATCGTGTCAACCCCCCAAACCCCTTGCCAGGTGAGGATATCGTGTCAACCCCGTGATTCCATAAAAATTAGCAACTTTACATATAAGAAAAAATACAGGACGAAATCTACGACCTGTTAGATAAGGTATCGTCAGTAAATTAAAGGATTAATTTTTTTGGGTGTGGAAAATGCGCGATATGCACGCCCCCTGTTCGGGGTAACACCCCGTCTGTGGGGCTCTCCCACCGAAGTAGGACTACCCACTAAAAACCACACGCGTTCCCTCATGGCCATTGCGTGGGTGCCACGGGAGCATGACTAGCACGAGACGCCTTGTCGCCCACTGGCCTCCCCGGGATGGGGCCCCTCTCTGCGCCCCCTTGAGTTTTTTATAGAGGTTCACTCCTCGTGACCTCCGTTTTGCAAAGACGAGTGCGACCCACTAGGTCGCGGAAGGCAAGGGCGACTGGCACGCCAACACTCATCTCCCTCCGCTACGCACCCTCACTGCGGGGACGAGTCCCAGCAGCCTCCCAGCGCGCTCGAAGGTGGGATCCAATGAGCCCACCCCGAGCGGCCCTCTCTGGCCGATCCTCTCTCACGGACCGGCCTTGGGTTTCTCTTAGCTACACCGTGGGCCCCCACGGTTACTGAGCCCCACCGCCACGACAAGGCGGAATCCCGGTCGGGGGGCAAACGGCATTACCTGAGCTGTTTCTAACATGACTTTACTAGAATAAGTCGGCAAATCCAATAAAATGAAATGAAAAAATTACGTTATACTGTAATACTACGTATCTAGATGTCTTTGACTTTTATACCCGGCGTGTTTTATTAGAAAATTATGTACAAGATTCAATATTCACAGACCTTAGGGATTCATATGTATCTCTAGTTAATTCAGAATTTGCGAACTTTTGTGACATGGTATCGAAGCTTTTATGAAATTTTACCGATATTATATTACATTACGAATTTCTTTGTGCAATAGTGTAGGAGAAAGCGAGAATTCTTTTACTGTTAATATTTTGAAAATGCCATAGGTTATGAGCAATATGGATACAATATTTATGTCTTTGTTAACTAAATATGTTTATTGTACTGAATATCGTATATCTTAGTAATATCGTTAATTGAAATTATTTATTCGGGCAAATCATCCCGTAAGCATTATCTTGTGATAAATTTTTGGGCATGATCGCATCCTGCTTGCGTGGTTCGGGCATATCGCCTATGAACTTCCAAAGCAAAAGAGCTTTGAACAAAGAGAACTCTATTTCCTTAAATTATTTATATACTTAATTCTATTGCGTTCTATTCTGTAATTCGAAATCCTAGACAGTACGAAGAAATAAATAAATATAAGGATTTAGTAAAGTAATTCGCTTTAAATATATTATCCCTTTTGAACCATTTCCTCTTGGAGGGTTTGCCTTGTAAGACATAATAAGATTAAGGTCAGCGATTTCTGATGGAAAAAGCGTGTGAATTAAATAATTTCACAGTCACTTGGTAATGTAACAAGTCCAGTAAACTTCATGGTTTTTTTAGACAAGTATTGTGAATTGAAAAATTATAAAATATAGGCCACGTGCCGCCTCTGAACGTAAAAATCCCAAACGGAATTTCACACTGCTTAAATCAATGGATACAGTGAGTTGTTGCGTAAACTGGTTAATATAATGAAATATGACAATGATAGTTGAATAAGACGTAATATGCGTGTGCGATATTGCCAGGGAAACAAAATGTGTTAACGTATATCTTTTAAAGCCGTAGTCGCTCAATAGTGCATTGTACTTTATCTGATCTCACTTTATACTGGACCTTATTTGTACCAATTGTACCTAGTGCAGCTTTACGCTCACGCCTATAGTAAAAGTTTGATATGTGCTGTGCAATTCGAGATGTGATCAGGGATTTTCAAAATTAGAAGCAGTCTGGACTGTTAAAACTAGTCGGCTATTAAAATTAAAAACTCGTAGTATATTTGAACCATGCCCTAGCACAATTTTACGATTAGTTGGAATGGTTTAAAGAAATATTAGTAAGTTCTTTGGATATATTATCCAAATACTACTGGATTAGAAATTTCGCACGAAGGCGAGCACTAAGAAAGGAGTTTTCTAAATCCGTCCCCTAAAGGTCTATAGGGGTTGAATGTTTGCATGGGAATATAATTAAAATCCAATGTTTGATCAATCACACTAAATAGGGTTAAACATAAGCTGGACAACCGTCTGTTAAATTAAATAGCACGGAGGGTGAAACCGCGGGGTCAAACGTTCGTAACATATGCCCGAGGCGGCTTGTCGTCAACCGGCCGTATAATACCGTAACTAAAATCTATTACAGTATCCTATGGACTACGGTGGTATTGTACCGATCCCACATAAGTTGGAAAAGGGAGGAGTATATTTCGATAACAATTGAACAAATTTTGGTTTTAAATAAAATTCCCTTTGTTCACAGGTTTCCGAATCCATTTATAGCAATCATCTAAATCCTTTATGGCGCCATAGCATTTATGTCGCCGTTTCCAGGACTCTTATGGTAAGTGAATGTAGAACAGCTGTATACTTGACCTATATAACCATACATGTTTCGACACATGATTCTCCTAAGGCAATTCGTCAACAATGACAAAAGAAACGACGACCTCCACGTACAAGGAATGTGCAGTCACCTGGATTACGATTTGTGTAACTTCGAATTTAAACCTTATGTGGGTAGGTTAGGGTCCACTAAGTTTATGCAAGGTGTGGCGCACATCACCTTAAAACGTTACATGTAAGGTGTTAACCAAGTGAGATTCTGTCAGAGAACACTAATTGTATTGTTCTTGAGACACTGTCTCAGACATGTTAGAGTAGGTCGTTGTGGCTTATATTATCAACAGATGTGGTTCTGTCGAGTCTGTGATTTAATATTTAATAGTTATTATTACCAAAACATACGGAGAAAGAGGGAAGACAAAATATCCACTATACCTTCTAATATCTATTTAGTTGAGTCATAAAATTTTATTAGGCAACTCTGGTACACGTTGTTTAATATTTGCTTGGTTTATTATGTTTGTGTAAATAGGGTTAAAATAATATTACTAACATCTCAATAATGAATCGACTTTATTGATTTACTCGCCTTTGTCACTGGCTTTCACTGTAACATAAGAGTCTTTGGATTTCCCTTAGAACTGTAAACTGTCCCCCCCCCCCCCCTCGAGACGGGAGGCGCACTGGAATGTTCCGGGTGCGCCTCCAGACGGAGTCCGGGGACCATGAGTCCCCGCTACCGAGAGTCTGCCTCGGCGGACAACGCCGGCTGGGTCGCGGAAGATTGCGCAAGCGTTCCCTTGACCCGGCCACCAGGCGCCGCGTCGGAACATCGCTGGGATCTTAGTGGGTATACCGGTCAGTACCGGGGAATCCCACATACCCTGACCCGGAACTTCGGTACCGGGAGGGATGCATAAAGCATTTCCCAGGGTAAAAAAAATGGACCAAGAAGCGTAAGTAGGCTTCCCTTTAGAAGGTCACGGATGCGGCCTTGCATTGGATGAGGGCCGCAACCGTGACGCAAACGATCTTTGTGGCGATTTATGGGGAAGGCGTTTGTCCAGCCGCAGATGGCAGTTGGCCGATGATGTTATGTGATACGAAGATTTTATATTTTTCTTATTAAGTGTCGTTAACTAGTTTGTTTGTGTCTTCTGATGCAGATGCCGAAATTTGACGATTCCATGTTACACCGGAGCGTTGAATATGATGTGGCAATATCAGTTACTGCTCTGCCTTATCTTAGCAATAGAAACAAATGGATCGAGCAAAGTTAGTGTCATTGCTTCATTTTTATCAGGCAGTGTCCTCTGCACCGCGGTTCGGAATTATGGTTCATATCATATTCATCATAGTAGTTTGATATCTGTCGGTGCGAGGAGTTGTATAAAATATTGTAATAATAATTAAAATTATTTGATTAATTATTCAAAGATATGGTCAACTTATAGTTATAGTTACCTACGCAAATAATTTCGCATGCAATTATTTACGTAGGTAGGTATTACTCAGAATGTTTGTCACGGATCATTTTGTGACATTTACACCAATTTTACAAAAATATTTTTTATTCTGGCCTGCGTTTCCGGTCAGTCAGTCAGTTTTAATAAATAATCCTCTTTTAATATTGTTTGGTTACATTAAAAAGTTAAATAAATTAATTTTGTCTTCAATAATTGTGATTCAACTATGACGATATTGGGAATCGCATAATGCTCGAGTCTATACATTGCATTCAACGATACATTTTGAGTATATAATAGCCTATTGGCACGCGGCCAAATTAAAATATTTCTTTATAGATCAATAAAACCGAATTGGCCGATTGTATGTTAAATGCTTTGTAAAATGTTGACCTAGTTAGACTACATCAGACCACCATATTATGAACTCTGCTATTGTGTATTTCTATATTTGAACTATTGTAAAATATCGTTGTTACAATTTCAGATTGATTTCGAACAATCGACAAAAACCATTACTTTAGACGATATCGGCGAAAATTTAGATGGAAAGTTACAGTTGAAAGACTTAAATCATAATAAAGGTAAGGTGTAAGATATATACATATACATACACACACACACACATATATATATTTATGGACATTAAAACGAATGAAATGTATTATAATCATACATAATGGTTACCTACGATTTCTTCCTGCTTAATTAATGACAACACTAATATTAACAGTGCACAACGTCTGTTGCACGAATAACACGACCCCACAGAAGATAGGCGTGAAGAAGAAGAGGATTACACGGGGGGACAGGATAAATGGGAAAAAGGAAATATCCCTTTTCCCGTCTATCCTATCCTTTGTCCATTAAAGCTACGCAATCCATTAGCGACTCATTTGCTTGTTGCGTAGTATGCCTATGGGTAGCAGTAAACATATCGGCTATCAGCAGGTCAATAAACAATAACGTTATATTATTAACTTATAATAGTTAAATATAAATAATTTTTTTTTAGGTAAGATGAAATTGTCATATTCGGAGTGGTCTCCGTGGAGTGAGTGCCAAGGCGGCCATAGGACCAGACAGCGTCGCTGCGTGCGGCGGCGGGTGTGCGAGGCGCCGCGTGTTGAAGTTGCAAGGTAAGGTTATTGTCGCTGGGAAAGTCGAGAACTTCTCTATGAAATTAATTGTAATATTAATCTATATATAAGAAGTGAGTTGGTTTATTACAACCTAAACATCGAGTCACACCTCAATTGGATGAGTTATTACCTAAGGCCTAAGGTACTAAGCTATCAGGTATAACAAATTATTGGTTTGTCTGACACCTGTACATAGTATTGAGAGATTATATAAGATAAAAATCCACCTTGAAATACATTATTTACAACAATTTGATTATTATATTCAGCCACCGTGAAAGATGTTCAATGTGTGATGTAGGCCTCCCCCAGGAGCGTCACGAAGGTAGGTTCTGTCTCGGCCTCATACAATCGCCTCCTACGACCTGGCATGGGATGAAGGCATCGGGCCATGTAGGTCGGAAAGCGGTACGTCATCCTGTGTGACGCCGCCGTTCTGTCGAAACTCGGCCATCTCTTCTATATCCAAACGAATATAATAGCTAAAATAACAAATATTTATTGTGTCAAAATTTACATTAATTTTATTTTTACATAATTTTAAGCAATTGCAGAAGTTCTTAAGCATTCCTTATTATTCACAATTGAATTTAGATGTTTCGGTTAACAAAGCGCCGACTTGTGGTATGGTTGTTTGTAAACAAATCCTACGCGTGTAATGTATTTGATAAGACACTTGAATCATCGAATTCAGAGTATGTTTATCTTCAGATGCAGCGTCTCGAGAGATATTCGGAGCCGTTATTTTGCTACGAAAAACAAGACAGATTCTACAACAGCGACGAACAAACCAACTGTTCCAATAGTCATGGTAATTTTGTTTTACTGACGATCATATTATTTTATTTTAGAGTATTTTGGATAATAATTGTAACACAAAAACAATATGTTTCTATAACCTATATATATAATAAATGAAATAAATAAATATATATTGTTATTGCTCACACAACAATGTTTTTGCAAGTTGTCAACTAATCGCGAACACCTGTAATTGGCTGTCTGATTATTTGTTATTTAATACTTATTATGTAAAATTTGCTGTTGGTCTTCCTAAAATAAATAAATAAGTAACCGTGACTTCACAATGCGGAAAACAATCGTATAAATTATAGTGTCATCTCAGTTTTTTTAAACCGGGATATAACAACATGGTTTCCGAAGTTTGAACATGGTGTAACGCGTGCACGATAACATGAGATGCGCGTGGCTATAGTGTATACAGCGATTTTTTTGGATTATCCCACGATATAATCCTTTTTATATACTGTACTGAAGAGATCATCCTAAACTCCCATGTTATTTAGTACAATATAGTATTTCCTTTCAACCCCAACGTATGTTCTCAACTCAATGTAGTCACAAAAGTTGAGCCTGTCGCCTTAACCAAGTAACTGAATAAATCAAGTCTTTGAATAAAATAAGTTCATGTCGGTAAAACATTACAAAAATACTTTGGTACATTTAGTTACTCTAACTGGTTACCTTTTAGCAATTTTTGCGGCCTTAACTTCGTTACTTATTATTGTAAGTATTATTCTACGTGAATTAGTTCACTCTTTGGACGTTTTACTTGTTTTTAACCTGGGCGAGAGCTTATCCTACCAATGGGGCGTTACAATTCTTGAGCTGTAATCATTTATCTTAATTAGCGGTCAGCAGTTGTGGTACAAAAAGTAATTTCTATGGATTAAATGTGTAATAATAGTCTAATAGATATATTGATAGAAAATCTGATGAAATGAAGATGGAAAGTGAGAAAGACATGATGGACTTGCTGTGAACCTTAAATATTCCAACGAAATTCTTACAACAGCCCCATTTCCCTAGAGTTACATAGGGGTACATAGTATTTAATATTTTCTGTTTTGTATTATAGACACAATTACGTCAAAACGAAGATATCCAAAAAAAGTTTCGAGGTTTTTCCCCGTGGGGTACGTGGACTGTGTGCTCACAAAGATGTACCACAGTAAGACGCAGGTACATTGTTATAAAGTTAACGTTTTGCGTACAACCCTTAATCAAAAAGTTGGGACACATAATTCAAAATTGAAACATCCTAATAAACAAGATACATATCTAAGTACCATGGAACTTTTTATTTGCATGTTGCGGACATGCACGTGAACACATTTTTTTTTTCAATATATAAAGTGGGTACAGTAGACTGTCTACTACCGTTGAGACCGCAACAATTCGATAGCACAAAAAATAAATTACTGAGTGGCTTGTTTTCTTCTACGGCCACTCTGAATTGGGAATCTCTTCTTAAATAAAATTTGCTTAAGAAGTACGTTAGGTGTGACGTCGAATAATAGCATTAAAAATAGTTACCGAACATAAGGAAACAAAATAATGTTGCCAAAGTGGAGAGAGTAGCGTTCGTGGGGTCGAAGAACTTATATCGATCAGATTAGTAGTTCTTAAAGAAGGTCGATATAAAGAGTACTCGAAACCGATGAGCTTGAATGCGTTGAAGTATCGATGTAGAAGAAGCGAGATAGGTGTGCCAGGATCAAATGAAAATCCATAATCTTTACCTACACCTCTGGGAACGGATGTGAGCGTATATTTATTTATTTTTTGCTTAAATTATAGTCAAACATTTTGTATAACTAATATTATTTACTTTCGTTTGTAGAGTATGTCAGAATAGAGAAATATGCGGGAACAAAGTAATGAAGCAGTCAGCGTACTGCTACCTGGAGGGCAGCTACTGCCACGTCTGGATCCGCAACAGGATGCGGCGGCGAAAGGACCCAGGTGAAATTGTACATAGGTATATCTAGCTAACAAATTATACCTATTGACATTTACCATTACTAATTCAGTTTAATTTGTACCGTGAATGTTGGTAAATGATTGATTTAACGCATCAAATCTTCTATCTTGCACTGAATTTGAAATTATTACGATCAGCTCATGAAATAACGTATGCTATGTTCACCAATGCTTTATTCTCTACTAGCATTCCGCCCCGGCTTCGCTTGGGTAATAAGATAGACAAATATAAAGTTTTGCTTACTCGCTGATAAAACAGCTTTCTATTGGTTGAATAAAAAAAATGAGTTTATCCGGAACAAGCAATGAAAGATTTCTTCAGTTCAAGATTCTGATTTGATAGATTACTTATAATAAAAGTGTTATGAACTTTTTGTGTTTAGAATTTCCAAAAAAAATATCATACGTATCGTATTTTAGAATACACTATAGCGGAGACGATGGCGCCACCTCCAAGGGCAATACATCCGGAAGATACGCGCGCGTCTATGCGGGCCCCACCTTGCGGACAGCTTGGACGGCAGCGCGGGCTGCACGCTGGGCGAGCACGTACGCGCATGCGCGACATGCTGCGCATCATCGGCGGCCGGCCCGCACCGCCAGGCAAGTGGCCATGGCAGGTTGCTGTACTTAACCGCTATAAGGCAAGTCTATACATACACATACACACACACCCAGACACAACACGAATACAGTGATATATCTATGTTACTGACTAACCCCATGTAAAAATGTTTCTTGAACTTGGCTACAGTAGGACCGGAGAGGCTGAAAATCAGTGCTCAGCTGATGCTGCTTCCAGTGTGAAACTGGTAGCAGCATCAGCTAAGACTCTTCGTATTACCCTAAAAATTGTTTGTGTTGTTTTGTTTTACCTCTCTTTTTATGTTTTTTTTTGAGTAATAAAATAAATTTTTATTTTATTTTGTTTTTAATTAAAAGTGGAATTCTTAATTGGCGGTTCATATTTGACGGGCCGGTTGGCGTGGTTTGTGAGATACTTGCTTTTCACGCCGCAGCTCGTGGGTTCGACTCCCACCCAGGGAAGACATTTGTGTGCATGAACATTTCTGTTTGTCCTGAGTCTGGGTGTAATTATCTATTTAAGTATGTATTTACAAAAGACAAGTAGTATATATGTAGTATATCAGCTATCTGGTTTCCATAATACAAGCTCCGCTTAGTTTGGGATCAGATGGCCGTGTGTGATTACGTCCTAGGATATTATTATATATTATTCAGTTAGCTGTCTGCCATTTCATTCGCTTTTAACGTTTGATATTTTTTTTACATTTTTCAATGTCTTGAAATCCTATTTTAATGCTTGGATACGCGGTAAAAAGAAAGTTTCTAGGTCCAGTAATTTATCTGTGCGGTGTGCAGTCAGGTTGCGTAATAAATACAATGGCAGTTTTGTTCGCACTTAGTATATACTATTGCATCGTACTGCCGCCACGAGTAATAGTACATATATTTACCATTTACTTTTAGCTCGAGTTCTATAAATAATAAAAACGTGCAAAATTGTAAAATTTTACTTTATAATGATGGCTTCTGCCTTACGCAAGCAAGCAAATGTTATAAGATCTAAAGTAAACCTTCTATAAAACCTTTTCAAAACTTGGCGCTTCGCTTAGAATTTTTTGGCCAAGAGCCAAATAATTACCTACTACGAATTGTTACTGTGAACATCTTTACTTTACAGGGTTTTCGAATCTAGTGTCATGCAGAAATTAATATTTTATTCTACAAAGTATAAATATGTATGTATAGAAATATACTTGAATAATAATGTATTGATACATGATCTAAGTGGATAGATCGTGCTGCACCAGTAAGGCGTTCATCGACCGACACGTGCTCACATTTCTATGATCATAGGATTCTTCACGATTTTATAACACAAAGTTCTAGACAGCACAGTTTTTCTTGGCCTTTTTAGGTGTATAATGTGAATGTTATTATACTAGCAAAAGTCCAAAAGTGTTCTTTAAAGTAGAACGCAATATTGGTACTTGCTACTAGTTAGCGGTAGAAAAAGTTTTTTCGTGCTACCCACATGAGCCCGAATCTTTACCTTTACTGGTTTCAGGAAGCATTCTGTGGCGGCACATTAGTATCGTTGTGGTGGGTGGTGACTGCAGCACACTGCGTGCGGCGGCGGCTGATCGTGCGGCTCGGCGAGCACGACCTGTTCGTGCGCGGCCGTAGCGAACTGGAGATGAGAGTAGTGGGCGCGGTCGTACACCCACAATACGACCCCGATACGGTGGTTAATGACGTCGCTATGTTGAGGTTACATTAATTTATATGTTACTATTGCTACTCGGTCTGCCTTCTCACGGACAGGAGAGCATAAATGCTTCGTTTCCTTTAGTAACAGCATCATATTTAAAAAAATACACAAAAATTTAAGGAATTCACTTCCTTATAAATAACTACGTGTATTGGTAAAACCCGTAGGAAAAGCTGTTAACTAAATTTCGAGATTTTATTTTGCTTTCATACAGACAGATCCGAAAAGGGTAAAAATAGTTCATTAAGATTGATCAAAATTACTTTCATTTCTTACAGCTGCAGGGCGTCATTTAAATAAAAAGACAAGTTATTATGTTATATAGAAATCATGAAAGGAATTACAATCGTTCTTTTTATATATTTCCTCTCGTTATGAATGAAACTTTGTGTAATAAAATGTAGGATCGCACAAAGAGAAACAATAAAATCATAAGACTGCTAAAAGGCACACTTATTTGCTGCGATGTGACATTCTAAGTGGGTTTTATGAGATAGTCTGGAACTTAAGAATAAATCTCAGCTATAATATTGTATGTAGAACTATATCACCGTGCTTAATATCCTTGATTACAATAAAACAATTTTCCAGATTTTGAGATTACACTCGTCTTAATGGCAATGACAACGGTGTTGTATCGTACGATGTAGTCATTTACACAATCACCGTCTCCAAGATTGATGTATTATTTTTAGGTTACCAGCTCCAGCGAGGCCTGAGCTAGGTCACGGTATTGCCTGTCTGCCGCGACCGGAACATCTGCTGCCACCGCACACAACCTGCACAATATTGGGCTGGGGGAAGAAGAGAGCTACCGATGCTCACGGCACGAGAATCTTACACGAAGCCCAAGTAGGTCGTTGACTTGAAACGGTGACAGCGTCTCTAAGCCTAGCCTTTTCAGTACCGTTTACAAATTTAAATGTTAATAAGATTGACATGTTTTATTTACTAATACAACATCCAAATAATCTTCAGTGTTTGATATGATAGGGAAATATTGATACTCATAGACCACACATGGGCGCCATATTTGGGCCTTAATAAGTTAGCATAAAGCGGATTGTGACGACTTTCCTCCACTTTTCATGCGTATAGGCTTGGAATTTTTATTTACGTACTAGGATACTCCTTTCATGTGACAATGTTGACGTCCTTATGAATTCGTGCTAGTGTTGTTCTCTTATCAAAGTATAGTTAAGGCGCCTAAAATTGTGTATTTTTTAGGTAATCCTATCCTACTAATATTATAAATGCGAAAGTTTGGACAGACAGACCGCTATTACTCCACGATAATACGGTTGAACGGATATGGATGAAATTAGTCACGAAGACAGAAAAAAAATTAAATACTACCATTATTGGCTACACAACAACAATAGAAACACATAGTCATATTCACATACTTATATCCAGGTATCGACAGTGCAGCAGGGCGTGTGCCGACGCTCATACTGGCAGTACGCGATCACCGACGACATGGTGTGCGCGGGCCGCGGCCGCAGGGACTCCTGCGCAGGCGACTCCGGCGGACCGCTGCTCTGTCAGGACAAGACTATGAGGTACTTCCTACAGGTAACATGCGAATTATTAATAGCTGCGTAAAATAAGATAGCTTTGACATAAACTTATAGGTTTGGTGGGCGTCAGGTAGGCGGCTAGCTGTAAAAAATAGCCAAACAAATATAGCATAGACTAGTGTGCCGACCTCACCTAAGTGGAAAAAGGGCAGGGAAATGAATTGCATAAAATAAGATGAATTCTCTCTTTCTAAGAAAAATAATGTAATAAACATTGGCCTGATATTGTAAGTTTTATTTATGTTTATTTTATAACAATTGTAAAGGTCGTTAGGCGTAAGCTATTATAGCCGTTGTTTTGCTGTAAAAAGTTTTCGCGAGAAAAGTTCTAAGGAATTAAAGTTAAGTTCTTTCTCCGTTGCCAATTACCAAGAGCTTTGTAGTAACTTTGAACTGCGAAATATACTTTCTTCTCTTTTTGTCTGTAGTATGTATTTCTAATTACATAAAATACAACTATATTTTTTACATATCACGTAAACTTGTGACTTAAACAATTTATTCCTATCATTGTTCAGGAGCCCAGAATTTCAGACCGTCTCGTCCTATCAAGACATATTATTTAATTAGTTTTATTAACTCTCGTTTATTTATTAATTTTAGATAGAGATATCTGAAGTTAAAATATGTTTGTGTACCCCATTGACTCATTGAGCTAATATTGGTCTTAGGAATTTTAGTAATAAGATTGTACCCTGATAAATTTCGGATCATTTAAGTAGTTTATTGGCCTCTAACATATAAATTTGACAAACAGGTCTAAGCACAATCATTTAAAGAACTATTGAATGGATTTTTTATAAAATTGCCATAATTAGACGGAGTGATTAACGGGAAAGGTTAATTTTATACTAGCTGGCCCAGAAAACTTTGCTCCGCCCTATAATTAATATATGGTTCACTATTTTGGCGATAATGGCTTACAAATAAGAGATATAGATGCTGTCGCGGGCTTTTTCGTACGACTATTTAAGTAAACATTTCCATTATACATATAACCAACTGTTTTTGCAGAGCACACCAGAATAGCCCGCTTATGGCGTGTAATATCTTTAGGGATATACTGGTGCCAATTAAAGTCCCTTAGAACTTGCAAATTATTTATTTAAGGCAATAGGGTGAAGTGACATTTTCCTCGCTCTCCTCGCAGACGCCTGCAGAAACTAATTAGCAATTATTACGAAACACTATTTACACAATATTATATAAGGCAAAGGCCTGAACATGGCGGAATTTTCTGAAAAAAGTTGGTGTATATTCTCTGCTACTAGTGCGAAGCTAATTGGCTAGCTTATTAACAATATATCTATGTTATTTATTAACATATTGAAGTTAAACTTAGTAAAAATATAAGAAATCATTATGAAATGAACATAGGTAAAGTGATTTTAATATTTTGCAGGGCATAACCAGTTTCGGGGACGGATGCGGCAAGCGCGGCAAGTACGGCATCTACACGCGGACCGCTGGCTACGTGACCTGGATGAGGAGTGTTATGAACGAAAAGTACTTCGACGACTGATTTTTATGATGGAACAAATATTAAACTGTAATAAAGATCGCTTAAGAAAACTCCTTTTACTGTGCTATAACTACTAACTATAACCTGCGTATCTTTATACAATTAATTGAAAATTACCGTCAAGAAAGCCTATAATTAATGAATCTCATAACACTTAATCTTACAATAAAAAAATCAAAGAACAACATTATAAAAGAATTTTCTTTTTTACGTGTAACTTAAAGGGTGGTAATAGAATTGTTAAGAAAAAAATAACGCGGTCCTCTTTTATTCAAAGAAAACTTTTAACTAACTGATTCTCGAACTTGTTTTTTCTTCAGAGTTGCTGAGTCATCTGTAATATAACGTTTATGTGCAATTATAAGTTTGATACTCGGAATATGATTTTTATAAGCCGTTCCTCTGCCATGAGTCAAGCTTCTCCACGCAAATACAGTCAAGTTGATTAGAACGAATGACTGGCATGAAACTTAGATCGCGCTGACTTCGGAAGTAAGCAAATGTAGGTATACATGTATGTAATTTTAACATAAAGACATTAAATTTACGGGCAAGTAAAATAAATAATAAAATACACTCGCTTAGTTATGTAAAACGAAACGTATTTCACCAAAACTTTAATCGTTAAAGTAACAGCTAGACGATAATGCACGTGGCGTGCATTATCGTCTAGCTGTTACGTGCCAGCAGTGGGCGACTTTGACTTTGATGGAGAATAATAATAATATGGCTTCGATTTTTGCCATCGAATAGCTAACTTGGCGTTACTAGGAATTCATAAGCTCTGTTACACTTAAGTTTTCATAAGACCCGAGACTTGTATTATTTTCGTTGAGAAATTCGTTATGTTATCTTTAAGAACATTTTTTAATCAATTTTATTTAAAATATCACATTAGTGAATAATTATTACATTTAACTTGCTTAAGTAGTTTCTTTTTAAAAGTTACTTAAAATGCCTTTCGCAGTTTCGGCTCAAATTAAAACTATCTTAAAAGGACTCGTACATAGTTTACTAAAGGAAAATGTATGTCAAAGGAAAGTATCTTTCATGTAATGGAAATGTAGAATATGTTGTCTATTTAATTTGAATTCAGTTTCTTTTTAAGATAGATATCATAAATAATTTGTTATATCTGAACACCAGGTGATAAAGTATCACGAGAGGAAGAAACTTCTATATTAAAAGGCCATGTGTGTATGTATGTATGTTTCCTATGGACACCAGAACAAACAACAAAAGCACTGCAGTTATTTCTTTTTATTCACTCATCACTCTTTTTCTTCAATAAAATTCGGTAATACAAAATTTGGCGGTGAAGCTAGTTTAAAAAAAATTACCAATAAGTGTACAAGTTAATACGTATTAGTTGAAGTCCAGAAGAAACAAGAAGTTGTTGAGTAGTCTATTCACAATAGAGATATATCGCGTTCCTTTGTGCAACTTGATTAATATGGATGTGGTGCCACTTTACAAAGGATGTGATAAAACATCGTCCCATGATAAAAGCTCAGCTGATTCCACTTTGTTTGCTGCAAGCGTTGGTTAATTTGTAAAATGTTAATGTTAGGACCTGCATTTCCTTTATATTAAAAGTTTTGATAATCCACATATACTTACATAGTGGAGTATTCCGAGAGTACGTTTTTCTCGTTTATCTACAGACCCGATTTCCATCTCAACCAAAGGGAAAAGTGCCTCCCTTCCCTAATCTAGAAGTTAGAACTTGGATAGCTTTAATTGTACTGGAGGGAAATGTCTGTGTTAAAAACTTTTGCAAAGTAGGTAGCAGCCACCTTCTACCCGACGGATTTCTATGTAAAATATTTTTAGCTTAGAGCCAAATAAGCGACGCAAGGTTTTTCTTTCGGTCGCTGAATTGAATTTAAAAATTCATGAAACTGTCACTCTGTAGTTTGAGACGTACGGGGATTGAATGTGTAAATTAAGAATACTTATCAGTGACAAGAATTTATATGAAATTAAGTTCAAAAGAATTAATTTCATTGATACAATAATGATTTTGTCAGACATTATATTTAACAATGGTAGAGCCTGCAATAACAACATCTGTTGCACGAATGGGCCGGCTCGACTGGTGAAATACCACGAACACACAGAAGACAGGCGTGAAGTAGGAGTACTTTTGTGTTTTTGTTTGATGAGTGAGGTGCCGGAGGCCCAGTGTCGGTCCTCTTCGAAAAGAAAACGATGGGAAGGGCCCTTCGTTTTTTACAAAAGCTAGATGGGAAAGGGAAGAGGATTGGATTGGGGAGGGGGTGAATAGGAGAAAGAAATATACTCTGTCCTGTCTATCCCCTCCTCTCTCCATTAAAGGTGGGCAGCACATCTGCAACTCGTTTGCTTGTTGTGAATGCCTATGGGTAGCGGTTACTTAACCTCAGGTGAACAGCTTGCATTTTTGCCACCTTCTTCCAAAAAAAAAACATTGCTATGTTACGACCAAGTTACGCGATTCACCTTCAAGTGACCTTCTCTGAAAGTTGTTGGTATGTGAAGCTTTTATCACAACCAATGATGTCTTTAAATTCCGTGACGGGGTCCTATAAAGATTTTGTTCGAGTAATACATTAGGTAATTAACAGAAGATGTCTCGCGTCGTTTGTCGTTTTCATGGCTGCAAGTCACGGCACTGGAGTAGGCATTGTAACATATTCGAGTTGCTTTATTACGTCGGTATAATCTTGCCGTATCATATTTTGTCTTCTTGAAATACAGGCTATGTCTAGTGCGTCTTATTTTCTCTCACTCCGCTTCGCCCGCGCACCGCGATAGGACGTGTCTGTACGATAATAAGAAGTAAAAAAGAATAACTAATCTTTTCATCATGGTACAGTGTAAAAAGTGCAAACAATTTGTTTCTACAAGTAAAGATGTGTTAAAGTGTGAAGGGAAATGCAAAGGGGGGTATTCCATAAGAAATGTGTTAAAAATATTACTCAGTTTTTACAAAATGAGATGTGCGAATCTTGCATGTCAGAATACGCTTCCGGGTCAGAATACGATAAAACCAATGGTAGTCCGGTATCAACCGAGCAACTTGTAACGGAGGTAAACAAGAAGCTGGAAGTCGTGTTTAGAATAGAAAGGAGCCTGGAGGAGATAAAGACAACGGTAGATTTTTATCCTGAAAAATACCGAGAATTATTTGAGTTTAAGAAAAGGACCGAAAGTAAATTAAAATATCTTGAACAACAAACTGAATATTTAGAAAAACGAAATAAGGCACTGGAAGAGAGGATAGTCGATATGGAACAAAAGGAGAAAGAAAGAAACATAGAAATAGTTGGTGTAGAAAAGAAGTGCAACGAAGATCTAAAAAGTATGATAACCACCTTATCAAAAAAGTTGGTGTGTCAGTGGAAGATATTGAGGAAGTGAAGAGGGTAGGGCAAGAAAAACAAGACAAACAATCTCGACCGCTGCCGATTATCATTACGCTTCGCATAAAAACAGCGCGCGAACAGTGGCTCAAGCAACGTAAACAAGCCATAACCAACAACGACATATACGGCGACCGTAATGACAATAGGATATATATCAATGAGGACTTGAGTAAACACTTACGAAAAATTCTTTGGGTTGCGAAAAAGGAACTTAAACCAATGTATAAGTATATATGGGTACAAAATTCAAGAATTCTCGTAATAGCCAGTGAAGTAAATAAAAAAAATCTATGCTATTAGATCGCAGGAGGATATAAGTCGATTAAAAAAATGTGCTACCCGCAACGACAACGTAAATAGCGACACAACATGATGCACCTAAGCGCCGAGCCACACTACGTGATACTCAATAAATAAAATTCGATTTATTAGAAATATGTGATGAAGAAATTAAATTCGTAGAATACGAAAATATTCTAAACTGGAGTAATTATATACTTAGTAAGCCCGAGAACCATGAGATTGATATAATTCATTTAAATATTCGATCGTTGAGAAAAAACTTTAACAAATTAATGATATTAGTTGAAAAATGTCAGTACAAAATTGATGTCATTATCCTAACTGAGATAAATATTCAGCAAAATGAATGTACTTTGTATACAATAAATAATTACGATAGTTATGTATACACAAGGGAGAATAAAAGAGGAGAAGGAATTCTTATATACGTGTTAAACATTGACGCTAAAACCATTATAACGGACTCGGCGGAAGTTATACACAGTAAACTTAAGATTGGATATCACTCGCAGCATATAATTGCTATCTATAGACCACCCAATAAAAACAAGTTGCGCTTCAACCAACAACTAGATGCAATCCTGGCCAGCATCCCCAAGTCCGAAGCCGTACTAGTCATCGGAGACATGAATTTGGACCTGCTGTGTGAACATCAATGTGCTACAACGAATGACTATAACACAAACCTGTGTGGCAATGGACTGCAGTGCGTCATACCGGCCACGGCGACGACGCGTGCGGCGATCGCGGACGGCCGACTGCAAACGTCGTGCATTGACCATATCTGGGTACGGACATGTTGCGATGTTAAATACGAGGGTGCGCACACGTTCTCCTGTGATATATCGGATCATTATTTAATTAGCATAAGACTAAAAAGAATGTCGAGCCTGTGTAAAACTAACAGTAAGATCAAACGTGTTTTAGATAATATTATGATTAAGAAAAAATTAGCTGACGTAGATTGGGAAGCGATGCATTCTATTGACTGTCCTTTGTTACTGTATAGTGCAATATGTAAGACTTTCAGTTCTATTTATTCTGAGTGTTTGGTGTCGTCAAGCGTTAAACTGGACAGACCTAGGCAGCCATGGGTAAGTGACAACTTAATTAAAAAAATAACGAGAAAAAATCAGCTGTTCAGAGAATGGAAAGATGACCCGACTTCTATGTCGTTAAGGCTAGAGTATACTAGATATAGAAACATGGTGAATAAGGCAATTAATACGGCAAAAAATATATACAGAAAGGAACAGTTGGCTAATTGCAAGGGAGATTGTAAGAAAGCTTGGGCACATATTAACACTTGGTTAGGTAGGGAAAAGGTAACTTTAGATGACACAATAATAAAATATTTAGGGAAGACTGATAATTTATATGATATATGTACCACATTTTCTAAAACATTTACAGAAGAAATAGTAAAACTAAAACATGATTGTAATTATAAGTTTTTGGATAGAAGTAGTTATGTTAGAAAAAGTAACGTATCATTTAGATTTAATAGTGTCAGCCCTGATCAAGTGGCAAAAATTATTGATCATTTAGATTGTCATAAGTCGCCGTGATGGGATCAAATTAGAGTCCAGGATTTAAAAACTGTAAAGAAGGAGATCAGTGCTGTATTATGTAAACTTATAAATATGTCTGTTGTGTGGGGGACCTACCCTAGTGGTTTAAAAAAGGCGATAATAAGGCCAATATTCAAACAAGGCAATCATTTAGAATATACTAATTAGATAGACCTATTGCTATTCTCCCGGTAATAAATAAGATTGCTGAAAAAACTATTATTCAGCAGGTTAGCGCATTTTTAGAAAAGCATCATATCATAAGCGACAGCCAGCACGGCTTTAGAAAGGGTAGAAGCACTGACACGGCTCTCGGACAGTTCACCGACTATGTCAATAATTAATTGAGTTAGGGCAATCAACTCACAGCACTTTTTGTTGACTACAAAAAGGCTTTTGACACCTTAGAACATAACCAACTACTAGAAGCCATGGAGGAGTGTGGTATCGAAGGTCCCATTAATAGATTTTTTGATTCTTACCTCAAAGAAAGATCAATATGTACGGCTGTTAACGGGATACGGGGTGCCGAGGCAGGTGTAGTGCTCGGTGTGCCGACCGGCTCAGTATTCGGCCCGGTTGGGAACATTATGCATGTAAACAGTGTGGTCAACGTGGTCGAGAACTGTAGGGTGTATATGTATGCAGACGACATGTGCTTGTTGGTGGCTGGCAAAGACTTGAATAAGATGGAAAGGTTGATGCAAGATGATTTTGATCGAGTTGTTCAATGGGCACACGATAATGGTATACTACTAAATATAGAGAAAACAAACTCTATGCATATATATTCACCCTATAATAGGAATGCAAAGCAGGCTGCAGCACACGGGATTCATGTCATTGGCCACTCATTTGACTGCTTTCACCGTGGCAACCAGACTGTGTGCAAATGTTCAACAGTAGATTGTGTTACTACTTTTCGGTATTTAGGCTTGACTTTAGATTAACTGGCGCCCGCATATAAATGCTGTATGCAATAGATTAAGATCTGTGTTGGCTAAATTATATCAGCTCAAATGAGTTGTTAACAAGCACCTTATGTTTATGGTATACTATGCGTTAGCGGACTCTGTCATTTGCTATGGGTTAAGTTCATACGGATTAACATTTAAAACATACACTGATCAAATTAAAAAAATACAGTTACGTTTATTAAAGTTAATAGTCGATAAGAAAATTAAAGATAAATATAAAAATGATTATTATAAACTTTTTAAAGAATGTCAGATATTACCTATAGATAAAAAACACAATAACTAATAACGTTACAATTCTATAAGATGAGACACTTACAGATGTAGTTGTTAACAGTTATAACACTAGGGCTGCCGCTGCAGGGAAGCTACGAGAAGTCAAAGCTAATAATTATTATGGGGAACGCACAAAAAAATTTTTAGCTCCTAAATTTAGAAACAAATTCCTACAACCATTGAGTAACACAGCGGCGATCAGTAGGGTCGCTCTGAAGAAGAAACTGAAAAATATTTTGTTGTAGCAATAAGTGAATAAAGTTAAGCTTCTTAAGCGTAGTGATTTTTGTATTGTTTTTTGTTAATAGTTAGAGTATGTCAGTTAAGGTTTTTTTTCTATTTACTCCTTGTATTTTTGGTGCCATAGTATTTTCTTTATTTTATTTGTTATGTATATACTGTTTATTTTTTTATTTGATTACAAGGTACGACGCCTATAAACCACGTAAGTGGTTTGGCGGGAAAGTTATTGTAACCCTATTGTTAAATTTTTGTTTTAAAAAAAATAAGAAAATTAAGTAGATGGCGGCAAACGAGCAACTGGCTTCGTAGTTGATTTGTGTTGCAAATTCTTTGCCAGCCTTTAGATAGGAAAGAAAAAGAAAAGAGTAGTAACTAATAAGTATGAATACCTGTCCACATCTCACGCTTGACTTTGAAGGATCTATATCCTATTTTACTATCGAACGCTATGTCCATACATAATTATTTTTTTCAATCGTAGCTGCATATTTACATATTTTATATCGATTCAAATAAAAGGATTTGTACTCCAAAATTATTTTCATGTCACCGCCAAGAGTAGTCACCTACGGATATTCATTTTACACGATCATAGAAGTTGACAGTTTTTTTATTTGGGAAGGTGGCAAATAAGCAAGCGGATCACCTGATGTTAAGTGAGCGCTGCGCTACCCATAGACATCCGCAACAGGCAAATGTGTTGCAGATACGTTACCAACCATAAATGGACAGAGGAAGGCATAGACAGCAAATAGTATTTCTTTTTTAGTATATTTAATTTGTTTTGGTATCCTCTACCAACATAGCCAGTGATTTTTGCATCATAAATTTTCTTAAGACGTCCCGTATAAAGGACGCTGTTAGTAAAAATAATTACGTAAACACGTTGCTGTGTGGAGTATTGTAATTTAATATCGCTCTAGTCTAAAAACATATATTTTTCTAAACCTAGACAGTGCTTGTTATATAACTCCAACCACGCTATTTAAAAAGTGAAATTGTGTTTGGGGAGTATTTTTTTTAATTTCTGAATAAAATTATCTAATATACTATATGTCACCGACCGATTGTAAGGGCAGGCACTTCATAACCGGGCTAGTCAAATTCTAAGCGGTCGGCACATTGTCAGCTTAACGAATTATTGAGAATATGCCGTTTTTTTTCTAGGCACTTTACAAAGAGGCGACGTAAGGCAGGCGCATATTTATCCAATAGACGTAAATGTCTTTGTCTAAAAACGAACTTTGAGCGCTGATGGGTCGAAATTGAGACCCGCTTTTTTGATTCATTGCCATCCTTTTGGCAGTCAATAAACGTAAATTTTATTTTCAATTATTTTCGTAGCATTAGTATAAGTTGCATAGTTGCAAAACTAAAATTACACAAGTTATTTATGTTCTAACAGGTTACAGACAGTGAAAACTAACCAAAATAATTTGTACCTTCATTAACTGGATATAGAGGTCACAAACAATATTAAACAGGTTTTTTAAACATTACAAATTATTTAAACAAAAAACATTTCGTTGAATTCACTAATAATTATTTTTCACCGTCTTCAATTCCCACTCTTGACAAAATAAATAACATGTTTAATTTTAGTTCAGTGTGTAAATGTAATTTATAATTTTCAGTTGCATTAGCAGCTAAAAATTCGTACCATTAGGTACGAAAATAATTAAAACTAGCAACAGCTTGTAAGCAAAAGAAAAAAAAGTGGTGCAGGATGCGAGTTTCGATCAATTAGCGCGACCGTTTCGTTTTGTCGAACGACATTTTTATCATATTAACATGACTTCACCCCATTAGGAAGTGACTGGAAATGAAACGTCGTATTGTCCCAATTATAAAATGTGTGCTCTGACAATCGGTCGGCGACATATACATACTCCGAGAGGTAGGGCTCAGGTATAACAGATTTTAATTTGGCTAGGCCAAAATTAATGGACCTTAGCTTTAAGATCCATATCACCTTACATAATATAATGCATATCATCATCATCGACAGTCTGTATTAGTCCACTGCTGGACATGGGTCTTCCCAAATGCCTTCCACGGAATGCGGAAACTTTATTAGTTAGATTGATATCATAAGCTATATAAACTTTATCTTACGATTGTTTGTTGATGTAGCTTCATCGCGACCCAATTTTATTTGATACTTATATTTACTAAACTCTAGACAACAGGAAAAAATGATCGATGACATTTCGATTTGGGTCACGTCCAATATAATGAAACGTCACTCACTGGTATAGAGTAACATTAACTTACTGTTGTTGTATGAATATTTTTTGATGCTTCAATTTTAATATTTGGTATTTACTTTTCTTCCTGGTGGGGAACATTCTTAAAAAGGCCGATTTATTATTTACTTTTATTTGGAGTACTTACTCGCAATAACCATGAGGTTGTATGGCCTCCTCGAAATGAGAGAAATAGCATTTGAATTTCACACCGCGCGTGGCTCTTAAGATTTATATAATACTAGATGGCCCGGTTTCCTTACGCCCTATAATTAATAGATTGTTCTAGTGAAAGAGAAATATCCGTATAACAACGAAATAGTTTTCGGCGATAGTGGCCTTTTTTATAGTACTTGATAGCAAACAAGCTAGCGGTTCACCCAATGTCAAGTGATACCTACCCATAGACATCTGCCACTAACTAATTTATTTATTTATTTATTTATTCAATTATGTTACACCAACAAGATGGAGCACTAACTTAGACAATTGGATACGCGTACTTAGTTAACAGGCTTGGCGAGTGCCATCTCAATTATAGGTGCAAACCACAGTGCGCTGAATACAACAACAAAAGAAACTTAAAACTATTTGTGAACAAAAAAACAGAAAAATAAACAACATAAGCTGAGCGACTGATAACTTCGATAAGAATAGTAGCATCAAAATATCAAAAATACAAAGTGAAATCTCAAAACATAAAAAACAACAATAAGAAGTTAATTAAGAACTTCATGTACATATTTTTTATATTTTAAATATTTGTTTGAGAAGATATCGATTTCAGGCGCGTTGTTACAGGCTTTCGCAACATTTACAAGCTCATTAGATTGTTTAGGGGGCTCATTAACACTAGAATTATGTAATGCATTGTATGTGGTCATTAATCTGTTAAGAGGTGAATGTAAGCCCAGGTTAGTTCGCGCTGCCTTAGTGACGAATGGGTTATACTTTTTACATCTAGGTAATCTTAAAGGTACAGAGATAGTTAATTGTAATAGTAAGTTAGTAGCATCAATATAACCATTGACTAGTTTGTACAGGTACATGGCGTCAAGCTGCTTCCTTCGGTGGTAAAGTGATTCCAGATGAAAATATTTTAAACGGTCATCATAACTCGGTAGTGTTCTTGCTAAGTTACAACTATATGATAAATGCCACAAAAATCTTTTTTGAACACTCTCTAACCGCTTAATGTATATATCATAGTGCGGGTTCCACACAACGCTGCAGTACTCCAGGCTGCTGCGAACTAATGTAGAGTAATTTTAGTGCGTGGATTTTTAAAATCTTTGCAATTCCGTAACACAAATCCTAAAGTTTTGAGACACTTTTTAGCTAAGTTATCGATGTGGACGTTAAACTGTAGCTTACTATCGAGTGTTATTCCTAGAGTTCTCGGAGTAAAGAGATTTTTTTTCCTAGTAAAGCGAACCATGAAGCATTTACTGACGTTTAAAACCATGGCGTTGGTTCTGCACCACGTCTCAAGGTTATTTAAATCACTTTGCAATAGTGATTCTTCCTTAGCCGAATCTACTTGCCGAAAGAACTTCAGGTCATCCGCGTACATATAAACTCTAGAATTGCGAAAACATTTGTTTATGTCATTTATAAAGATATTAAATAACAAAGGGCCTAAATGAGAACCTTGGGGTACACCTGAAACGGCAGTGAATGGTTTAGATTTGTAACCTCCTACTACAACAACAGAATTTCTATTTTCCAGGTAAGATTTAAGCCAATCCAGTAAAGTTCCCGATATGCCAAGTGATTCAAGCTTGTTCAAGAGTATGAAGTGATTTACTCTATCGAAGGCTTTGCTAAAGTCCGTATAAATAGCATCAAATGATTTGCCAGCGTCAATTCCCTCAGCAAGGTCCTCGACGAAAGATATCAAATTGGTGGTAGTAGATCGTCCTTTGACAAAACCGTGTTGCTCTGGTACGATAAGCTGCTTAAAATGCCATGATAGAATTGGACACATAATCTGTTCAAATACTTTTGAAAAAATAGTAATTAATGATATCGGTCTGTAATTCTCAACATTGCTGGCATCACCACTTTTTAGGAGAGGTATAACTAAACTGTCCTTCCAAACGGTCGGAAAAACTCCAGAACTAATGGACTTATTAATAATCAAGTAGAGAGGGATAGCCAGCGCCCTAGCACATTTAACGGCAAAAATAGCCGGTATCCCATCAGAACCAGCGCCTTTCCTTACATCAAGTCTTTTTAACACTCGGGAGACGTGATCTCTGGTAACACTTAAAGATGACAAGAAATTTGATACAGTGGGTACACAAGGGTCATTTTTACTAGGACTATGTAGTGTAGTGTCATAAACAGAAGAAAATTGATCTACAAAAAGGTCACATATATCGGGTCCTTTAGTTGCAACTCGGTCCCCGGCAGTCATTAAAGCTGGAAAAGTGCTATTGCCTTTTCTTTTATGTTTAAGGAATGTCCAAAAATATTTAGGGTTAGATGCTAACGAGGATTCCAGGTGCTGCAAATATCTATTGTAGTTTAAATTGTATAATTTACCAATCCTCTGTCTCAGTAATTCAAATGTTAGTAAGTCACGAGGGTTACCATATTTACGAAACTTTTGTCTATATTTGAACTTTTCTTTTAATACCCTAATTAATGAAGCTGAGAACCATATAGGATACTTGTAACTGCGAGGTGTGCGTTTGGGTACATGCTTTGCGATTATTGACCTAAGATATTTGTAGAAGACCGTGACCATATCGTCTACAGTAGAGCATTTAGATAATTCTTCGTTCCAAGATATATTATTCAATTCACTTATAACCTTATGATAATCTGCTTTGTGGAAATGCAACCTGGGTCCAGAGTTCGAGGGCAGCTTTTCTTGATATCCGAGAGTAATGCAACATTCTAGCGGAGGATGCGAAGGATCCATATTTAAGAAAGGATTCGCACATACACTTATTTGAGAAATTGTAACAGTACTAAGTATTAAGTCTAATATGTTATTTTTGTTATTTGAGTTACAGTTATATTGAGAAAAATCATTTACCGACATAAAATCTATCAACATACTATACATAAAACTATTGGACATTGCAGGTACGACTTTACTCCCTTCCGTCTTATTCCAGCATAGACTATTCAAGTTAAAGTCGCCCACAATTATGGTATTACCGAGTTGTTTTTCTAGAATACGATTACAGTTATGTAAAAAATGTTCTAAAATGTGTTTCTGAACGGGAGGAGGAATATAAATACCGCATATATAAAAGTTTTCGATTTTACCTTTTCCATTCAGTAGCTCCAATTGAATCCAAACATCCTCACAATCAGACTCATAAGCACACATGCGGACTGATTTCAGACGTTTTGAGACCGCGATTAAAACACCACCTCCTTCTTTTTTGTTGTGGAACCCGCTGCTTTCGCGGTCGCGCCTATAGACTACATATCGATTATCAAATAATTCATTATCAGAAATACTATTATTCAGCCATGTCTCTGTAAAAACTATGATATCAAAATCATTACAAACAACATTATTGAAAAGGTCTAGGGTTTTTGTTCTTAAGCCTCTTACATTTTGATAATAGATTGTGAGCATGCCCACAAGTAAAATATACAAATTTAGCGTTATTATGATAAACGATTAAGCAATTCGATGTCTTTCACGTAGATAAAGTTCGATTCTTCATTCTTCCGCATGTAGATCCTTCCGTCTCGTACCCAGACAAATTTGTAGTTCAGTTCTCTAGCCTTGCTGCGAGCGGCAGCATGCAGAGATTTGGTCGCAGGAGTAAGATGTTCTACAACTTAAACAGCTTTCTTGTCACCGCCAATCCCCAAATGGCTAGTCTTTAATTTATCGTTTGGATTGTTTTTATTAAATTTACTGGCAGCTGCTAAGAATTCGTCTCGTAGACGTGGGCTACTTAGCTTAACTAAAATAGAGCGCGGACGAGGGGAGCCATTATTCATCTTAGCCAATCTGGTACAGTAATGAACATGGGTATCGCTGACAGGACACTTGATCACTTTACCCAGTTGCTGCACCATATTGACCAGATTTTCCTGCTTATTTTCGGGGCCGCATTGTATTTCGATATTGGTGGAACGTGAGTTCTGATCCAGCTGCTCAAGCCGTGAAGAAAGAGATTGCACGACGGATCTTAGCGTGTTATTTTCTTTATGCATTTGTTCTAATTTTGAAGCCTGTGCGGCATGCTCGGCTTTCATCGCTTCAAGCTCACTATTGAAAAATGATATCGTGGCTTGAAGGGTGGACACGGCGTTTACCACTTCGATAAGCTGTGGATTAATTTGTTGCTTGAAAGTATTGAGCTCTTCCCGAATTATGTCACGAATTGCGCTAGCAGTTAAAGTGGTCGCGCTGGAGGCAGTTCGCGACTTAGTGCGCTGAGTGACAAACTCGCGCTGGGGCGACAAAGAACCACGAACTGGTGTGTTCGTTTTATCACCGGATTTACGATCCTTGCTGCAACACAAAACGCATGTCCATTTTGCTTTGAATTCCTCAGTAAAAGCATTGTATTCCTTCTGTGATAAATTTATGCACAACAAGTGATATTGTTCGTTGCAGCGTGTACAGTACATTGAAGGTACATCCGTTAACTCGTTAAGACAGGCGGCGCATTTATCGACGGTATCCATTTTTTTATTTCAAAGAAACGTTAAGCAGCGTATATACCGTTTTAAACGAGGTAGCCTATGCACTTGGAATTCTTCCCGCTCAAAACAACGTAACCGCCATGCAAATCGCGTCACTTACGCGTTTAAGTAAACAACTTTAGTTAACACTGAACACTAATGAAGTTATTGAAAGTTACGTGTAATAAATGATAATTTTTGTTTGAAACTCCAACTAAACACAGTGAATAAAGTTTATCACGATACTATGGTATATATCCAGCCTAGGTAGCAACTGTTTACCGCTTTATGTCCACAAATATTGATTAATTTGAATTAAAAAACCTTCGCAACGTTAAAGCACTGTTGTCGTTAAGACTGCCCGACGATATATCCTATAACTAATGAGTTACAGATGCGTTGCCCACCTTTAAAAGACAGAGGAGGGGACAACCAGAAAATGGTTATTTCCAATTCCTATACATCCCCTCCAACGTCAAGTTTTCCCATTTCCTTTCCTTATAAGAAAAGGATGGGAAGGGGGAAAGAACTACAATTAGGCCTCCGGCACCTCACTCATCAGATGAAACGCAACTACTTCTACTTCACACCTTTCATCTGTGAGGTCGTGGTATTTCACCGGTCGAGCCGGCCCATTCGTGCAACAGATGTTGTTGCTGCGGACTCTACCACTGTTGGCCTACACATATTGTGTCGCAGGCTTTTTTGTAGGCCTATTTAAGGTAGACATTTCCATTATACATTATGCATACGTGTAACTGTAACGGTTTTTGCAGCGCAAGAATAGCTCGCATATAGTGGCATTTTTCCCCCTTACTTGACACTTATCGTTATATTTTGGACAATTCACGCAATATCCTTATAAATTATAGCTTATGTATGTTATTCTGACGTATAGGGTATAGTATTGTTAAGCGTTATTAAAATTCATTCAGTAGTTTTTGCGTGAAGGAATTACAAACATCTGTATATTCAGTCTTTTATAATTTTGTCGGTCCATATCGGTAATTTATTTGACATTGACATTTGATAATTGAAGTATGGAGCTTTGATATCAAGTGGTAAGATTATGATTATACATTGAAATTAAAACTTCTTAAATTATTCCACTTCTCTTGCTTCTCTATATAAAAATAATACAATGCACTAGAAACTAAAATTGTAATTCTCAAAGCAATAACAATAACAAAAAAAAGTAATATTTAAAAAATAACAAAATATAAAAACGCAAAAGAAGCGTGCAATTTTTACAGCATATAAAATAGGAATTTGACGTGAGATTTTAAGTTATATTTATTCATGGTACTTTTCAAGATAAGTGTTTAGTAGAAAATGAGTCGCTAGTTGTATTGCGTGTAAGTTCGAGCACCCAAGGAACAAGTCTCCACACTCCAGTATATTGTGCTGTTGATTCGTTTCCACTTCTTCCCTTCTGAAAAAAATACAGGTGTTCTGAAATGGCGTGTATAATTAAATACTATACTGTAATATAAAATATAAGGTGTTTTGCAATTTCGTTATACAGAGTTGGCTAGATAAGTTTTCAAATATGATGACCACTTTCACTATTTTTATAAAAATTGGATTACATTATTAAATTAATAGGGCTAACATCACCTTTTGGCTGTGTTAAAGGATGATTGGCAAAAGATGGGGACTGACACCCAACATAATGATATGGTTATATGCCTCGGTTATTCGTCCCCTGATTACTTACGGTGCAGTAGTCTGGTGGACAAAAACCAAGCAAACAACTGCACGAAATAAACTCCAGATATTATATGTCAGAGACTAGCGTGCTTGGCGACTACCGGCAGCATGAGAACAATTACTACTGCTGCCCTCGAAGCTTTGTTGAACTTAACACCTCTGTACATACATATACAACAAGTAGCAACCTTAACGGCTCTACGACTACGCACCCTAAAATTATGGAGGAACTACAAAACCCCGCATACAGTGTTGGACACTCTTCAAACAGAAGCCCCCATGATAGACGCTAGGCATGATCTTATCCCTAAGGAACACGTTTTTGATAAGAACTACAGTATACAACTTCACGAAGCTACACACAAAACAGATAACATACAGCGCGAATTGAGGATCTACACGGACGGATCCATAACGCACGTAGGCACAGGCTCAGGTGTCTTCTCGGAAGACCTGAACAGCAAGAAAAGTAAAGGAAGAAACCATCCGGATACTATCTGACAGCATGGCGGTGCTACAGGCGCTTAATAACAACACCATCTCTTCGAGCCTCATATATGAATGGCATCTAAATGAGGTTGGAGCGGTAAACAACATAACCCTTCAATGGATTAAATGTCACAGTGGATAAAGAGGAAACGATGCGGCTGACGAGTTCGCTCGTAAAGGCTCTAGCAAAAGAGCGATTGGACCAGAGCCCATCGCTCCCTTACCACACGGATACTTAAAATCGACAGTGTTGGAGAGAAGTCACGCCCTTCACTGCGAATTACGGAACAACTTGAGTGACTGTAGGCAGGCAAAAGAAGCCATGCCAAGGATTGACAAGTGGTCATCGAGGAGAATAATACATATGAACAAGCCACAGATCAGAAAAGTTGCTGCAGCTCTTACAGGTCATGGTAATTTTAACAAACACTTGTACAATATAGGTATCACAGCCCCCTATGCAGAACGTGCATGGAGAATGAAGAGACGGCGGCCCACGTCAAGCTACACTGCACTGCGCTGTCTGGATTTTATAGTGGTAGAGTCCGCATCTAGCTTTTGCTGGAGGACGAATGGCCCGCTCGCCCGGTGAAATACCACAACCACACGAAAGACAGGCGTGAAGTTGAAGCAATTCCGCGTTTCGTCTGTTAAGTGTGTGTGCCGGAGGCCACCCCCCCCCCCTTAAGGGCATGGAAGTGGGATCTAAAAACAAACTAGCCCAGGGGGGTACCGATACCACAGGTATTGGAGAATCCCCCTCCGCGCGTTTACGCCTGAACTCCCGCTTGGAGTCTGGGTGTGGGCGCGCGGGCTGCCCCACGTATTCTGGGGGGGGGGCACCATCCCACTCGGTGCTGGAGCTCGGGGCAAACGCAGGCAGCTCCTCGCGGCATCCCCTACCATGTTCGCTGTGGACTTCTGTAACATCAGGGGACTCCACTCTAACTTGGAGGCCGTCCACTTCCACCTACGGACGGCTAAGCCGGCCCTGCTTTTCCTCACTGAGACACAGATATTCTCCCCGGCAGACACATCGTATCTATCCTGCCCGGGTTACAAATTGGAGCATTCCTTTTTGCCCCGGGCCGGGGTGTGCGTGTACGTCGGAGAGGATGTCTGCTCTCGTCGCCTCAGCCTTCTTGAAGGTAGGGACCTATCTACTTTGTGGCTGCGCGCAGATAGCGAAGACCATCCGTGAGTCTACGCGTGCCTCTATAGGTCCCATAGCGGTAATGCCGAAATAGACCGGCTCATGGAGCAAGTCCAAACGGCTACAGATTCCGTTCTGGAACAGATTACATCCGCCGAGATCGTGGTACTTGGCGATTTCAACGCCCACCACGCCGATTGGCTTGGCTCACGTACCACCGATCCCGCGGGGAGATCTGTCCATGACTTTGCCTTGTCCTATGATCTGACGCAACTGGTTACATCGCCCACGCGAATTCCAGATGTGGAAGATCATACACCTGCCCTGTTGGACCTTCTGCTGACCTCACATCCGGACAGCTACTTGGTTTCCGTCGACGCCCCCCTGGGCTCGTCGGACCACTGCTTGATCCGGACAAAAGTGCCTATCTCGCGTCGCCCACGGTTCAAACCGAATGGCCACCGCCGAGTGTGGCACTACAGGTCGGCAGACTGGGATGAGATGCGGTCCTTTTTTGCATCCTACCCATGGGAGCAAGTTTGCTTCAAGCTGGACGATCCTGATGCCGTTGCCTATTCTATCGCCGATGTGGTGATTCCGGGGATGGAACTATTTATTCCATCCTCTGTCGTGCCCATTGGAGGCAGTTCTCGGCCCTGGTTTGGTCAATCCTGCAAATTAGCAGCGCGCTACAAGCAGGATTGTTACCGAGCTTGGGCTGAGGCGTCAGCGGCTAGGGATATAAATACCAGCCTGCTCAAAAAGAAGTCCAACTCTGCCTCCAGGTCCTTCAAAAGAATTATTGCTAAGGCAAAGTCGGAACACGTGGCCAGCATTGGTGAGAGACTGGTACGCCTTCCTTCGGGAACTCGTGCGTTCTCGTCTCTCGCCAAGGCTGTCCAGGGGAATTTCTGTAAGCCGTCTTTACCATCTTTGCGCAGGGGAGATGACAGGTTAGCCCAACCGCAAATGAGAAGGCTGATCTTCTAGGCTCTCTTTTTGCGGCCAACTCGACTCTGGAGGATAATGGTAGTTCACCGCCGAATATCCAGTGCGGTGACACCTTCATGTCCGAGATCCAGTTTCGCCAGAGATCAGTGCGTAAAGTGCTGCAATCTCTGGACGTTCACAAGTCGAGTGGGCCTGACGGTATTCCTCCCATCGTGCTTAGGACATGCGCTCCTGAGTTGGCACCGGTTTTAACGCGCTTGTTCCGGTTCTCCTACTCCTTAGGCATTGTCCCGAAGTCATGGAAGACTGCCACAATCCACCCGATCCCAAAGAAAGGTGATAGCTCGGATCCGTCCAACTACAGACTAGCACTTCTTTCGAAGTTGCCTTCCTACGGGCTGCCCGAGAAACTATGCGCCTGGACTTCCAGCTTTTTGGAGGGTCGGAGCATCAAGGTCGTTGTCGACGGTGCATGCTCTGACCCGAAACCAATTAATGCTGGTGTCCCACAGGGCTGTGTACTGTCGCCCACCCTGTTTCTTCTGCATATCAATGACATGCTGCAAATTAGCAAACATCCATTGTTATGCAGATGATAGCACGTGTGATGCACTGTACACGGCCCGCGCTAACGTTTCTCGGGCTACTGCCGCTGAGAACCGGGCCAAACTTGTATCTGAAATGGAGATCCTATTAGGTGAAGTCTTGGATTGGGGTCGACAAAATCTTGTTGATTTCAATCCCAAAAAGACACAAGTCTGCGCCATTACCGCTAAAAAAGAACCCTTTGTCGCGAATGTATGTTTTGAGGGCACTCCTCTGGTTGCCACAGCCAGCATCGGTATTCTCGGCGTTGACATATCGAGTGACGTTCAGTTTCGTGGTCACTTGGAAGACAAGGCCAAATTGGCCTCTAAAAAGCTGGGTGTACTCAGTAGAGCGAAGCAGTATTTCCAGCCGGGCCACCGCCTTCAGCTATACAAGACGCAAGTTCGGCCCCACATGTAATACCGCTCGCATCTCTGGGTGGGAGCACCCCAATACCAGCTTCTTCCATTTGACCGCATACAACGGAGAGCGACTCGAATCGTCAACGACCGAGCTCTTACCGATCGGCTTGATACTCTGGCCTTGCGGAGGGACGTCAGCTCCCTCTGCATTTTTTACCGTATGTACCACGGGGAGTGTTCCGAAGAACTGTTTGGAACGATTCCTGCCGCCGAGTTTCGTCATCGTACGACACGACAGACCGCCAGGTACCATCACACCATCTGGATGGCTGGCATTCCTCAGCAGTGCGGTTCTCTCGACATTTCCTGCCACGCACAGCCGCGTTGTGGAATGGTCTGTCTTCGGCGGTATTTCCAAACCAGTACGACTTGGGATCCTTTAAGAAGCGAGCCTTTCTTTTTCTAAAAGGCCGGCAACGCATCTGCAGTTCCTCTGGTGTTGCGGGTGTCCATGGTCGTCGTTGATCACCTGGGTGTTCCCGCCGCTCGTTTGCCCCCTTGTCTTATATATAAAAAAAAAACAGGGTTGTGTATCTCGGTTCGCCGGTTTCGCTCCCGGAGATCGCCATCAAGGGGTTGCTGGGATTCTTTGAGGAGCTGGGTTGGTTGGAGTGATCTATGGATCCCACCCACACGCAAAATACGCGCCAGCCGTGGAGTTGCGGAAAATAGCCCCCTAACAAGTAACTAAGTACAAATTGGATTGATTTTATTCACAGCTTTTTATTCAATTTTTTTATAGTAGAAGGTGGCAAACGAACAAGCGGTTCACCCGATATCAAGTGATCGCTACCCATTAGCATCCACAGCAAGAGTTACAGATGCGTTGCCTACCTTTAATGGACAGAGGAAGGGGTAAACATTATCATGTTTATATCCCTTTCCTATTCACCCCTTCCACCGTCAAGTCCTCGTCCCCTTCCCATCCTTTGATAATAAGGACCAGAATTAGGCCTCCGGCACTGCACTTGTCAGGAGAAACGCAGAATAATCTACTTCACGCCTGTCTTCTGTGAGGTCATAGAATTTCCCCGGTCGAGCCGGCCCATTCGTGCAACAGATAATAATAATATAATATCCTAGGACATATTCAAACAAGGCCATCTGACCTCAAACTAAGCAGAACTTGTGTTATGGAAACCAGATTACTGATATACTACATATACTAATTTTATTTTGTAAATTCATACTTAGATAGATAAATTACACCCAGACTCAGGACAAACAGACATGTTCATGCACACAAATGTTTGTCCTGGGTGGGAATCGAACCCACTACCTGCGGCGTGAAAAGCAAGTATCTTACAAACCACGCCAACCGGCCCGCATGTTGTTGAGGGCTCTACCACTGTCACCTAACATTAAATTTTCCATCAATAATTTTGTTTTCATCTCAATCCTTGGAATATTGACATGGGTGACCCAAAATTTGTCTTTGTCATGGTGGTACTATTATATTGTATAAGAATCGGTCGTCAAGTATTGATAATTAAATAAAGTGTTTTCCATACCTGCAAAGACAGTGCCATTAATTTCCCTTGAACTAGTAATAGGCTACCGTGAGCTGTATCTTTTTTCTCTCCCATGTAAGGAAGTGATAAGCAATATATGTTTTTAACGTTTAATTCCCTTTCATATTCTTCGTTACTGAAAAAATAATAAAAAAACAAAACCGATAAAAGTAGCAAGAATTGTCATAATCTAGATTTTTTTTAGATCGGATATTTTAAGATAACTATTTTTGAGTAATGCAAAAATTACAATGCTGACTATTCATTACTTACGCTGGACAAAGTAATGGAGTTGTAATGGTCGCCTTAAAGAACAATGTGAAAAATAATAATAACTCCAACAAACATCAAGACGTAACACGGCGAACATATAATAATAATAATAGTTTTTCACTATAGCAAAAATAATAATTAATGGTTGTAATAAAATAAATTTGTAATTTAAGAAACTATACATAATATAAAGGTTTAGTCGATTGATTATTATAAATGGTTTAGTAAGGACTACGAATCTGTAGCTGTAAAAAAACTGGTTTTAGGAAGTTGATTCCCGCTGAGTCAGCATTGTTCCCTCAACTCATTCAACTTTTACCAAGATTCCGCTGAGTAATTAATGATTTTGCGTTTGTTACAAACACCTTACTACGAGTTATTAAATTTTTTGAAAAGTTAAGGTTGTTCTTATATTTGGAGAATCTAAGACTATTACTTGACTATAGCAGTTCCAAAATACTTACTCGTGTTCGTCTCGCTTAGGACAAGACTTGGGGAATATTAGGCCCTCGTAAGCCACAAGAGGACGCTTTGGTAAATTATAGTAAAGGAATCTTGTATTGTATCTAAAATATAAATCAACTTTCTATAATTTTATATCATTACAATAAGTAACTTTTAGAAACGCACATAGTATCTTTTTTAGATCGATTAATTCAAGACAATGCCGTGGGCGATGCTTTGTGATAATAGCACCTATAATCAGACTGTATCTATATTAGATTCTAGTTTTTTTTTTTGGAAGAAACAGGCAAACGAGCAAGCAAGCATATGATATTAAGTGATCGCTACCCATAGTTATCTGCACCAAGCTAAAGAGCTGCAGATAGTTGCCCGCTTTTAATGGACAGAGGAGGAACAGCAATGGAAAAGAATATTTACTTGTTCTGACCATACCCTCGCCCGTCGAATCCTCTTCTCCTTCCCATTTTTTCTTATTAGAAATAGATGGTAAGGGTAAGGGGACAAGATTTGGGGCTCCGGCACCTCATTCATCTTACGAACTTTAAAATTCTTCTAATTCACGCCTGTTTTCTGTGAGCTTGCAAAGATTCTTATGTAAACTTCGTAAATGTTAGCCTAAAGAGTTTGCCAAATGGAAAAACATATAAAATAGATCCTTTTACCAGAGGTTGCTTGAACACTAGCACTTTAACAGTGGTAGAGCCCACAACATCATCTGTTGCACGGATTGGACGGCTCGACCGGTGAAATACCACGACCTCACAGGAAACAGGCGAAGTGGAAGTACTCTACGTTTCGTCTAATGAGTGATGTGCCTAAGTCCTAATTTCAATCCTCTTCCCCTTCCCGTCCTATCCTTATAAGAAAAGGGTGGGTTAACGGGGAAAAGGAGATATTCTTTTTCCTGTCTATGCCCTCTTTTGTCCTTTAAAGGTAGGCAATACATCCGCAACACATTTGCCTGTTGAAGATGTCTATGGGCAGCACTCACTTAACATTAGGTGATCCGCTAGCTCGTTTGCCTCCTTCTCGCTTAAAAAAACTACAATTGATATTGAGCTAATTGCATTTTGAACGGATCAAGCAAGCGTATCACATTTTCCTTCTTTTATACAAGTTTCAAATGACTGAAAATGTTAGAAGACGTAGAAAAAGCTTGGAAGCGTAATCTCTGCCTATCTTTCTCGGTTTCGGACAGGAGTGGGTATTTACATTATCTAATTGAATTAATTACCTATCTAGTCCCCATCCAATAGCCGTGGCTGGGAAACCTCTTTCATTGATTACGAATCTATGTGACACAAGAGCAACGGGTGACCACCCGGGGCAGCTGTTAATCAATGAACTAATCACTTGTACTGCACCTGTAATCAAATTGTCAGACCTTTGTGTTACAGTTTGTACACAAGAAGATCGTAGCTTAGTCTATAATCGAAGAAGTTGTTGTGCCAATTAACAGACAGACACCATTTATTAAATAAAGATGTAAAAATTATCATCAAACAACCTCCTTTACCTTCACCTTAGCTGCTACTTTTGTCGACTACTAGGCACTAGGCAGCTTGTGTCCTTCCTAAGGAGAATTATTCTTTACCATCCAACCAACTAACACAATTATGATGCTTACGTCTTCACAGTACACAGAATATAATACAATCTAGTCATCATATAACAATAAAAGTGAATCTAGTGTATTTTATCTATCTTACGATAATAAACCTGAAAATATGGTATTACGTCCAGTGACACATGTTAAAGTTGTTCGAGAACGATCAGCAAGTGTGACTGCCGGAGTGGACGTGAACGAGAAAAACTTTCTGTCGTAAGCCAATTATACAATTATACAATCTATTAGGACAGTGCATTATCATTTGCTCTTGTTAAACCTATACATTTAAGTTGTCTTGAGACGTAAACAAAATGGCCGTTAATGAATCCATTCTGTGTGTAGATCCTGTTTGGGAGTTTTGGGGCATATAATTAATTTTTTTCGCTTTTTTTGGTACTTTGCTTGATTTTTGGCTTTGTCATTGCCTATAGAGCTAATTTTATTATGTTTTTGCAGGTATGAAAAAGTTACTTCATTTAAATACCAATATTATAATGATGTCGGCGCGTTTTGTCGCGATAGTTGAATGACGGATGTATCAAGCTGCGCCGGACATAAGCGACGGATTCAGTTTCCCACCACTTGTCGCCGCAGTATGAAATGTAAGCGGACCGCTCGTTCACCATACTCGTTTTGTGGTGGCGCGCCAAGCACGAGCCCGCTGCTATCAACCAGTAACTGTTTATAGCCGCGGCATCGCAATATATCTGAAATATACATTTTATAACTTTTATACTTATATTTTTGTACTAAAGTCGTAGTTTTTCTCGTCTGATTTTGTTTATTAGGATAATTTTCGATAAGAATCTAACCGGCCCTACTAAAAACTTTCGTTACACGAAATAATATTATTTTTAATTACAATAACAGTTAGACTTTCATAATCTAAGAGGCATAACCGGGGGGGGGGGGGGGGGGGGATTAGTGTGGTGACCAGGCGTCGGCACGACGTACTTTTATAAGTAGGCATGCGTGTGCAGTAAACAGTGTTTTAATTTTCTGTGCCCTCTTATAGTCGTATTGCAGAAATGTGAACTACATATTTTATTGTACAGAACAAAAGTCAGATCGCACTGTACATACTAATTTAGTTACTTCTGTCCGTAGTACGTGCCTATTGACCATGTTGTAATTATGCAACGACACTAAGCCCAGCTAGTCTTTCGGCAAACGCACTATATGGTATAACGAAGATCCAAAGTTTTATGAGCTTTGAATGTTACTTAAAATAAGTGAAAATACTCACCGACAAAGGTTCATAAACGTAAGCCGCTATGTACGGAAATTTAGACCAAACTTTAGGCGTTCTTTTGCTCAAGACAGAACTGGTATTATGTTCATTCTGAACATTTATTTGTAATGAAAGTTTTTCGTTAGTTTTCGTATAATTTGAATTATTTAAAATGTTTTTCATTTCCTGTAATATAATATGAGGTTCTTTTAAAAAAGGATCTGAATCGTGCGTTTTATTTCGCTCGGACATGTTAATATCATTTTCTTTAATAGTATTTACCATTTGAGTCCTATTTGCAGATTCGTTCGTAGGGCTTACTACTACAATTTCACTTGGTATAACATCACCTACGTGATACGAAACTATCTTTATTGTAGGCTCAGTATTTTTGTCATACATTTCAAAAAATTTTATTCTATCATATAGAGTTGTTGATTCTGTTGTTTCTGCTACTTTATTTGTGCTATGTCGTATAACTCTATTCAGGGGGTCGTTAAAAAATATACTGAACCACTGAGTATCGTTATTATTATTTCTAGCGATCCTTTTATTTGAAATCATCGCCGACGTGTTCATATAACTACGTAATTGATTAGTTTCATTGGATTCAAGGTTTTTGTTATTCTTATTTAAATTCAAATAAAAGTTAGCAGTGTCTACATTCTCTTCTTTAATATTTTTATTGTTCAAGTGGAAAGCAAAAATTGGTCGGCGTAAAATTCGAGACTTCAATTTGTCTCCAAGATTATTTTGCGGTTTATGGTCAGTTTTAAGATCTTTCACCTGTACATTGGTCTGTAGATGGGCTATGTCTTTTTGCTTTCTTAGTTCTTCCAATTTGTCCCAGTAATAAAATTCGATGCCAGTGGGAGTAATGGCTGAACTGTGGTTTATACATTGGTTCGATGTATGAAATATTGAAGTATAACTTGGATCATTCATGGACGGCAATTGTTGAGTTGTAGTCAAGGCATCAACATCTAAAAAAATTTTTGTCTTTCTCCACAAGACATTTACTATTTCATAATGTCTTCTACTTACTTTACCATTTTTTTCGGTGATTGGAAGTACAGTGCTGGAATAATTTGGTTCTATACTTTGAGAAATATCTTTGTAATCATATTTTCCTTGAGTATCTATGTAAAAGTTGCTCCTTGCTTCCAAAACACAAATCAAATATATTGTTTGAAGCAGATACAGCATTGTATGCATCTAATTAAATTGTTCCAAGAAATAAATGCTTATAATTTCCGCATTAGTAAAACGTAATCAAACATTGAGATTCACACGAAAGTATAATTTATTGAAAGACTTTTACATTTTAATGAAACGATATACAATGACAAACGGTGACATATCAAAATATGACTACGTCATATGAATATGTCAATTTAGTTTGGTGTGATTGGGTATTATCATAAAGTTGTGATCTTGCTTCATTTTTTTATATTCCATGAATTAAACATAATATTTACGGAGTACAGTGTTTTTCTTACTATATTGTATAAGACAGATATACAGAAATCCTATTCGATTTTCACTAAACTAATGGAAATTGATAAATATTTGAATCCATTTTATTTTTTGTATATAAATTTATAGAGAAGATTAATAAAATATTAAACATTAATATTATTTTACTATTATACAAGCTAACTGTGAAATCGATGTTCCGACATCATCATCCTGCCCTTTACCCGCTTTATGTGGGGTCGGCATAAATGGTTTACGACTTCCATGTCAATCTATCATCCGTCATTTCAGTCGTCACTCCCTTCTTGATCATGTCATCTTTCACGCAATCCATCCATCTTTTCTTAGGCCTAACCCTACCGACATATCCCTCTACATTCATTTCTAAAACTCTCTTTGTCACATGCCATTCTTCCCTCCTCATACCATGCCCGTAACATGCTAACCTTTTGCTCCTTAACTTTTCGACTATCGGTGTTACTTTCAGGCTTCCTCTAATATACTCGTTTCGTACCTTATCAATTCGTGTTACTCCACACATCCATCTCAACATTCGCATTTCTGCCGCATGCACTCTCTTTTCATCTGTTCCTTTAATAGCCCAACATTCCGATCCATATATTATGGCAGGTCTTATGATGATCTTGTAAATTTGTTGACGTTTGGCGTAATGAGAATATGGCGTCCGTTGTTCCCTTGGCATAAACCCAAACTGGTTCTGCGATACCTCACACTCTCCTCTTATTCGTCTATTTATGACTTTCTCCCATATTTTCAAGCAATGTGACGTGAGCTTTATGTCTCGATAGTTGCAGTTTTGTACATCACCTTTATTCTTAAAAACGGCCACCAGTGGACTGTTGCACCATTCTGTAGGGATCACCTCCTCCTGGAACAACTTATCGAAAAATAAAGCAAGCCACAACAATGCATCCTCTTTCAAGATCTTCTATAGTTCAGAAGTTATGTCATCTGGTCCCACTGCTCTTCCATTCTTCATTCCTTGCACAGCCATTTTGACTTCATCCATACTGATCTCCTTCACCATAGCCACATTAACTGATGTTCTTGGTAGAACACCGTTCCAATCATTCTCTTCGTTCATCAATTTTTGAAAATAACTCTTCCAACGGTCATTTATTCCCTCTTCATTCGTTAGGATCTTCCCTTGCTCATCTTTGATGTTTCGACAATTAAATCAAATAAGGCACTGTACTCAAAACTCAAGCACATACAAAATAAGGTCTAAAAAGTTTCTATATTTTTGTGTTGTTTTCAGCGTTGACAGAATATTTTTATTGTCACAGTCAATGATGATTTAAGTGAAATCTAGAATCGTAAATATATGTTGGCTTTCTAAATTTGTTATAGTCAGAAACCTACTCGTACATATATGTGTCTGGAAGAATTGTCAAATTAAACATATACAGTTTCAGCAAACCGTTTTAAGACATTTTTTAAAGGTTTAATTTTAGATGATAATAGAGTTACAAGAATGAATTCCGTACCAGTTGCTTTGAATAAAGCCTCTATGCGGAAATACGAAGACCTAGAAATTCCATGCGAATCTATTTTGTCGACTTATGTTTGGGTAGATGGCAGCGGAATTCACTTGCGGTCGAAAGACAGAACATTTGATTTTATACCCAAAACACACAAAGGTGTTCAGAATATGTGTAAAACGCACCCTTTTTAGCAATAAGGAAATGGGTAGTAGACTTTCAGATTTCGTGAGATGGATTTGTGGGAGGGATTTATGGGGAAGGGAGGGTTGGAAGGGATACCACTCTTATTGAATCTTTTTAATGAGAGTGGTGTCTCAGAGAGAATGAATAGTTTCTAATCCATTTTTATGTTTATATCTCGAGAGCTGGAACTCGGGGGTGGAGTAAGGGGAAGAAGGGGTGGGATGAGTGACTCGTTGGCCAACACATCGTACGTAACGTCACCTTTTTCTACGTGTGGAAAATGCGCCTTATGCATGTCCTCGAGGCAACAGGGGTCTTTGGAGCTTACTGATCGAGGGCGTATCCACTAAAAACCACACGCGTTCCTACCTTCCGCACCATTCGTGGAGCCGTGGGATTATGGCCTCTATTGAGCGGGCGCCGTATTCGGCGTCCGCTAGACAATTTATCCAAAACTCCATGGCCTCCAGGTTTCTCCTCTCTCGGGCACGGGCGAGCTCTTCCGGGGCAAAAAAAATTCGCCCCGGGGTCTCTACTCAGTCCGCGCCCGATATCCTTTGGCCAGCACTTCAACCTGTTTCTCCCAGGGAACTGGCCTATTTCCCCCCAGTGTTTGGTTCGCGGGACTTTCGCCTTACTCCAGCATAATGCTGGAGCATTCCCCTATTTACCACCCGGGAACGCGCCACGTCGCTTTTCACCTTTCCGCCCACTCGGACAATCGACCAGGTCCGTAGAACCAAAACGTAACCTAACCTAACGTCACCAACACGTAACTTAACAAAAACCTAAACGTAACATAACCTTGTCCGGTGTCCCCGCCAGCACGCAGGCTGCCTCGCAAGAGATGGTGCGATACCCTACCCTCGCTCTGACCGCCATGACCCGCTGCGGCCGTCGCAGCAGGGTGTGAGTTCAGGCGGTCAGAGCGTCCGTCCAAATGGGCGCTCCGTAGTGCGCCATGGATCGCACCACGCCTGCGTACAGGCGGCGACACCGCAAGCCCGGTCCGCCCAGGCTGGGCAGGAGCCAGCTAAGGCCCCCCGCCGCCCCCTCAAGCTTTGGGACCAGACGCCTGAAGTGCTCTTCGAACCTCCATCGGCTGTCGACGACGAGTCCCAGGTACTTCATCGTACCGTCGACGCCGATGGAGGTTCCGCCCACCGTGATAGAGGACTGGGCTGGAGGCGCGTTCCGAGGCCCATGGAAACACAGGGCCTCGGATTTGTGTAAGGCTACCTCCAGGCCCAGTCCCCTCACTCGAGCGACTATTAGGGCCACGCCGGCAGGGGCCCGCAGACGGGCCTCTCTGTGGGTGCTGCCCCGAGCCGTCCCGAGGGTGTCGTCGGCGTAACAAGTGACGCCAACGCCCCTCAAGACGGCTCCGCGCAGCACCCAGTCGTAGCCGATGTTCCACAGAAGCGGCCCAAGGACCGACCCCTGCGGAACACCGCACGACATCGCTCTCCGCGACCAGCCGTTGCTGGTCGGGTACCCGACCGATCGTCCGGAGAGGTAGGCCGCCACGGTCCTCCGGAGATAAGGAGAAACTTCGTGGAACCTCAGCGCCTCCCTGATGCAACTCCAGGGCAAGGTGTTGAAGGCGTTGGCGATGTCCACCGACACCGCCACCACCACCTCACCCCGGGACACCGCGGCCTCCGCAAGGGCCCTCACCCGCGCTATGGCGTCTATGGTGGACCTGCCCTTACGGAAGCTGTATTGGTGGGCGCTGAGATTCGGCCCCACCGTCTCCAGGTGGCGGACGAGGCGAGCAGCCACGACCCGCTCAAACACCTCGTCCAGCAGAACGATCGGCCGGTACGCCTCCGGCTCCTGGGCTGGGCGCCCGTGCTTTCGAAGCAGGACCAGTCTCCCCTTCTAAGGCCCCCACCCAATCATCCCCCAGCGGATCGCGGTAGGGCTCGGCCACCACAGCGACGTGGATCGACCACTCCGCCATGCTCTGGAACAGTAGGTCCTGAGCTCTGGCGGAGTGGTTGATATTCGCCTGGAGGAGGTTCAGTGCCATTTAGTCTTCGGCCATTGGAACCTCCTCCGCCCTACGCTGCGTTTTCGCATGCTGGGGTGGGGTGGAAGACGGTCCGGCTGTCTGGCTCGGACCATCTCCACCTCCTCTCTTCTTTTTCTTCTTTCTTCTTCTTAGACGGGCCGGTTGGCGTGGTTTGTAAGATACTTGCTTTTCACGCCACAGGTCGTGGGTTCGATTCCCACTCAGCACAAACATTTGTGTGCATGAACATGTCTGTTTGTCCTGAGTCTGGGTGTCATTATCTATTTAAGTATGTATTTACAAAAAAGAAAAGAAGTATATGCAGTATATCAGTTATCTGGTTGCCATAGCACAAGCTCTGCTTAGTTTGGGATCAGATGGCCGTGTGTGAATATGTCCTACTATATTATTCTTATTATTATTATTATTTTTCCCCCTGGGTGGGGGCCTGCACATTTTCGAGCCCGTCCTGTGCTCGGGCGATACGCCCGCCGCTGCACAGATTACGCAGTGCGGCGTGGCGTTACAGCCGTAGGCCTTGTGGCCTGGCCGACCGCAGCGGAAGGATGCGTCGCTACGGTCTACCCCCTCCCTGCAGTTGCCGGCCATGTGTCCAAGTGCAAGGCACTTAAAGCACATGAGGGGTCGGGCGTCCAGCAGCTTGATTTGGGCGGACACCCAGCCCACACGGATCTGTCCTCCACTCATCACCTTTTTCGCGGCCGCGACGGGACAGTGCACCAGCACTGATCCTAGCCCGTCACGACTGGTCTGGACTTCCCCGGCCCGCACCTATTCGGCGGGACAGCCTCCTGCTGCTGCGATTGCAGAGTCCCCGGTCTCTCCTCGTCCGATGACCTGCCACCTTCGCCCCCGCTGAGCCGCGGCCGCTTGACGGTCCTCGAACCGACCGTTGGGGGATCAGAGTCTGCGCGGCTGCAGTCGGACTCCGACGTTGCCACATCCCCCTCTGATATCTCCATCTCCGTCTCCGCGCCTTCCCCTGTCTCACTCTCTCCTGCGCGTTTCCCCCCCCCCCCAGAGTTTCCCCCTTAATCCTAGCCCTACCTTCTCCTTCTCCTCAATGCGATGAATGGCCCCCCCGTATACAATGGGGCCGACGTGCCGGCTGTCCGACACGCCAAGGGATTTCCCGCTAGCGGGACCCTCCCAGGTAGTTACTGCATTTTTCATCGAAATTTCATTTTGTTTTTTGGGGGCCGCTCTCTCGACTGGTTCCCTACCAGCCATACATCCCCTCGCCGGGCGGTGGAGCTTGGGATTAGGGTAATTTTTTATAGAGGTTTTTTTCCTCGCGGCCCCTCGCTCCGTGCGTGGGGCCCCCGGTTTCGCTCAGTGCAGATTACGGGTTGCCCGACGGTGGCCGAAGCCAGTGCCCACCGGCCCTGAAGACCGACGGGCCCGCCGCGCGCGGTGTTGCCACCGACTCTAGTAATTTTTATAGAGGTTTTCTTCCTCGCGGCCCCATGCTCAGTGCGTGAAGCCCCCGCTTCCGATCAGTGCGGATTACGGTCTGGTTTGTTACCGCCCGGACTCACGAAGTCCACTCTGATGAGCAGAGAAGTACCAAGAGAGTCCGGGCGGCAACCCCCATTCCCCTCCCTGGTGTTTGGTTCGCGGGGCTTTCGCCCTACCCCGACTACAAGCCTGGGCGTTCTCCTATCCACCACGCGGAGACGCGCCACGTCGGAGTTCACCTCTCCGCCCACTGAGACAACCCAGCAGGTCCGTGGAAACGTAACATAACCTAACCTAACCAAAATGTAACCTAACCATTTTTTATGTGAAATATGTCGGACTCTAACCGACTAAAACCTCACAACGTTCCTCCCGCGTACATCGGATGGGCTACGGGAACGCTTTCACACCACCTCCGCTCTTCTTGTCACACCTATACAGAAAAAAGATATGTTAAAACACAAATTCTTTACCATTCCGTCATTCTTATTGTGATTTGTTAATACAAAACATGTAGCGAAATTAACATATTTCCTGCCGGGTGTCCCACGACACCTCTCGCTTTTTTTGTTTCAGATTTGCCTGTTTGGTACTTTGACGGAAGTAATACCGCACAAGCTAATTCTGACAACTCCGATACATTTATTTTCCCTGAAGTGATTTATCACGATCCTTTCAGACGCGGTAATAACATTATGGTACTAGCGGATACATATCAGCATAACTATGAACCAACAAGTAAGTTTAGTAATATATATATATATATATATATGTGTACCTTTTATATGAAAACCATTTTAGCGAAATCGCCCACTTCATATACATAAGTCCAGACATCTACGCATACATGGTCATCGGTTACGGGTTCTTCATTTTATTGCATTAAATGAATTCTTATCAACATTAATAGTTCTATCGCTTTTGCTCTTTAAAAGTCAAAGTCAATCTTTGTCTTAAAATTAAAGTACGTTATTTGGACACAGAGTTTAATTGTTACGACAAAGTGAATGCCATTAGCAGCAGAACGTTGTGATAATCGCAAAAAGTTGTTAAAGTATTTGAAGTTTATGTGGAAGAAGTCAATTAACTTACAGCTAGCTAGAGTCTCTCTAACTGTTATGACATTTCATTAAACGTGCGCTTAAAGTAAACTTACATTTAACATTACATTGAATTGTTTTTTTATTATTTTCTCTTAAGCTACGAACCATAGGAAGAATTGCGTTGTTCTCTGTGAGAAGGGTGAAGTTGAAGAGCCGATGTTCGGATTTAATCAAGAATTTTTCTTAACAACTACGGACGGCAGGCCACTCGGTTGGCCGCCTGGAGGATTCCCAGCACCACCTGGTCCTTATTACTGCGCCATCGGTGCTAATAAAATTGTGGCTAGAGATCTTATGGAAGCCTTCTTTAGGTAAGTTACAGTTGGGGCTCGAAATTTCGGCATTGTACATTAGATTATAATACCAATTCACTTTCGTTAACAGTATCACTTTATAAGTTATCGATTTAGAATGGCTTTAAATTTGTGTTAAAAACGAAGCTTATATTTAAGAGCCGTACAAAATGTTAATCTGTTAAAATTACTAATTAGGACACCTATGCGAATGCTTTTTATTTTATTTTAAAAGAAAAAAGTATTTAATGTAAATATTAGGCAGGACATTAATATGTAGAGTTCTGTTATTGTTTTTCGATGTGTTACCGTAATGCAGTCGCCACGTCGAGTCGCAGTATTTGCGGCTTGATAACTGCTGCATCCGCCGCCGCCGTAGTGCGAATGAAAATAGTTTTTTTGTCACATATTCTATAGTGCGCAGCACGCAGATGCATCGGCGTCCGCATTCGCTCAGTGTTTACGGGCATTTAGGTGTGACATGCAAACAATGACTCTAACAAATAAACTCACACCAAATAACTCTATTGACTTTTCCAGATGTTGTCTCTTCGCGGGTATAAAATTAAATGGGATGAATTCCGGAACTACTCCTTCACAGTGGAACTTCCAGGTTTCTATCATTTTATGATCCATATATAAGAACTGCATGCCAACTAACAATTATTGATCTTTGTAAGGTGTTACGCAAAGCTATTTTGCGACCGTATATTATATTTAGTGACTGTAGGCCAACTGTTTAAGAACCTTGCAAGATATAATATTTGTTAACAAACAAACGTCATTTACATATCTCATATGAGAAAAAGTTGATCTTCGAAAATATTTTTGAATTTACGTCCAAACCTTTGCATAGAAAAATCACATATTCGTGTGAAATCTTAGCAATGTCACAATAACAGTGTTCAAATCCCCAATAGTTACTAGTAATAACTAAGAGTGCCTGCTACATAGGTAGGTCCTAGCCCCGGCATCCGCGCGGCGGATGACCTCTGGATGGCGCGCTACATCCTGTCGCGCCTGGCTGAGGAGTATGGCACCGTCGCCACCTTCGACGCCCAGCCTGTGCCCGACTGGCCCGGAAATGGAACTTTCGTTTACTTCTCCACTAAAGATATGAGAGAGGACGATGGTATACTGTAAGCCGATTTTGTTCTGTGTGAGATTTAATCGCTGGTGTATTGCATTTTAGTTTTTCAAAACATTATGTTAATAAGTTTAATTTGTCTTGATTATGGTGTCAAGAAAATAAAATATATATTTATTACATTATTTTATAATTTATTCTACTAACTTAATATAAGAACATGTAACTTTTGTACAAAGGTAAAATTTAGAGCTGGGTTCGGCGAGTAGTTTTAAATGAGTTTAAGTTGAAAAAAAACATCGAGACGCGGAAACATAACAAATAAATGAATTATAAAACATAACAAATCTATGTGTGCGTGTCTTATTATTAAAGGCTAACCACGTGTGTTATTACTGAGGTTGGCTACACGTAAGCGTGCGCCTCGTTTTAATTTTGCATGCTTAATTAAATGCAGGTGGAAATCTATAACAAATGACGTTGACTATCTTTTGCAGCGTCATCGAGCGGGCGATTGACAAATTGTCGCGTCGTCACGGGGTTCATATTAATGAATACGACGCGCACAATGGCGCCGATAACGCGCTCCGGCTGACGGGGAGGAACGGGATGCCGCATCTACGCGACTTCACCGCAGGTGATTAAGTAACGTTCATTATAGGTGGAAGTCGCACCCCTGAAGGTGTTTGAGAATGGGTGAATAATTACAATATGATGAACAATTGCGGAAAAAAGGTTTAAAGAGAAGTGGACTGTATTAGATTGTTACGTAAAAAATACTATAAACATAAAATCGAATTAACTTATTACACATGAAAACATAAGTTCAAACGCCCGGAGTAGACACAGATAACTTATTTTCATTTCACACATTTAATGTATAGAACATTCTAAAATAACTGAAAGTACTTCTTGTGTTGGGTTTGTTAGTTAATAGAAACACATTTTGTTTAATTAACGGGATGAAAATAAGAAAACTATATCTCTATATCTGTACTTAGGTGTCGCCAACCGAAGCTGTTCAGTGCGCATTCCTCGCCAGGTGTCGGAAGATAAGCGCGGCTACTTGGAGGACAGGCGTCCCGCGGCCAACGCTGACCCCTACAGAGTTATTTCTATAATGCTCCGAACTTGTGTTTTTGATGAATAATATTGTCACTGAATTCGTTTCAATAAACAAATAAACCAATTATCATTTTATGATTTAAAATATTGAAAAATTAAATTGACGTAAATGGTCTCAACTTGACATAATCAAAAAAAAACATTGCTTTACCTAAGTATCGGTAAGTGACGGGCCGGTTGGCGTGATTTGTAAGATACTTGCTTTTCACGCCGCAGGTCGTGGGTTCGATTCCCACCCAGGACAAACATTTGTGTGCATGAACATGTCTGTTTGTCCAGAGTCTGGGTGTGATTATCTATTTAAGTATGTATTTACAAAAGAAAATTAGTATATGTAGTATACCAGTTATCTGGGTGCCACAGCACAAGCTCTGCTTAGTTTGGGATCAGATGGCCGCGTGTGAATATGTCCTAGGATATTATTATCTATGAACATAAGATGTTATGTTCATAGATAATAATATTATTATTCCAGAAAAAGACATCGTTCAATAACATTACGAATAAAACTTAATCTGATATTTTAAACATTATAAGACATACAACATATGATCTAAATACATACATGTGCAATATAATTTATATGTGTAGATAGGTGTGAACATTAACTTGAGATTAGCCGGATAAAATTAAGGTTATTTTCAAGGAGTGGCTAATGTTAGTTACATCTATATTTTTAGCCGGATCAACTTAGCGTAACTGGCTGGGCTAAAAATGTAGAAGCAAATGAAAAGATAAACATTTTGTTATTAAACGTACAAATATAAAGTGGTGAACCCAGTCTCTATGTCTTAGAATTAAATAACCGATTAGAAACTAAAACCGGTTTCTAAAATTTTCTTTCTCTAAAAGTTTCTTTGAAACAGATGTCTGTGTCAGTTATACAGCATTAATTTTGCAAGCAACGGAGGCTCGGCCGAGATATTGAAACAAATGCCTGTCGATATCACGAGAGGCGTAGGAGGGGACTCGATTAAGTATGACTAATTGAAGGAGAAAAGTCGGTGAGATAAGGCAGAATATTTAAATTGAATTTAATTAGAGTATCCAACTCTAGTATGATTCAATTTAAGATTTAAGCGACGAGTAAATGCGGGAAACAAAATGAATGGGGCTTTAGATACAGTAGTGAGGAGTACGCATTGTGTGTATGAAGGCTCGTCTGGCAATACACAATGCTGTACTAGTCCCCACTTTAATATATGATAATGACAAGTGGGTTTGGCAGGAAAAGCATGCTAGTAGAGTTACTGCAGTTGAGATGCATTCCTTAGGGAGTATGTTAGGCGTGACGTTGAATAATAGGATTAAAAACGGCGTTATAAGAGAAAAGTGTGGCTTATATGTGGATGTTGTGACTAGAATTGGGGAAGGTATGCTTAGGTGGTTTGGGCATGTTGACAGGATGAATGAAGAGTAACGAAATAAATTTATGTTGCAAAAGTGAGTGGCAGCTTTGGCAGGGACCTCCAAGGAGAACTTATATCGATCAGATTAGTAACATACTAAGTAAAGGTGACATAAGGAGTACCCTTTACCAATGCTTGTATACGTAGTTGTATGAATGAAGAAGAAGCGAGAGAGATGTGCCAGGATCGCGCATAATGGAAATCCATAATCTTTGCCTATCCCTCTAGATTACGCGCTTATGGAAATAGCTTGTTGATGACGTGCCATATTTAACTCACTGCATCAGAAACATTACTAATGACAAAGGAGTTATACTCATTTGTTACTTATTTGATGACTTCATCGTGGCATTTAGATGTTTACGAATGTGTTTGTCGTAGAGGCGAAATCAAATCTGCCCACATCTGTATAAATAGGCCTCGAAGATGAACCAATGACGGTCAGGGTTGCGGGAATGCAATCATGAAATATATAACATCATCGCTGGATATAGGACACCTCAAATGGGGAGTCGGCCAACGAACACCAAACATAGCTAATCTGCAATAGATTTAAGCAATAATTGGCAATGATTTTCCTATTGATCCATTGATGCTACGGCTACGGTATATATTAATTATATATCTTTTATGGTTATTTATTTCTTTTCCATGAAACAATTAAATGTTAACCACAACTTACAAATGGCTAAGCTTTCGAAGTAATAACGCCCGTTGCACCTGTGACTAAACAAGCAATTAATTTTAATTAAGGGTTCTATTTTCGTCGGCTATCGTGTACGCACAGCTCGTGGTGATTTATCGCTTAATGAATCAGTACTATTTAGCTTAAAGCGAACGTTGTTTATTTTATTTGGGCAAAAAGTATAGTTTTGATGAGTAGTTAATGACGTGATTTGTACGATTGTCAAGTGGATGTTATGTTGTTTTAGATCGAACCAATCCTCTGCTTTATGTGCTGAAGCTTGCTGGTACGTTCATAAAAACAAAGGGTTAATGGCTTTCTACTTATGATTCGGGAGTTGGGAGTGAGTTGAAACAGTTCGAAAAGGATTTGATACAATAAAGCGGTAATTCTTAAGTCTGCCCGCATTGTGAGAAAGTTCCTCTCTCTGTAACCCTGACCACTACAACAGTAGTACAAGCGAAGAGGAACCCGAGGAAAACTAACAAGGGCTTGTACACTAAAAGCTTCACAGCTAAACTGAATAACATGGACACTATGACATCTGTAGATGGACCACAAGACATAGAGACACAGGCAATATGTCTCTCTGAAAGCATCATCACCAGCTACCAAGAAGCCTGCCCAAACAACTGACAAAAAGCGAAGGTTAGTTAGGAAGGCACTCAATAGAGCCATGAACACCTTCAAAGACGAAGACTGGGACGCTTATAAAAAAGCGAAGTCCGAGTACAAGAAATGCATCAGGAAGCGCCGCACAGCGGGGTGGCGTAAATTCTGTGGGAGCATAGATAGATGTGAACAGGCAAATCGCGTGAGAAAAATCATTGCCAGCGAACGGCATGAAGGACCTCAAACTCTGCGTAAACCAGACAATTCATATACCACGTCACCAGAGGAGACTCTATTCGAACTCCTAAACACACATTTCCCTGGGTGCTCAACAAGTAGCACCGCAGAATGGGGAGAAATTACCTGTTCGCCGAATCCTTGCGATTGGCAACTTGCCGAGCAGGTAATAACAAATACCAGGCTCCAATGGGCCATCAACAGCTTTCATCCCTACAAAGCGGCTGGACCTGACGGCATTTTTCCAGCCTTATTGCAATGGGGAGGCAGCCTGTTAAACCAAAGGCAGCTAATGAAAGCCTGCTTAGCTTACAGATATGTCCCCAAACGCTGGAGGGAAGTTAAAGTTATATTCATCCCCAAACCAGGTAAAGGAGACTACACTAACGCGAAATCGTACAGGCCTATAAGTCTTACCTCCTTTGCACTAAAAACTATGGAGAGACTCATTGATAGGCACATCAGGGAAGTATCTTTAAAGCATTACCCACTACACCCATTCCAGCACGCTTATAGTTACGGCAAATCAACGGACTCCGCGCTCCACCTAGTAGTGGGCAAAATAGAAGAGGCGCTAGAAGCCAAATCCATATGCTTAGGATCCTTCATAGATATAGAAGGAGCCTTTGACAAGACAAGCTTTGCAAGCATCGAAAATGCGCTGATAAATCAGGGGGTAGCAGCAACACTCCGTGAATGGATCACGCAGATGCTAAGTAACAGAGTAATTAAAACCACCAACTCTAAATCAGTTTTAATTGCAAAAGGATGTCCTCAGGGAGGGGTTCTTTCACCTCTCCTGTGGAATATGGTTATTGACGACCTCATCAACAGCCTAAACATAAATCACTTTTACACAGTTGGCTATGCCGATGATCTGGCAATACTGGTCACTGCTAGGAAAGCCAGTATTGCCTGCGACCTAACTCAGGCAGCACTCCGGATCGTACAACGTTGGTGTCTGGATTCTGAACTTTCAGCAAATCCGAAAAAAACAGGGTTGGTCATGTTCACCAACAAAAGGTCAATTGACGCTCACAACCTTCCTTCATTGTTCGGCACTAAACTACAACTCTCAACAGAAGTCAAATACCTAGGAGTGACATTTGACAGCAAACCAAACAGGTAACCGCACGTAACAAACTTCAAGGCTGCCAGAGACTACCATGCATGGCAGCAACAGGCAGCATGAGAACAACTCCTACTGCTGCTCTTGAAGCAATTTTAAATTTAATTCCGCTACACATCCATATTCATCAAGTTGCAACCCAAACAGCAGCGCGACTATGTACTTTGAAATTATGGAAAAGAAACAGGATCCCGCATGCTACTGCTCTGGAAACCCTACAGGAAGTAGCACCCATTGCAGTAGCCAAGCAAGACCTGATCCCCAAGCAAAATGTTTTCGACAAGAAATATAGAATTCACCTATATGAGGAACACATTAAAGGAAGCGAACAGCTCGATCTGAGGAACACAGACGGATCCAAGACGAAACAAGGCACAGGCTCGGGCGTATTCTCCGAGGAATTAAACATAAAAATCTACAAGCCTTTAGGAATTTACAACACAGTCTTCCAAGCTGAATGCATGGGAGTTATAGATGCAGCGCTAGCTATTACTGCGAGAGAAGTCAAAGATGAAAACATTCGAATTCTCTCGGACAGCATGGCGTTACTACAAGCACTGAACAGCAATATTATGACCTTCCTTATCTTTGAATGCCATCAGCGTCTCAATGAGGCAGGGGCCAAGAACAATATAATCCTCCAATGGATTAAAGGACACAGTGGATCTAGAGGTAACGACGCGGCGGATGAACTCGCTCGCAAAGGCTCGAGTATTCGACCAATTGGTCTAGAGCCTATCGGTCCTCTACCGCCAGCATACCTCAGGTCGAAGATAATGGAAAGAAGTCACATCCTTCACTGCGACCTGCATAACATAAAGGAGTGCAGACAAACGAGAGAAGCCCTACCGAAGTTATATAGGAGGACCTCAAGTAGGTTACAAAACTTAAGTAGAAAGCAGATCCGAATAGCCGTGGCAGCGTGCACAGGACACGGCCTATTCAATAAACACCTGTATAATTTAGGAATCACTGACAGCCCTCTTTACAGAGCGTGTATGGAGGAAGAGGAAACGGCGTCACACGTCATGCCACACTGTCCTGCAGTGTCCCAGTACAGGGTTAAGTATCTTGGTTCGCTGGGATCGCTCCCGGAGATAATCGGCAACATTAAGGGGTTGCTGGTATTCTTCGGGGAGTTGGGCTGGCTGGAGTGATCCATGTCCCGCCCACACGGAAAATACGCGCTAGTCGTGGAGTTGCGGTAAAGTAGCCCCCTACTACTATTACTACTACTAACCCTGACCACGGCCGGTGGAACATTATTTTATATAATACTAGTGATCCGCCCCGGCTTCGTCCGGGTAGCCGTTTCGCAATCTATACGGAACATCATGTTTTGTATATATGTAGATATGAACCCGTAAAAAACTAAACATATCCCAAGGGAACCGTACATTTATCCGGGATAAAAAATAGCCTATGTGCTATTCCAGATTTTAATCTATCTCTATACCAAGTTTCATCCACATCCGTTCAGCCGTTTTTGAGTGAAAGAGTAACAAACATCCATACATCCACACATATAAACATTCGCATTTATAATATTATGGCGTTGAAGTAGCTTTTTTTCATATTCTATGTTACTTCTATTTCTCCAAGAATATGTGTACAAAGTTTCATGATGATCGGTTGAGTAGTTTTCGCGTGAAAGCGTAACAAACTTACTTCATTCACATTTATAATATTAAGTAGGGATATTTTAGAATATCTGTTGTTAATATACATTTTTTATGGTGTATTGTAAAAATATGTTTTACAAAGAAACAAATTAACACGGTATTAATCTAGTTTCTATAAGGAGTTGACTTTTGTATGAAGACAAATTTTCTTATTCTTATTGTAAAAGCTTCCTTAAAGCGATATTTTTCTTGATGTTTACAAGCAATATAACAAGATCGTAATATTCTTACAAAGGAAATTTTAATTTTATTTAGACTCCCACCTTGGTAACAAAACTTAACTATTTTTATTTTTAATTAGCTTTTATCTGTTGTTTCTTTCTTACAGTCCGTTGGGATTTTAGATTTAACTTTGTAAGCTTTTTAGTTTTTGGCATTTAATAATTGGTTATTTCCTGGCGGAAAAAGGATGGTAGTAATAAATAAATATATAATAAATATGACATATATCCATAAAACATTTTTGTAAAAAAAATTGTCGCTCTTTTTATTGACATTTTTGTTGCAAGCAACAGATTTTTATTACCATGTATTATTCAAACTATCGACAAAAGTGTTTTATATCGACATACAGCTCTAACCCGCTTTAATTCGTAGCTTGCGCCATCACGCTATGAGTAGTTACATTATATTTATCACTGTCCACCCTGATGCGGCCGTCAATTTCACGTGTTAATTTCATATCATATGAAAATACCAATAAGGGGGCAATATTTTATTACTGCCGTCACCGGATCCGATGCCCGCAACACTAGCTCATAAAATATAATGACATTTTGATCTGATATCGTAATTTGCTTAAAAAATCATTTACTTCATCACATTAGAAAATGGAAAATAAGATAAGCACACGCGGTCGTAACCAGGAGGGGACGGCAGTGATCATGGATTTACAACATCTATTAATAGAATTAAATGAAAATTTATTTGAAGAATATATTATGGCATAATTTTGTATTCTCCGATTCATTATAAGAGTTCATATTAATTCTATTTGGCCGAATCTCATGCGGTAAACGGCATTCTTTTAGGAGTCATAGAGAGCTAAGGTTGAGTTTCAATTTAAGCGGACTTGATATTCAAATCCACGATTTCACATGATTTAAAGTTTCGTATACGTGAATACAGACAATATTACGGAGTCGCCAAGATTCCCCATTGTACGTCTGTCTAACGCGATTTTATTTAAACTGACTGAAACGACCGTCTACGAAAATTGCCTGGTACGATATTACGACAGAAAAACAATGTTAGTGTGTATACTCTGCTACTCGTGCGAAGTCGGCGGTGTGGTGTGCGTGGGTTCTCTAGTTTTAAATAGTATCAATAATTCTTCTTGCCCCCTTTCCTTCTCTCTCATTGCTTCTCTAGTCCCCTTGTCCATCAGGAGACGGGTTAGGGGAAATCCATCACCCATGACAAAAGGCAGTGTAGGAGTGGTGAACATGGACGGATACGGCTTCGTCACATATAAAAAAGTTACGTTAGGCTGATTTTTTTTACAAAAATGTTAGTGGATTTTTGAGTTAATTCACTAAATTTTTTTCGACCATTTCAACTAAAATATAAAGCTTGTGCTAGGTATATGGTTCACGACAATAGTCAACTCGCAGATTCGTACCCACGAACTAAAACTCGACAATCCGTACCCAAAACCATGAGGCTGTCGGCGGTTACTAATTAAATAATTATTTTATCCGATTTAGACGGTAATTATTCATAATGTCTGCATTATTCACATTGGCAGTAACAAATATCCACAACACCATAGGAACTGAAGATGCATTGTCGCCCTTTGAGATCTTTTTTTCATTTTTTGTGCAATACAAATTGATGTACCCGACACTCTCTAAACATAATTTATTCCGAATTTAATAAGTCGTTTTGTAATTCAATTGATGAAGATTTTTGGTTTGCGATTACCAATTCCAATTCTCGAATTTTTCAATAGAATTTTACTCCCTTCGCTTTGTTTATAAAGGCCGTAGATAATGGGCAATTATTTTGCTTCTAAGAGAAACGTCAGATCATAAGAATCTAAAATAGGCGTTTTAATTCTACTCCGATAGAGAAAAGGCTTAAAGGTACTTCGAATCTTGTGTTAACAGGCAAATTCTGAAAATATATTTAAACATAGCTTTATATAAAAGCTATGTTTTTATTCGCGACGTGGCTAAGAAAGTATCTACATGATTTCTAATAAACTGCATCAGCTAAAACTTATCATCTTCATTTAAAATTTTACTTTCGGCAATAGTGTGATAATTGAATTTGCGCTTATGGCTCAGACGCCGACGATGGGGACCAAATGGATTTTGAAGATTGAGGATGGTAAAAAGAAAAAAAGGTAAAATGACATTTTTATTTTTAGCGATGGAGAAAGGATTTACAGTCTTTATTTACAATTTTTTTTTCTACGGATTATTGAAATCGTCAGATCATTTTATCATGTTACGCTTGAGCTATTTATTTCCTATGAAAAACAAGTTTGTTATCCCTGTACTACTTGCTATCCCTTCGCATCGCGCTCAAATCATCCGATTATCGAAATGCACACTTATTACCATCTAAACATCGCCCCCCGCCCCCGCCAATCTTAATCTGACGCGCTCGAGTATGCCCAATGATTGTTTTTTTTACATAAATTTATTGGTAACCTTAAGCGCGCGGCTCGACATAAATGACCGATCCGTGGTATAAGGTAAAGTGTGGTAACAGGTACCCCCGATATGGAAATCTAACGCACTCGAGGATCCTAACTACTATGAAGATAAGATACGGTTGAAATCAAAGCTAGGATTCGTAGTGCAATAGATATGTTATACGTTCCGCTAACGAGACGTCAGTAAGGTAAATTAAATAAATAACAAAATTATAGTTGAATTAATTAAATTATATAAGCTTTTCTCAAATTAATAGGTTAACTATTAAATTACTCAACTATGTATAAATTCAATAAAAGCACAAGGCAATCGACGGGGTGCGAGGGTCGGAAACCTCCACGATGGGTCGCCTCTTGGATTGCTCTGGGACAAGTCCCGGGGGAATGGAAGCGGTTGACCTGGTGCACCCTGGACGGCGGCAGATGGGTTCGTTTTCTCTGCGGGGGACGGGAAGTCATCTGTCGCTGACCAATATCCGGCCAGTTGGCCCATGTGAGGGGTCGTGGGATGGCGGACCTTCAAGGTCCGCGGCGTGGTGCTCTTTGAGTGCCCCGCGAGCTGCCGCTTCTGCCTAGTACCCGGTCGGGCTCTGTTAGCCCACCGGTGAACTGATGCAGACCGGCGTCGTCGCCGACTCAGTCGGCTTGGGAGATTTCTCCCGCGTGTCGGTCCTGTTGGACAGCGGTCTTCGGACGTAGTTTTGGCGGGAGTATTCCGCGGCGCGGCGGTTCCCTTGGGTGCGCTAACCCGCACTCAGGGGGATGTCCTCCGGGACAACGTCGGGCAACCTGTCTCGGCCGTAGCGTGTCGTTGTCACGTCTAGCGGCGTAGCGACCGGGACAGGGGGCTTGCCTTAATTGGCCGGCCCAAGACAAGGATCAGTCACTAAAAACCCGACAGCGAAGTCGTTAAAACCCGTGGAAACTGGCGGACCTCCACGGCAATACGCCGAGGTCGGTACAGGGGGCTCTGCCGGCCGGGAACACCCTTTTCCCCCATACTCGTGGGATTCACATATGGATTTACCTATTGAAACCAAAATACAAAACCCAACCACAACAACGACGACTGGCAACGAACAAAGGAGGGATCTGCACATTGATGTGGCTGAAGAAGGGAACCGGGCCTCGGGTGTGGCTAGCCAGGAGTTGCGAGTCTCGCTCTCTCGGCGCGACTCGCCCCTGGTACGAGAGAGGCAGCTGTCCGAGTCAGAGAGCGGCAGCTGCATCTCCTTGGAGACTGTCGGGGAAGAGTCCTCGAGCAGATTCTGGCGGAAGCGCTCACGGACGCCAGAAAAGGGAGTGGCCGGCGCCAGTATATCGGCGCCGCGCAAAAGGGGACGCGGACGCCCCATCACGACCGGAGAGTACGCCGGGCTTGCTAGGGCTAAGGCGGACCTCAACGCCCAGCGCGAAAGAGAGCTGGAGCTGCAAGTGGAGGCGGAGTTGGCGGCGGAAGTCGCGGAGAGGAGACGTGTGCTGCGCACCCGGGCCCTGGCAGCGATGCCCGAGGGCCCCAAGGAGGCGACGCCCGGCGAGCCCTCCGCCGAGGACCTCGCTGGCACGGTCGAGGCGGCGCTGGACGTGATTGCAAGCGTCGCGAAAAAATCGGCAAAGATGAAATGCCAGCACGTGGCCAGCGTCCGCGAGGCGATGACTACGATAGGCGACGCGGTGCGAGCGCTACGAGCCCGCACGGAGTCGCAGGAGGTCGCCCACTTGCAGGCCGAGCTGGCCGCGATGAGGACCGAGCTAGAAGCAGTGAAACAGCAGGCGGCGGCCCCCCCGCAGATGACCCGGGAGCAGATCCTATTTATGGTCGACTCCCGGATTGCGGGTATTGGAGACCGCCTGTTGCCCAAGGCGACCCTGCGCCCTCCGCTGGCGGCGGACGTGCGCAATGCCGCCCGCGCCACAAGAGCGGCCGGCGCCAGGCCCGAGGTGGAGCGCGCTGCACCCGCCCCGGTCGTAGAGCCGGTGCCCAAGCCGACCCCTGTCCCCGCTGCGACATACGCCGCGGCGGCGAAAAAGGGGAAGGGAAAGGGCAAGAAGAGCCTGGCGGCCCGTGAGGCCGAGTCCGCCCACCAGTCACAGCCGGAGCCTCCCGCCCCACAACCCGATGAGGGCTGGAGCGTAGTGGCGCGGAGGGCAAAGGCACCGAAACCGACGGCCCTGTCCCCCGCCACCTCCAAAAAGAAAAGGAAGAGGGCCCCCCGACGGCGGCTGCGCGCCCCTAAATCGGCCGCAGTTGTCGTAACAATCCCAAAGGGGTCCACGACGACCTATGAGGCCGTCATGGACAGGGCCGAGAAGTCTATTGACCTCTCGGTCCTGGGCATCGAGGGGCTACGGTTCCGCACGGCTCGAACCGGCGGCCGAGTCTTGGAGGTGGCTGGCGCTGACAAGGGCCACAAGGCCGACGAACTGGCGGCCAAGCTGCGGGCGACCATCGGGGATGTCGCCCGCATTTCCCGGCCGGAGCTCTGCGCAGAGATGCGCATCTCCGGTCTGGGAGATGCGGCCACCAGCCAGGCGGTGGCAGCGCAAGTGGCGAAGGTGGGGGGCTGCCCTCCGGAAAGCGTAAAGGTGGGCGTTATAAATCGCCCACCTGGCCGCCAAGGTACCGTGTGGGTGAAGTGCCCGGTGCTGGCGGCCAAGAAGATCGTCGCCGCCGGCCGGTTTACGGTCGGTTGGTCGACGGTGAGGGCAACCCTCCTCGAGGCGCGGCCGCAGCGGTGCTACCGCTGCTTGCTCCCGGGCCATCTGGGGGCACAGTGCGACTGTGGCATCGACCGCAGCGCGCTGTGCTTCCGGTGCGGCCTGCCGGGACATAAGGCCGCGACATGCGAGGTGGAGCCCTCATGTGCAATCTGCGCGTCGGAGGGCGTGGAGGCCGGTCATCGTCTGGGACACAAGCAGTGCCCGGCGATGAACCGGCCTTCTAATAGAGGCGGCAAGAAAAAGACAGGCGGGGGCAATCCTGGACCCCCCGCCTCGTCGTCTACGGCAGCTGCCGAGGTGGAGGCAATGGACACTGACCATAAGTAATGGCCATCGCTGTCTCGATCCTGCAAGCGAACGTCAACCACTGTGTCGCGGCTCAAGATCTGCTGATTCAGACCGCGGCGCAGTGGAAGATCGACGTGGCCATAGTCGCCGAGCCGTACTACGTTCGTGCCCGCGACGATTGGGCGGGCGATCGCGACGACTCGGTGGCTATCGTCGCCTGGCGGCGCACGGGCCTCGCACCGTTCGGCAGTGTAACGAGGGGCCGCGGTTGGGTCCTAGCGTCGCTAGGCGGCGTCGCAGTGATCGGGGTGTACTTCGCGCCGAGCAAGAGTTTTGCCGACTTCGAGCGGATGCTCGCTGAAGTCGGCGCTCTTGTCGCTGACTTGCACCCGACCCCTGTGGTGGTCGCCGGAGACTTCAACGCCAAATCGAGTGCGTGGGGTTCTCCGGTGACCGATCTCAGGGGGGAGACTTTAGCGGATTGGTCGGTGTCCACAGGGCTCGTCCTTCTAAACAGGGGGACGGCCCAGACGTGCGTTCGGAGTCGGGGCGGGTCTATCGTGGATCTGTCATTCGCGAGCCCCGCCCTGGCCCGACGCGCGAGAAGGTGGAGGGTGGAGGAGGGAGTGGAGACCCTGTCGGATCACCGGTATATCCGGTTCGACGTGGTCTCCACTCCCGCGGAGGCTCTGGCCGCGCCAGACCGTCCTTTGCCGGGAGAGGGTCCACGGTGGAAGGTGTCCACTCTGGACCCGGGGCTGACCAAGGAGGCGGCCATCGTGGAGAGATGGGTCGCCAACGGCACATTGAACGGCACTGATGCGGACGCGAGGTGCGAGTGGCTCACAGGAGCGCTTACTCGCGTCTGCGACGCGGCGATGCGGCGCGCAGGTCCGGTCCTCCCGAGGACGCGGGTGTACTGGTGGAGACCCCATCTGGCCGGGCTTCGTACGGCTTGCCAGTTGGCTCGCCGCAGGTACACCCGCAGCCACAGAAGAAGTGGGAGGGACCTCGACCATGAGGAGGTGCTGGTCGCCGCGTATCGTGCCGCTCGTGCGGCGCTCACCTCGGCCATAAAGGCCGCCAAGGAGGAGGCGTGGAAGGAGTGGCTCGATAGCCTAAACACAGACCCGTGGGGCCGCCCGTACAAGGCCGTGAGCCAAAAGCTCCGACCATGGGCGCCCCCGCTAACCAGGTCCCTCGAGCCGCTCCTTACGGCGCAGGTGGTCGGCTCCCTGTTCCCGGCGATTGAGGAGTGGGTGCCGCCGAAGATGGCAGCACCGGATCCCGAAGGATCGGCCACTGCGGACGAGGAAGTCCCGCCCGTGTCCGACGCCGAACTGGAGGCTGCGGTTCTAAAGCTAAAACTGAAGAACCGCGCCCCGGGCCCGGACGGTGTCCCTGGGCGGGTTCTCGCCCAAGTCGTGCCGATCCTCAAAGAGGAGACGTTGGCCCTGCTGTCGGAGTGTTTGGCGTCCGGGCGGGTCCCGCGGCGGTGGAAGACGGGCAAGCTCGTGCTCCTCAGGAAGCAGGGGCGCCCGGCCGACTCGCCGTCGGCCTACCGTCCCATCGTGTTGCTCGACGAGGCGAGCAAGCTGTTCGAGCGAGTGCTTGCTGTGCGCCTCGTCGCACACTTTGAGGCGGTTGGGCCCGACCTGAGCGGCGGCCAGTTTGGCTTCCGTCGTAGGCGGTCCACCGTTGACGCCATCACCCGACTCAGGAACAGGGTCGAGGAGGTTGTCGGCAAGGGGGGAGTGTTGTTGGCTGTGTCGCTCGACATCGCGAACGCCTTCAACACGATCCCCTGGACGACAATCGCGGAGGCGTTGAGGTACCACCGCGTCCCGTGGTACCTCAGGCGAGTCCTCGCGGACTACTTCGTCGACCGGGCCATCTTTTATCCGGCCCGGGACCGGGTAGTCCGCCGGGACATGACGTGTGGTGTTCCACAGGGGTCGGTCCTCGGGCCGCTCCTGTGGAACATCGGATACGATTGGGTCCTACGCGGTGCCAATCTCCGGGGCGTCGGCGTGCTTTGCTATGCCGACGACACCCTAGTCACCGCGTCGGCCCCAACGTTACGGGACGCGGGCGTGCTTGCAACTGCGGGCACGGCCCACGTGGTGCGCCGCATCAGGGCTCTGGGTCTAAGTGTGGCCCTCGAGAAGTCCGAGGCCATGTTCTTCCATGGGCCTCGGACTAAGGTCCCCCGCGGTTATTCCATCGCGGTGAGCGGCACCCCCATTGCTGTCGGCGGAACAATGAGATATCTCGGTCTCGTCCTCGACAGCCGATGGGGGTTCGGTGAGCATTTTCGGATGCTGGCACCAAAGCTGGTGAAATATGCGGGAATGCTCACCAGGCTGCTCCCCAACTGCGGGGGGGCAAGCGGTGCGTGCCGCCGCCTGTACGACGGTGTGGTGCGCTCTAAGGCACTCTACGGAGCGCCCATATGGGCGACGAGGCCCCTGAGCAGGGAGAACATGGTCCTGCTGCGACGTGCGCAGCGGACCATGGCTCAGAGGGCCTCCAGGGCATACCGCACCGTGTCGTACGAGGCGGCGTGCCTTATCTCCGGAAGCCTCCCCTGGGACCTCGAAGCCGGGGTTCTAGCGGAAGTTTACCGGAGAAGATCCCTGATGCGGCAGAGAGGCGATGAACCCCTCCCTGAAGAGATCGTACGCTGGAGGAAAGAAGGTCGCGACGATCTCTTCCGGCGATGGGAGGAGAGATTGGCGGACGCCTCGGTAAGCAAACGGCTTGTCGAGGCTGTCCGCCCCGTCCTGCGCCAGTGGGTGGAGGCTAGGCACCGGGAGCCGACTTACTTCCTGACGCAGCTTCTCACAGGGCACGGCTGTTTCGGCCGTTACCTGTGCGTGGTTGTGGGAATTGAGTCGGAACCCGGATGCCACCATTGTGCGACCGGCGACGTGGACACGGCCGAGCACACGCTCGCCGTGTGCACGGGCTGGGACGCCCAACGTGCCACGCTCACTGGCGTGATTGGGCGAGATTTGTCGCTGCCGGCCGTCATACGATCGATGGTCGGCAGCGAACGGAGCTGGGCCGCCGTTGCCTCGTTTGCACACGAGGTGATGGCGGCCAAAAGAGAGGCCCTGCGGGAACGCGAACGCGCAAGCGAAACCTTGCCTCGGCGAAGGAGAACACCGCGGGGTTTAGTGGGTAGTCTGGCCCAAATTTAAGGCCGGGAGTCCCACACGAAGCCGTCCTTGTTGCCCCCGCAGCACGGACGGCGAAGTGCGTAAATGCATTCCCCGCGTAAACAAAAAAAAAAACAAGGAAATCGACAAAACCTTACCATTGCGAAACGAAGTTACAAAAGAGGACAAAAGAATTTCATTACTATCCACAAGAACGAATCAATTTTATTTATTAAACCGGGACTGGAATAAAAATTTGGTGCCGAACCTAAGTGTGTCCGTTGGAGCAATTGACGGAATTAAATCGAAAACCTATAATGGTACCTCGGGTGCGAGGGCACAAATAGAGCGCCCATTGTTCACTTCTACTTATCATCAAATATATGTCTCGTTTCTTGTTAAAAAAACATGAAATGTTTTATTTATATAGTGTTGAAAATAAACGTTTATTTAGGCATTGACAAATTATATGTAAATTCGTTCCTATGAATTTTGTGTCACAATAACAGGAGTATCAAATGCGATGATACATATGAATTTCAAATTTCATAAATTATTTTTGTATTTGACAATAAATTTATAAAAATACATATCTATACTAATATTATAAAGTGTAAGAGTTTGTTTGTTTGAATGCGCTAATTTTAGGAACTACTTATCGGATTTTAAAAATTCTTTTTTTACTAACAAGCTGAGCTATTACGACATTTTCTAGGCTATTCAATATCACGCTATGAAACTGGGAGCGGAGTAAAATAAAAAAAAACTGTATTTGGACAAGGGATAGAAAAAACGTCAATATTTTATCACGATAGACAACACATCGAAAATGATAAACGGCAGTCGAGTGATGTGATATGATGCGATGCAATGCACATGTTGCCAATAATAAATCAATTTATTAAACATAATAAAATCTGACGACAAATATTTAAATTGAATTAATCTCCATAATTTTCTACTTCCGGCAGTGTAACCTTTAGCGGTTACAAGAATATCAGTCATTTATTCGTGGCCTAATCCGTAAAATTAAAATTAATAAGTCAATTTAGTAGATAACACTGGCGACGCGGCTTTAATGACATATTCTTTTAAAGTTGGCGTCTATGTCGTCGTTGTCAATTGTCGATCAAAATCAAACGTCATGCAATCGTAAACATTAAAGTTTTTCCGTGTGTCAAAAATATGGGAAAAACAGTGTTAATATCGAAGAAACATAGTTCAAAGGCGTTATAAGGTAATGATACTATGTTCAGTGTCACGACGACGCTACATTCTAGATTTGATCATACTTGAACGTGTTTATTTACTCTATGATTCACCTATCTTCAAACGCCCGCTTGGCTGGATATTATAATTATTAAATAAGTTTTTTGTAATTGATCACGAATTTTTTAAAGATGAATTGTGGCCGCATTCTTACGTCTCAGCAAGTCTCTGGCGTCCGGAGGCAGGTCCCAGCGATGGTTATCCATCTCTGGGACCTGCCTCGAGCAGTCCTCGATGGTAGTTTGGATATGACTTGTGAGAGATTCGATTGCGACGCCCATATCTTGTGTATTAATTATTTGATCGGGAATGGAATCTAATTGCGGAGAGTTAATATTTTGTAGCTTAGCACTAAGTTTGTGCCAGTCCACGATAGTCTTCGTTAGGGGCGAGGCTGGTGCAGAAGACCCTAGCCGTAGTATAACTGGTCGGTGATCCGAGTGAAGCTCGTGAATTACTTCGACATCACGCAGGGTAAGGTTGATATTTTTAACGATAGCAATATCAAGAACATCCGGTGTGTGATCCACTATGTGGGGGTAGTGCGTAGGCTCTGTGGGCGCTACGATTTCGAAGTCGAGTAAGTCCGACATTGAGTCGAGCGCTTGACCTCGATTGTTGATTTTAGTTGAGTTCCATCGGATGTGCTTACTATTGAAATCGCCTGCCAGAATGGTAGCTCCTCCTATTGACAGAAGAGCTTCGAAATCAAAGCGCAAGATAGTTGCGCTTGGTCTACAGGGAAGGTAGACCGAAGCTATCGTAATGGGGGCGTGACCTGTCATGGCCAGCTGACAGATCGAAGCTTCTAAGTGCGTTAGCGCGGGCGTGTCGATCGGAACGCAGTCCTCCTTGTTGTCGGTTTTAGAAAGGTTTCTTGCACGACTAGTATATCGACTTGATGATCGCGAAGGAAGTTATGAATTTCGTCACGTTGTTCCTTGATGCCGTTCGCGTTAAAGAATGCTATATTAATCGATCGCGGTTTGACTCTACCGTTATTACGCGCGAGAATCGGAGGAATATTTTTATTCAAATCGTTCGCAGCCATCGAGACGACTAATATTGTAGAGCACGGAAAATGCGCTCGTACTGGATTATTACTTCGACACGCTTAACTATGTCACCGGAAGAATTTTTAAGCGCGTGGGCGAAGGCCAAGACCTCTTCCATGTCAAGGGAGCGCAGTTTATTGAGAGATGCCAAGGGATCGGTCGCTGTCATTTTGGATCTTTGGGGCACAGACGTAGGTTCGACGGGTGTCGGTTTGGTGCTGGTCGTGGTGCGTGACATGCTCGTGGGAGCGGTTGGGGCTGGTTTGATCCACGCGGGGGTCAGTTGTGCAGCTGATTGCCACGCGGGGCGGAGGGGCGGGAATGAAGCGGATGTCGGTACCAGATGCTGGCTCCTAGTAGGTTGCCGAGTAGGATTAGGCGCCTTACGCTTGGGTGCTTTGGGGCATCCCAGGTAGTTGGCCGTATGGCCCTCCGATTGGCAGAGAATGCAGGCGGGTGGGCCGAAAGTGGCCAGAACAGATTTGTCCTTTGGTCTAGGACATTCGGAAGTGCCATGATCCCCTAGGCACTTAACGCACCTGGGGCGGGCGAAGCAATTTCGGGCTGAGTGTCCGTATAATTGACACTTGTGGCACTGGCCGGGGAGAGCGCTCTTACGTGGAGGCTCTACGACTAGGCCACTAAGACCGCATACTGACCTAATGTCAAAAATGGACTTGCCTTCTGGAGAGAGTTCTAGTTGGACCTTGACCATGTCCATGGGGGCCTTCGTGCGCCTGCTAGTCATGCGGTACACTGCCAGAACGGGGAGATTTTGTTCTTTGAGGGATTGTGTTATCTCCTCAATTGGAATTTCCCTCGGGATCCTTTTGACGATCGCCTGAAGGATACGCTCTTCTGCGAGTGTAAAAGTGTGATAATAGATCTCCTTTTCGCGGAGAAATTTGGTGAGCGAACGGAACGCGTCTGCTGTTTCCAGCTGCACCTTAATGCCTTGATTGGTGGGGGTTGCTACTAGTTTCATTTTATTGGACACGGGCGATCTGATCAACGGCCACTTGTCCCTAGCTTGGATGTAGATTGATGGGGGCTTCTTATCTTCAGGCGCACGGGCGGGTGGCGCTTGAGGAGCGGAATTCGCCTGAGGGGCAGAGTTCGCACGACTTGGCGTTGGCATGGGGGTCTGTGGGTTGCCCGCTGTTTTAAAAGGCGCAACGGGGACGCTCATAAGAGCTGGGATGGTTGCCGGTTGGGAGGGTCCAGATTGGGAGTGCTGGCGCGATGCCTTCTGAGGCACCGGAGAAGAGGATGGTGAGGCGGCGGGGGAAGAGCGCTTCTTTTTGTTGGCGACGGTGGTGAATAGGCCGCCTTTATCCTCCGGATTTTCGGGGGACAACGGGGAGTCGAAGTCCATTTCCGAGTCGCAGGAGCTGGAGGAGGACGCGGCGCTTGAGACGGCTGAAGGGGGCCCGGTTTGCTCGCCTATGTGAGAGGCCGTAAAGGCCTTGAACGCATCCGTGAATTTCTCCCAGAAAAAGTCTAAGATGGCGGTGGCACTTGCTTCCGCCATTATTCCTGCTTTTCTCCTACCTTTATACAGGCGGTCCCGGTGGGAGGCCGGGGTGTGTAACCCTAGCTCCCTCCCTGCTGGGTTAGGCAGGGAGGATGTGTGCCTACTGCGTGTAGCCCTAGTGCGTCCGAGTGCCGATCTTATTGTGCTCGGGTGTGTACTTAGGTACTAACTATAGCTACCCGTGGGCTCTAAATGGCCAATACGTGGACCAACGTTGACTAGGGCTCTACCCAAGGCCAGTGGTGGAGGTCCCTTCCGAATTTCGCGGTTCCCAGACGGGGAAAAGCGGGCGAACGGGTCTACCTGACTAGCTTCGTTGTCACCGTTAGGTATCCGCTAGGGTTTTTTCAAAATGCGTCGCTAAGTTGTTGTTCCGCGCAGTCAAAACTGCACTTCGCAACGCCTTGCACACGCTGTTCCCAGAAACGGAAACAATAACAACCTAATTAGGACGTTAACGTTCCCAAGAAACAAGAAATTCACTTGCCAGATGGCCGGCACAATAAAAATTGCGCCGAACAGGCGGCTCGCGAACAAAGGGCGGCGGCGCGTTAATGACGCGCACCTGCACGGCGGATGGCCCGACTTAAGTCAGGCGGAGCGACAGCTGTTGAGCGCGAACAAAGCACGTCCGTTCGGCTCGACGGTCTGTAGCGGAGTGAAAAAGTCATTAGACACGTTTTTGTCTCTATATATTTTGAATGTTCAGCTGTTTTGCTGCGGGTAAGGTCGAATTAAGGGTCGGAATAGTATGTTTTCGAAGATGTCGTTGCTGCTAACCTTATTGACGGTTCTTACAGCTTCATCTAATACAGGGCTCACGATCCGGGTGATCGTGAGCTGGAAAAATTAAAAAATTTTAGGTCCCCTAGTGAGACCTTTGTTGTTGACTTGTATGCTTTCTTCGGTCGATTCGTTTATCGTCGAAGATAATAATGACTGGACTGGATGTTGTCTACTTGATCGTCGAGGGGAGGAGCGTACCTATCCTCCGACGATCGCCAACTGTGTGTTTATCGAGTAGCTGGGGGCGGTGAGAACCGCCCTTTACCGCGGGTGTGATTAGTGTCCGCGATGCGTATCCGTTGTCGTCGTACTCGAAGGCGAGGATGGTGAGAGGTTGACGTGGGTTGTCTTTGCTTGAGCTTGTGTTGGTGCGTCTTTGCGATCGTGTTTGATCGTGAGGACGTGTTTGGGTCTGCAAACCACTCGGCTAGCCGGGTGGCTGCGGCCTGGAGACGAATAGTGACTCTACCTAGGTGTCGATTGGAGTAGTAGAGGGCTGTGTCATCTGCAAAAAGTGCTAGATTGACTTGCGGGTCTTTCGGAATGTCACTTGTGAAGAGTGAAAATAGCAGCGGGGATAGGACAGAGCCTTGCGGGACTCCGGCTTTTATGGGATGAGCGGACGGTAATGTGCCCTCAACCCGATATCGGAAAGAGCGATTCGACAAGAAAGCGTGTATGATGTGTACAAGCCTATCTGGCACTTTGAGTACGTAAAACTTGTAGATAAGCCCGTTATGCCAGACTTTGTCAAAGGCCTTTGCGACGTCGAAGAATAGGGCGCATGTGCCTATTGGTTTTTTCTCACTGAGGCCTGAGTGGACGTATTCAGTGAGTCTGTGAATTTGCTGGACGCACGAGTGATGCGGCCGAAAGCCGAATTGTTCATCGGGAAGGAGGTTGAGTTTAAAGGTGAAAGTTTTGAGTCGACTGAGTATAATGTTCTCGTAAATTTTGCCTAGGGTGGACAGTAGGCTGATAGGGCGATAGCTGGATGGCGTGTTAGGTGGCTTTTTGGGTTTTAGAATGCCAATGACTGTGGCTTCTTTCCAAACGTCTGGGAATGAGCAGTTCGTAAGGAGAACATTAAAGATGCTGGCTAGTAGCATCATAAGATGGGCGGGGAGGGCCTTTAGGAGGCGGTTGCTAATACCGTCGGGACCGGGTGATGATTTAGGCTTAACCTTTTTAATAATGAGCGCGATTTCTTCAATGGTGATTGGTTCGAGAGGGTCGCCCTCGGGAAGGAGGGATGCCCTACGTTCCACTTCCTGGTCGATGTTTTGTATGAATGTTGTGTCTGTGAATGAAGTGGAGGGTGTGCATTGACTCTCTAGACAGCCGGCCAGACACTCGGCTTTTTCTAGATCATCGAATGCGACGGCGTTGTCGACGGGGTTGGTCAGGGGTGGCATTGATGCCCTAGGTTCTGCTTTTAGTGCTCGAGCCAGCCTCCAGTAGGCTATTTTCGAAGGCTCGAGATCTGAGAGCAGGTTATCCCATTTGTCGTTTTTAAATTGTGTGATTTGTGCCTTGACCTCTCTTTGGAGATTGCGCAAAATTGATCTGTTCGTTTCCGTACGGATCTTATCGTAACGCCTGAGAGCGGCGTTCTTGGTTCTTATCAGCCGTCGAATATCCGCGGGAAGATCGTCGAAACACTTATTAGTATCGGCGAGCATCCTTGTGGAGTTTTCCACGACTGATTGGAGGTGGGATGTAAGTGAGTTTATCGCCCTGACGGCCGTGTCGGGGGATTCTATATGGTCTGGGATATCCTTTAGATGATCGGACTCAGTAGATTCGAGTTTGACCCCGACTGAGTGCCAATCTACTATGGGTTTAGACGCGGGAGTTCTGTGTAAGGTTCTACCCAGTTTCAAGATAACTGGGCGGTGGTCCGAGTTAAGCTCGTCATGCGCTTCTAGAGAGGTCACGTCGAGTGTTATGTTCTTTAGAACCGCGACATCTAGGACGTCGGGTCTAAGTCTGTTGTTTTTGTGGTAGTGTGTGGGCGAGGTGGGAGCTATGACATCTATGTTCCGTAGGCCCGATAGACGATATAGCTCCTTGCCGTTTGTGTTGGTTGTTCGTGAGTGCCAACTGTCGTGTTTGCTCTTTAGATCGCCTGCTAGTATAACTGAAGTGTCCAAGTTAAGCAGGGATCTGAGATCTGTGTCTAGCATTTGTTTTTTCGGTGGTAGGTACACCGAGGTTAGTGTGATAGGTGAGTGACCTGTGAGGGCAATTTTGCACACTGACGCTTCAATGTTGGTGAGTGTGGGTGTGTCTATCGGAATACAGTGCAAGTTCCTTTTGTAGTAGATAAGCGTACCTCCTTGTCGGGAGGTAAGCCTATCGTTCCTAATGATGTTGTAATTGGCGATTTTGGGATCGCGATTGCAGGGTTTCAAAAAGGTTTCTTGCACTAGCATTACGTCGATGTTGTGTTGTCTAAGATGGAGGCCTATTTCTTCCTTTTGCTTAAGGAGACCGTCGGCGTTGAAGTACGCGACGGTCAATGCGCGTGGCTTGATACGACCCTTGTGTGTGCTAGCCTTGTTAGTTTCAGTGTTTTAGTTGACCAAGTTATTGGTCCATAGAGCATTGACGGTGTCGATGTGCTGGAGAATAACGTCTAGGCGTTCTTCTCCTGACCTAGCAGCGCGGAGCTCGCGGGAGAGGGCGAGGATGTCGGGGATGTTTATGTTTTTTAGATAGCTGCAGAGCTGCGATATCTCTGCCGCTATCGACGATTTGGGTTGTGCTGCGCCCTGAGTGGGCTCAGGGGCCGAGGTGGTGGTGTTGACCGTGGGTCCGGTGGGGACGGGAGTCTGTGACGCGGGTGGCTGGGCGAAAGAGGCGAGGGGCTTGCTCCAGGCCGACTTTGCCGGTATTGTGGCCGGGACGAATTCCGGCCGTACGGCGGGTTTTGCCGGCGGGACACGACGGCGAGACTGGGAGCGGTTCCGTGGGGGAGCCGTCCGATTTATTTGTAGCCTGCGCGGGGCTTTGGCGCACCCGCGATAGCTCGCGGGGTGCCCTTCGGTCTCGCACAGGACACAAGCGGGAGGGTCTGTGGTCTCCTTTGAGCGCGGGCAATCTGCTGTTGCGTGATCACCGGTGCATTTGACGCACCTGGGACGCGCAAAGCAATTGCGGGCTGAGTGTCCGTAGTGCTGGCAACGGTAGCACTGTCCTATTATACCCGTTTTTCGCGGGCCTTCGACCGAGATGCCGGTGAGTCCGCATAGTCGTCGCAAGTTATAGATTTGCTTGCCCTCTGGGGAAAGCGTAAGGGTGGCCATAATAAGCGACATTTTTGTCTTGTATTTAGGATGAGTCATCCTAGATACAGACAGGATAGGGAATCCCTGGGCTTTGAGGTCATCGCCCACGAAAGCGATTTCCTCCTCGAGTGGGTAGCCACGGATGACTACACGCAAAGTTTTTTCCTCTGGCAAGGCGAAGGTGTGGAAGCTTAGTTTTTCTTCCTTTAATTGCTTCGTAACTCTACGAAACTCGTCTACCGTTTCGAGGTAGAATTTGACGCCCTGCGCTGTTGACTGCGCTTTTAGGCTTGTGATGTTTTTGGCGGCCATCCATTTCGAGATTGCTGCCCATTTTCCCTTCTCTTGAAGGATAATTGGCGGAGGGGCCTTTTATTTGCGCGGCTCTAGTGGCGCAGACGGTTGGGCCGTTTTCTTGGCCGGGGCGCTACTGACATGCGGGGATTTGATTCCCCGCTTGCGTTTTTTAGTGACGACCTTGAAGCCATCGGCGTTTGGGTCCTGCTGGTCGATCTCCATGTCGGAGGCGCAGGACGAGTCGGAGTTTTCGGACTCTGATGAGTCCGAGATGGTGGGTTGGGGGTTCTGAGCGGCTTGCGCGGAGGTCCCTGGCGTCGGTGTATGGTTGTTTTTTTTGCGGCTCGATGCCGCGGAATGCGTGGAGGACGCAGAGCTCGGGCGCTCTAAGGAAGCACCTAGGGGGCGCGCAGAGGGCGCTGTTTTAGGTTGCGCAGAAGGTGCGGGTGCGGGGCGTACGGACGACGCGGGGGGGGGGGGCACGCGGGGAAGGCGTTGCGGGGGCACGTGGTGATTTCGACGGGGCGGTGACGGCCTGTGGCGGCTGAGTTGTACGGCGGGCGATGCGGGGATCGCGGACGGACACGGGCATGGCGATGGGGGCAAAGTCTCGCGACTTAATATAAGTTTCCCAGATCGACGGGTGCTGGGAGCGCACGAAGTCGGCAAATTCGGACTCCATGATTTGGGCTGGTTGTCTGAGACAGTTCGCGGAAAGTCCCGGCGCTTTAGGTGCGCCGGGGTGTGTGCCTAGCTTATTGCCTAGCGCAATAAGCGGGGGATGTATACTTCTGGGCAAAAAGGAACGGACTCACGTGTAAATCCTTGGCTCGCTCACGGATAAGCACAATCACTAACACACGAAATACGGTGGCTTTGCCCCCCGTGCGGGAGGCGCGGACCGCCGTGGGCGACGCGGTGACGTCACCGAGGACACCTGCACGTCGTTAGCAGTTTCTCCGAAACGAAAACAATACACTAGCGCACAGAATGCAAGCAGCAAAAAAAGCTGCGCACCGAGTAAGAACAATGACGATGTAATAAAGCACGCACAAAGCACGATGATTTAAAAAAGTAATTTCGCTGAGAGAGCCACCGGACATGTGAACGCCACGGCGGTGTCAGAGCGAATGAATAAGGGTCGGAATATATAATAGCGTCTCTTTTATTTATTTATGATGACTTATAAGAACTGTAAGGGTATTTTTCCGTGGGGTTAATATGTTATATTTCATACTATTCAAATTAAGTAGTGTAATAAGTACACTCTGATATGAAGGGATCGACTTAAATATTTTTTACGAGCTATATACTATAAGAGCTTATCTAGAAGCAACGTATGCCATTTTTTTTATTATATCACGCAACACTAAAATTTTCAGATAAAAGAGGAACCTCACCTGAAAATTAACGTGAAGTTTCAATACATTTACATCACAGGCGTTTTACATCAAAAGATTTTGGGGAAAAGTATAAAAGGCTTATGAATCGTCAAGCAGCATACGAATTAATAGGTAACAGTTAATATCTTTTGGAAAGAAAGAGAGCGAGGAATATAAAGGTTTATATTCAAAATTTCCTCACCAATATGATCATAACGTTTTATGCTTGACGCAAACATTGAAGATACTAATTTGCTTAACTTTGCTCTTAGAAATAAAGTATCAAAAGTTTTATGTTAGCGAGTGGGTCGTGAGTAAGACGATATAATACACTTTAGCATAAAGTTCAGCTCCAGATCTTAAGTTCTTTGATAATTTGCTCGCAAACGTGTTATATTTACTTAGAACCGCGCTTTGACATAACGTGGACTTTATTTGATAAGTAATGTTTACATCTGTAGAATTCACCCACATTGAAATTAAAATTCAGATCATTGTTGGCAAGTCTTAGAGTATTTCAAGCACTGATTCTGTAACGAAGAGAAAAACTCAGATACGCATTTATATGTCCAAGGCCCCGTATCACTCCTAACGCCAACATTGCTAAAAGCTATACATTCCCGTGGGTTTTTCTTGCAATTTGTATGTCTTATTAACGAAAATTAAATAATATTTTAAAATGAAAAATTTCAATAAAACCTTACTCTAACAAAAAACCCTGCGAACAAGAACAGAACTAACAGGCAAACTTGACTTAAATTCTAAAGTCAATTTATACAAGAAAGTAGAATAATATCACGTCCTTAATTTTATTGCAACTTGTGCGAAGAAACGATGCCAAATTTCATACTGAAATGTAGCCACATTTCATTCAGCCGAATAGTTAAGTAATTTTTATTGTGAGAAATGAATATTAAAAGGCACGTCCTTTTATTTTGCCTTGGATATATTAAGTACTCACTTCAATATTATACCATCCATATTTTATCTCTAACTTTGTGGATTTCTAAAGTTAATTTAACTAAGTTTATTCTTAAAATAATTTATTTGTTGAAACAATTCAATTCACATTAGCATTTTTAAAACATACGTTTATTAAAAACTTGAAATACGTAAGCTTATGAAAATTTAACAGTATTGTATAGCAGAGAAGAAGTTGAAGGCCAAGTTGGCCTCTAAAAAGCTGGGTGTACTCAATAGAGCGAAGCAGTATTTCCAGCCGTGCTACCGCCTTCAGTTATACAAGGCGCAAGTTCGGTCCCACATGGAATACTGCTCGCATCTCTGGGAGGGAGCATCCCAATACCAGCTTATTCCATTTGACCGCATACAAGGGAGAGTGTCTCGAATCGTCAACGACCGAGCTCTTACCGATCGGCTTGATCGGCCTTGCGGAAGGACGTCAGTTCCCTCTGCATTTTTTATCGCATATACCACGGGGAGTGTTCCGAAGAAATGTTTGGAACGATTCCTGCCGCCAGTTTTATCATCGGACGACACGACAGACCGCCAGGTACCATTCACACCATCTGGATGGCTAGCATTCCTCAACAGTGCGATTCTCTCGAAATTTCCTGCCACGCAAAGCCGTATTCCACATAGTCTGTCCTCGGTGGTGTTTCCAAACCAGTACGACTTAGGGTCCTTCAAGAAGCGAGCCTATCTTTTTCATAAAGGCCGGCAACGCACCTGCAATTCACATGCACCTCTGGTGTTGCGGGTGTCCGTGGGTGTTGTTGATCACCTGGGTGTTCCCGTCGCTCGTTTGCCCCCTTTTCTTATATAAAAAAAAGAGAAACCGTAATAATATTGAAGCAAGTTACAGTTAAATGTGATAGGATAAAGGTAAATTATTTTGACCTTTGTAAGCAGTCCGCCCAATCAGTAAACAAATAGTTGTTCAGGGATATTACAAGTGTGACCCGCTTTCGTCCGCTAATTTACGAAGCTTAGGCCCAGTTATTGTACCCCTGATAGCTAGAACTGTTGACCAGACTGCTTTTAATATCGATTTCATTTGTTTTCTTTACAGTTATTATAACAACTGCTATAACAACAGATCATTTGTAGTTTATATTCGTACACTGGACCTTCGCAACTTTAACTAGATTGTCAGTTCTTATGCAACTATAAGAAGGAAAATTTCTAAGTTTATATTCTACAAGGCGCTAAAAGTCTGATTAATGTTGTTTTCACAAGAATCACGTTACAGCAGCAATTATTAATCCTACATTTTTATTATATAAAAATTAAGCGACAGAGTAATAAATTACAAAAAAAAATTAACATTCCAGCAAAAATTGCGACTTTCATATTTTTTTCGTTTTAGTACGGTAAATCCTTGAGGAATTAATCAAGCACTAGCTCTGTGTCCAAAGTATTGTTTCAAATAAATACTTTGGATGTCCAGAAGTTAGCAAGTTTATTTTGTGATTTTGACCTACCCGCGACGACGAACAAAGTCGCTAAGTTAAAATATTTTATAACAACTTTATAAGTCTCAAATAAATTTTGAACTATTTCGTCATACTTTGAGAGTTCATTAATTTAATTCCTTGAAATTTCAATAATTTGAACGAACTTTCTAATTTACTCCTGAATAGGCTTTCTAAGACATTTTTGCGTACCTTCTAAATTGCCTGAAATGTTTTTTACTTTCAATAAATAATAAATATGTATTTTTGAAATCCTGCCGCTGACCATAATTATTACTGATATTTGGGACAGGGGGATCGACTCTTATAATGATTGCCTCCACTCTAAACAGATTAACCGATTCGTATTCTTTCCCGGTGTGGCCAGCAGTGTTGTTAAGTCAGCTGGTTATTGGCTTTTTAAATTAACCATCGCTAAAGTATTTTCTCTACGCCACCATAAAAAATGTTATCGGTTGCTCCATTTCTAGGTGTGGTATATGTTATTTTTGGTTTTGGGGATTCTTGCGTACAATAATTTCTCGTTAAAATTTCCACCGTCACATCGCGACTCATTTCCCATCCACCCCTTCTTTTCCCTTATACACTCCCCCTTTTTTACGTGGTAGACAACAAGTAGTATGTAACATACGACTGTTCTCCAGCTCCTTTTAAATAAGGACGTAACACAAGTAGTTTCATGTAAAGTTGTTTAAAAATTCTATTTTGTGACACCTTAAAGTCAAAAACGAATTGATCATTGATAGATTAACTCTCAACACTCTAACAATCAATCAAACTAAATGCACGCATAAGCTCGCTTGTCAATAATGCTCCATATGGATTCCTTTATCAATTTATTATGCCAGCGTGCATCACGATAACACGATGGCTCATCGTGTCAGTTTCGTGCGTGTACTGTTGCTGTTTTACACATTATTATCTGTATATTAATTATATGAGCATCATCTCTGCTTAAATATAATGTTTGGTCTTGATTAATATGAGAGCAAGAAGCAACTAACCTTATTACATCTTATATCCGTTTTCACTATGCATGGGGATATTCATAGCATGTGCTTTGTTCAAAGTATGCATACTTAGCATACTTTATCGGCAAGGTAGACGTAGAGCCAGAAGCTGCCAAGCTGCTGGACTGCCACGTGATACAAATTCAAACTGTGTGATTTTAAGATGAATAATTATATAAATGCTATAAAATGGCAAAAGCCATGAATCTTCATAACTTTTAGTTGGAATCGGTATTTATAGTCCGAGCAATGAACACGCTTGACAAACATTTTTAACTATGCGTAAAAATCCGGTGGCTTTGCACGTATTCGTATCTCATTTTTCTCGATCATTTTTTTTGTGATAAAATTATTTTTTTTCTTGTTATAAATGATTTAGCATTCTAATAGTGAAAGAATTTTTGAAAATGCTGCAGTAGTTTTTGAATTTGTTTTTTACAAGCATACAAATTTTTCCCCTTTATAATGTTAGTGTAGACTATATAGTGGTTTTTAGTACCCAGAACAAAATACACCACAACTGCTGTTAAGTATACTTGTACATGAACACTGCAATAAATTAGTTTCCTATGAACTACGACTCTATGAAAAAGTAAAAGGATTGGCAGTGTGAGGCGTCCGGTTACCCCATGTCTAGTGCGATATGTAAAAGTATATACGAAGGCAGTACTCGTAGCATAGTAATACACTGTTGGCTTAACCTACATAAAAATAAGTTACGTATAAATTCTTTGCATACAATCGCTGTATTATCTGTTTATAGACGAATTTTCTTTTAATATAAATGCTTTTTTTCCGATTTAGGTTTGAAACATGAAATAGCATAATTTCACTCTGTGCTTTTTTTACTAAGATATGTAATTTGTAATCATTGTTTTTTTTATGGAAGAAGGTGACAATCGAGCTAGTTGGTTATGTGATATTAAGTGACCACTATCCATAGACATCTGCAACAAGCTAGTGAGTCGCAGATGCGTTGCCTACATTTAATGGACAGAGACAATAGACGGAAAAAAAAGATATTTCCTTTTCCTGTTCATCCCCTCCCCGTCCTCACATTCCTATCCTGTTCCTAACTCTAACTCCTAATAAGAGTCCTCTTCAGAGGACTGTAATAAGGCCTCCTGTTGATTAGAAACCAGTGAACGCATTAAAACACCAAAACCAAAAGGTTGGTTTGGAAGCTTTGGTTTTAACGTCCACGTCAGACATTTTTGGTTTTTTCACACAAATCCTTCTCATACGCCTCCAGTTGAATCCATTTGTAATTATTTCATTTCCTATAAGTTTTATATCCATATTTATAGAGACACACAAAAGGCTCGATCGATATTGATAAAATTTACAAGGGATGTTCAGAAGCAAAAGCAAGCAGCAAAGCCGGGGCGGATCACTATATATGATATGTAGGCGTTATTTCAAATAAGTTCTAATGAAAGACGTGTATTACATTACACTGTGGATAGAAAATTTCCCAGTATGTCAAGCCGCTCGTCTCGTATTTCCAGTTCATTGAATTGTATGGTTTTCATGTATGAATTGTATGGAATTCTACTGTATTGGTCCAACCTGTCCTGAACTATCAAAAATTATCTTTGGTCCATATAAGTGCTTACAAGCTTACAAGTCTTCATATTGTTGTATAATTAAATGTAATATTTAATAACTAATTGTACATCAATATGCCTTTCTGTCTTTCTAAGTGGAATTTATCTTTGCAAAGTTACTTAGTTTAGCTAAAATCGAACGGAATCATTAATGGAATGGAATTTGCTTGCCTTTCTGCACAGAGAACTGGCGTGGATAATTGGACTAGAGTTAATTAAAAGGTTTCTCGAGTAAACGTTTTAGCTTAATTCAGCTTAACGTTGTACTTACGTGTAATTGTGCTTTGTCTTACATTAATATGTTGAAGTTGAGGATTACTCTATTTTTCCAAAAATTTTACACTTTCGAGAAAATTTATTTATTTTTATTTTTTTACGGAAGAAGTGGAACGCCAGCCATAGACATCCGCAACAAGCAAATGTGTTGCAGATGCGTTGCCTACCTTTAATGGACAGAGGGCATAGACAGGATGATATTTCCTTTTCCCCGCCAAACTCCTTCTCGTCCAATCCTCTTCTCGTTCTCATCTTTCCCTTGCGAGGAAAGGGTGGGAAGTGGAAGAGGACTAAAATTAGGCCTCCAGCACCTCACACATCAGATAAAACGAAGAGTTCCACTTCACGCCGGTCGAACTAAATTATTGTGACATTTCGTTTTTTTTTGACAACTTCATTCTTTTCATTAATATAATTCTAAATATGAAATAACAAATAAGACTAATTCGGAACTTTTAAATACTTTTCTGACCCTTAATAGTTAATTTATTAAATTAAATACCATATCCCTCAAACTTCTGTGTCCCTTTTAAATTGTTATTCAACTTCGTGTGTAAAATTTAATAAAATGCAATTTATTTTGTATTTAATCCATAAGGGAATATCGTATATATTGGATTAGCCCAATTTATTGTAAGTTTAAGTAAAACGTTTAGTAGCTTAGTAAAATACGCTTATATTAATATATTTCATTCATCTTTCTTTAACTCAAATAAGACTATTCAAATATTCATAAATACCTAGACTAAAGTGTACAAGCTTCGATTCTAATCAGTATTACAAAACATATCCGTGCGTACTAATCCATTGTAATGCCGCGTGAAGCATTGGGTTCCAAACATTCCGTGTGATATATTAGCTAAGAGGATTTGCTGTTAAGCCTATAACAATAATAGTAAGGAAGCTTACTCGCTTGTACGCTAGGGCGCTTGCCTATGCGCGTTGAATGTGGAATGATATTATTGTAAAACTAGCTCTACTAAGTTCTTTTGTTTGCGCTACCTAAGTGTACACCGCTTTTTCAAACAATACTCATCGTCAGACGAAACGCAAAACACTTCTATTTCACGCCTGTTTTCTGTAAGGTCGTAGTATTTCACCGAACGCTCCGACCCAGTCGTGCAGCGGATGCTGCTGTTGCGAGCTCTACCACTGTAAATCTGATGATCATGTCATGCCTTTCGTAATGTTCAAGCCAATGTTTTAATCGATAGTTAATTTATACTTCAGTGCCAATCAAAATAATATGTATTATGAGTAATTGAAAATATTAACAGTAATTAGTTTTCAAAAGTGAAAATTAGTGATGAAGTGATTTTTTGTGAGAAGTGAGAATTAGCTTGATAGTAATCCAAAAGTAAGTAAATATTTGCTATTAAAAATAGATCGTGGATCCTGAACTAATACAAATGTCTTTCAATATTTATTTGATGATTTCTAAAATTAGAGAAAAAAATAAACGAATATTCCTTTTTGATTGCATCCATGATTGGCTCATCGCCAGACAAACAGAATTAAAAAGAACAATGAAGTTATTATAACGTAAGCATCTTATTCTTTAATACCTGCTTTATCTACACATGCTTAATAAATATCAATGTTTAAGTTGTTTTTGTTCCTTTACTATTTATATTTTATTTTAGTTATCCTGTCTACGTAAGTGCTTATCTTTTTTATTTAAAGTCCTTGCCTTAAAAGCGTTAGAATTTTTTACTTTGGGCTCGTGTCTAGTATCTAAATAATTTAGGCAGTACTTTTTAAAGCTTAGATTCATTGTTGCAATTTTTTTTATTACGAGAGATATTATTAGTGCTAGTGCATCTTACCGCCCATGTCACAGTTTGTTTGTATCTAAATACTTTGAGTTTTAAAAGGTGGACCAGTATAATAAGTAACGAGAATATCAAGTTATCTGAAGCTCCTTTTCACAAAGCTTATTAAGATCGTAACCGACTTGTGATCAAATTAATATTATTTCGTCAGTCAGTTAATAAAGTTTCGTCAAGAATTAATTCTTTGTAATCATCTGTTAAAGCGTCAAGGAAAACATTATATAGGTATACAATATTTCGAGTACAACAATAAGATGGCGATTTTTGTCAGGTTCAGCTACTGTTCTTGAACAGTACTTTTGAGCGTGTCAGTACTTGTACTGACACGCTCAAAAGTATGGATAAAATGTACATATAAATTGTTAATTTACGTAGCTTGTAAGTGCTACGCTACGCGGGTGATGTGTAATGTAAAACAAATGGAGTTTATTAAGCAGCAGTAAAATCATATTTTATTTATTTGTTTTATTTTTAACAGGGGTAAACCGCTGAAGTTACGGATGTCCAAATTTCTAATCATTACCAATAACAATTATGGCGCTTGCCGTTTTCATTAAAATTGTCCAGACAGGATGTAGTTTTATCAATGAAAGCCAACATTGGCAATTTAGCAACTTCAGTAACACAAGCAAGTCAAACTATTTTTGAAATGAATACTTCTTTCGCTAAGTTGTATGTGCTACAATATTTGTAGCTATACGTTGTAAGGACAATATTATAGATTTGCATGAACAACATTTGACTTTTCGTATCTGTCGGAAGTCCTTATGTGCCTGTGATTTTTTTATATGAAAAAAGTCGAAAACTATCGTAACGTATCGTATCGTATATTATATATGTAAATATTTACCTATCGAATAGCTTTAGTTCGATTGGGCATTTATGTAAATAATTTACATGTATTACAGTGCTCTGATTTTATAAGGATTTTGTAACACAATTTATTAATGCTATAAATATGTGAATAAAGATAATGTTGTTACATTTAGGTTTGCAATACCAAATGTATTAATAAGTTTCCGCAGCTATTTGAAGCAGTGGAGTCAGTCAGAGGAAACCCATGTTTCAAAATTAGAAACAACAGCCGTTTTATAATAAAATCTACCGAATCCTATAACCATAAGCATTGTAAGGGCGACAAATTTGAAGGAATTTATTTATCTTTTTCTGTCGGAGTTCTTATTGGAAAAAGCTGAACTAGGCTTTAGTTCGATGTATAGGCTTCCTTTGACTTTGAATATTGCAGACATCAACTTCTATTGTTCGATACTGAATCGTTACGTACAGTCATCAAAAGAAAATCACATTTTTGTTTCACAAAGCCTATATGCTTATATATATATATATAGGCTAATTTATTATATATAGGCTTGCAAAGGAATACGTAATTAAAAACGATTACGAATTAAATCACATCTAAAAATTATTATTAGCTATCTGGTTTTCAGAGAGAGAATTTACAGAATAGATGCGAGATAAAACTCTAACCCGTCGAGAATTGCCGCTTATGTAATACCACAAGTGATTGATGCGATATCTGTGACTCCATATTTCGTCCTCTTAGACAATAGCTTCAAGCAACATAGCCAACGCTTTCTTTTCCGCTTTACAACTTGAAAATACTTTTGAAGCGCAATTACGGATACGGCAAATCCATCATCATCACATTGGAATGCTAAAACTCCATTCAAAAACACATTTGTTCAGACAAATAAACTGTTGATTATATCTCACTGGCAATCAAAATTCCAGTTTGTATAGATGATGCTAAATAGCCCCTAGAGCACAAAATATAAAAAGACGATAAAATCAACGTTTAGTAATGTTATTTATCTGTAGCGGCACTCGTGTTGTATTTCGGAGAAAATGTCTCAAAAGAATCTTCGCTAAAAGAAATACTAGAGACCAGACGCAGAATAAAATGACAACTACTTATTGTCACAGACAATAGAACCTCGCTGAAAAGCAATTATGTTTGTCACAGTGTATTTTCATTGCGTCTTCATCGCAACGTTCGTTTATTACAAAAAAGTAAAGAGCAATATTGAATTTTTGAGTTTTCTTCTAATACTAAAGCAGTTTTTTTTCTAAAATAAAATAAATAATCTAAAAATATGATTTGGCAATGAAAGAACGATACTTTACACTTTTTGATACTTGATACTTATATCTATTTCTGATTTTTTATATTAGGCAAGTGATTTATAGTGCGGATTAAATCGGACTACACAAAATTTTCAGTTATTTGAAACAAATTTATTTAGGGAGTTTTTACCCGTAAAGAAGGGATAAGGCAAAGGCCCAAACTTCTGGATAAATCGACAAATGAAACAAGAACCAATATCAAGTTAATAACAAGTTTAATTCCTACTTTAAAAGTAAAACATCTTTTTATCACATCACATATTTGATAATTTAATAAATACCATAGCTTACGAGACTGACTAATTTACACTTTATTATCGCATAATATGTCTGTGAATTCTACGACATTACTATTTGGAAATATATACAGTTCACCGACTCGTTCATCGCCGATGGGTAAAGTTTCGTCTTTTGTACTTCTCTTTGATTTGTGTCTAGCATTTGCCATGTCAGTAGTTTTAAATCCATTTTTATCTGTTTCGTTTCTGTAAGTATCCCGATCACCGGTGACATTTGGACGAGATTCTCCCTCAAAATTAATACTAGAGTTTCTTGCACAGTGACAAGAGTTTCTAGTTTGAGATTTCATAGCGTCCGTTGGTGCGAAACTTAATGATTTCCTTGTAGAATATGAACCCCTTTCATTGGTCGACCGAAATGAAAGAACTCTTGTACGATATGAATGGCCGTCCTGCAAATAATATTGATCTTATAGCATTACGTTTTTAAAAATATACTCCTGTTAGACTTTTGTCATCACAAATTACCTCATAACTGTCAGTATGGAACCTATTTCTTTTTTGACGTAGAGTAAATCGATGCTTAAATTCCTTCTTGAATTTTTCCTGTAAGAAAATTTCTCATTACTCCAAATTCATATATTACTTAATTGCTAAGACGAGCACATAAAAAGGTAACTCATTCTCTTTCCCAGCTTAATATAAATCACTATAGTAATTAAGTAAAGGAAGTTGTCCGAAATTCATGTTCAATTACGTTCACAGAGTAGGCGACTCGCGCGTTTGAGAAAGAACTCTTTTGTTATAACAAAGAACAAATAAAATACATTTTATTTTTTAAGAAAGACGGGACAATAATAATTTAGATAAGAAGGGTTGTATTAATTACGGACACAAAAAAATTGAATAAACCTTAATTAAAAATAGCATGACTACCGAAACTTGAGTTGACTGTTTTCCAAAGTTAAGGTTACTTATTTAATCTAAGTAAAGAGACACTTGCATATGGGTCGAGTATCCATATATTAGTGTTCCTTGTTAAAGTGTGAATTCAAAAGTGTCTGAAGGTGTTCATACTTCTAACAGCCCCATTAGAATGTCATAGTCGTGGCGGCCAAGCAAGTAGTAATATTAAATTAATAAGCCGCTTAGTACTTACATTGTAAATGGCATAGATGAACGGATTATAACACGAGTTGCTCATCGCCAACCAATCGAAGCAAAAGAAAATGACATTGATGTATCTATACCTGAAAAAATGTATCATTTATATAATGTGTATGTAATTAAAATTCACTTGACGCTCTATTTTCTTAACCACGGATACCCTTAAACTTTTTTTACTATTAATACATTTGGGTCCACTTCAACTATTTCTTTTGCTTGTTTTCAAGATTATAATAATTCCGGAATTTCGACCTTTAGTCAACATTTTAGGATATGTATTTTCTCCGTACCCAAACCCACTTTTTCAATTTTCAATAGTGGTAGAGTCGTCAGTGGCGACGGTTGTTGCGTGCGTATTTGGCCGTATAGTGACACGAACTCACGGAACACCAGCATCAAGTGACCTGCACTCCTGCTCTACGTCTTAAGAATAGTGGAAAGACGAGTTGGTCGCTTCCCCCTTGTCTCCTGTTACTATAGTATGAATAAGTTTAAAATTAATGAACACATATTATTTCACACTTACTCATTTATAGAAGGGAAAAAAGATTGCAACAGCATGTAGCTCTGAAGCGGCAGCCAACATAGAGCGAACAAAGCCACAACTAGGACTAGCATTTTTATTACCTGCGAAAAAGTAATCTAATTAATACTCAACTATACTATCGCGAGGTCATTATCCTGATGTCCTAGCATTTAAAATCATGTATATATGTAGATTCGAGAGCTTTTTGTAATCCTCTTTCGAAAATACTTTGCCATTATTCTATTAATATTTGGTTTAAATTGGTAAATAAATTAAACTCTAACGGAGTGTTGAGTGTTAGTAATTTTTCTGATCTGATATACAAAACACGCAATGAAAATAAATGGGCAAAATTGAAATGTCATAACAAACTTTATTCGTTTTCAGAACTCGGTCGAACAATAAACAAATAAATTTCACGGACGGCCAAATGTTTCAGTGGTTATATACTAAAAGTTATTAATATTTGATATAATAATAGAAAGATGGAATTCGTTATCTGAGAAAAATTTAAATAAACAGCAAACTTTTGAAAATAACTGTCATAAATATGTACATATATTATATTCTTTACTAACCGAATAAACTCGTTAATAAAACAAATATCAATTATTTTAATTTTAAAAATTCAAAAGTCAACATGTGAACTTTTACTTTCTTTTTACAAGTATATAGTAATGGAAGAGCGACGAGACACGTAGGAAGTTTCTTAAGAGTGCTACGAGATATTTTAAAATACACAATCTTGCGGAATAAGTTAGCCAGTAATAAGTATCGCAAAAGCACCTTGGTGCTGAGGCGTTCCTTATCTATTATAGGCGATGCGTAAAGTTTCTTGACACATTATTAGCATCCGTATCAATTCAATAAGTTCTCTGCACGTTAATGAAATGAATATTTATTTATTTAGTTTCCATGTCATATTTAACAAAATATTGAAAATATAATATCTGCACAACAATTTAATTGGATATAAATCTACTGTCATAATCGTGTTGCAATGACATCATTTACCGACTGTTGATTTGACATTTTTCGAAGCCATTGTGTCATATTTGCTAGTAGATTTACCGGTAGTACGTCGATACGAAATCATTACGATGGAATAAAAATAGCAGAATCGAATAGCGACGTCTCGTGTCACGTCCTCGTCGTATCACGGAAGTTATTACGCTCGACATAATTCTAAACATGACCGTATACATTACCCTCTTCTTGTTTTTCATCTGATTAGCGTCGCGCGTCTCCTGTGCGTTGCCGGGGGCACGGGCGCCCCATAACTTCAGCGCCATGTGCGCGTATGCGAACGTTATCACACATAACGGGATCACGTACTAAGCAAATAAATCAGCATGCAGCATTATAATTAATTAAATATAATGTTCAAGTTCATCATAATAATAAAATATTACATATATTTATAGGTGGTACGAATGAATTATTTTTTGGAATAAGGATCCGCAGTCAATCAAATGCCAGTAAATAGTTATAGACGTAATTGTGATTCAATCAATTTAAAGTAACAAAACCTAACCTAGCTAAAAGAAGTAGCCAAGTTTTGAACATATTGTTTAAAATCGTGAATTAATGGGCTGCTACTTTCTTATTAAATACTTTTATTAAAATGAAGCAAGTCAGAATCTTGCGATGCGTGGATCGCGAAATTTTGTCTCCGTTTTCGATTTCAGAGGTTCTTAATTAATTTTATCTGTTCTTGTGTTCATAAAATTACATAATAAATTGTATGTAACTTATTAAACATCATATAAATAGCTATATACAAACAAAACATATTCACTTAGGTCGAAAAATATATGACCAAATTTGAATCTATGATTTTTAGAGCGTACCTCACAATATTGAAAAAATCCATAGGAGGATATAATTTAAGCATACCTGAAATATGTATAGAAGCAACCTGTAAATAGCCAAAGAATGCGATCCAAATTCGCTCGGAGCACAAAATGGTTTTGTGTGCAACAGTAGTGTCACTGCAAGAAATATTTATAGTTATTAATATTTAGCACCGTCTTTTAATCATGTTCAATGCGTTTATATTTCAACTATTAACGAGTAACACAGAGTGACGCGACTATAAGATATTCAGAGCCTTAGTAATAAAAAATCAGTTTATACAGTACTTACGGAAAGTACATACCTGGATCTATTTCGTCCTCCATAATCACTTCCCATGACATTGCCATGGGAGCCGCAAGTGATAACGCGAGAACCCAAATAAGCACTATGATCACTTTGGCTACACGTTTGGAAGTGTGGGCACTGCAACAAAGGACGGAAAAATAGACATTTTATTATGATAACTGATTATGACCACGACCACACAGTGGTTGATATGTTAACATTTTGTGCCCTTAAGATATATTCGTTTCTATGTAGGCTGTCCGGAAAAGACGTGCACAGCGGAAGACCACAAGTTTTGAATATATGACAATATAACTCAACCCTAGGACTATTTAAAAAAAGTTATTTAGTTAGTGGTATATATTTGAAAGAAACTTGTGATCTTCAGTTGGCTTGTTTTCACACTAGATGGGTGTAATAATGATACTATTACATTATTTATTTTATAATCGTATAGTGATATGATCTATTTGTTATACATTTAACATGAGGTATTTGTAGATTGTCTATTACTGTGAACACACATTTCGATGTGCTACGAAGCGACTATGAAGGGGTCGTCTAGTTAAAATAATATGCTCAGGCATGTAATGCTCGAATGACAACTTTATTATTGACTAATTTCGCGCTCCATAAAATTATTTGCAAGTCAAGCGGTACGATGTCTAGTTATTCAATGAAACTTTCCGTTCAACATACCGCACGGTCCGTCATGTTAAGAGGGTTGATTTCTGTGGCAATAATAAATGTAATCCACTAAAGTGCTCACACCGAAGTTTTCAAAGTTGTCAATGTCACGTGGTGTCTTTTAGTAACAATTAATAAACGAGTATCGCACGAGTGGCGGTTGTTTAATTTGCGTTCAAACACAACAGTTAAGTTTTTAGAACTGGGAGTACTTTTAGTAAGTATATTAGATATATAATGTAGTTATAATAAATATTGTTTTACACACAAAAATGCTTTTATTCTGTACGCCACAAACTATTAAATAAATAATCCCGGTTAACATCATTTGTGTATTAACGAACTAAAAGCTGTACATACCTAAGTGGCGTGATAATGGCCCGGTGTCTGTCGACTGCGATTGCGGTCAGCGTGAACACGCTAACATTGACACTGAGCGCCTGCACGAACGGACAGAAAGCGCACATAAAGTGCGGCAGCAACCACCGCTGCAACAGCGCCGCTTGGAACTAAAGCAAAAAAACCTGAATATAGTCATCAGTTTCCTGCAAAACTTGAGACATTTACCAACCAATTTAGTGGTATCGACTTAGCTGCCGATGTGCAAACGCATCGTAAAAATTTAGTCTTTTCATCAAAGCCCTACCTGCCCTTGTCCCACTTATTTGGTTAGGCATAGTACGACCGTTGACCATAATGTATAGGTTTTGTATAAAGTTTTTATGTCCAGCCGCCTCCTTAATGTCAACCCTCCTCGGGAATGTAGCAGTATGAATTCAATAAATTATACATTGGCATTTATTTCCTCAAGCAAAACTGGTGCTTGACAACAAACCCGACGTAAAGTTGCAATGTGATTAATAGATGGTAGGAAAGTTTAGCATTAGTATATTCTTTACTCTCGAAGGAATCCACGTCATAATCAGACGGAAAAACTGACGTTGGCAACTATATGTACAATAAACTAAGATTCATATAGCTTCGTTCGAACGCCAGGTATATCAACATCAAGGAATGTAACCATATATATATTTGATAAAGCTTTAATATAGAAATGAACATTACAAAATGGTTGTAATGACTTGTATTTCTTACTGTACAGGTTTAATATCGCGGAAAATTATAAGGAAAGACAGGCCGAGGAAATGAAACATCTGGTAAAATCATAAAACCTCGGCTTCATTGGAGTGAACAAACTAGAAGAGGGAAGTTATTACCAAACTTAGCTCATTCGGTCCACTGAAGTTCATTAGTCAAAGTATTGCGTAGTGATATTGGAGTTTTAGCTGGGTTTCTTTAAAGGGAAAGATTATCATTATTTACTAAGAATTGTGAATAAGACGAACAATTTTTTACTATTTATGACAAAAAAGTAGCAAAAATATTTCTGGTAATGACTTGTTGTAGTACTCGCTTGCTATATTATGGATTCTGGGTTTGATTGTGGCTGCTTTTTATCTAATATTTCCGGATGTTCGGGTTTCGTACTTATTATGTTTGCAACCCCACTTGCTCAGTGATAGTTAAATAGTGGTCCTCTAACATTATTTGATTACATATATATTTTACTGGCAACTGATGATTATAAATTCGTAAGACATCGTAGCACTAAGCAGTCATATGATACAGAATGGTTGCCTTAAGCTCAGACTAAGTGAAAAGAGATTGGCAACTCTTGTTCTTACTTCATGCTCAAACTTAGAGATTTTACAGCCGTGGCAGCGTGTACAGGACACGGCCTATTCAATAAACACCTGTACAATTTAGGAATCACTGACAGCCCTCTTTGCAGAGCGTGTATGGAGGAAGAGGAAACGGCGTCACACGTCATGCTACACTGTCCCAGTACAGGGTTAAGTATCTTGGTTCGCTGGGATCGCTCCCGGAGATAATTGGCAACATTAAGGGGTTGCTGGGATTCTTCGGGGAGTTGGGCTGGCTGGAGTGATCCATGTCCCGCCCACACGCAAAATACGCGCTAGTCGTGGAGTTGCGGTAAAGTAGCCCCCTACTACTATTAGAGATTTTACATTTTTATTAATTTACCATCACAAGCGCCATCGAAGTTGAATAATAATTTTCATGCCTTTGAGCGTATTCAATAAATAGCTTTACTTACTTGGAATGGTATCGCGAATAGTCCTATAACGATATCGGCCAAAGCCAAATTCGCGATGTAACAGTTGGTGACGCTTTGCATCCGCCGAGACGTTGCCACCACCCACATGACTAGGAAGTTCCCCACCACCGCCAGCATAGATATTGACCCGTACAGAACCGAAAGCAGCACTATCAAGCCTGTAGGTACGTCGTATAATGTGTCTGAAATAGAATGCATTATTTCTAAAGCGAAATGAACTACATTCAGAAGAAATAAACGTAAAAAACGTCGGTTGATACGATATTATGACAGGAAGAAGTAGTAAAGTGTATGCCCCGATCCCCGTGCGAACCCGGGGCTTGTCGCTTATTTTTAATATATCGTTTATTTTTAAAATTTCGTAGTAAATACAGATTTATTGGCAATTACGCGAATACTATTATTGCGTAATTACGTATTTATACTCTATTTGCGTAATTACAAAACATATATGTATCTTCCCTATAGAATCAGAAACGGCTGCACCGATTTCGATGAAATTTTCTGGAAATCTTCAGATTGGTTGGTTCTGTATCTCTATATTTCTTTATTTACACAAATTTATTACAACCTAATATTGCGACTGTAAATGACATCGCAAGTCACCCAGATTACTTGATGGTTTGTCGATTGTTGAAAATGGGATTTCTTAATACCATTTATAGAGACTATAATATATACTTTCTGTAAACGTTTTAAATATGACATAGCTACCTTAAAAATGGGTCTCCCATTTCGTAACAATTTAATTTAGACGTGGTTTTTATTGATTTTAAACGGAATCTGTTAAATACATAATTTTGAAGTTTTGAAACAATTCGGAAAAGAATCAAACGTGTGTTTAATTTTATTATATTGCTTGGAGTTAAAACTTAGGCAGGAAGAGTTCAACAAAATATAAAACAAGCATATTTATGGAATAACTATAAAACAAAGTATTATCTTTCAAATCTCACATGCAGTAGGCGTACTTCGAAGGAAGTTTTATTTCTAAGAATATATTATCAGAGAATGTGTGTAATTGTTTGGGTGCCAAATAAAACATAAGATGGGTATCTCCGTTCCAACTGAGTAAAATTTTATTGACCTTTTGTTTCATCTAATAATACTTTAACACCCGTAAAGTGACTGTTTATTTTATCAACGGAAATAACTCAATCTCGTAACCGTGAACTTTATCGTTTTTGTTTCAAGTCTCGTTCAATGAACGTATCTATTTTGTGATAATGACTGAGACATCCATACGATGTTAGGGACTGGTTTTTGTTATATTTGATTATTGTTACCGTATGTCTCATTGGTGCCGTTATGTGTGAGATATTCTTCCATAGATATATTTCTTGACCAGTCGGCATCGTCATCTTGCCCCGCGTTTGTCGTACTGCAAAAAATATTAAGTTTTTTTTATAAATTCATTTGTAACTAAGTGATGTACTGAGGAAGTCGGGAATCTTTGGGGTCTACCAAAGATTTTACAAATTTATTAGCATGTCGAACAAAACAACAAAACTATCCGTAATTTTAAGTTCATTGCAGATTATCGTGTTTTGATTTGGATTCCCTTCCTTGTTAATTGGAAAATATTTCCTTTTTATTATTGCTAATGTTGGAAGAGTGAAGGGTTCTCCAGGTCCGTAATTTACCTATCGTATTTGCTGTGCAGTTTCAAAATACAAAACATAGTATTTGTACACATAATACTGAATTGTAAAATGAGAATATAATATATACTACTTTGAAACCGGAACGCTGTTATTAAGCTACATATCTGTAAACTATTCCAGATTCGATGCAACGTGTTAAATGTTTCTAGAAGGAGATTACTAAACATCACATTTATATTTTTAAATTCCATGTTCAATGTCAAAAACAGAGAATGTTGTTCGATAAATAAAAATGGAATTCCAAAACAAACATTCGTATAAACTGAACAAACACTGACTTCGGAAAGCAACGAACCCAGCGGAAGGTCACAAGATCGTCCATTTCAACAAATGCTGAAACAATAAGCAAATAAAAACTCTCCAGTAGTAGCGTCGCTCCATTCGTGCAATGCGTGAATCTTGCAACGCTTTCAATTGGTCGAAGATCAGTTGTTTCCAAAGTTGATTGGACTCCGACTCGCCTAACAACTATTTCCAACCTTTTGACCCATCTCATGTCTGTCTTAGAGAAATGTATACATGTAGCCATAAACTATACTGTACGATGTCTCACACCAACCCTGCCGTCGAACCGTCAGTCAGGGGCGATAGAGAACTATGTACAGAACGGAGACGATATAATTCCCATAGGTTGGGAATTTCCTTCGTAGACTACTGGGTAGATATTGAGCTTAAAAGAACTGCTGAGGCCATTTCCATTTCTTACCGTCTTGTGAGGTTGCATTTAATGTCGGGTTTTAAATAAAAAAGCATACATGCAAAAATGTATGATCGTTGCATGGCGATAAGTTAATAAAAGGCTGCGATATAGCGATTACCTAATGAGGCAAAGCACTATATACATTACAGTTTTTGTATAGGACAAATTATTTGTGGTAATATGTGAAAGTCTAGTAAACAATACGTATTCAATAAACAAGCGACATCAAGCTTAAGTAAAAATTTACGTGTAAGATTGGCGGCTTTTTCTTTTGTTTGTTATCGCACGCCGGATGAAAAGTAAAAGCAACTTCACGCGAGTCCTCAACAAGCAACAAAACGCTACACAGCAGTCTCTTTATAACTGTCAGAAAAAGTGGGTGAAACGTTTCAGAGTAACAACTCTCTCATATCATATAAGCGCATGGAATACATAGAACATGACGGAGAGAATTTGAAATACGTCTTATAAATAAATATGCGCTCACGCCCGTAACCCAGAGGGGTAGGCAGAGATCATGGATTTCCATTTGGCGCGATCCTGGCACACCTCTCTCGCTTCTTCCACATCTACGCATGCATACTCGTCGGTTATGGGTGCTCCTTATATCGCCCTTTTTTAGTAAGTCATTATTCTGATCGATATAAGTTTTCCTAGGGTGTCCCCTACCAACACTGCAACTCACTTTTGCAACATAAATTTGTTTTGTTATTCTCTATTCAATCATCTTTTCAACATGCCCGAACCACCCAGACGAGCCTTCATAGACACATTCTGACTCCTCACTACTGTACCTATAGCATTCATTTTATTTCCCGCACTCACTCGTCGTTCAAAATCTTTAACATGCCTACCATCTCTACTAAACATACACCCCAAATACACGAACTCTTCCACCTGTTCCACTACATTTCCGTTAACCTTTATTTCAATTACTGTCTTACTTTGTTCTCTTTCAAACACCATTACTTTCGTCTTATCCACATTCATCTTCGTACCTTTACCATCTAGTGAATCATTCACTACATTCAGCATAAGTTGTAAGTCCTCCGCTGATGACGCAAACACAACCTGGTCATCAGCGTACAAGAGACATTTATAAAATGTTTATTAATACAAGTTTTTATTTGAATGTTCAATTTGTCATTGAGATTTAGCCTTTAATGTTTCTGTTAGGTATTTATTAATAAATAGCTGTGCCCGCGGTTTCACCCGCCCTGCAATTTTACGTAAACGAAATATTACTCATTACCTACTTAAATACCACCCTATCATCACACTGCCCTTTTCCCGCTCATGTGGAGACATCGACGACATAATAAGCTACTAACCTAACCTAACAAAACCTATTAAAAATATTACACACATCATTCCTAAAATCGTCTACATGTGTGTGAACACTATAATTACCAGGGAGCGCCGTGCGTCTCCGAAAGTAGTGTGTGCTATGAATATCTCAATGCACAGTGTCTAGCTGAAGCTTGCAAAACCTCCGACACCGACCTGTTTTAAACTTTATGTAAACTTTCAATCGTCATCATTTTAAAGATGATAATAATACATATTTATAAAGTATTTTAAAGATCACAATATATAATAAAAAAATCATTGTTTTGGGTTTTATTGCATTTATGAAAGCCACCAATAATAGTTTTTCTCGAATGATTTCCATATACAGACAGCGATCAGTTACATTTTTATTATATGTGTAGATTTTCTTTTTAAACTTTATGTCCAAAAATGTTAGAATATTTATAAGCACTTACACTTTTTAGCCAATAGTATTGATTCTTTGTTTATAAACAGATTGAGATAAAACAAACAATAAATGTTAAGTGAAGCTTACCACAATACATTAGTGAAAACCGCACCCAAATTGGTTAAGCCGTTTCTGAGATTAGCGGTAACAAACGCACAGACAAAAATTCTAATAATCATTGTTTTGGGTTTTATTGAGTATATGAAGGCCCTGAATGATAGTTTTTCTCAAATATGTTCCATGTACAGACAGCGATCAGTTACAGTTTTATTATATGTACAGAAAAACAACGGCCTGACTTCATCTGTTCTATTGGTGAGCGACAGATGGCAAACAAATGAATTATTAATTTCTAATGTAATAAATATACCAGTTTTTTTCAATCGAACCTGGAGGACAAGTATTCGGAAAAATTGACATAGCCAATTATACTCTCAGGAAATATGCCTTTATTTTTGTTAAGAAGAAAAACTGCATTCAAAGATTTTTCCAATAATCTTTACTAGAATCGAACTGGCTACGATCTGGCCAAAAACGCAGAATTATTTATATGGGATCAGTATAAAGATTCAGTGATCAAATCTTTATGTTTATAAATTTGCATTTGTCATGAACCTGTTAAATTAACATCCTCGTCGGTTGCAGTCACTCTTAATATCGTGATCTATCTTTATAAGGCGGAACGAAGTTTATTAACAGTGGTTGAGTCCGCAACAAAAACATCTGTTACACGAATTGGCCGGCTCAACCGGTGAAATACCACGACCTGCCGGGGACCCAATGTCAGTCCTCTTCCCCTTCCCACCTGTTCCTCATAAGGGGGATAGGATGGGAAAGGGAAGGGGATTGGACGTGGAGGGGATTAACGGGGAAAAGGAAATATCTTTTTTCCTGTCTATGCCCTCCTCTATCCATTAAAGGTAGGCAACGCAGCTGCAACACATTTGCTTGTTGCGGATGTCTATGGGTAGCGCTCTCTTTACATCAGGTGATGACGCTTGCTCGTTTGCCCCCGTCACACATTAAAAAAAACTTTGCGGTACCAGCAAGTATATTATATTTCAAGTCTTTGGAAAACTTTAAGTTTTATACTACTAAATACATTATAATTTACAAAATTGTTAAAATTTTCAGCCCTAAATAAGATGCTTGTATAACAATACATTTTAATGTCTACGCGAACAAAAGTTTTGCCACAACTTGATCTAAACAAAGAACCAAAATGAGGCTAAGCTTAAAACAATTAAGTTTTATAGAGCACGCGGTTAAGAAAATTTTATGAAATATCTTAAATTAAAATGTATAAGAACTTTAAATATCGTCGTACAAGATGTATCATTTGTAAATTCTTAATCGTAAATCGTAAATCGCAAAGAATTCCTTTTAAGTAGCGATTTTACTTTCTATGTTCTTCTCCGTTTCCAGGCTTAATTACATCGAACATCGTAAAGTGTAACCAATGACATTGTGTTAGATAAATGATAGATAATAAAAAGGTGGCGACGAAAGTAGGGAAACCTCAGACGAAACACATGGGTAATAGTACTTCTACTTGATACATGAAGTTCTTACAGAAGTAAGGTCATGGTAGTTCCTCAGTCGAGCCGGGCCATTGATGCAAATATTTATGAAAAAAAAATTTTTACGTTACTTTATAACTTCACTTCTGAATTATTATCTATTATATAAGTATTATTTATTTAAGAAAAAATATTAGAGCAATAAGTCTGCAGAAATTCTGATATTAAGATGTTCGAAGATATTATTTTTATTTTTAAAATCATATTTTACAATATAATATACGAAAGCTAAGTCACACGCTTAAGTTAAACCCTAGGTTTACTTATTATTTTACCTACCGTCGCTGTGATTCAGTGTTTAGGAAATTTAATGTCTGAATGAGGAACTATTTAACTATATTATGTAATTTATTACTTACTAGCTGTGCCCTGCGGTCGCACCCCCGTGCAATTTAATTTAATCGCCGATTTTCCGGACTACACTGCCCGCTATTATAATTGATCTTAATAGCTCGCATATTTTTTCCTACCATAAACGATAAGTAATCGTTTATCTATCATTATTTTGGACAATTCACACAATATCTTTATAAATGACAGCCTATATTATGTATAAGCTATATTGTTGTAAAGTTTCATTAAAATCAATTGAGTAGTTTTTACGTGAAAGAGTAACAAACATCCATACATACAAACTTAGTACGATTTTCAATTCATTAATTTAATGTAAGGTCACTCAAATGACATAGCCCGAGATAGACGACACCTAGTATGCCTATTTAATTATAAGTGTCATCTTAACAACACTACCGTCAAATTTCAAATTTAAATTGCTTTGTCACGCATCCCTGGAAATCTTGTTAAAGTTAGACGAATTTACATAGTCTTAATATTGGTGATTCGACCTAATACAATAAATTTTTCTTAGTAAAATACATACGGCATATTTAATTTAAAAAATCTGGAACGAATAATTTCCTCTTTTCTTTTAATTTGTTCCAAATAAATTATAACGTTACGCTATAATGTTCATATGTAAACAATTTTAACATAAACACATAAAATTGATTTATTTGTTTTTGGTATCTGGTCGGACCATATTATTTTCTGTGCACATCCGATGACAGATGTGTAAAAAGTGATTAAAACCGAATTGAATTTCCCGCAAGGTCGCAAGTAGTCGCCATCTGGTCGTTTATTAGGAAATCACTTGTTACTTCGATCAAATTAATGAAATGTATAGATGAGAAATTCGGTTTATAAGCATGAAAATATACATTTTTCCGCAAAACATTTTATATAACTTCCGCCGTTAAATAGATATATACCTTATTGCATTGCAGAATATGATTGTTGTAAACAGACAAACGTTATTTACCATGCATGGCGGCCACTTTTTATACTTTCATCGGAAATGTTGTAATTACGTGGAAATCGCGAGACAAAGTGAAGTAATATGAAAAAAGTTTTTTTTCGAAAATATTTTGGAATTTACGAATTTTAACGTAAAAACTTTGTTCACAAAAATCACATCTCGATAAGGTGAAACAAGGTACACATACGTAAATCCGCTCATTTGAGAAAAATTGAATGGTGAAGAACGCGTCCCCTATAAATATACGCAACGTAATAAGTTGCACGTATACATACATTGCTAGGCATTGAAAAAAACGTTAATGTAAAGTGAAAACAAAAAGGGACGAACAAAAAGGCAAATATTCCTTTGGTTAAACATTGCTTTGTGAATTTTGGCTTTACCAAGGGAACTGTAAACATCTTCTTTGCCTTGATATTCCTTTAACCTAAACATTCGTAGTTTCTTTGCCATGTATTTCTGTATTTCTATTTCTACGAGTGTATTTTAACACTCATAGAAATATAAAGTAGGAAATCACATGCTTGAAGAAGCTTGTGGTTTTCTACTTTTTCTTAGGCTCTATGAAATAAATATCTAAAGGTAAGAAATATATGGAGAGTATATTGATATATTTCACAAGCGATTTATATATAGGCACAAGGTCATATGGTGTTTTGTTTCCAAACTAGGGCAGGCACAGCTCACTAAGCTGCTGATAAAAATACACAAAGTTACCCCGCTGATTCACAGCGGTATTCCTTGTCTTGCTTTAAAATGTTATGCCCTATTTTTACCACGTGCTCGGCGGGTACTCACTTGCGAAACAAAAAAAATGTAGTCCGTATTGTTTCAGGAATTTTAAGTCAGTCTAATGTATTGCAAAAGAAAGTTTGTACCCAGGTATGAACATTAAATGGTCGCGAATAAAGCAGGGCATTATATTTTTTGTAGATTTACTTCCAATTCGTACAAATGGTAGCAGAAATTCTTCATAAGTGTTGATATTTTTATTACGATTTTCTTATCAAGTTGAAATGAGAAATAGTTGTTGACATTTTCAGCCGAATACCGACCACGATTGTGACAGGGGTATTGACCAATTCAATCAAATCAATTCCCCACAAATTATCTGAAAACAATTGGGTCGTTACGACGAGGCTTAGTGAACTAACTGGCAGGTTTACTCTCCTCGTAAATTGAATTTACACTGTACGCTCACGCGTATATTAAATAGAACCATATTAATATAAAGTGTAGGTTATGTAGGCTAGTAGGGTGTTGGATCTGTAAATCCTTAGAATAGAAAGTAACATAATATTAATCCTTAGAAAGGAAAGGCGACAGTCAAAGTCAAAAGGCTGCGTATCAAAGCTCGAATAGTCAGAACATAATAATAAATCGCTTTTAAAATATGTCCCCTTTTTCCTACGAAAAACCTTTACATCGGATTAAAATATTAAAGCGGTGGAGGACACTATTGTTTTTAGTAAGTTGATAGAACAGTTAAGTTAAGAAAAAAAAATTCACCTATAGGCATATAAATTATCTTTGAAGGTTCAAGCCAGCCGTACTGATAAAATTTCGTTAACATCGATCTGCGTTGTACTATTGCAAAGTGAATGGCAGTGACAGGGAGAACCCTAGAACTTTTATACATTAGATTACTGACATACTAAAGAGGGCGATATAATGAGTACCCGTAACCTACAGGCATGTATGTGTAGATCTATGAACGTAGAGGAAACAGAGGAGTGCCAGGATTTCGTCAAATGGAAATCCATGATATATTCGACCTGTGTTTCGGAGTATATTGACTAAAACGCTGACCGTTGCGATAGATAGTCTCCTGAAGGTAACTTACATGCCTGCCCATGCCAATTTCCATCCTTTTTGTTATTTATAAGAAAGCGCGCGTATGTTTTAATAGTGATAGAGCCCGCAAAAACAATATCTGTTGTACGAATGGCCCGGATCGAGCGGTGAAATACCTCAACCTCAAAGAAGATAGGAATGAAGTAGAAGTATTCTGAGTTTCTTCTGACGAGTGACCGTGTACCGGAGGCCTAATTTCACTTACATCAGATAAAGAGTTTGCCTTCTCCTTCTTCCTTAAAAAAAATCTGAAAAAACTATTTCACAAGGTACAAACACAAACTATTTCACAAGGTGTAAACACAACACTGGTATAAAATATGAAGTGATATTACACATCTATCCGGGTGGACAGCCTACAAGAAGGTAATGCTGGCTTAGATCATTAAAACTTTCTGTTCCCAAGCTATCTATAATTGATAAAGTACAAGTAGATTTATGTAGCGAACAGGTCAAACGATCCATTTTAAAATTAATTTATATGACAGCGGATACCGATACTCTCTTACAGTTCATTACTTTGCTTAATGGAAATTGATTTTACATAATCCGGAGCAAGAGGTACAAATCGACTGCGTATACATTATTCTTTTAACAAAATATTTGGCAAAGGAAAAGTTTTGTTTGTAGATAGAATGTTTCTCGGCCACGTTTTAGGTTATAATATCATAAAACACGACTATTTTGTTTAAAAAATATACGATTCGATTTCGTAAATTATGTTACACAATAAGAGGTCGTTTGAAATACAAAAGTGAGTTTGTATTGGTTTGGCGCGTCTTTGACAAGCTTATATCGACAAGATTCGTAACGTACTAAAGAAGGCAATTTTAGGAACGCATGCATGCGTAGAATATAGATATATGGATGTAGAAGGAGCGAGAGAAGTGGGTCAGTGTCAAATAAAAAACCTAACCCTCGAGGTGACGGGTGTGTATACTTATTTTAAAATTAAATAGTTTAGGCTTTATAAAGATTTAAAGTTAGACTAAGTATGGTTTATCGCACACAAACTAGTTTTCCAATTATAAGTTTATCACTTTTAACCACCCTATTAGGATAATCACAGAAGTTTTCTTTAACTAAAAACCGACAACGCGATTACGATCCTACCTTTTTACTGATATGTCACTATTTGCCTAGAGGAGGTATTTACAGCAACAGCGGGCTTGTTTTAAGGCGCCTGGCCTAAGGCTCTTAACAATCCTCTGTAATTACGACAGACCTGCCTAAAATATGTAGCGTTACTGCGCTAGTATGTCTTTATCGAAAAATAAATAAATAAACAAATATGCACTTACGCCTGTAATCCAGAGGGGTAGGCAGAGATAATGGAATTCCATTTGGCGCGATCCTGGCATACTTCTCTAGCTTCTTCTACATCCAAACATCTACGCATAAACAATTACTAAAATCTAGTAAAATTTTAAGTTAAGAGTTACACATTACAATGCTTTACGATTTTGGTTTATAATAAATGCAAACTCATAGTTTCCGTAATACAACACTGCGACTCTGTCTATCTCTCATTTCACAGGATCAAAATTACTCAGTATCAACCAATATTTTCGTTACATGTGGCTAATAGACTATTATAATTATTAAAAGTTGGCCTCGTTATATATAATATTATATATACGTCAACTTCTTATAAATTTAAACGACAATCAGATTTAAAGTGGAAAGAATAACAAACAAAATATATTAGTCTATCAAGCGCTCCAAAGGTGTAGCTATAAATGAGGTTTAATTCAAACAAGTGTTTCTTTAAATAAAGATGAAAAGAATAGAGAAAGAATACAGTACCAACGTAGTGTAACGTTAACGTCTTTGATAGCGTTAATTACTCAGGAAAACACTAGTTACACCTTGATCGTGTTTATGAAAGAACTGTAAAAACCACACCCAACGCTAGTCAAACCATAAAAGTCACCTTTGTTCTCGGTAAAGCGAAAGATTACGGGCTTCAATCCATTTCGCGAAAGCTCTGAAAACTCTTGGTGGGTAAAGTGTTCAACAAATAGTGTTTTAGGAAAATTATTGCGGTCGAATTAACTTCCCGCTTTTTTATGATGTGAATGTTTTAATTGTGCTAAAGCGTATAGAAGGATTCCATAAAAGCTATTATCGTTTATGACTTTATTGTTACATAACACAAGCGTAAGTTATCTATGTAATGATTGTTCACGTAAAATGATATAATATATTGTGTATTTTGTGATATTATTACGACGGTACGATACGATTACGAGTTACATGTATATTATGTACATAATTTGTAGAAATTCAAATATAATTTACACTATTAAAAAAAATCTACGTGTTTATTTTTTTTGGTAAGTTTTACGGCCATATGCATTACTGCCTGCTTACGAGACAAAATAAATTTCTACCATGGTATACCTGCTACGGTCGAAATATTAACAAATAAGATTAAGGCGGTTAAGGTTGATGGTACAATTAATATTTTATTTGCTTTGAACATACATGACCAGTGATAATGTACCGCTGAATTTATAAAAATATTAAAATTACCCGAACTAAAAAGTTATTTTCGTTTGAAGACTTACCTTGTACCAAAAGTAGGTAAATACTACAGCGGATTTAATTTCGTAAACAGCGTTCCGGCCCAAAGGGTGTCGAAGGGTAATAAAATTATTGACAATGACAAGCGCAAACTAGGATATTTATGTTACACGGTTGTTACACGATACTTAGTTAAAAAAGCATCGTAATTACGTGGGTAAGTCACTTAATAATTTAAATAGAACATCAAAACTAATAAAAACGATGTCAAGGTTGGTCACCTTATATTAAGTAATGCTGCTACCCATAAAGAGCCGCAATAACGACATACATAACAAATACGGGTTAGCCTTTCTGAAGGACATAGGAAGAGGGCAGACAAGGGAAAAAGAAATGGTAACAGAAGTACAAATTTACTTCACGGCATTAATCTGTGCTCATAGCACGATAGTCTAAGATCATTTTTGGCAGCGACTTTATTTATTTATTTTTATACTAAATTTATTAAGTATTTACGTACTCAAATAGTCATTTTCTTTTCTATTTGCTATAACTATCAATATTCTTAAGACTATGAAAATACATATTTTATAGTTATATCAATTTTGTTTTGTATAAGATCAGTCGACCTAACTTAATCTCATGTGAAACACAAATAAGATTAAAGTGGACTTTATTAAGTCCTTAAAGCTGTTTCGAAGGCAGGAATTTAATAACAAGAGATAAGAGTAAGCGGTCGGAAAACATGTGAGTTAGCATAATGAAATAATGGACCAGCAAACAGACGAAACGGTAATTACTGAACAAATAACATCGCTTCAATTTATATACAGATTCGAACCGTGACTTCAATTTACACCTCGCGTCGCGTTCGACTCGTTTGTAAGTAATTGAGATGTTAAACAGTACGTGAGGGATATGTTACTTGCCTGGTATCCATCGTGTTAAACTCCTTGTTCGAAGTTGTGGTGAGGTATAAAATACTTGACAGAATCAGCCGCTCTTTGTTCTTCATATAGACTTTCTTAGATATCCGCGCCAACGCTCATGGCACACAATCGTCGTTCAACTCTTCCACCATCCAGCTTGTTTGCGGACCGATTAGCACGCTCCTCCCCGCTTCCAAAGTTGACATTGCGCACTTACTGATTTTTCAACCTTGTCACTTTAAGCAGAATATGCTACTACAAATTTGACACTCAGAAAACCGGTCCTTTTACTTCCGGGATTTATAACTACTAAACTATTTAATGCCTATTTACAGTATATTATATATTTAAACATATCTGATTTTAAAATAATCCACTAAAATTACATAAATCGTTTTTTTAAACTTAAGCGTAATATCGGAAATAGCACAAAAACACGTAACATATTGTCTGTGTGCGCGGATATCTTGGTTTTATCAGTGACATGTGTTCACAGGCGTTGTTTTTCCACTGTAAATAGATTTTAATTGTAACCGATGTTTGTTCGGTGTACGCGTGACTCGAGCGGGCGAAAGTTTCAGGACGGTAGTGTACGCGATGTACTGCGTCGCTGGCTCGTCGGCGAGTGCGCGCCGCGGCTTTACCCACCCTCAGCTCGACTAATGAAGGAGGTTATTTTTGTCGTTGTATGCAAGCAATTATTAACTGTACCTATATCAATTCAAAGACTACGTAGGCGTGGGAAGGCACTTAGTGCTCAGTGAAATAGATCTAATAGAGTTGATCATACTCAGATAGTAATTACAAAAAAATTATGAAAATATTTACAAAAGGAATTATGTTCGTTTCACAAAATTGTAAATAGCGTTGGTTACTACTAAGTCTACACGAACTTACAGTTGCTAAAAATAGCTGTTAACCCCTGCGAGTTGACAATAGGCTGGGACCTTGTCAAATTTCCATCCACTTGACGTCAGCCATGACTAAAAAGTATAGTTAACAAAATAATTCTAATATGTTGTGATTTGAATGCTTTAATTATTGTGGAATTATTATTCTCATTTTAAATATTGATAATATGTTTTCTTCTGCTAAAAGTCGACGAAGTAGCAAATATTCAATGATTTTTCAGTGATCAATGCGGTTATACCGGGCGCGATCACCGAATATTCCGAGGCACATTGAATATCAACGTAAAGCTTGAGCGTAGTCGGCTGATAAGGTCTACGCTCTGGCCAGCACTCATCCATATCCAAAGTCCCGAAAGCTTTCAGCTTGAACTTCATAATCAGTTTGACTGCCTTGGGGAGTAGCGAGGACGATGTTAATGACGGGTTCGTCCAGGCTGTTCAGACGGTGATTTCTAAGTTCTTCAAGTCCCACCGTACGAAAGCGTCCAAGACGCTCTCAGACTACACTCTTGAGCTCATGAAGGTAAGGCGAGATATGATTCTGCACACTTCCGATCATGCGGAACGATACCGACGACTAAATAGACAGATTTCGAAGAGCATTACGACACGATACGTGTTACAAAGGCTACTGAGCGGAACAAGGGCTCCAAGTTTGCCCGAGATCTGTCTATTGGGAAAAGTCAAGTGTCAAAGCTGAAGACTGAGGAGGGAAGAGTTGTTTCCGGAGTTATTGAGTGAGGTTGAGAGGTTCTATGGACAGTTATACACGGCATCGCAGAAACCCGTCACAGATCTGGCAGAAGACTCAAGAGCCAGATTAACCCGACACTATACGGAAGATATCCCGGACGTCAGTCTCGACGAGATTGGTATGGCTCTCACACAACTGAAGAACAATAAGACAACGGAGGTTGACAGAATCACAGCCGAATTATTGAAATGGTTACCTAGGCGGAGTCGGGGACGGGTCGCTAGTTTATAATATTAGGACGATGATTCTATTCACCATATAACGGAATGGATAGAAGGTAGGTATTAGGGTGTAGGCAGCGGGGAATCTTAAAATTTGTAACTACTGTGATAGAATGTTTAAAGCAAACGTTTATTTTTTTATCAAAGTTGTTAGTATCCAAATACTTAGTAATCCACTGTTGATTTACTATGGAATCTTTCGGAAATAAATATATTTTAACGAACCGAATGAACATTAGTAATATTTTATAAAAATAAATTTTTATCTTGTTTTAATAAAATATGATAGTAGTTAATTACTCCGATTGATTCTGCAGACATTTTTTTTTCACTCAGTTAACTATTCTTTATTTTAATTTTATTCGCAGATTGTAATTTACGGCTGGCAACACTCACTAAATCAACAACACTCACAAATAGACTATCATCAAAGCGCGATCTTTTGTAGCCAACATAAGGGATTTCGATTAGAGAGCATGATAAAGAGCTCAAAAATGAGATGAGATCTGTCTTTCTATAAAATAAATCTATGTATGTATATATACATATAAATCGCCAATAGTCTAATGGTTAGAGCTATATCAGGCCGTACGGCCTGCCGAATACGATGGCATAAGTTCAAATTACCATTATCATTAGACTATTGTTAAGTAATTTCAATAATCTAAATTAATAAAAAGCCTAGTGAGGAAAACTCGTTACCGGAAAATGTGTAATAATGTTTCACTATTGCTTATTGTTTTTAATAATACATCAACCGTATATAACTGAGAACAAATATATCATCTTATATTTATACGTAAAAATGCAAGACAAATAAATAGGGTAATAATTCATAAATATATTATATATTATAAATATAACAATATAACATAATATGTATATATTTCATTATTTTTTTTCTTTTATAATTTTTTTTATTAATTTCGAAAAATTATTCTATAAACTCAAGGTCAGTTTTAATAAAAATCTCTCAACCATATCTTGCGACGTCGTTATGCATGCACCACATGCTATGTGACCTGAAATTTCACATAGACAGCAAGAGTCTTTGCACTTGTCAAAGGAAGGGGACTTAGTTTTTACTCCTGTCAACGGTCGCATATATTTACAACGCCATATATATTGTGTAGAGGTAATATTAGGCTGTAACCTGAGCGAGATCTTCGTATCGATCACTCGTATTTCTTCATTCAATTACCGATGTACCCGGCAAAGTAGGTAGGTGGTTTTAGTTTTTTAATTCGTTTCCAGAATTAAACGCATTTCAATGTAGAAATTTCAATTATTAATAGAATTGTCCATTGTACTTATTGTCTTTCGTATATTTTTAGTATTTTAATATCATTTTACGCTTGTATTTTTCTACCGTATTTGTTTTTTCAATATACTAGGTATAAATCTAGTGATTATTCAATAAACAACGTTTTAACAAAACATAATTACTCTAGCGTTATTTTTAAGTTAAATTTTTGGCCTAGTAATGCTTTAGTAGTATTTCTAGTCTTTCTCGTAAATCTGTGATCTCACAGATATTTGCTTAGAATCTAGGTGTTTTTGTGACTGTTAAATGTATGTTTACAGACCCTTGCTATACAACGCGTGATCAAAGTCATCTTTTCTATTTAGAAAAAGAAATATATACAAGCTTGGATCTTATTAATGTTATCGCGTTTATTTCAAGTTTTCGTTCCCGAAGAAGTTTGTATCTCGTACAATTTATCCTTCACAGAGCGGACTACACTGTGTGTGTTTACACTATGACTATTTCGTTTCGCTCTGTCAACGTCAAATGCTTACAAATTTAAATAAGGTTCCTATACCTAGGGGAATTGAATTGGGAATGGAAATCCAGTTCATAACCGTAAATCCAATTCAGGTAGTCATTACTATTACTGCTTTACTGTTTGTTGGTTATTGTGCTGTTGTATTATATAGACAGAATTGATGAGGGCCGTCATAGAACTTTTATCCACCAGATTAGTGGCATACTATAAAAAGTCGATAAAAAAACGATGTAGAAGAAGTGAGACAAGTGTAAAATCCGTAACCTCTGCCTACTTACTCTGGGTAGCGGCATGAGTTCTTATTTATTTGCATATGAATGAAAGCATAAAAGAAAGTTTACATATATTCAGATAAATAACTATTTCGTTATTTGAATATTAAAGGTAAACTTCATGTGAAAGTAATAATAATAACTAGATTTAACGGTTATTAATAATTTAACTAAACTAAACGCACACCTATGATTAAGACAATTGTTAGAACCCACGGCTGGGCGGACGCAATCAATTCAGCTAACTGGTTAATTACATATCGGCAGTGAAATCGCAGACGGTATTAAGCAAGATCGAATCATCATGAATATTGATGACTTTATACATTTTCTTATGCATCCCTGTGTATATCGTCGTAGACTAGTTCACTCGTAGAAAGTAATAAGCCGATTCGTGTTATCTCTCTTGGAAAGATGCGCCTTTTCCTGTATCTACATACATATATATAAAACAGAACCGTATTAGTTACACCATTTATAAATCAAGAATGGAGGTAGAGGTTTTTGTTATCGCTAATTTGTTGGATTTGCCTTCGCCGCGAATAGCAGAATAATTAATAAAAAATAAGATAAATTCATAAAAAATATAACAAGAAAATGCATTTTCCCATCTTCTCGGATTCGACATTATATCTGTCGAAATGCTGATTTATACAACAAAACGTATATAATATCGACGTGCTCTATGCTCTATTAATTTAAGGTGAAACGAAGTTTTCCGGGTCAGCTCATTGTGTATAAAAATTCAGTTAAAGCTTAAGTTTACCGAGCTGCAGATAAATCATCTGTTTGTCGTATAGTCAGTCAATGTCAGTAGTTAAGTATTGCATAATTGCGAAATCCTAATAGAATTAATATTCTTTAGGTTCGGGGATGAGATGGGTCTCATACCCATTCCCTTGCCATCTATTCTTCATAGCCTTTTCGTAAGCCACTCCTCCAATATTCTACGCAAAGGTTGATAAAGTATTCGTAACCCTATTGATTCTAACGTTTGTCAAGGGATCGTTCTTTATAGTGATCCCTGGGAAGGATCCATATCCATCAGAGGAGTGATGGGATTCAACCAAAAGGGTTGAAGATGATAAGGTATGGCACATTTGTCGTCGATCTAGAAATAAAAACATTTCTTTTGGAATTTCTAAAAACGCCTAAATCATTAATATAAAAAGGCATTATAAACAATATCGTTTTTGAAGTATAATAAAATACTATCTATAAATCTAGCAATAGCTTTTTAACGTAATGATTATCCTATGTACGGTGACAGGCTCACCCTTGTCACACACCTAATGGTGTCGGTGAAACGCATTACATTGTTCACCCAGATCAGACAACAGAATAGAATATTTAATTTGTCCTTAAATTTCTACGTATTGTCGCATAGCATTCGATCGTTCGGGTAGAACGTAAAACAAATGCGGAATGGCATTCATTGTCCACCTGCCTCTGCGTTGCTCACTAACAAGGAACATGAACCTCCTTCAAATATATTTGACCATACAAATATTGATATATGAAGGTAATTATTTTTTGTACTTTGTTCCTGGAATTTAAATACTCAAGTCTGTAACCCAGAGGGGTAGGCAGATATTAAAGATATTTCTGATTTCCTGAAAGGTTATGGCACACTTTTCTACTACATACTACTACACACATCAATGCCATATTCAGTTTTAATGTACATTCAGTTTTAATGGTTGGTGACAATGTTTTTATTTATAAAAACTTATAAGTAGTTTAAAATATTTAGAAATTTTGCACACAATGCAACGCACATTCGTACTTTTGACGTTTTCAATTGTTTCCATAGAGTCGAATCTCGCTGTAGGGGTACAAAGTCATTTTTTAAAATAGTTTCAGCTCAAGGCGTTCAAGCGGAATGCGATTTGAATCCGTGTGAAGTATTGGACATGTTTACAATGGGACGCCGCAACGGAGAACAAAGGAACGGCGGAGTGTGCGCAGGCGACATCCACTGGAGGCAGTTAGACAGACGATTACGCGCCATTGAACAACCTGGTAAGGAAATGTTATACCAGGCAGAGACAAACCCTTAAATAACTATATATGACACTGATGACACTAATATATATTTATAACCTTGTTTCTATTTGTTTTTATAACACCTAATCTTTATAGGCCGCTTAATGTCTATAGATCTGTACTGTACTGAATTTGAAAGAAAGTGTTTTTCTATCTAGCATGGACGGTAAGCGTAGGTCAGTCGCGTTGGCGTCAGTGCGCCAAGAGTGTGTGCCGCTGTGATGCTGTCCACCGCTCTCTGAACTGCTGGCGAGCCGGCCTCGTTACTCTGACTCCTGACATCATTGTACCTGCAGACCTTCATACTATGTATGTATACACTTTACATATACGTTGCATAAATAGGTATAAATTGGCCGATGTCAAGTTATGTATCGCTGATTTATGTTTAGCTTTTCAACGTACTGACTAATACATTCGTTTCGTAATCGATTCGTTCATTAATTACTAAAATACAGAAAATCTACTACAAATGAATTTCCATACTTACATCATACGTTATCTTTTTTATTTTTACATTCGAGCGTGGTATTTTAATCACAATATTTTCCAAATGCATCTCATGAATTTTGTTTTCGGATCGCACTACAAAAAGCAGTCAGTTGTTACTCAACTCTATATACGAAAATATTTAAATTACTTCTGTAGAAGTATAAGTTCTAGTCTACATTTTAAATAAAATTTCTGCCTAAAAATGTATTTAAATACTGACAGTGAATATGATACAAATGTATTATGTATTAAGAGAGGATTTAATGTATACTTTCAGGGTAATTATTCGGTTATAGCTTCTTCGGATATAGCGACTAGTTTTAACAAACTGTTTGTAACAAGACGAAGAAGATGAAGTCCCCATCAGATTTAGTGGCCAGAACGGGTTATTTTTTCATTCTTTGTACCTATGAGTATAACAATTTCCCGGCCATATTGACGGAATTATTGTGGGTGCCTTCATCGTCGGCATAACTTGTTTTTTTATTATTATTATTATGAAACAAGGTCTGGCAAACGAGTAAGCGTGACATGCGGCAAGAGACCTATAAAAATAGGCATCTGCAACAAGCAAACGTGTCGCAGATCTGTAGCCTACTTTTAATGGATATAGGATGGGATGGACAGTCTGATTTGACAGATTTTTAAGTAATTTATTTCTTAGCATGCAGCATCTTAATCATAACAAATAATCATACAAAAGTGAAAGAAAAAAACTGAATTCATCCCCAGCGACCAGGAGGCTCCTAAAGGCAGTGTACTTGTGCATTATTAAATCGCTCATTTATCGACAGACTGGACGAACCTACCAACGAGAAAATAAATCAAAAGTTTGTGTGAATGTTATGTTGACTATACACCTCGTGCAGCCTTCTCAAGCTGAATTCAATTGTTTCGAAATCAAAAAGAGTAAGCACGAATGTATTACTACACAGAATAGATACTGGTGGAATTCCATGAAGACGGAGGAGGGTGCTGATTTTACAGGACTGGAAATTAGCGCGGTATTATTATTACGGATGAGAGGAATGCCGATCAGCTAATGAACCTGATGAGAAGGACTGGACCAATAACAGTCCTCGCGATATTTGATTGCATCTGCAACGATGTTGTCTTTGATGACACGGATAAAAGTGCCCCCACGTCCCACCCCACATGAGTGGGAAAAGGGCAAGGATATGATGATGATGATAGGATGGGATGGAGGGGAAAACAATATTTCCTTTTCGCTATCTATCCCGGCGCTGTCCAATCCTCTTCTCCTCCCCGTCCTATCTTTATTAGGACAAGGATGTGAAAGGAAAAAGGACGGAAATTAGGCCTCAGGCACCTCAGGCATCAGACGGGACGCAGTATATGTTTACTTCACACCTGTTTTCAAAGAGGTTATGGTATTTCACCGGTGAAGCCTTCCCATTTGTACAACAGATGTTGCGGGGTCTACCACTATTAATTGCATTTGAATTCTTGTATTCACAAAAAATATTGTGAGCACTGTTATGTAATAGAGTTTTCATTTTAAATGTAATTTTAGTGACTTGGGGACTAACAAACTGCGCACTTTGCACAAGGCAACCTTTAAAGAAATGCGATCACTCACCGAATTGGATATGTTCGACAACCATTTGGAATATCTATCGCCAAGCATATTTGATTCACTTATTAACTTGAGAATATTGTAAGTTTTCTTTGCTTTTTTATTTTCTATAATGGAGAATATATGTCTTGCATATATAATTTAAATTGACTAAGCCCTCAGCTACGTGTTAGAACCCGAGAAATGGTCGCCGTCGCCCATAAGTAGGTCCTAGAAAGTGACACGATTGAGCCTGTTGCCATTAACGACGCACATCTTTAGCAAAATCAAAAACTACGCAGCATAAAGCATTAAATTAAACCGTAGAACGTCAGTTCGAAGTTATAAAACACGCAAAACTTAGGTCCCTTAAGGCGACTACGGATGACTGTCAGCGGGTGTTAATTGTAGTTGTAATGGTCTCCATAATTTTTATTGAAAACTAATGAAAACGTTATTTTTCAGACGATTGCAGAGGAATTATCTGGAAGAAATCGACAGCGAAACATTTCGTTGGGCTAAAAAATTATTCCATGTTGACTTATCGAATAATTTATTACACACTTTGCCTGAACGCCTTTTCAGTAATAACTCTTTTCTAGATACGTTAGACGTATCTAACAATCAAATAATGTATATACCTTCCGATACCTTTGTCGGTCTAGACTTCATTCATACATTAGATCTGTCGAAGAATAAAATATTGCGTATAGAAAACGGGACCTTTCCTTTGAAAAAATTACAAGTATTAAAGTTGTCAGAAAATAAGATAAGTAATATCACTGATAATGCTTTTAAAAGTCTGTTTTCCTTAGAAACATTGCTTTTATCCAAAAATAAATTAAAGAAAATACCACCAAAGTTATTTCATAATCTTCAATGTTTGACATTCTTGGATTTATCTAATAATAATATTATAGCTGTAAGTAAATTTCTAAGAATATTTCCCTTACAATGATTCTTGCCAGTATCTCATTTTTGATGTTTCTAATATCAGTTCACAGGCTTAGAATTTCAAAACCTCCATTTGCTGCGACACCTTGACTTGAAAGAGAATTTCTTGACGCAAATTCCTAATAACACATTCACAAATTGTACTAATTTGGAAACTCTAGATATATCGAAGAACAAATTACGATTCCTTAACGCGTCAACTTTTCACGGACTGTGTAAGCTCATTTCGCTAGTGCTGTCTGAAAATCAACTATACGAAGTACATTTCATGACATTTTCAACTTTGAAGAATTTGACAACATTGTGAGTACTAAAGTCGCTGGTAAAATGATTGTTTAATTACACTGACTAGTTTATGCTTCGAGTATAGTTATGACAAAAGAGGAGGCACCAAATGCTTGCTGCAATCCGACTTTATTTTATGCGATAGACATTCTATTGATAAATTCCCTAAGCAAAAGTGGCCTTTGAAAATAATCAGTTGTCGTCTTTTAGTAAACTTAAATCGGGGTAAAATTTGAACAACATAGCTAATATTCTCTTTTTTTCAGATATATAGACAACAATATGTTGCCGTCGCTGCCGTCGCGTACGCTAGACTACATGCCGAAGCTCGAAAATGTTAAGTTGTCAAATAACCCATGGCACTGTGACTGTCACGCGCTCTACATTTCAGCGTAAGTCATACATATAGACGTTTGTGATATGTAATATAGTTTTCAAATTAAAGTATGCTTTATGAATGTGAAAAGAAAGTGAATAAGCAAATAGTTTGCTACAAAAAAAATGTAGTCGCTGGATACTTACTAAAATATAGTAAATTTGTGTATTCGAGAGTAGTACCTAGATATGTTATTACACTAAGGTTAGACACTCCATTGCCATTCATTAATAATATACACAATAAATCTATATCAACGTCAAATAATAATCAACAATGCAAACATGGCTTATGTCTCGTCGTCGTTTCAGTCAATATTCGTCCACTGCTGGACATAGGTCTCCCATTGATCTCCACACAGACCGGTCGCCTGACGCCCTCATCCAGTAGACCTCAGCAACTTTGACCAGATCATTGGTCCATCATGTCGACATGTACGTGGGCACCGACGCACACCTACCGCAGTGTCATAGACTTTCGTCTTCAGACACTGCGGTAGGTGTTAGGACAATCAGTATTCATTATTTTACCATCATTTTGTATAAGATTCTTCCATATTTTATAATGATATGACATTTTATTGCATTATTTTAACATATAGCTTATGTTATAGTTGGGTTCGTTTAAACGAAATGAAGATCTGGGACTACTCTCCGACATGTATATCGCCCTGGTACCTAGAAGGTCACTTTTTGAAAAAACTCAAGTTCCCCGAGCTGTGCTCAGGGCAGTGGGCGAGTATGGTAAATTTGTCACCACGTCTTCCGATGCAACAGCTTCTAGCTCTCAATGTCACCGTTAATAGAAAACCCCAAGGCAGTATTGAGGATATTTCTGAAGATGAATGGGAATCGATTTAAATAAAGCAGATATCGATTCACTTATTATTTAGAATTAATTGTCAGAAGATTAATTGCATTTGGCAAACATTTATTAATATGTTATTATGTTAGTAATTTGTTTTAATAAAAGTATAATTTTTTCAAAGTAGAAAGGTTATCAATTAACTATTAATTCTTAACCCTCTTGCAACTTAATCATAATTATATTTAATGTACTAAAAGTTAATAACGAAAAATTCGTACATAAAGCGTCGCGTAACATACGTTTAGTTGTAGTTAGCTGTAAGCTAACGCGACTTTGTCCGGAATCAAATAAAACACTTCGCAAAATAAGAAGTTTGTTATTATTTATGTTAGTCACTAAGGCATTATATAATTTTCTGTTCAGGTTTGCATTTTTAAATGATATAAAATGAACCCTATAAGTGTCAAGAAGTACATTGTTAATAATTAATTTACATGGTATGCAAATTTTGATAGACCTCGGACAGATGCATTTTTTCAGTCAACAAAGGCAAGCTATTTCTAAAGATGAAGAAATACTTAAATGCCATTACAATATTCCATAACTTCTAGTGATTTTATTCTCAAAAGGCAACATTGCCGATAGATTTTGAGATAAGCCAATGACGTTACTAGAGATAGCTTCGTTTGCCCGAGAGTAACTTACAACTTTTATTGAAACGCAGGTAAGCACGATTTGTATGAGCGTGTCTATCTCTACTAAGCTATCCGCCCTCCCGATGACAGATAGCTGGTTTCGAAAGGAAGTGCTAACCGTCGATGGGCAACTGAAATGAAAATAAATAAATAAAAATGCGCTCACGCCCGTAACCCAGAGGGGAAGGTAGAGATCATGGATTTCCATTTGGCGCGATCCGAGCACATCTCCCTCGCTTCTTCCACATTCATACATCTACGCATGCATGCTCGTCGGTTATGCGTGCTCCTTATAACGCCATTTTTTAGTAAGTCATTAATCTGAGCGATATAAGTTTTCCGAGAGCGTCCCCTACCAACACTGCCACTCACTTTTGCAACATAAATTTGTTTTGTTATTCTCTATTCATTCATCCTTTCAACGTGCCCGTGCACCACCGAAGCATACCTTTCTCAATTTTAGTCACAACGTCCACTTTTAATCCACACTTTTCTCTTATAACCCTATTTTTAACCCTATCATTCAAAGTCGCGCCTAACATACTTCTTAAGGAACGCATCTCAACGACATAACTCTACTAGTATGCTTTTCCAGCCAAACTCAGCTCTCACTTCCATACATTAAAGTGGGGACTAGTACAGCATTGTGTATTGCCAGACGAGCCTTCATAGAAATGAAAGTAAGGGCAAGACGATAGATTTGTCTATCTTTAGTTACCGAAACGAAGGATAGATAAGTTATTGAAAACTGCCGTAAGTATACAAGAAACTGACTGATAGATATATCAATGCACAGCCAAAACTACTGGGCCTAGCGACTTGAATGAAATGTTGCAGAGAGTCTGCAGTTATTACGCCGGCGAGTACTAAAAATATGTTTCTAAATTAATGCTCTAATGGTCTAGAGTACACTCCCCGTAGTAGACGGCTTGTATGGAGACATTAAAAATGTAATGCAAGTTGACATCAGATCTATATGATCAATCATATCATTATTTGATAATTTGATGGAGTTGGTTCACCTTAAGTTGGACAATCATCAATCGAATTAAATCGATTCAACAAATGACAATTATCAATAAAATAATTGCACCGTGGGTGAAACCGCGAGGCTAGGTAATAATTTAATATACTGCCATAAAATATTTACTCAATATTCCTATAACAGATTGTTTTCAAAACATCAAAGACTTTGGTTGGAGTTGGTAAACTAGTCCCTTTACGTTTAAACAGCAAGGATTTTAATTAGCGAACATGAAGGGAAAGTTTCGTTATTATTTTAAATTAACGCCCTTAATTACAATGTCAACGGTATTCATATTTTAAGTGTTTTAAGCAATCGCAAGTGTCTTTTAGGTTTAGTTGATGACCTGTATCCATCTTTCTTTAGGGCCTTGATTCATACTTCGCACATACCTATAATCTCCGTCCCCTACCCGTTACGACATGTTGGGCTCACCCAGTATGACATTTATGGCTTAATTTTTTTTATTTATTTTTTTATTTATTTATTTATTTATTTCAACTATACAAAATTATACCAATAATAGGTCAAGCGTTGGTGCCTATCATAGTATCAACTGTGTGACAGCACCGGCGCCTTTCCTTAACAATGTACTGAGCTATTTTACACAAATATGAATAGTACGGTTCTAGGTGTTAACTGTTTCTTTTGTTTGTATATATGTGTGTGTGTGTGTGCGTATGTGTGAGTTTTTGTTGTGTGAACGCGTGTTTGCATGTATGTATGTCACAATATTATCTATGTGTGAGTGTGTGTGTGCGTATGTGTGAGTGTTTGTTTTGTGTACACGTGTTTGCATGTATGTATGTCACAATATCATCTATCAGGCCATAGTAAATTTTCAGTTTCATCATAGCTTAATTTCAGTAAAAAATTCTTAACAGTATATTTACACTTCATGGACGAAAGAGGGTAGATATTGACAGTCTTGTTTAAGGTGTTATAGAGACGAGACCCCAAAACAAAAAAGTGGTGATCAGCTAGTGTAGTTCTAAATTTTTGAGAAACGCAGACAATACCTTTTCGACGTTTACCACCGACATAGTCGTATGGTACATAGGGTACTGTTTTGTGTTTACGCAAGACAGATGGTAGCACATATAACTGTCTTACAGTCAGCACTCCCCAAGTTTTATACAAGGACGAACTTGAATAAGTATAAGGTTTACCCAGCATGATTTTTAAAATAGATCTTTGTGCCCTTTCCAAAGTAAGTAAATTAGTCTTATAAGTACCTCCCCATACTGAAATACAATAAGTCAAGAGAGATTGAGCTAGTGCAAGATAAATACATTTTAAAAGACGTGGTTCAACAGAAGGTCTCAGTCGTTTGAATGGGTACATGAGTTTTCTAATAAGTGCAGCAGATTGAGATATGTGTTTACGCCAATTAGAGATTGAGAGATTAGTACACTAGTACTGTCAACTACAAGACCGAGGTAAATGAACTCATATTTATGATAATGATTGGGTACTAGGATATAAAAACAATATCTTTGTTTGTTTTATGTGTGCAGGTTACTGGTATGTGAGCTAGGCATCTGGCTATGTCAAACCGACCGGGTTCCCACCTTGTCGTGCCGATGGGGCTAAGTAGCTCTGGCCTGGTCATGCACGGTGAATCAAGAGGAACCCAGGCCCGGTCCGTGGTGTAGGGCTAGCCAGAGTTAGCCACTCGAGGTGGAATCGTCTGAGTCCACTTTGGAAGCGAGTTGGAGGTCTGCGGGGACTGAGGGATCTTATCCCTCTTCTCCGCAGTCGAGGTGAAGATGCGGAGCGAAACGAGTGTTGGTATTGACGTGCACCACTCCTTATGCTCCGCAACTCAGCGGGGTCACACCGCAGATGCATTGGCGGTGGGGCTGCGAGGGTAGACAGTTCCCCACACTGTTAACCCTACCCTTTTTTGCCACTTTGCGGTCAGCGACGGGATCTAAGACCAGATCCGCTGCTGGGGGCTAGGAGGGCAGCTATTTGATTTTCTTTTTATTTAAACATTTTTTATCTAAGAAGGTGGCAAACGAGTAAGCGGGTCACCTGATGTTAAGTGAGCGCTACCCATAGACATCCGCAACAAGCAAATGTTGGAGATGCGTTTCCTACCTATAATGGGCAGAGGAGGGATAGACATAAAAAATGATATTACCTTTCCCCGTCAACCCCCTCCCCGTCCAATCTCACCCTACCCTTAAAAGGGTAGGGTGAGAAGGAGAAGACGACTGAAAATAGGGCTCCGGCACCTCACTCATCGGACGAAACGCAGAGTACTTCTACTTCTACTTCACGCCTGTTCTCTGTGAAGTCGTGGTATTTCACCGGTCGAGCCGGTCCAGTCGTGCAACAGATGTTGTTGTTGTGGACTCTACCACTGTCAAAATTCACTGTGTTCGGCTAAATCCGTTACCAAAGACCAAAGGCAGAAAAGAGGAAGGGTGGCTTGGTGTTCCGACGCACCTTTCTGTATGAGGATTGGGGAGGCTTGACCTCCGCAGAGACGGAGCTGCCTCGGTGGCTGGCGCAGGCGGAGCCGCGGATGTAGGCGAGAGCATTTCCGTAGCCCCGCCGATTTGCGCGGGACATTGGTTTTAATCGGTGCGAGTCCGTCATAATCAGCACTCGTCCCCAAACGAGCGGATATGCATAGGCGTTTCCTCACATTAAAAAAGGCTATGAATCTGTATATGTACAATGCAATCAACCTTCCGTAGATTTTGCTTAATCAAAATCACAGGCGCTGAACAATGAGCCGAAATATATAAACGAAGTGGATATTAAAAGTTAAACTAAAGCTTAAACTGAACGTACTGCGGCTCAACTTCGAATGTTATGATGAAATAAAAGATTGATTTAAGCTTCCATTCAGTGGCAAATTAATTATATTTTTTTGTATTATGAAACATCAAGCACTTTTTTCTGGAACTGGCTTCGGAGGACACGGTCCCGAAATTTTAATAGTCTGTTATAAAATATTCTTTTTGATATGATTTGGAACAATAATTTAAGTGTGTAGCTACCCGCACCTCGTTTGCCAGGCCCAGATATTTAATCTTTTTATAAAACTTGCGATGAACAAGGTTCTCCTCAACAGAATAACTAGGTGGACCAAAAATTATACTTGACTTACCAAGGCCATCAAGATTTTATTAAGTTAATTCGATTAGGATGTAGAAGAACAGTCCTGTGCATAAAAAGGGGTAGCTAGAGTCTAGTTCAGTTATTGTCGAGCTTGACTTTCACTATGTACTTATTATTATAAATAATAGTATAATTACTGTAGTAATACCAGTCTCAGACTACAGTAAGTACAACGGCGATCGGTGAAGATAACATAGATGCCGTGTTATAAATTTGAAAGATATTTCTAAATTCGTAACAGATAAATGTTTCATTATTAGTCTGCAAGAAAAATCCAGTTGTTTGTGGGGCTATGAAATAATCTTACTTTTTGCAGACACGATGCTGGACTACATTTTGTATTAAAAGAATCAAGAACAGTAGTGAACTGTGAGAGGTATTTCTTGCGATCTTGATATGAAAATGGTTTCGTAGATTTTCCATATGTTTTTTAGAGGATTAATATTACAAATATGTAAATTTCAATAATCTCTTTGATGTCGTCAATCGAATAATATCGTCATTGTTCTTTAACTATCGCCTTGATAATAAAATTATTATCGTGTTATTTCCCCGCAAAGATAGGAATCAATAGATTAACATTGTAGCCATTGCCAGAGTCGCTATCTAAGTATAGTTCAATCAATGACATGCGTTTTAATTCAGTTTTCTAGTTGTGTTAATACAAACTGAGTGTCTTAAGTTTTATATTAAAAAATATTTAAAAAAATAACCAAAAATATATCGAAGTACACGAAAGTCGCAATTGCTTAGTCATTGTAACTCATTGTGTAATAACGTTGTTAAAATTATGATGTTGTAGCAGGAATTAAAGAATTATATTTTTAAAGATTGAATAGTGAAGTGTGAATAGTGCAATAAAGGTATTTAGTATTTCTAACTGTTAGGCATGTGATAAACGGATTAATGAATTCAATATGCAGTCTAAGCTCCTTGTTGTGTTTTGTTTCGTTCTAGTGAGAATTCATTGCAGCAATGGTAAGAAATTTCTACACGTTTTCAGCATTTAATGAAGTAGCAATAAATAGAGTAAACCTCACCCTCGACGGTTTGGTTACTTCTTGGACTTTAGGCTAACGGTAGTAGAAACAGTTAACGATTTTACGTTAAAGTTATTAAAGACATTGTAAAACATATTTAAGTATAGTTTTTATGTAATATGTAAGTTGGAGGAACACGACTGTCTGGGTATTCTGGTAAATTCAATTATGTCATCTTTTAATAAAAATATATTAATGCAGCCACCGAGCCTTTACATACTTTGAGAAATATCCTGCCTGTTTTTAAATCAATGGGAATCAATATTGTATTAGTACTGATACAGTACTTGTATTAGTGGTTTCCTTTTAAAATATTGATCTCGTAATGTTTGCATTATAAAACTTATAATTATTAGAGTATGTATGCTTCGAGTTTCTATTTCTTAAGTTCTTAAGGTCCAAAACAAAAAAAAATAAACAAAATTGAATGACAGGTAGGTATAGTCATTAATTACATTCAAAATATCATGGTTGCAAACTCAAACTGTTTCCCAAATTTTTTTCAATACAAGTCGGTATGTTCAATTATTAAAAACACTTTTTTGTTATCTTTACAATTACTTTCATTATAATATTCAAAATAGACATCATAACTATCTGAATGTTCGCTTATAAAGCAATAAAATGATTTTTCCAGTCTACTGAATATCTTAACAACAAAATAGCGTTTAAAAGGATTAAAAATAGCGTTATAATGGAAAAATGTTGTGACTAGAATAGAGAAAGGTTCGGGCTTTTTGTAAGGTTTAATAAAGAGAGAGTAAAGAAACCAATTGATGTTGCAAAAGTGAGTGGTAGTGTTGGCAAGGGACGTCCAATGAGAACCTATGTATATCGGTCAGATTAGCGACATTAGGAAGGGCGATATAAGGAGTACCCGTAACCGACGATCATGTCGCATACATGATCGTCGAAAATCAGGTTCGAACTGTTGACTTTGTGCAACAGGTCTAAATTTTGAAATCAAGCCCTGCGAGCAAGCGTAACCAAATTCACAGATTTAAATGCATCTCCCTATGGATTGCCGCATTTTTGAAGAATTTCAATGGACTCACAGGTTTAAGCTGTAACTCAATTGGAATTGAAATAGTTTTGCTATTGTCGTATTAAATTCTCGTTGAAGGTTGTTTAAAAGTTAAAACATACACGGGACAAAACATAGGTCTGGATGTTTTTTACTCTTCATATCTGGTATGCTAAGGCAAACAGCTTCTGTTATCATAATCGTGTCGCTGACAAAGAACTTCAAATGTACATATACTGGTGCAAGGAAACCTAAAATTGAGTTAAAGTATTATCTATAAAACTCTGAAAAAATTACTGAATTTAGTTTTTTACTAGTTGTGTGAATTTAATTTTTCTATCATCTTGTTATATACTAAAAACTATCTATGAAGAAATCTAAGAATGTACCTAACAAGAAATTTGTTTATTTTATTGCAGCCTGCTCAATGGAAGATATAGATAACTGGCTGTTACCAGTTACCGTAAATATTTATGACACCGAAAGAGACGTCTTCTTTCGAAGATCGACATCTAATATAGAAGGTTACGATGTTATACTTAGTGTATTTACAAACATTTAAAACATATTAGAAGCGCAGTCTTAACATTACTCTTTTATTCCATTAGGTATCAATTCTGTAACGAATAGCGAAGATTTAAATGGAGGTCCTTATTTAACGGTTTCATATTCTAACGCTCAGTTTACTATCGCTACGAATAATCAGTTTCAGAACTATGAAGAGCACGAGACAGTAGATTCAATAGGAGTCACTGTTAATTTTAGATGTACCGGCGGTTCCGTTAATACTTTAGTAAGTGACATATTTTTTTTTTCAAATAATGTTTTGAATTTTTATTGTCTTGTTTCATATTAGATACATATTTCTGCTATAATATGAAGTGACCATCAAGTCAACGTCCAAAAATAGCAGTCAAAAAGGGATATTGTTTGAATTCCCAATATCGCCTAAGTCCGCAGAAAGCCCATGATGATAGTAATTATACATGTATGTAACTCGAAGTAATATATTGCAGGTGTTCGTTGTAAATATTCTAGACACGAACAATAATGCACCTCAGTTCAGGCCCAGTGATAAGTATCATTTTAAAGTTGCACCGCCACTGCCGCCGGGCTTTCTGATAACCGATTGCGTCAGCGATTTAATCGTGCGGGATATCGATCTAACAACTCAAAGAATTGATTTCAAAATTGAAGAAAACCCACTTTTCGAAATCGTTGCTGACACGTCCACAACACCTAAAGAATTTAAAGCTACGTTACGAACTACCACATTCATAAGAAGAATTTCAGAACCAATTGTATTGTGGATTAGTGCAACGGTAATTATTCAAGTTTGTTTATTGAAATTATTATTATATATTTATATTGTATAACAATATGAACCTAATATTGTTTTATTTCTAACCAGGACGTTGATCTAACTGGCGACCCTCCGACCACAAGCAGGGCAACAGTACGTATAGAGGCTGACACTGAATTTGAATTTCCTGATGATCTTATATTTTCGGAAACATTTTATATAGCTACTTACACAGGCGACGGTAAAGTTCTTCTGCAAAGTGATATTTACCTAAAACAAGGGTATGATGCTAGTGTACATTTTAGCTTAGAAGGAGGTATTTATACTATTCTGATTAAATTTATGTAAGATTATTACCATATAAAATATTGGTATGTAAAAATACTTAATATTTTCCCACAGATAATAAGGATCTATTTGATATCGATGTAGATAAAAACCGTATCATATTAAGAGGTGTATCTCAACTACCAATGGATTTGCTGACGAATCAAATCTACTTAATCCTAAACGCTAGTCGAGAGCACACAAGTGGCGCAACAGCGCCTATAATTGTGAATTTACCTGAAGGTTGTAAAAGAAGAAATTTTGTAAATAAATTATACTACCATATTAATTTTAAAACTAAATTTTAATTTCTTTCAGGACGAAAGTTAAAGTTCGACGAGGCTTACTACAAGGGGTCAATCGTTGATAATACTCTTCAAATTTCAAATTTAGTTTTGCAAGATGATTTAGATATCCCAGATATTTTGTTAAACATTTACGGCGGTAATGAAACTTTAAAACGAAAGCAGTTTGATAGGATAATAATTAAATCTTTAAAAATTAAAAGTGGTAATTTTTTGTTTGCAGATTTTGCTCAATATTTTGCTGCCAATATACTAAATAATGTTGTAACATTGCGCATGAACCCACTTGACGAAGATATTGTCCAAGACAATAACATTCTGACGTTGCAAGTGGTTGCCGTTGCTAATAACAGAACAGCAGTAACTGTTGTAGTTTTAGAAATTGTTAAAGATGACCTTATTACTCCAATTTTCGAAAAAAGCATTTATAATGCTACATATGATCCTATAGCTGGTGTGACATTAGAAAATATTAGATTTATTCAAGGATTTGATGAAACAGTGACCGTGTACCTAGCGGGAGGTGAGTGAGTATTAATTTCAAATTACTAATGTGAAATAAATATTTTATAACTAGCTCTTGGTAATACATAAGTACTATTAATTTATTATATACAAGGATTATTTTACTCTGAAGCTTATTAGTTAGTGAAAGTGTATTTTATTTTTTTATGTAAAAAAAACGTTACGTGAAAAAGTGGTAATGCATTGGCAGGAAAGGATGCCCTATTATATTAACAAGATTGATGAAGTAATTAGTAACATTTGCCATTAGTATTATAGCGTCAACAAACATGCATGCATGCGTAAAATATATAAAAGTACATACAAAAGTAAGATTATTTAAAAAAACAGAAATTAGCAATTACAACCCACGCTACTAAGAAAATTACTTACTAGAACCGCGAACTTGAAGCCACGGCTATTTTTTTCATATATCCGATAAACTGTATTTGACCTAACGTAATTCTTTGCAGATTACGAAAGCCATTTTGAAATAACACAAGAAGGCAACACATTTAATATTGTTTCGTCGGACTTGCCCTCTCATGTTTTAAATGAGCAAAGCTTGTTACTTACTATAATTGCCACCAAGCCGAGAACAGTCGGAGCACAGGCGGTTCTTTATATCGCTCTGCCTGAAGGTGACATTAAAGTTCACATATTTAACTATTTTATTGATATTTGTAAATGCACTTTGCTAGTGAATAAATTTTAATGACTTGAAAAGGAACGGAAACCACATGTCAAACAATTTATACCATATGAAGTTCAATTATCATATACAACTTTAGTTTAAGCTGCATTCTTCTACGTATTTATTATTTAAAGAGTTTTTAAGAAAGCTGAAAATTATGTATCAAACATAAATTACAAGTAATGTATTTCAAATAATAAATATAGCAAATTATTTTAACACGTTTTTGCCATGTTTTCTGAAACTTTTGATTGCAGCTAGGGCATTGGCTTTTAAATCTCTTACTTACAGCGGATTTTTGGTAAATAACAGTGTTATTCTGGAGACAATAGAGTTAAATATGGGATACGATGAAGACGTTGCCTTTGTTCTTTTGGGAGGTAAGAAAATATAGTACGTACCTATGTACAATTTTTTAACTTTTATAACTGTCGGGTAAAATTACTACGTACCATTTCGTACGTAGTAATTTTACCCGACTTTCCATAATTTGTATTGAAAAAGGTCGTCTACACGGTTATAAGCGTTTTTCATATTAATTTTATCTTATTTAGTAACATTTCGCATTTCAGATTATGCGCACTACTTTAAACAATATAATGATGGAAACCTAGTCACCTTACATGTATCAGACCAAATTCCGGAAAGTTCAATTTCCGAAAACAATATTGTAACACTTATCCTTACTGCAGAGGGTAATTTCACACATGTAGCAAGAACAACTGTAATACTAAAAATTATAAAGCAAGATACATCAACACCAATGTTCAATAAACATATTTATGATGGTAGTTATTTGGACGCATTAGCTATAAGCATGGAAAATATATTTTTAACACAAGGTTTCGATGAGAATGTAACATTTCGTTTATTAGGCGGTAAGAATAAAGATATTGAAAAATACATGTTGTGACAAGGTTTTGAGTAAACTTCACCGAATTTAATATATGCAATTTTGTTTACAGATAACGCAAAATATTTTACTATTTCTTATGCAGGCAACAATGTTTCTATATCTTTAAATACTGTTATACCTGAAGAATTGGTTTTTAATGAAAAGGTTTTACTGTTTAATATATTAGCCGATAAACCTTTATCTGTAGGCGCAAACGCTGCCGTATCTATTCACTTTCCACGAGGTAATATATTAAATTTAATATTTTTCTGTAATTTTTCAATCAATTTCTCTATCATCCTTATGTGTTTATATTCTTTTAGAACTAACTGAACCTACTGTAATGAGATTTTCCAAAAACAGCTATACTGGAAAAATTACGAATTCAATTTTTACAATTGAAACTATTTTACTTGAAGACGGTTTTCAACCTAAAACGGATTTTTTATTAAACGGAGGTATATTATTTTTTTTCAAGTAAAGTTTTTATTCGGATTCATTCTGTAAGTTAAAAACTACACTAATTGAAAAGAAAAGTAAATGAACTTTAGTTTAAATTATACGGTTTTAATCTTATTTTCTCGTATATGGATTTTTTTTCAGATCAAGCATTTTTCTTTAGTATAACGAATAATGGAAACAATGTAACGATTCATCTAAACGAACAACTTCCCGAAGACATTATTGAAAATAATAATTTTATTATACTAAATATTGAGGCTACTCGTCCAAGAACAATAAGAGCCCAAGCTACAACAGTGATTGAAATAATTAGACAATTAGATCCAATAATAATGGCTCCAGTATTTGAGCACCCTTATTACTACGGAGAATATTCTATTCAGAATGAATTACAATTCAATCACACTATTCAAGTCAGAGAAGGGTCTCATGAAAATATTAGTTTTGAACTCGAAGGAGGTAAGAGTTTCGTAATAATAATATGTCATCTATTTAGTTAAACTTTGTGCAACTAATAAACATACTATATAACTTAATTTTGCAAGTACAATTTTATTAACATCGTAAATAATTTTAGATAATTCCATATGGTTCTCCCTTACGCCATTGGAGAATGGAGTTTCGTTAACACTAATAAGTCATATACCACCAGAAGTATTGACAGATAATCAACAGTTAATTTTTGTCATCTCTGCAAATGTATTCAACACCACCGTTTCGGCTCGATCTACGATCGTCATAGTACTTATGGCCGGTAATGATCCATATTTTATTTAGCAAAGTAATACATCGTTGAAACACTTAAAACCATCTAGGCGTAATTAACTCATTTACTTATTATTTGTTTCATATTCCCAGCTCACAATGATGTGGTAGTACTTGATTTTGAAAAACCAAATTACATCGGGGCCATTGACAACAATACACTTAACTTGGAACCAATCTCGATGATAAAGGGTTTTTCTCCGGATGTAGCATTTTCGCTTCATGGAGGTATGTTTTTAAAATAGCATTTTATGTAGGTCTTTTAAAAGTATTAATTTAAAAAGACATGTCCTTGTATGTCTTTATTTTATTAATACTTTTATTAATGGAACTTTTACTTGTAATAAATAAATAAATGTTTTTTTTTATCTAAAGGTTTTTATTATTGTTTAACATCTTAAGGTCACTATCAAACCTTCCTTAGAATGTCGTATGTCTTACAACTTCCGAAAGATCATCATTTTATCGAATTCCTTTGTCGATGTTTCTGCCCCATTTAGATTGCCACGTAATTAGTGTTTTAATTTGAGTACAGCTGTTAAATTGAATATTGAACTTGAAAGAGTAACGATTGTTCCATCTAATAAGTAAATTAAAGGGCACGCATTTTAATGTTCAGATGCACTTAATTATTGTTTCTTTTTCAGAATTGGCAGCTTATTTCTCTAAAGAAATTAATGAATCAACAGTTTTGATTCGATTGGAGGATATAATTCCTGATAATGTTCTTCCTAATAGTAGAATAATTATACTAGAGCTCCTGGCAGCTGCACCGCGGGCTATACCATCATCCGTCACAATAGTAATTGAAGTTGTGCGTAATGAAATTCCTTCCATTAATGATTTTATTAAATTCACCGAGCCCTACTATATTGGAGTTTACAATGTAACCCATGGTCTTGATTTTAATCTAAATATAATGCTGGCAGAAGGAAACGATGATTCTATCCAGTACACACTTGTTGGAGGTATGTTATTACGTTTTGGAACTTATCGATGATAGGCGGCTTACATATTATTATGGCGTAATTAATTTTTCTTATATTTTTAGAGGATTCGGTGTGGTTCGGAGTCGTACCATCTCAGAATGGAGTAACTATATCATTAACGAGCCCTATACCCACTGATGTATTAGCTAACAACCGGCAGCTAATCTTCGAAATCTCCGCCAGTAAATCTAGCAGTTTAATTACTGCAAGGTCAGCTATAATTATCACCATTACAGTCGGTAAGTTTATTTTTTTGTAACTGTTTATATTCTAAGCTTTATCTTATTATCTTGTATTTATCCAATTCAAGAGATCAAATAAAAATTAAATTGATTTATAGACAATATGAAATTCATTTAGTCAAAGAACATTGTGTACTGGTTTCTTTAACGAATGTGTATTCTACACAGAGTTCATTGGTTTTTAACAAGATTTATTTTTATTTTATTTCAGAAACGAGTACCAACCTAATTCTCGGATTTGAAAACAACAGCTATAAAGGTACTGTTGATAATCGAACTGTTAATTTGGACCCAATTATTCTTACAGAAGGATTTACAGGAGACGTACAATTTTCACTCAATGGGGGTATGTAAAAATACTTATTGCTCTACAACTTATAAACATTTTATTTAAAATATCTCTTGACGTATGTTTCCTTTTAGAACTGGCGGACTTATTTCTCAAGAGAACAAATGGAGCGATGGTGTATATTTTACTTGAAGACACGATATCAGAAGAAATTTTATCTAACAATCGAGTAATTGTTCTAGAGCTAGAAGCAACAGCACCAGAAACTTTTCCTAGTTACACTACAATTGTGCTCGAAGTCATTCATCATAGTCAATTGCCCATCCACGTGTTAAAATTCAAAGACGCCTATTATACTGGGCAGTATACGGAAGATAATGTTCTTGAGTTTGCTCAAATGATTTCTCTAGCCGACGGACACGATGAAAGAGTTAATTATTCTTTGGAAGGAGGTTAACATTTATATAGCATTTCATGATGTATATTAAACTACTACTACTAGATCTAGAAAAGGCCTATGATAAAGTTAAAAGAGATGATCTGTGGTCAACCTTGGTTGAGTTTGGATTGAACAGTGATCTAATACAAGCTCTTTATAAAGATTCTACTGCTTGCTTTCTACTGTTAGGATAAACGGGGCCTACTCAGACTGGTTTTATAAAGGTGTAAGACAGGGCTGTGTGGCATCCCCGTGGCTGTTCAATCTCTTTATGGATGATTGTTTGAAAGCTTTGAAAGACGGAGATTGAGGATTAAGAATGGGTGAGTTAGTTGTAAAATGTCTCTTGTACGCTAATGATCAGGTTGTGTTTGCGTCATCAGCGGAGGACTTACAACTTATGCTGAATGTAGGGAATGATTCACTAGATGGTAAAGGTATGAAGATGAATGTGGATAAGACGAAAGTAATGGTGTTTGAAAGAGAACAAAGTAAGACAGTAATTGAAATAAAGGTTAACGGAAATGTAGTGGAACAGGTGGAAGAGTTCGTGTATTTGGGGTGTATGTTTAGTAGAGATGGTAGGCATGTTAAAGATTTTGAACGACGAGTGAGTGCGGGAACTAAAATGAAAAGGTACAGAAGTGAGGAGTCAGAATGTGTCTATGAAGGCTCGTCTGGCAATACACAATGCTGTACTAGTCCCTACTTTAATGTATGGAAGAGAGAGCTGGGTTTGGCAGGAAAAGCATGCTAGTAGAGTTAATGCCGTTGAGATGCGGTCCTTAAGAAGTATGTTAGGCGTGAAGGGAACAGTGTGGCTTAGAAGTGGACGTTGTGACTAGAATTGAGAAAGGTATGCTTCGGTGGTTCGGGCATGTTGAAAGGATGAATAAAGAGAGTATAACAAAACAAATTTATGTTGCAAAAGTGAGTGGCAGTGTTGGTAGGAGAACTTATATCGATCAGATTAATGACTTACTAAAAAAGAGCGATAAGGAGCACCCATAACCGACGAGCATGCATGCGTAGATGTATGAATGTGGAAGAAGCGAGAGAGGTGTGCCAGGATCGCGCCAAATGGAAATCCATGATCTCTGCCTACCCCTCTGGGTTACGGGCGTGAGCGCATATTTATTTATTTTATTTATTAATAAATCCAATAACTAATACTAAGTACTAATGAATATGCAATATTTCAGATGATTCCGTTTGGTTTGCACTCAAACAAGTTGAAGATGGAATATTAGTTATTCTCACTACTCCTATTCCACAAGATATACAGTCTGTGAAAATGTTTCTTGCATTTATTATAACAGCTACAAAGCCAGGAAGCATTAAAGCTAGATCAACTATTGTGATTTCACTACCTAACGGTAATTAGTTTATTTAGTGAGGAAAACACTCTTTGTAATATTATGGTGCTGAAAGTAGTTACAAAATTGTGTAGTATATACTTGTGTAAAGATGTTTGTACGTTTTAATTTAAAAAAGTTGTGGTTTCCGTTCCTAATACTGTCAAATAAAAGTTTAGTTATAGATATTAATTCATTTATTGATTTTACAAAATGTATTATTAATAAGTCTGTTTTTCAGCCACGGAAGATAACAATATATATTTTGAAAAATTGCTGTACAGTGGTGTCATACATGGCAATAATATATCACATGAACACGTTTTTGTTTCTGGGTACAATGGCACTAATGTTAATATTTTTGGAGGTAATTAAAGTCAAATTATTATATATCTGTGAATAGGCTATTGTGTTTTTATCGCTATATTTTATACGTTACGCTTAAGTTTTACGAATATTCAATTGACGAAATACAATATTCAAAAACGAATACAAGACTTAGGTTTCTTTTTTTCATACTATTATTCTATTCGTCTCAAATTATTTGCCATTTGAACGTGATGCTTGATGAATTCTGGCTTAACTTGGAGCTATGTTTTATTTTTATTTCAAGAATCTTGTTAAAGTTTTTATATGGCATTTAATACGGCTCAAAACTTATTTAAGTATATTTTTTTCTCTTGATATTATCGGCTGATGCGGCTGTTCTTATTTTTATATTTATTATAGCTTCTTCTTATTCTGGTTTAATGTTCTATCTGTATCTCTTGCCTATCATAACCACTTTGTTGAGGCGTTGCGGACCTTTTGCGAAATTGTACCAAAATATTTAACTATTTTTTATTTTAAAAATCTATAGCCAAAGCATTACACATAACGTAGGGAAAGGTTGGGAAAATGATGATGATGATTTCAATGTATTCTAACGTAAACTTGATTTTCAGAGCACGCGAATTTATTCGTAGTACAAATAAACGCTGGAGCTGTAACTGTTGAGTTAAGCGATGCAAGTACTATAGCCGCGGATACTTCTTACATGATACTAGAGATCCATGTGCCCGGTGCGGGATGTGTCCTTAAACTTGATGTCATTGACCAAGGTAAAGGGTGTTACTTGCTTCTTCATTGATAAAATACGCAGGTTAAGGGTTCAGTCATTAAGGGTCAGAATATTTCAGCAAATTTAATAACATGCAAAATATGTATATACGACCTGTAAAGGTAAAAGATGTTTTGCTTTGGTAATCTTTTGTAAATAACATCCCCGCTAAGGAATTGTTATTTCAATCGTCATTATGTGTCAAGAGTCTATTATTTGAAAACTGTTAAAATGTTAAATATTATCAATTAGATTAATCAAAGAAAAGTACGCGACTTATATCATTAATTCAACGTTTTGAAGATTAACGCAGTACTTCAGTTATCATGGTTATCAATGTCAAGTGGAAAGCTAAATGATCGGATCCATTGTTCACCGCGTGAGACAGTGCGTCGCAATTTCCGATAGTGGCCCTTCAAATGCATATAATCATAACTGTCATTTTAATCGTAAAAGCAGCAATATTGCTTCTTCTTTTTTTAAAACTTTAATTTCATTTTTAAAATAAAAAAGAAGAGGTTATCCACAGCTTAATTTTGTCATTTCACACGTAATTGCTCTGTTAAGCTTGCCAAAACTTAATACCTAAATAAAAACTAATATATATAATATCTGATGTCCTTATTAGCAAAACATTATAAACTTAATTTAGATTTATTTGACTATATATTATAGTTTTATTATTTGGATATAATACTGACGGGTCAACTTTAGCGTCCGTTCTTCTAATTGAACATCCAATAATATCTCTTTTTTAACCGACTTCAAAAAGGACGAGGTTATCAATTCGTCTGTATGTTTTTTTGAGAAAACTATTGAAATTGATTGCCAACGTTTACTCTGTAACGTATGTATCCTTGGCTTTCCCTAGCAAGTAAGAAATAAGTATACATTTTATGGCAACGAGCTGTAGTATCGATATTAAAAACAACGCCACCTATTTAAGAATGGAAAAATTCCATATCTTTTGAAGTTTTCATGCTACAATTTTATTGCTTAATGTTTAAATTTTCATAGAGACTGAATACCTGTTGCTTCTCTTCTACTTATTAATGTAATTTGTTAATATTGTTCTTATCATGTTTATTTTTTACAGAGATTCCAGCTCTGCCTACAATAAGGTTTAGCTCTGAGTCGTATGTTATACGTGTGGACGTTTCCCAGACAGGGTTGCTCGGACAAGTATCTGCGACTGCAGATAATGGAGAGCCTGTTAATTATTCCCTGCTCATTGAAAACGGTAATATTTTTTTTAATTCATTTAAAAAACACAAATCATTTAACAAAAATAACACAAATAATTTAACACACTACTTTTGCTATACTACACGAACATAAGTTATGAATGAACACAGGCATGCAAAACTAAGGCCAAAGGTGCTTAGCCAGCAGCAGATTCAGCTGTGAGGACGGGCGGGCTCGGCTCGAGGTTGTGACACCTCCCAAAATTATTACGGCCTCATAGCGGAGCGGCATGAATAGTGAAACGCAGAAGTATAAGTACTGCGTTCCATCTGAAGTTCCAGGATATGATCAGCCTCGTATCGACTCCCTTGCTCGTTTGTCTTTTACTAAGGAAGAAACACGATGAGTCTTTGTCTCGGGTTAGACACGTTAGACGAAGACTGCATTTGACAGAGCATACTAGAGCCAAATATGCCAGGAGGGTAACCCTTTCGTTTTCACTAGGTATAAAACAAACCCCATAAAAATGAACATTGGCCCTTTTCGAAAAACATCAAACTAAATATAACAAGCGCCTGTGTTTTCCTAATAGCAAAATTACACCACCAAAAATGAAACTTCATATTGTGTATAGTACATAAAACGCTTTATGAAAATTGATAAAAATTTACTTATCTACTAATTTTAATATTATCATATATATGAAATTATTTCTTTAATATAATGGTGAAGGCTAGTCTAATGTTAAAATTCCATCAACAAAATAAATGCTGACAAGTCATGCCTAACAGACTTTTTATTGCTCAATAAACAATTTTATTTCATTACGTCGTAACTTTAATTTCATTTCAGCCTTAAACCCAAAACTGGTATGTCCGTAAAAGTGCAAAATGTTATTTAAAATCATTGCTTTTGAATTCGAAAATTAAAATATTGTAAACAAAATATGAACAATTGTGTAATTAACCTCTAATTATCCAATGTGTCCTATAACAACGACGAAGACCGCGGTCGAGCGAGGAGAAGCCGCAGCTTTTACATTTATTGGCCGACTCGACTGGGAAGTACGCTATGAAGAAGAGTTATTAGTACTCTTGTGTTTAGTTTAAGGAGTAAGGCCCTTTCCTTGTTTGCTCTTCTCCTTCTCCTTCTTCTTCCAGAGAGGGCCACTCGGGACGGGCTCATTGGAATCCACATTTTAGCGTGCCAGCGGGCTGCAGCGAGGGTGAGTCGCGGCGGGAGAGGAGTGTTGGTAATGCGGTGTGCCACTCGTCCTGCCCTCCGCGACTCAGTGGGGTCGCACCGCTGATGCGGCGGCGGTGGGGCTGCGAGGGGACCCCTGCCCTTGCAGCTGCATTTCAAGTAATTCTGGCGCCGACGCTGGGACCCCTCTGTATTTTTCAAGACGGAGGCCACGAGGAGTAGACCTCTATAAAAAACTCAAGGCGGCACCAGCAGGGAAGGGCAGGGATTCCTGAACCTGCATTGCACGGTGCCGTCTGCTAGGAGCGCCCAGACGATCCATTTCAATATTGATATTCTGAAAAAAACGTCTTTACACAATTAAATAAATGCAAATGCTTTTGAATACAATATGTAATAGAAGTTTATTTAGTTGTTATCTATATATAATTAGCATAATCGGTGTTAACATTGACATTTATTTTTATATGGACGGTAAATAATGAGCGACAGTTGACCCGCGAGGATGACACGCTTCGTATTAATGATACAGTGCCATTAAAATGTTTCCGCGTTCAACACAAACATTTAACACACTATAACATTTTTAATGTATTGTTAAAATTTTACATTTAAAAAACAAGATTTTTGTGTATGCTATCCCAAACATTTTGTAAAAAAATACCAACTCTAGTTTGATAAAAACTTCTTTCTTCGGAAACATTTGGTAAGATACACACATACATAACCAATACGTATTTAGTATCTCTGTTAAGCTACTTTTCTAAAAGCTTTTATTTATTTCAGACGAACTAAAAGAACGCCTGTCAATAAACAACAACGGTGAGCTGCATCTAACAGCTCCCGTTAGGACCGGAGTGCATACGTTCAGAGTTGTGGCAACGTCAGATCTCACGCAAGTCAACGGAACAGCCTCGGTATGAATTGAAATACGTTTAACAATTCACAAACAACTAATATAATTAAAAGTATTTCATCTTGTTAGTGACGAAGTAAAAGATGAGTGATGTTTAAAATACGATCCAATGCGAGGATAATTGCAACTGATTTATGGTTTCATGATCCCTCTGATATGATGTTATATATAATGCCAAAATAAAACAATGTATACCATAATTTATTTATAAGAATTAAGTTTATGGGTAGTGTTACGGATTATTAAAGCCACTGAAATGACATCTTACCAAGAGTTTTTTAAATCGACAAAGGAAGAGACAGAATATTATCCATGTTACTGATCACTCTACCGTACATACAAAAGATTAGTACGCGTACAGGCCCTTTATACAAAAAACTACGAGCTGATTTTGTCAATTACTAAGCGAGCTCGAGCCAAGTTACTTTTAAGGAGGCTTAGGCTAGGCGCCCTCTGCGCCCTGCCGCCGAGCTCGGTGTAGCTGTAAATGCCTCCTCAAGGCAAACAGTGACCTTTTAGTCACAAAAAACAAGATTAAACAGGATAAAGTAAATACCCACGGAATTATCAATAAAATCATGCATCGCCTTAGATATTGCACATGGCTGTAGCAACTAAATAAAAATAAAGTTTGTATTAATTTTGAGCGATGAATACACATTTTAATTCGATTCAACGCGGACGAAGTCGCTACTTTCTTTATAAGCTGGCTTAGTTCAGACTAAGGTACAATTTCACCAAGTTTTAGTCTAAGGATTATTATTTAATCTCCGACTATTATTTATTTTCCAACCAACTATTTATCCTTTTTTTACGTCAGGAAATGCATTTACGCACCCCTACGCCGGGCTGTGCAATGGCGTAGGGAGTGTGGAACTCGCCGGCCACAGAAGGTGACCGGAATACCCACTAAAACCTGACTGCCCTCTGACGCATTACGGCACAACCGCCGACCTGAGACAATGTTATTTTTAATGATATTAAATGGTAACAGACCAAGTTACCATTTTTAAAAATTAAACTAACACAGAATACCTACTATATGGAGCATTATTGCGCCGCAAAAAATACCAAATATCTTACTATCGCCGTATAAGAAATTATTATTAAATGTAAACTTAAATTAATTAAGTACTTCGCTAAAATTAAATATATTTTAATATAAATCGAGTTAACCAATTAAAGTTTATTGTTCACGCTTACAAATTGCAACCTGCAAGAGGATTCTCTTTAATCTTTTTTCTTTTTTCGCTTTATTTTTTCTAACTCACCATTTGTATTGTTTACATAAACGCTATATATATAACGGATAGTGGAACGTAGCCAACATTATTTGATTGAAAAATACCACACTGACAATATCATTGACACTGACGTAATGACAATACACGTTTAAAGTGACGACTAAATTGAATATGTCCTGTTCGGTTACACATTACTGATAAAATCAAAGGCCTCTTTACTTTGTCTGCATTCACATTCATTCGGTCATGTGCCACGGATAACAAAAAAACTCTAATCTAAGAATAGTATTAGAATAAGAGTAAAAGGATGTAATTCTGGTATCACTTTTCAGTCGTTCGTTGTAATGTCATGTTTCAAAACTCAGCGTCATATTTCAGTCAATAATTCAAAACTATAATGAATTACATACGTCGTGCAATGTTTTATTATTATTATTATTTTAGGCATTTTGTGTGCAGACAGGCGCGGCAAGGGAACTTTGTATGTGAATATGATTATAATTCTGTAAGAATATTTTATGACTGTACTGTTCACGCAAAACTTATTTAGCGGTTTTATGAAGTAATTAAACAAAGTCGGACATGAATTTCGTGACACCAGTGAGGTTATCTCGGGATCTTCACGATTCTCGTGATAATGACTTTTGCATTATGAACTTTCCATTTATGGAGTTATTTCTTTTAATATAAAAGTTATCTTACTTTCAACCGAACTTAACATAAAGTTAGTCCGTTTTTTTTAATTGTTCTTTTCTCCTAGATTCTTTATTCATAATTCAAAGATGCACATAATGATCCTTAAATACTAATAACACGAACTTGAATTTAGATTTAGTGTTGGATGGAGTTATTGTGAATACAATAACTTCTCTATCTTCCATGTCTAGTTAGAAATTACATATTGAAATATTCTTTTTATGTGAGTTGGTGGCAAACGAGCAAGCGGATCACCTGATGTTAAGTGAACTTTTATATAATAAAAGTCATAGAATGGCCTTTGAGTCCGTATATACAGATATGTGCAGAAGACTTAAATATACATTGCATTAACAAAATTGCCAAAAAATAACAAAAAGGAGTTTTAAAATACTTTTTTTTACTAATAAGATTTTTTTATTTCACAAATTTTGACAAAAAAGATAAGAAAGTAAAGAGAAAATAATTTTCTCGAGCGACATTTCAAGTGACTTATATGGCGCAGCAGACACATAATTCTACGACGACGTTTCAATATTTAGTTCATAAAACTTACGGCGTTATATGAAATATAAGTTATCTACAAAAACATGAATACAAGTTTCCGCTACCGAGAGACGTATGACGTGTTTTGCACAAGCCGAATGACAGACTTTTCTTCGATTTAACAGACATCAGTAATATCATATATTCGATTTCAGCTACTTTTAATATCGTTACAAAATGTCGTTAATCTCACTTACGGCATTGCTGCACCGCACCTTCTCCTTTTTTCCTTCGACCTACCGAGGATATCTCAATCATGTTTTTTTTCTTTTCTATTTATAAACCATACTTTTCTATGTAGAAATTCTTTCTGAGATCCTTATTTATAATATTTTTAATGCCGTCCCTTTAAAACACGATACTGTATTGTAACGAAAATTGTAACAAAAAAATTATTTTCTTCAAAGCGTGCATGGTAGGACAAACCCAAGCCAAGGTCTGACCGGGAGTCAGTCTCACGAAACCCACGATACTCTCATTATAATCATTTTATATATCCCTTAACATGTATTTTTAATATCATTTAGTAGTTGTTGTAAACATACAAATATCGATATAAATATAAATTGGATATCTTAAATTCCGACACCAGACTCAAGATTTAGATACCATCCCTGTCATTGTTATTTGCAAATAAACCCTTCAGGATTATTTCTACAATTAAATATCATTTGCTTGAACACAAAAGACCTGAATAGGCTATCGTTTGAAACGTTAGCCCTAATGGAAAATATGTATTCAAATGGCTTAAACGATAATACTACTCAGTCGGATTTTGCAGTCCCAAGACAAGGGATTTTTAATACCTTTAGATATTCTTAGGAACTCTTCGAGCTTAAATAAATCAAAAATCACGAAACGACACAAACGACAAATAAACGTAATGAAAATTCTCAGAAGGATTAAAGACAACGCATTCATTTCTCAGAAGTCCTGATAACTTAAAAAAATTGGTTGATCCTACCCGTCCGTAAATATATTCAAAAACAAAACAAATAAAGGAATACACTTTTATCTATAGCAATTAATTTGGAGACGATATCAAAATTATAATTGATCGTTGTCATTAACACGACCCGGAAAATTAAATTGTTAAGTAAAATGTAAATACCTGAATATTTATGAAAATTATAAGGGCTTCTAAGCGCTAATGCTATGACTTTTTGGATAATGCTGATGCAATGAGAACTAGTGATAATTAAGGATTGTTTTATACTTCCATGTAGTAAAGAAACACATGGCCATAATAAAAGTTCTATCAACCCTGTGTCATAATAGACCTTCAGGTCTCAGTTTAGTAGATAGAATTTTAGTGAAAATATCCTTACATCGAGTTAGGTTGATATGTTATTGAAAATAGATTAATAAAGGTCTTACTTGTATTCACTATTTACTTGAGCCAACAACATATGAAATGTTGTATGAAATGTAACGACTAGAGGGAGTGGAATTATTACTGTAATATGTATCCCTCTCAAGTGTAAGAAAGAAGAAAGAAAGAAAGAAAATATATTTATTTACCGAAAAAAAAATTATTCTAATAACATAATTATAAATAGTCTAGTATTCGGTAAATAAGGTTAGCAGCTCAGCATTATGCTGGGCTGGAAGTCAAGCCCCCAACACAGCGCTGATTTTCAGTGCTAACCTTCATGCTACATGATACTCTTATGTTATACTGACAAAGCGAGACAATTAAATTAGTATTTTGAAGAAATTAAGATGTGAAAAAATCTAAAATAATCACAATTACGTCTACACTAAGCCACTGAGATTATTATAACATCAGAATTGCGACAGGCACTAAGTACCGACACAGATTATGCCGCTTCCACATTTCAAAATCCCACTTTGCACTTACCACCCTTGAGGTAATTTATCTTTCTTAAAATATTTTACGCAGATAAAGGAACGAATAATGTTATAAATATATATATATATATATATATATACAAAAATAATAAGTCACCAAAAATAGGAACAAATAAAAATAATAATAAAGTTACAGTTTAAATGTTTAAATGTGTGTACCCTTAGCTAGGGATATCATTCTTTTGCTGTTCCAGTAGAATCTTTTTATACCTATATCTAAATGATGTTACTGATTTCAAGTCTCTGAGGGGTGGCGGTATATTGTTCCAGCACAAGGTAGCAGCATATTTGAAACAGCCCCTAAATGCGGTTGTTCTGTGCTTAGCTGTCAACAAGGGCCTGGTGGAAGACCGACAAATATTTTGCTGTGATCTAGTTTGTCTCCATTCTAACTTGTCATATAGATATTTAGGTTTTTGTGTGGCAATAACTCCAAACAATAAACAAGATAGGTGTAATTTTCTTCTTGCTGCCATCTTAAGGACATTATTACTATTTAAAACTGGGCTAATGTGGCTTCTCTTAGGAATTTGATAGCAATAGCGTGCACAAGCATTTTGTAATCGCTGTATTAAGTGTTCTGTCCTTGAAAGTAAACATGGGCCATAAACTGTATCACAGTAATTAAGTCTAGAAAGTACTATGCTTTCTACCAATAATTTTCTTACTTCCACACTTATATAGTCACGAATTGCATACAATATTTTTAGTCTGTAAAAACAATTTTTCAATACATTATTGATGTGGGTTTCAAACCGCATTTCAGAATCAATAGTAAGACCAAGGCTGCAGCCAATGTTGACCAATTCTATTGCCTGTCCTTTTATTTCAATTATAGGACTCGCTTCTTTTATTGTTTTGATTTGAAGGCGACTTCCAAGCACCATGAATTTAGATTTAGATGGATTTAGTACAAGGGAATTGAGCTCAGACCAAGTGACCACTCTTTCAAGATCGCTATTAATGTCTGCCACTGCTTTTGATATGTCCTTTATGCCAAAAGATCTGTACAATTGTATGTCATCTGCATATATGTGAAATTTACTATGCTTTATACAGTCAGCAATATCTGAACTATACAGAATAAACAATAATGGTCCCAAAATTGATCCTTGGGGTACTCCTCTTTCTAGGACAGAAGGACTCGATGTAGAAGATGTTCCATCACTTTTGTTTATTTGAACCTGTTGCTTTCTGTTAGATAGATAGCTGTTGAACCACTGGATGGCATCTATTGTAAAACCGTAATAGGCCAGCTTGGATAACAATATTGATTTATTTATAGCATCAAACGCCCGAGAGTAATCCAATAGTACAAGTATTGACCCCTGGCCTTGATCACGAGCCTCAGTTAAATTTCCCACCACATCACATAATGCTGTGGCAGTACCATGTCCCTTTCTAAAACCTGACTGTAAATGAGGTAATATATTGTTTGCTTCCAAGTATTCAGTTACCTGCATGTACACTACCCGCTCTAATACCTTAGAAAGACAAGGCAGTACACTCACTGGTCGAAGATCCTTATAATGTAGAGGATTATTTCTCTTGGGTATAGGTCGAACAACAGCCTGCCGCCACAACTCTGGGAATGTATTTGATAATATTGATTTGTTTATTATTTCTGTTATTGTAAAAAGGGAATTGGGCAAAGTCAAATTTATCATCTCAATGCTAATCCCATCCACACCCAGAGCATTTGATTTTAGTGAATTTATTATTTTGAGCACTTTATCCTGGGTTACTGGTTGAATAGAAAATTTAGCATCACTGTGTCTGTGGAATTCAAAATATGTCAAACGCTGGATACTCACACCATCATTACCAGGTACATCTAAAAATGCCTTATTTATTGCTTCTGGATCATATAAGTGGGCTGGCAACATATTTTCTTTGTGCGTCAGTAGGATGTTTGATTTCAAATTTTTCCATAGAACCTTAGAGCTCGTTGTATTGTTAATATGTTGCGTAAAGAAAGCCCTCTTCTCATTTAATAAGGCAGAGTAACATTGGTGCTTAAGGTCCAAATAATACTGTTTATGAGCTTCGAGCCTGGTTTTGTGATACCTTTGCCTAGCTTTGTCTCTCATTTTGAACATCAGTTTTATAGTGTCAGTGATCCAAGGTGTTTGATGGGTTTTAAATACTTTAGTTTTTATTGGTGCATGCAAGTCAAACAACTGTATAAAATATGATGTTATCTTATTTACCATAGTGTTGACATCAGCTGATTCACATATTTCTTTCCAAGGCAAGCTTTCAAGATCACTGTCAAAATACTCTGTGATTATGTCTCGCAGTGGACGATAAGTTATAAGTCTGGGTTTAGGCTTTGCCTTTTTTATAATTGTTTGACATGTGATGAAAGAATGATTGTTGAGCTCACTTATATGATCTACTTCAATTTCTTGGCAAATTGTATCAGTGCATATCACATCTATAAGTGAGCAGCTATGCTGTGTGTAGTGTGTAGGTGTCTCCACAATTTGGCTTAAATTCATGCAGCACAAAAAGTCATTAAATTTTTTCGAATACAAATTATTACTGTCTAATAAGTTGACATTGAAATCACCTAATAAAACAATGTTATCATAAGGTGCCAGGGCTGTCATGGTGTCAGTAATTCCATTGAGAAATCTTTCAAGATTTAGCCAAGGTGGTCGGTAGGCAGTACCTATTAAAAGAATTTTGCCATTTAACTTAAGAGACATCCAAAGTTCTTCAACATCTGTATGTTCTGGGTGTGTTATAGTCCTTACATGTAAACTGGATTTAATGTAGAATGCAACCCCTCCTCCCCTGCCTCCTCGGATGGTGTTAGGACGAGGCACATGTCTGAGCTTGTAACCTGGGACAATGGGTGCTTTACATTCCTCATCAGGACGCAGCCAGGTCTCATTTATTGCCATCACGTCTACTGAATGTTTGCTCATAGCAATTAAAAATTCATCATGATTTGTTCCCAGTGAGCCTGCATTCAATAAGCCGAACTTTAACAATTTATTGTTGTTCATTTGTATTTATTATATATATGATAGTATGTAAAAAATAAATAATAAAAAACGAAATGTGAAAAATATATGTAAAATATATATAACGATAATGAATGCAGGACTTAACATTAAAATTGTAATCAAAATATTTTACTTTATGGAGTTGGTTATAAGTGTATATATTATATGTTTTATTGTCCATAAATTTTAATTTAAGATACTGTATCCTACATATATTTGATACTAGATGCAACATGCTATGTGAAACTATTTTATATACCATATAGATAAATGTACTATATACATTTAAGTGTTCTAATGTACTACGATGTAAGGAATGTCTCTCTGGCTCACTAAATTAAATTGATGAGATATTCGACCTGGACGACCTCTTTAGTATCTTGTAAACCGCAAGAATGAGTTACGAAGCCGGGGTGGCTTAAATTAGCTGTCAGTAAACGAAATTATTTGTTTGTGTACAACGAATGTTTTAGCACGACAGGGAAAGACAACGATGTAATAAAATATCTCCGTGGAATAGCGGTATTTTATATGTGCGTGCGTCTCCGTAACATATTTGCACACACGGTAACTGTTTAATTTTATTTAAAAGAATTATATATTCAAGCTGCAGACAAAATCGCTTAAAGTTCATATTTGAAATACTCATAACTATCAGGACACGGAATAAGAAACGTAAGGTTATATGTATAAGGATTTGAATCCGCCATTCCACTTGCTTTGATGAGAAATTTTTCCTAGCACAAGCTTAAGCTAAGTTGAAATGAAAATAAATAATTTACAAAATTTGCTAATAAGTTTGATTGCGAAAAATCTGTGAAAGGACTACACACTAATAAGTGTACGTCACGAAAATTATTCGACGTATTTTCGCATAGATATCCTACATATTTTTCTTTGTTTATCTTTCATCATTACTTAAAATAAGGCAACTGAAAAAAATACTTTGCGCTCTAATTGTGTTCAACTCTTATGGCTTTTGATGTCAGCACATCTAGGCGATACAGCTTCTCTCTGCGGTGTCATCTGTGCAATCGTAAGTTGGAATTTAATATTAGTATTCTAATCTAAAAAATGCATTGACAACGATCGCATGCGATTCAAACCACGAAATAGGTTTTTTTTGTTGTCAAAATTTGCCTTGATTCTTACTTTTTAACTAAAACTTGCTGTAAACACAAAAAAAGTGCTAAAACGTTACAACATTATTTTTCTCTAATGGAAATTGATTTTAAAGAAGCACAGCAACGGATTTTAAAAATTATTTTATCAAGTGGTTCCACGGTTATTCAGAATTTTTGCGACTTAAAGTCGGTTTTTTTAGTTTACTGTGTTTTAATTACCGTCGTTACATGTCTGACATTTTAATGTTGTAAAATTTATAATGCTGACTGTACTGTGTTTACGATATTTGTTTTTTCATAAATTAGTTTGATTGATTTAGATATCGCAAAATGGGCATATACCGCATATGTTTAAATACAGCAGATCCTTTGCCTCAAAATGTATACATGAATTTTATTTATTTAAGCATTTCCCTCTAAAGATGTCTGCTCGATATTGAAAAACCGATTGCTGAAACTAATACAAAATCGATGAAGGATTATATTTCAGTTAACTGCGTCAAATCCAATGTTTCAGATCTGAACGTCCTATCTTTATAAATTAACGCGTTACGAATTTTGTCTCTGATGTACAATTGGATATATTGAAATACGACAAAAACGATAATTCTATTTCAGATATTGATCTTTGATCTTTCAATTAAGTCCCAATTCACAGTCTCCTTTTCTCGATAAATCGTCGTTTGCAATAATTGGCACTTCAAAAGAACAGTCCTTGTTTGGTAATATCGTAAATTGTTTCATAAAAGCAATGTCAAGGTAACCGTTAAGTTCGGATATAATATTTTTTTTTATTTTCATATGGAAAAAGACCGAACGAAAAGATAGATGTTATTCCAGTAATTATAATATTACTAGCTGTCCGTGTTATAATATTACTGTCTGTGTTATAATATTACCCGCGGCTTAGTCCGGGTGGAATGAAATAAAAAGTGATAATCACCTCGCAGAATTTATAAAAGCCTATAATCGTATTTTTTATAAAAATTGGGCAAGGTGGCACCAACTCAAGTGGAAATTATTATATTCGCCAGGCATTATGATAAATGCCACCTTATTATAAATTTGACATCGGCATACTTCCCTACATTAAAAAATAACAAAGTTATAATTAAATACGTTAGTAACACTTAATCCATATGTTATTCGATTTATACGTTCCTAAAAAACAGTCTTTTGTTTTTTATCAGCCAGATTTTTTATTTTCATCCCCTTCAAAACGTCTAATTAATTCTAAACGGTGCACACTCATCAAGGACTTTATCTTATGACACTTTTTAATTATATTTACTTTTATGACTACTTTTCAAAACGATTTCTTAAACTATTTATTTTAAAAAGCTTGACAAAACTATCTTAATTAGACAGGCAGTAGTTTTTTTTTATAACAGAAGGGGGCAAACGAGCGTCGGGAACACCCAGGTGATCAACGACGCCCATGGACACCCGCAACACCAGAGGAACTGCAGATGCGTTGCCGGCCTTTTATAAAAAGAAAGGCTCGCTTCTTGAAGGACCCCAAGTCGTACTGGTTTGGAAATACCGCCAAGGACAGATCATTCCACAACGCGGCTGTGCGTGGCAGGAAATGTCGAGAGAACTGCACTGTTGAGGAATGCCAGCCATCCAGATGGTGTGGATGGTACCTGGCGGTCTGTCGTGTCGTACGATGACGAAACTCGGCGGCAGGAATCGTTCCAAACAGTTCTTCGCAACACTCCCCGTGGTACATACGGTAAAAAATGCAGAGGGAGCTGACGTCCCTCCGCAAGGCCAGAGTATCAAGCCGATCGGTAAGAGCTCGGTCGTTGACGATTCGAGTCGCTCTCCGTTGTATGCGGTCGAAGCTGGTATTGGGGTGCTCCCGCCCAGAGATGCGAGCAGTATTCCATGTGGGGCCGAACTTGCGCCTTGTATAGCTGAAGGCGGTGGCCCGGCTGGAAATACTGCTTCGCTCTACTGAGTACACCCAGCTTTTTAGAGGCCAATTTGGCCTTGTCTTCCAAGTGACCACGAAACTGAACGTCACTCGATATGTCAACGCCGAGAATACCGATGCTGGCTGTGGCAACCAGAAGAGTGCCCTCAAAACATACATTCGCGACAAAGGGTTCTTTTTTAGCGGTAATGGCGCAGACTTGTGTCTTTTTGGGATTGAAATCAACAAGATTTTGTCGACCCCAATCCGAGACTTCACCTACTAGGATCTCCATTTCAGACACAAGTTTGGTCCGGTTCTCAGCGGCAGTAGCCCGAGAAACGTTAGGGCGGGCCGTGTACAGTGCATCACACGTGCTACATCTGCATAACAATGGATGTTTGTTTGTTGATGAGTTTTAAGACCATATAAATATTACTACTGGTAAAAAATAATTTCGTTCTTCTACATGACTTCTTAATCTTATCTTTATCTTTATAAACACGGAAACAAAAAAAATGTTTTTAAAAACAAAAATTCAGCGAGGACAATGAGATACGAATGTGTGCGAAGCGGGGGGCAACACTAGTTTAAATATACTATACTAATATACTATATAAATATTTCGTTTAATGATTTAATAACGTTTTCTGAGGTCGTTTTGATGACTAACAATCACCACTAGCTTTGTTTTTTCTAGTCTGATAAAACAAGCTCTTGGTACAAGTTTAGTCTCCGCGGCGCTGACTGTACGAATAAAAATTATATTAAAAAATATTAAGTCACAAATAAAATCACAAGTTCAACCCATTAATAGTTTTCCTTATCTTTGATACAGGAAATATATGTCATTATATCCATTAAGCAGGTAGCCTAAAATTAAAAAACTTTATTTATTTCGATAACAACCTTCCTAATTAAACCATTTCATAAAGACCATTTGATATTTCTCTCTTAAGTTTGCAAAGTTAAAGCAATTAATTTTATTGTAGATTGTGGCAGTGCTTATTACCTTAAGATATTATTTTCTAAATTTAGACTTATACGCTAAATTTATTTTTTTGATTCATTAGTCTGGGTGTAATTATCTATTTAAGTATGTATTAACAAAAGAAAAGTAGTATATGTAGTATATCAGTTATCTGGTTGCAATAGCACAAGCTCTGCTTAGTTTGTGATCAGATGGCCGTGTGTGAATATGTCCTAGAATATAAAAAAAAGAAAAGACGCACTGAATATATGTATTTTTATCGATTATATTTTGTTTATAGGTTATACTGGCAGTAGAATCGCCTGATATCTGTTCAGACGAAATCGGACTACCACCCCTGGTAGTTATAGATAGAGACGAAGAGTCACCTCACGATAATCTGGTTATACTAAATACAACGATATCTAAGAACTGTCGATACGAAATGATAAACCGCTGGCCCGCCGATCAGACTTGGCTATATACAAACGAAAACGGACTACACACAAATGCTATAGACAGAGAGCATCCGTCAATAGCATTAATGGCTTTATCACAGATACAAGTTGAGCTAACTCTGGTTTGTGATACAGACGAAACGAGAAGAAATAAACGGTCGCTAAGGGAAACAGCGACGCCAACATCACTGGGGCCTTATGATTATGGTTCCTATAAATGGATTCTAACAGACACCATTTTGTATAACGCCAGACGCAGCTTAGTGAACCTAATTGTCAATGACATCAATGACAACGACCCTGTATTTATATTAAAGGAAAATGAACCAATAGCACTTGGATATCCACAACTAGATTTAGAAGAGATTGTTTCTCCGCGCGCTTTAGCGGAGCTTACGGTAGGCATTTTTGTTTTTTTAAATATTAATGCCTTTAAGCACCTCTTAACATTAAGAAGTTAAATAATTAGAGAAACTATAAGAATAAGTCGTAACGTTAACATAATGAAATCATTGTATTTAATTGTAAAACTACATGTATGCCCGTGAGAAAAAATTAAAATATTTTCATGCATGATATACAACTATTTACAGTTTTTGTGTTCCTCCAAATAAATTACATATATAACCTTTATGTTTATTGTAGAGATTATTTAATGGATTCTTTCATTACAAATTCAATTCTTACAAAATCTGGTTCCTTCCAAGTATGAATCGTTAAGAATTATTTTATGAGAAACAACATTTTAACGAGCTACTGACCAGGATCTGTGAGAGCAGCACTTAACATATATTCCAGTCTATTTTATGTCCGGTACATAACTTAGCTCAAATCCTATATTTATGACATTTAAGCATTACGTACTAAAGTGGTAGACAATTTTTTTTTTAATCTAACATGATCAACAAATTAATGAAAATATAAAAAGGATATAAATTTAGTAGTAAATCTAATATTAATAAAATACGATACCCTGGTGCCCGAGTCATTCCGGAATATCGAAAAAGAAGACGAAATCTCCAAACAATATGCAGTATTTTATTATACACTGCACCTTAAGCTTTAGAATTGCCTTAAGCTGCAATGGGCCGGACCCATCCCCTTCCGCTACTCTTCTTAACCTCATACTAACACCTATCCACTTCCGCTACACTTATCGACCTCATAATGACACTCATTACCTTCCACTGCTCTTCTCGACCTTATAGTGTCACCCATTTCCTTCCGCTACACTGTTCGACCTCATAGTGACATCCGTCCCCTTCCGCTATTCGTCTCAGCCTCATATAGCAATCCCCTTCTGTTAGTCTTCTCGACCTCATAGTGACCTGCCCATCGCCTTTCGCTACTTCTCTCGACTTCATAGTGATTTACCCATATAAAACATTTAAGTTGACGGAAAAGCGGATAGTAAAATAATAGAAAATGGTTTAAACTATCTTATCCGGTTTTATGATAATTATGCTAACAAAAATGTCATCAGTTTCTTTTAATAAAACTGTAAGAGGAACAACGGCATTAATTTTTATTAATTCAAATATTTGGTCCGGCGACACGTTTGTTCAGTATTTTATGATCACGTCCCGCCCGGCGAGTTACATTATATGACATCACACCGAGCATAACACGCGAATTATTATTTGATTTCTTTTTAAAATATTTCGTATAATACCTTAGCACCGACATAAACTTTACTTGTTTAGTTTCTTTTCTAAAGGTATATTTTTGTTGGGACTTCCTTAAAGGCGACAGCGTATGAAATATTTAAACCTTACATACAGCGTGTGGCTGACACCTTTGGTAAGAATCATGCAACACAATGGAATGTCCGACACAAATGCTTAGTCATGGGGTTTGAGGTCGAAACCTGACGTGCCAGTACCAGTTTATGTGTCTAATGTAATTAAATAATAACTGAATAAATATACAACGATACAACTTTTTCCCAGAATATTGTGCAATTGAGTAAAAATCCTTAACAACTTTTCGCTCTCAACTAATCCAGATAATAAAATGAATCAGTCATTACGATCAGTCTTTTGTATATAGAATAGAAAGAGTACATTAATTTAGCTACTTTAAATTAAACTTAAGGAAAATATTAAGCAATTGCAAAATTTTAAACATTAAGGACTATTTCTTACTGATTTTGGTGCATGGCCTCTACAAATGGACATTTGACCAAAAAACTGCACTTGCATCTACGCGCGGCTAGTTCAACAAACATGGGGAAACGCAATTTATTTTTTGATACTTTTACAGGCGACTGATGCAGATATAGGGGAGAATGCGGCGTTAGTATACTGGAGCTCAGAGCCAGCACTGGCGGTGTCCCCGAGCACCGGCCGGGTACACGTTCGCAACAGTTCGCTGCTGCAGCGTGGCGCCCGGCTCACGGTCCACGCCACCGACCGCAACGGACTAGACGGACGCACTGGATCTATTGACCTTGTGGTAATAACCTCTGTCAACATTTATATAAATATCAAGTTATTCAGGACTCAGGATAAATTGTGATCGTCAACAACCCAACGGAATCAAAAGTATGTGTGAAGTTTGATAAAGCACAAACTATGCGTGTACAAAATGACGAGAAAGGCTACGCACATGCCAACTCAGGTCTCGTGTTATTGTGCACTAGCAATAAATTTGACCGACAATTAAATAGAACTAGATATTTGATTCGAACTTTATTACTAGTAGTGTAGTAGTGTTCACTATTTTGAACCTTGTTGTCATATCAAATAAGTATAATCTTATACACGGTTGTCTTCTCAGTGCGTTAGTTTAATAATGTCTACGATTTAATAAAGTAATGAATTTAAAAACTGACGAAGGTTTTCTTACCCCGACTGTAGGTAGCGTACAAAGATACAAAACAAAGAAGCCACCCACTTCTGCTTACATTTTCTGGTAGAATAGAAATTTTTAAATCGAATGCACTGTCGGTTACACACGGTAAATCCACATAATAAACCAATCGACAAGCTCTTGCAGGTCGAACAAATATTGACTTTGACACGGATTTAAACTTAAGGTCCGTTATTCAATGAATCCGCGAGGAGTCATGACACCCAATCGGTTAGGTTATCCAAAACTGAATTCGAGTCCCTAATCATCTCCGTCAACCTGCTGTTTCTAGCGTCTTAAGTATAACTCGAACTAAGTTTGTTACAAGATGTTTCTTTAGAATAGCTAAAAAAACTACCGCCCTGGCAAATGATTAAGAATAGAATCTTTTTATGCCAAAATAAATTTTTTACTTTATTTCAATTTAATTTAAAATACTTCTTGAACACCTGTTAATCTTCTGAAGAATACATGGGGAGAATTCATAACTCGGGGAAACATCTAACATTGTACTCTTTAGTCACACAACTTATTACCATACGGTATCATAATGATATTGCATTAAACCTGTCTTACAAGTTTTATTCTAGATGTGCCATCGTTCTTGTTATCGCATCCTGCTTATCTCAATAAAAATCATTAAATCGCTTTACTGTTACATCGAGGCAGAAACACAACGAAAACAAGGACGTGTGCCAGTATCGATACGTCGAATCGATATGTTTTTCTCTTCGGCAGTAGTTTTTAGGTTACAAAATTTATGGTGATGTGCTTATTACAAAACAACATACAATTAAGTTTAATAAGTTAAAGTTTGATCGTCTCCGCGGCATGAGGGTTCCGATCCGAATTTTAATATCCTCTAAAAACATAGAGGATATTAAAATTAGTGCCTTGTTTTGGTGGCATATTATTTTATGTTTTATAGGATATTTTATCACGTATAACCCAATTGAATGGATAATGTATCCTATACAATAACTTGAAACGTATTATAAGAAAAAATGGCACAACAAGTATTGACCAAATTACCCGAGGCGACAAGCTTACGAGCTACGCATTTATAACAAAGCATTATGAAACTCATTTGCTTAGCTGTACCATTTCAATTTGAAGGTCTGATATAAAAATAATACAGAATCCTAATATCGAACCGCTTTTAATTTTGAGCGCGGATAACTTCGCTTATAACAAGTTGAGTCCCGCATTCCACTCGTGCCATGGAGAAACTGATATTCTGTCGTTCGATACGACCTTTTTATATTTTCTTCGCTTTATACGACACATTAGACCTTAACCACTTGAAAAACAGATTGACTTCTTTTACTAATATACACCACAAAAATAAACTCACACATCGTCACACATAGAAAGATAGCGTAATCGAGCGAAAACACAATCAAAAACTTGAAACTATCGATTTAAAGTAACAATCACAAGCTAATGAGTAATTAGACAAGTTGTCTGAATGAGGTTTCCCCTTTAATTATAATGACATATAAATTGACACACCATTTGCAATATTAATTAATGAATTGGCGAATAATAAGCGAGATAGGTGTGCTAGGATCTCGCTAAATGGATATCCGTAATCTCGGCCTACCCCTTCTGTGATACGGGTGTGGTTTTTATTTATTAATATATTTCCTGTTTGTCTTTGACTTAAAAAAAATCAAGTACAATATAGATATGTATACTCGTAATATAATTCATATAAACTCATATAGTATATAAGCACTGCAAAATAAATATAATAAGACATTGGATATTTGCTATGCATATTTAAAATGTCTGTATGTTTTTTCCTAAAATATTTAACAACATTGTTTTAAAAATAAAAATCAATAGATCAGATCAAAACAATTTGGCATTGTCTGTTGGTTGATTGTCATTTCCGCGAATCGTTCTTCTTACGAGCATATAAATGACGTAAGACAATAAATCAAATAACAATTGGGAACTATCTATGTTTGACTATGAAACATGAAAGTACTTTGAAGCTTTCCTTATGAACTTAAACAGAACACAGTCGAGGATCCATTCCCACACTATTTTTCTTACAATAAATTTTAATATTATTTTTTAATTTTTTAATCAAGGGAGAGAAACGGAACAAATTAATTTTAAAAGTGTTAGTAGGGGACGTCCAAGGAGAATTTATATCGATCAGAGTAACATACTAAAGGAGGGCGAAATAAGGAGTAGTAGTAGGATGTGGGATTTGCCCTTAGTAGAAACACAGTATGAGCGTCATTTATTCGCGCCTAGACCTCCTATATCTTTGTAGATTACTTCAAGCATGATCGAAAAGGGCGCGGTGCTCTTCCATTTTTTTTTGCCAAAATGGCTATTAATAATCACATAGATTTTAAATTAAATTACTTAAAATTTAGTTATAAACTGTTAAATAAACTAATTTATACGGAATATGCCGGAAGGTCATGACACGAGTGATCGACGATTATAGCTTCATAATAAATGAATTCTTATATAATTTATATATAGATAACATTCTGTTCATATAAAGAGAACTAGGACTATAAAAAAATAATAACTTTAATATCATACGACATGATCCGACCTAAAAACCTCGAAAGCAAAATACTCTTTTAAAATTAACTTGAAGCCACAATTTCTGTCAATGAAGAAGTTGACCTTATCCGCTTATCCGTATGTATTTATTTTACTGCAAATTTATTGATGTTTTACCACCCATGTTGTTTTCCTTTTGAACATTGATTGTAACATCAGCAGTAAATCATATCCAAATAAATATCATATGAGTAAAAATAAATGATAGCGAATACAACTTCTGATCTGATACTTGAATAATATATACTCTTATACACCAAAAGAGGCGTACGATGCTTACATCATCAATGTTAAAGAATTCCCTGGATGTCTTACTTCAACACGTCTTATCGTCAACTTACACTATAAGCTTTTTTCGCTTATATATACTTGTTACTTTTTTTGTTATTAAACTTTATACTTTGCTAAATACCCGGCTCAAAGTTCTCAGAACAATTTCTCATATAGCTAAAGTAGATAAAATAAATAAAAAATAAAATATCCGCTCACGCCCGTAACCCAGAGGGGTAGGCAGAGATCATGGATTTCCATTTGGCGCGATCCTGGCACACCTCTCTCGCTTCTTCCACATTCATACATCTACGCATGCATGCTCGTCGGTTATGGGTGCTCCTTATATCGCCCTTTTTTAGTAAGTCATTAATCTGATCGATATAAGTTCTCCTAGGGCGTCCCCTACCAACACTGCCACTCACTTTTGCAACATAAATTTGTTTTGTTATTCTCTCTTCATTCATCCTTTCAACATGCCCGAACCACCGAAGCATACCTTTCTCAATTCTAGTCACAACATCCACTTTTAAGCCACACTTTTCCCTTATAACGCTATTTTTAACCCTATCATTCAAAGTCACGCCTAACATACTTCTTAAGGATCGCATCTCAACGGGATTAACTCTACTAGCATGCTTTTCCTGCCAAACCCAGCTCTCACTTCCATACATTAAAGTGGGGACTAGTACAGTATTGTGTATTGCCAGACGAGCCTTCATAGACACATTCTGACTCCTCACTACTGTACCTATAGCCCCATTCATTTTATTTCCCGCACTCACTCGTCGTTCAAAATCTTTAACATGCCTACCATCTCTACTAAACATACACCCCAAATACACGAACTCTTCCACCTGTTCCACTACATTTCCGTTAACCTTTATTTCAATTACTGTCTTACTTTGTTCTCTTTCAAACACCATTACTTTCGTCTTATCCACATTCATCTTCATACCTTTACCATCTAGTGAATCATTCACTACATTCAGCATAAGTTGTAAGTCCTCCGCTGATGATGCAAACACAACCTGGTCATCAGCGTACAAGAGACATTTTACAACTAACTCACCCATTCTTAATCCACAATCTACGTCTTTCAAAGATTTCAAACAATCATCCATAAAGAGATTGAACAGCCACGGGGATGCTACACAGCCCTGTCTTACACCTTTATTGATGCTAAGCCAGTCTGAGTAGGCCCCGTTTATCCTAACACAAGCAGTAGAATCTTTATAAAGAGACTTTAACGCTTGTATTAGATCACTGTTCAATCCAAACTCAACCAAGGTTGACCACAGATCATCTCTTTTAACTTTATCATAGGCCTTTTCTAGATCTACGAAGGCGCAGAAAACCTTTTGGTTTAGAGCCAAAAACTTTTCTATGATCATACGTAAAGAAAAGATCTGATCCATGCAACCCATTCCTTTCCTAAAACCAGCTTGCACATCCCACATTCTTTCTTCTGTTTCTTTCATGACTCTTTCAATCAGTACTTTAGCATACAGTTTTCCCACAATGCTGAGAAGGCTGATTCCTCGGTAATTCTTACAGTCATGCTGTGAACCTTTCCCTTTATACAAAGGGACTATAACGGCTTTACACCAATCTTCCGGTACTAGGCCATGTCTCCAACATATATTGAAAAAGACCCACAGCAGGCTTGCAACTAGACCTTCACCAGCTCTCAGCATTTCAAGAGAAATCCTGTCATACCCGGGTGCTTTACCCAATTTCATTCTTTTCATCGCAATTACAATCTCATTCAAATTTATCTCACTTTCCAACTCCTTTTCTTCATGAGTATATGCCGAGTTTGATGCTGATGCCTCCTCACATTCAAACAAACTTTCAAAATATCCCTTCCATCTCTTCAGAATTGCTACTTCATCATTCAGAAGGTCCCCATTCGCATCACGAACAACATTCATTCTCGATTGTACTGACCTGCCTCTGGCATTTTTGACGTATTTCCAAAACATTTTCACGTTTGCGTGAAAATCGTCAGACAATCTTTTTCATCCCTCTCCTTCCTTTCTTGCTTTTTTCTATTTACTATCTCTTTCACTCTCTTCCTCAAACAACGGAATCGTGACTCAATCCTTTCGATATCCTCATTCATACAGTCTGATTGCCTGGCTTTAGCTGCCAGTAAATCGAGCCATGCTTTCTTCTTCGCATTCACTTCTATTCGAACTTCATTATCCCACCACACTGTGTTGGCTTTCCTTGCTTCCTTCCTCTTGCTTATTCCACATACTTCGGTGGCAGCTTCCACTATTCCATTCTTTATTCTTCCCCAAACTTTCCCAACGTTCATTTCTTTCAAATTCCTTTCATTCAACTCACAAAATTTTTCTTCCAAGCACCGTAAATATTTTTCTTTCACACAATCATCTTGCAACAGTTCTACTTTAATACGTTCTACCGGGGTAGTAAATGCAGGTGTTCGGTGGCGCCAACGCTTGAACAAACCCTTTACCCGGGGTATCACCAGATAATGGTCAGTTCCAACGGTGGAACCCCGATAAGGCCTCGTATTTACTACCGCGCTTTTCAGTCTTTCATCCACAAATACAAAATCAATTATGCTTCTGTCTTGCCCTCTTTCCCATGTATACATATGAATCTTCTTGTGGCAAAACAAGGTATTTGCCACAACAAGATTCTTTTCCAGACACACTGCGAGAAGACTTTCGCCATTCTCATTGACACATTCATCACCATACGCTCCCAGTGCACTTTCATATCCTGCCCTTTTTACACCAACCCTTCCATTAAAATCTCCTAACATAATTATCCTTTCATTTGTCCTACTATTCTCTAACGTTTCTCTTACACTCTCCCAAAACTCCTCTCGGATATTAGTGGGGTTTGACATGTCTGGGGCATAAACTCCCACAACAAACAGTCTATGTAACCCCACTTTTAGCCGGAGCCAGAGGAGTCGTGGATTAACGCACTCAAAATCTTTCACAAATTTACTCATCCTTTCAGAAATAATAATCCCTACACCTTGACACGCTCTCTCGCACTCGTCAACACCTGACCAGTACGAGGTAAGCGTGCCATGTGTTGTAATACCCTTTCCCTTTCTCTTCGTCTCACTTACACACAACACGTCTACACCCCTGGCAATCACTAACTCACAAACTTCATCAATTTTTACACTCATTCCTCCACAAACATTCAGGGTGACCAAACGGGCCTCCGCAATCCACATATCGCCTCTCCGGGAGACGGAGCGTGACGGGTGGCGAGCCGCGTCGCCGACTTGTCTCCCGGAGTCCATATAATCTTATAAATAACTTAAATAATTCTATACATTAATATAAAACTATCTAAAACTATAAAATTTTAAAAACACGTGCACTTTATTAAAGTTTTTTTTTCCGACTCGCCGTTACTCGCGCTAGTATGTATCGCTGACCGGCATTCATTTCTTTTGCGTTCGTTTTTCGCCTCCTAAAGTAGATGTAGGTAAATTAAGATAGCAAACGCTTTACGTGTTTGACAGATATTATTAGATCCCAAGCATAGTAAGGAAAGTTTATCGTTATAAGCCGGCGACTGCTTAAACTCAATACTCGTACTAAATTCGCAAAACTTAGAAAAGTTTGATTCTTCTTTTATCTTAAATTGTATTTAATTTCAGGTGCAATTGTTAGACCTCCAGCAAATAGCTGTCGTAACAATTCAGGGTGCATTTTTGGAAGATGAAGAAAATATTCTAGCGAATTTGACCAATGCCCTCGGATATGAAGTTAAAACTTTGAGAACGGTTGTAATGCCAATGGATTCTGATTTGAACGATATTAAAAGTAGGATGGAAAAGGTTGCTGTTATCAGTGCCGGAGCACTTTTACAACTGTTTATTTATGGATTAATAAACCGTGAACCTGTTGAAGTCTCTCAGCTTACCTCGTGAGTAATTTAAATCATAAATTACCTAATTAATGTAAACAATGCCACTAATAATTTTTACCGTTATATATTTCAGTGACATAAATAATATTATGGGTAACATAGCTAGGACGGTATCGTTGGAAGATCATCTGGAAAGTCGTGAGATATGCTCAAGCCTGGCACGTGATACGGGCTTGTTAGCGGCGACAATAGCACTCAGCATTCTACTTTTCATCCTAATCATGGTGTCTGCGGTGTGGTTTTTCCTAAAATGGTAAGACTGTCGTTATTTTTTTTAACCTAGTCGTTTTAATATACGTGTATTACTTATATACTTTTTCATTCACAGGAGAAAAACGTACAATTATAACAATTTTAGTGATCAAAATAGTTTAGCATCGAGGGATCAAATTCAACCCACAGTGAAGGTCGAAGAACCAGCAAAGCCAAGAATCAATATAGATGAATTAAAAAGAAGTGAAAGGAGACTTCAAGATATACTTGATACACCTGAACCATCGATGCAAATAGATAACCAAAGGGAAACTATTGTTAACGTATCGAGTCCCGAGCAACGAATGCCGATTGTAATACAATCAATCGATAAACTAAAGGACGCGGCAGAAGCATCAGATGATGAAGATGAGTTCGGAGAAACTCAGAAACCTAGACGGAAGTCAGTTGTTACTTTTAATGAAAACGTTGAAAAGATTATTCACTTAGAAGACAGTCCAAACGAAGCTGACTATGAAGTCTATAAATTTTAATGTTCTTAATTTCCTATCTTAATATTCCTATTGTTTAATTTATTAAGAAATAAAAATATTATATGCTCATTTAACGATTAACAGTTAAAAACTCTTTAAATTTGAGACGGATCTTTCCTCAAGCCTCCAAAAAATTTAATTTTCTATTTATAAAAACATTCATACCCACTTGAATATCTCATAAGGCATTGTCCTCTTTATGCCCGACCCTAAGATATGATCAGACATGCAAATAAAATTATGTGCTTAACGCTACAGTAGGTGTTTATGGCACCATTGGATTGTTTTGTGTAGTTTTCCATGTTATCCCTTGATTTCGTTAATTTTTTTAATAAAATAAAAAACTGCTCGTATTAATGGCCATCTCTTTCAAAGTTAAATGTGCGTCATGCAATAATAAAAGCACAGCGTTTTAGTAGTATACCACTTTCATAATATTTACTTACTACTTAACACCAACTAATGACAGTAATAATTGAGTAGTTGCATATAAAGCCCGACAACTTCTAAGAAACTTAAATTATAAATGATTCCTTATACTTAAACAATCCTTTATTGCAGTAAAGAAATCCATCCAATCATCAACTTATATTGTTATACTGTTAAATAATGTAATATGACAGTAATCGCATTAATTGTGATAACTTTATCCGCTCCTAAGACATAAAAAACCAAATTTGTCAACGGGTGAGACACACTGATCGTACACTGACCTCAAAATCTTTGATGGTTTTGACATTACCAACATTTCAACGTATCTGTACCAAAGTCTGAATAATCAACCATGATAAATAAAATCATTATATTTTATTAAATTCAATGGCACCTTGTACATACTCATATATTAGTCGTAGTTGTTATTTCCTTAATACCCACATTCTGTTCCTTCTTCTCCCACAATATTCCACCCATCGTCTTACCTTCGCTTTCCTTCTAAAGATAAAGCTTTTTATCAGAGTTTCCGTCGCCTGTATCCGAATAAGTGATTCATCTGTTAGCACCCACAAACGGCAGCAAGGATATTTCAACCTTAATTATAGAAAGAAAAAGAAGATTTTGAAGACTTTAAGCCATAATGTTTTCTGCGCCTTCGTAGATTTAGAAATGTCATATGATAAAGTTAAAATTATTAATCTATGGTTAGCCTTGGTTGCATTTAGATTTAACAGTAATCTAATGCAAGCGTTAAAATCTCTTTATAAAGATTCTACTGCTTGTGTTAGGATTAACGGAGCCTACTCAGACTGGTTTAGCGTCAATAAAGGTTTAAGACAGGGCTGTGTAGCATCCCCGTGGCTGTTCAATCTCTTTATGGATGATTGTTTAAAAGCTTTAAAAGACGAAGAGTGTGGATTAATAATGGGCGAGCACGCTGCAAAATGTCTCTTGTATGGCGATGACCAGGTCGTGTTCGCGTCATCGGCGGAGGACTTACAATTTATGCTGAATGTAATGAATGATTCATTGGAAGGTAAAGGTATGAAGATGAATGTGGACAAAACGAAAGTTACGGTGTTTGAATGAGAACAAAGTCGGCCGGCAAATGTTAACGGCAAAGAGGTTGAACAGGTGGAAGAATTTATGTATTTTGAATTTATGTTTAGTAGATATGATAGGCACGTTAATGTTGAACGACGAGTGAATGTGGGAAATAAAATTAATGGGGCTACAGGTACAGTAGTGTGGAGTCAGAATGTGTCTACGAAGGCTCGTCTGGCAATAGACAATGCTGTAGCAGTCCCCACATTAATGTATGGAAGCGAGAGCTGGGTTTGACAGGAAAAGCATGCTAGTAGTTAATGCCGTTGAAATGCGATCCTTAACAAGTATGTAAGACGTGACACTGAATGATCGGATTAAAAATAGCATTATAAGGGAAGAGTGTGGCTTAAAAGTGGATGTTTTGACTAGAATTGAGAAAGGTATGCTTCGGTGGTTCGGGCATGTAGAAAGGATGAATGAAGAGAGAGTATGTTGCAAAAGAGAGTAGCAGCGTTGGCAGGGGACGCCCAAGGAGAATTTATATCGACCAGATTAGTGACATACTAAAGAAGGGCGATATAAGGATTACCCGTAATTGACGAGCATATATTATATGTGTATGCGAGAGAGGTATGCCAAATGGAAATCCATTATCTCTGCCTCCCCTCTGGGTTACGGGAGTGAGTGCTTATCTATTTATTTATTCATAAAAAGAAGATAGATGTAGATAAGGACAAGGAGACATTATCCGACATTGAAAATAGAGTATACTCGGGTAAAGGTTGGTAAGCCTAAAACGTCACTTACCAAGCAACACGCAGAGGTATTAAATATCACATCACACTATTACTCTGATCATCATGATGAACGGCTACCGGTGCTGCGCGACTGTATTTATATATTTTAACGATGCTCGATACATGTCGAGGTTTTCATGCTGCCATAAATATACTTAACGACGTAGTTATTTTTATTCCTTACAACAATGACGTTTTAATATAAAAGTAGCAGATTTTTAGCGGTAGAAAAGTGAAGACTCGAAAGGGTCCTTATTAGAACCTTTTTTTCTACAGCTTACGCCATTTGCATTGCATTTGCATCTTCTTTGTTATTATTTTAATTAATGAATGTTACTGTTACCGGTGTCACTGATTTTGAGCACTTTTGACCGTTGATTTTGTATGCGTATACGTAATGTACGAGTTTCTAGTGTAAAAAATATAATTAGATAAGATAGATGATAGATAAGGCCATTATTCACTGACATTTTCACTTAACTATGTAAGTAAATTTATAATATAACGAATCTAAATTAGTAATATATACAACATTTATTTCTCAGCATCCAGTTGTATGTCAGGTTGTCTTTTGACATAGGCCTCCCCTAGTTCTTTACATACTTTCCTGTCACGTGCTAATCCTCTCCCTGCCTGGAATGGAATCTTTATTTGACGTCAAAATATCATTGCCTTACAATAAAAACATGAAATCAAAAAATAAATACACATTCGATCAAATTTTAATCGACTCAGAATCGACTACTAAAATTCATTAATTAAATTCCGTTAAGTGTCAAAGTGAGGGTTAGGTCAGATCAGTAGTACAAATATTAAAGTAACTTAAGACGCGCTCGAATTTATCAACTACTTATTATTTGCTTATTTAAAAAAGTTATCAATTTGGTGATTGAAAACTATATATTTTCATAAATCTAAATTACAAGGCGAATCTGAGACTCACTCGATGGTATAAATCGACAAAGGAAAGCAAATAAAGCTCGTGACATTACACAAGATTATGAAATATACCAGGTAATGTAAACGAACTTATACTGCTGCTTATGCTGCTGAGCTGCGCTCGATATAATAGAAATCCGTAACACGTTTTTTTTTCTTTTGCCTCTTGAATCTTCTTACGTGATAGAGGTCGATAATGTATTTATTACTGGACTACCGGGTTTAATGACACCATTGCCTGCCGTAAAACTATCAAAGTCTCAAAACTGATGAAAGAAGAGCCGAACGGAAGGCAAACGAATTGAATAACAGCGGCATTTTAACGCTCCCAACTAGCTTTCTCATATAAAAGTAATAATACAATGACTAAACTCGTTTAACAGTTAGTTTTTCGGTTGAGCACGTTAATGTATATTAGTGTTGATATTCTGAGCGCGGGAGGCCAGCTATTATCTGATGTATGCCTAAGTTCGGTCAGTGGACAGTACAAGATCGCATCGGCCACGCCTGATTCACTTTTTTTGCTCGAGCCTTCGATTCCATTGTCTTTTGATTGATTACCAAGCAAGTTCATTTAACTTTGAATAAATTGAAATGAATTCTGACATATATGTATAGTTACACAAAAATATTAATAGGTGCTAGAACTTCCTTCCCTTGGTTTTTCTGTACATATTCTGGTAGGGGTTGCTATTAACGTGCTTTGCTAATGTTTTTTCGTTATTCGCGAACTACCAACCAACGCCAACTACCGGATCCAATTGTGAATTTAAACCGTTCCGGGATCTATGTGTTATGGGATTTGTATGTGTTTGAGTATAAAATAATTATTACACCAAATTCTATAATAAATATTTTAAATTGTCTGCATAAGCAAAGCATGATGGAGGCAATAATGTAACAGGAAAATTGAATTTAACAATAACGCAACACTTTAGGAGAACTCCTGTCTAGACACGATAATAAGTGTGGTTGCATGTTCTTGGAGACTTAACTAGGATTAAATTATCTCTGAGACTGGAAGCTCAGTCATCTGGTGTATATTTGTGGTTCTGTGACACTAAAAACAATTAAATTAGGTTACATATGTATTAATCTATGTTAGCTTTCGAGTGAGTTAGCTAAACAACTAGATGTAGTATCATAATCAAATGCTAACTGGCTCTTGATGAACTTGTTGTTTATAGAATTAAGGATACGCCTGTTAGTTTCCAAAGGAAATATATATGTAAATAAGAAATATTTTAATCCACAACAGAACCATCGTAACCGATATTAGTCGTAGAATTGGTAAACTTGAGTGAAAATGGGCAGGACACATTGCTCGTCGAATGAATGGCAGGTAAGATCAAGACTTCTCGAGAATCCTGCCCATCGACCGGAGCGGAAAAGGAAGGTTATAGATGTCCATTTGGTTTGCTAGGTTGTTTCTATGGCATTATTCCTATTGTTACCTATCTGCGCTTCTATGTTATTCGGTTACGGGTGGGTACCTTTATTTATTCATAATATACTTTTAGTATGAATATTTTAATATTAATATTCTTATTTTATTCTCTAGTTCTATATCAAGACATTAATAAATGCAATTTCGTATCAGACTCACGGAAGTTAGATATTTATCCCTTTAGATAATCCAGTATCTTATTTGTAAAACTTTTTATGCTTGTATACTTGGAATTAAGACATTATTGTAAAAGGATTTCCGTTAACGTCCAAGTCATCGTATCGCAAAGAATATAATGACATGACATTCATCAAGAATGCTGTTCTACCATATTACGTACACATCCCACACCTTGTAAGTAAACCTTTGTATCTTAATTATGTTTACCAAAAGAATAACTGTAGGCACTGACAAGCATGATATTTTTTAAACAACTTGAATTTTTATTGTGTAAGTTAAAAACAATTACCGTTAAAGTGCCCGAAACCATCGGGCACTCGTTGCCTGACCTTGACGTGTTGTCTCAACCAAAAAAATACAACAGAAAAAGTGACCGTCGACCATCGACTGTCGACCGACGACCTATCTACCTCGCTTATGATTCAACGCTCATTCACATCTTGAAATGGATTCTTTTAAAGTGACAGCCGAAAAAGATACGAGTCAAGCTCACAATAAGACATTGAACGTGCTCAGTTTGCCGAATCCTGATAATGCAGGTCCTGAATGCATTCCGCGGTACGGCCCCGAAATTGTTTTAGAAAAAACAAGCGCGCCGACATGCGCTTTTTATATACCTTTCCAATTATATTTTTACTAAATATAACTACCACAGTTGTTGGTAGTTATATTCAGTAAAAAAAATAACAAAAGTATACGTTAACGCTATACGGTCTACATCCATTTTTTTAGTAGAAGTACTTGAAGCTCCTCCTATAACGGAGGAGGGAGGGAGGGAAAGGGACGCATGCCGGCTCAGAGGGTCCTGCTAAGCTCCGGGACCGGATGGGGTGCCCAATAAGGTGCGCGCCATCGCCCTGAAGCACCTCGGGTACCGCCTCCGCTGCCTGGTGTGGAAGTAGGGGCTGGTGCTGATAAGGAAGGAGGGTCGACCTGCAAACTCTCCTTCCGGGCACCGGCCGCTAGTGATGCTGGATGAGGTTGGGAAGCTTCTCGAAAGAGGCTTCCCGTCTCACCCAGAATCTGGTGAGGGTAGGGCCGCACCTCTCCGGGAACCAATTCGGGTTTCGGTCGGGGCAATCCACTCTGGCGCCCTGGCCCTAGTGGCGTTCCGTGAACATTTCCGGACGCTGACCCCCCGCCTCGTTGTCGGTGTGGCGGCAGCCCTCTCAAGGCGGTGCGGGAGGACCCACGGGTCCCTCACCTTCCGAGTGACACAGGTGCTTTGCTTCGGGACGTACCTCAGTCGCATCGGGAGAGAGGAGACGGCGTCGTGCCACGGGTGCGGCGACGTCTCCTCTCTGAGGGCACGGCAGGGCCCACTCTACAGGTGTGCCCTGCGTACCCTAATTCGTATCGCTGGCTAAAGGGGAATGGGGATTCCCTGCCGGCACTAACAGCCCACACGCCTAGGGGGGGACTCAGTGGTTTGTCCCCCCCCCCTCCCCTTGGCGCGGAGGCTCCGGCAGCCGAAGCCGGGGCCAGCTTGCGGATGTCGCGGTGAAACACAATAGTGCGCACGTGGCATCCTCAAAAAACAGAAAAGACGCCAGCCTTTTAGTGGGTATGCCTCCCCCTGTCTGGGGGAGAGTCCCACATTAACATCGCACTGGCCCTTCGGGTATGCGTAATCCATTTTCACTGTCAGAAAACAAAAAAAAAGGTGCAGTCGAGTTTTTGAACGAATAAAATAATTAACTTCATTAAGTCAAAGCTACGTATTTATTCTCGTTGCCGATGTCAATGAACCTATTCGCGTGACGTAGGACGAGGTAACGTAGAGAAATTACAAAATTAGTCCTAAATTTCTCCAAGAGTGACTGCGTTCAGAAATCTGAATATCAATGTGATGTTTATTATTAAACCAGATTTTTAGCTTAATATCTTATAAATATTAATAGCGGAATACTTTTCACAATAGAAGCACATATATCTGACCAGTTTCAAGGAATGTGCTTTATTGCCGAATCTGGCGGTGCGCGCGATTTAAAGCTCTAATTTAAATAGACTAGCTTAAGGACGGTCTGCAAAAAATATAAACGAACTTTACGTATTAACCGTTTGGTAAAGGCTTTAATCTATTAAAAACGCTGAAATTTTGGTGAATTGTTCTTATGAAATTTGATAACATTATTAAAATAAAACTAATAAAAAATTTCTTGTTATAAAAATTCACTCTCGCATATAATACAGACTTGATCTTTTTGGGACTGATTAGTCACTGTTAGCCTAGAAGAGCCTTTAACAGATTCACCGGAGTTGAAGCAGCAAAGCGTAGAGAGTGCTTAGCCTTATCCTCTTTGCAGTAACCAAGCTCGAGGGGTCCCTCTAGAGCCTCGGCTCGGGCCGTTACTTTTAGATTGTTACCGGATTGGAAACTATTATCCCGATTAATAAATAGAAGCTAGGGATTGACAACACCAGCGGCGCTGTGGATGCATTGAAGCAACCTAATTCGTATTGGCTTGGAAATATCGTGTATGTCACTAATCAAGTTAGGTTAGGACGTAATATAACTTTTCTAGGTTTTAATATTACTTTTTATTTATTATTTACAAAATTTACTATAGTTTTGTTTTGTTTATAGACGCAATAGTAATTGTTACATCATTTTAATTTTTGATTGAAAAAGGAGCGAAGCATTGTGAACTTGTCGTTTCCGAGATTACTCGCCCAATAGAGTTAATAAAACGGATCGTTGACGTTACAGCCTGTTTCATTTCGGGATAGGAGGCTTTTACAAGAATATCGCGGTGGGGCAGATAAATTAATCATGCATAAGTTATTTATATTAATTAACTTCTGCAAAAAAGCTACATGTATGTGTGTGTTTTTATCCATTGCTTATTTGTAATGAGGGATCTCTGAAGCTAATAAAATGTCTTTGACTTTAAAATCTTACACTACTAGAAACGAAAATTATCCACAAATAACATAGGCCATATCTATGTATGTATATCATTGTTTATAAAATACATAATGATTTCTTACTTACGGTACATAATGAAATTCTTCTGGTCTACGCTGAACACGAACAGAGATAGAACATAACATTTAAATAGTATATCAATATCAGCGTTAACCTTGTAATTTTATGCTGGAATAGGTCTTATTCCATCTTGGTCACATGCCAACTGTTGACAATTCTGTAAATATAATGTTATTCGAGGACATAGGCTAAAGACACCTGGGCATACCTTACATACTGTAGGCACTAAAAATTAAATTTTGAATTCGCACTTGTACAAATCAATTTTAGCAATTTGCAAATCAATGTAGGCCTTGCTTGCTCTTTTCTCGAAGGACCCTAAGTCGTCGTCATTCGTAAGGCAGTACGTACGTGGTAGGAGCAGGAAGTTATTTCCTGCCTCGTGATTTTCTTAATATTACTATTCCTGGCTTTAAAATTATAACAACACAAAGTCAGAAGTAAATTGTGAAAGGTGTATAAATTATAAAGGGAACAAAGTGAAATATAAAGGAAAAACGAACACAGAAAAATACAAAGACTTGCTCGATCAAGTTTTTTACCTTTAGCGTGTTATTTCAAAAAGAGAAAAAATGTTACTTTGGAATTCAATACCTCAAGTTCAAGCTTTATAAATTATCGTCTTCGTAGTTACCTTGAAGGGCACTTTCAAACGCGATAACAAATGTACCAGGGACCTTACTTAGCCTAGCCGCTCATCCGGTTTTGCATGATATTGCTTATTCTTATATTTATGAGACACAATTATTTTTTAATTACATATAACTGAGTATCAGACATAACCTTCCCTCGAAAGTGAATGTAAAGGAATTCTTAATAGAATGAGAAACTATTAATATCTGCATTTTACTTAGTTTTATTACTCGGTATTTATTTTAAATACAATATCTATCCCAATTATCCAATTTTATAATTAATGACTCTATGTCTGTTATCAAATCATATCGAATCACCAGTAAAAGTTGTAATGAATATTGAGACCATGCTATTTGAACTTAACTCATTACTATTTTATTATTTATTAGTAAACAAAATTTGATGAAATATACACACACAGACATATATATATATATATATATATATATATATATACATATATATGGGTAATACTTATTATCTTTCTACAATGAATAAGGTTCTAAATTTATAATTTAGTTTTTTTTTAAGTTCACTGAAATAAGAAATTTTGTCCCCAGTATAAGTTAAAATACATGTATCCTTTTTAAAAACATTTTATTGCTTTAAAGGAAAAGTTCAACTTAAACCCAAAATATTTTTTAAGAAGTAATCGGGTACTCGTAAATAATTTTCAATTCATTGCCTCGCGTCATGTTACTTCAAAAATACGATCGCGATAAATCTAAAGCCGAATACATGGCTCGTCGTGATCTATAAAAGTCATTATCAATTTACAAAACGTCTGCTAAAATATTAAATTTTAAATTTATGTCATAATAAATTCCGGTTGAAGTACTTATTTGAAAATTAAAATGAATTAAAGAGTTCGATGCGAAAATATTTTAAGTAATACTCGACCTAAACGCAGATTCTATACCCGTGATCATAAATATATTTATGGGTACGCGCACATTAAGAGCAGTTCGAAACATTTGAAGTTAAAAAAACTACACCTCTGTATAATTCTAATTATGTATGAAATTATAATCTAATCTAATTATAAATAAAATTCAATCGTCCAAATTGTTGAATGAACTTATTCAATAATTTTCCGGGTTTCGCCCTTGCCATTTTTATATCCCATTTAATCCCTTATTAAAAAACTTATATTAAAAAATCACTTGTTTATGATGCCCAGCTCTATTAACCTATAAATACTTCAGAGTGACAATAGTTTTTAGAGCAATATACACATTTTGGAACTGTTCACAAGGAAACGACAAATATGTGATAATTTAATTGGCACATCGCATAGCCGAGGTCGCGTGAAAATTAAAAATAAACATTACGCAATCCCAGTTCCGTTTTGTTGTTATTTGAATGTTGTCTTTAGCCATATCGTACTACTAGATACGTAAGTTTGTTTAGGTATTAGTACAATCTAGACTTATGAATTCCTGGTAACAATTTAGACATTTGACAATTTTTGCTTAACACCTATAACATTTGAAATATTTTTATATTGATTGAAGTCACGTTGTTTTCCGGATGCATTAATTTTGAGCTTACACAATGTCCATATTTCATTTACATATGATAAAAATAATGAAATGCGTACAAAGCAAGCACACAGCACAGCAAAGGTCCGTAAAAACGTATCTCGTTAGTCATTGGGCGGTTCATCTCTACCTACATGCATTGTGATCTTTAGAATTCCACATTTGTTGACTGGCTTTCCGGCATCCCTATACAGGACACAGTTCCCTTAAAAAAATTGGACCTAATTCTGATATACTCCAGACAAGGTAAAGCACTATAAGTCCTTTTAGCATGACTTACTACAGTTAAAGTGTTTAATTAATTAACTTACGAAATCAGTGGTAACCAGTGATGATACCGGATAAGTTAGTTTCGATCAAGATCAAACCAATAAAGGAGAATATAATGTATATGTAATATTCTCCGCAACTGATAATATATATAATTATACATACATTTAATAAATAGGTAACTGATCGCTGTCTGTACATGGAAGATATATGAAAAAACAAGACAATGATTATTAGAATTTTTGTCTTTTTTCTGAATGTCTGTCTGAGCGCTTAAGCGATTTGTGTGCGGTTTTCACTTTATTTTATCTCAATCAATTTATAAATAAAAAAAGTTTAAATTACCATTAAAATTTAAAGAACACTTTGTTCGATAAAAATGCTATAAAATTGCTGATCAGTTGAATGGGATGAACTTTTAGTTATATATGTCATTTATATAACGTTCAAAACAGGACAGTTTCGGAGAAATTGCAAGCATCAGCTAGACACACTGTGCATTGAGATATTCATAGCACGCGCACTTATTTCGGTGACGCAATGGCTCCCTGGTAATGGTAACCGCTATATTTGGTAACGCAATATTTAGACGATGTAACTATATATTTATTCTTATGTAATATGTTTTGTTGGTTGGCGATGGCCGATCGTAAAAACTGTGCCCAGAACCTACACAGTATGAACTACAGTCATAGTTTAAACAAACATATGTGATTGTTAAACCGTGCTATGGCCATACTGTGTCGACCCCACATACGCGGGAAAAGGGCAGGAAGATGATCATGAGGTTACAGTAGTATTAAATAGGCAATGTTATTTCGTTTAGGTAAAATTGCTGGGCGTATGATTAACTTATTACTAAATAAAAATATATCTTTTTTAACAATAAAATCAAGTTTCTTTTACATATTCCCCTTGCATTGTACGAAACTCAAATTTAAATCGCAAACCTTCAAAATTTATATTTCATTCACGAGCGTATCCTTTTCGTGCTATTAGATTCCAAAATGTGTTGTAAACATCGTCCTCAATAAGGGAACCGTAACAAAATTTAAAATTTCACCTCTTTATGCAAAATAGCATACGTAGGCGGAATCTCCATGTTTTTCGTAACATAGTTGGGTCGTTCACCTTATACAAAATATTGCAAAATTTTTGTACAGTTAAAATACGTTTATAAATCATTTTTATGTCCAACACACTATAACACCTGCCATTAAGTTTATACAAAATAAAATAATTATAAGACCCGGGAAAAGTTGTCAACTAGCTATAAAAAGATTGACCAATGACCCGAGCTAGCAGCATATTGAAGTCGAACGAGTTCATAACTAAATGTTCTTTTGCCTTTGTTGAATTGTTTCAACTTTTTTAATAATTAGGTGGCTAACGTGCAAGCGAATCGCCTGATGTGAAGTGAGCGCTATCCATAGACATCCGCTACAAGCAAATGTGCTGCAGGCAGATTGCCTACCTATAATGGACAGAGGAAGGAATAGACAGCCAACCCCTCCCGTCCAATCCTATCCCCGTTCCCATCCTATCCTTGGTGGAACGGGGAAGAGGACTGAAATTAGGCCTCCGGCACCTCACTCAGCGCGAACGAAACGCGTGGAAACGCGCGAAAGGTCGTGGTATTTCATCGGTCGAGCCGGCCAATTCGTGCAACAGATGTTGTTGTTGCGGGCTCTACCACTGTTAAACTTAGTTATAAATTAAAAATAATATCTAAAAAGATGTTTCCATAAGATAAAATCGTTTTGTTGCTATTGACATGATACGTCAAATTATTATTTTTTGGTATCATTTATTTCTTGGTTCAGTTTATAATGATTTGTTATATAAAGGACCAAAGAAATTAATATAGTAAATAGAATATGTGGACAAATGTTTTAGTTTTATTTACATCCTGTGTATTATTTAATAAGTAAAAATAAATGAATAAAACGATGATAAGGAATAGAAAAAAAGTGGATGTTGTGACTAGAGTTGACAAAGGTAAACTTCGGTGAGTCGGGCACGTGGAAAGGATGAATGAAAAGGGAGTAACAAAATAAATTTGTGTTCCAAAAGTGAGTGGCAGCGATGTTAGGGTCTGTTCAAAGAGAACTCATATCGATCAGATTAGTGACATACTAAGTATGTGTAAAATAGACTAATAATATAGGTATATATGTATGTGACTGGAGAATGGAGAAGAACCAAGAAATCTGTCATAGTTATTCCTTCTATATTATTTGTGTGGCACTGACATACATACAGACATCACATCAAGGTATTTTTCTGAAAATAGAAATATATGGAAAAACCCCAACTTGAGAACTTAAGTATACGCGGTTCAAAATCATTTCAAATTTATACAAGCAACATAAACTTTGTTTGGTAGTTAGTACTTCATTGGTTTATATTTCAATCACGATTTTATGACTAAAATTATTTTAGTGTCTAAATTTTAATGCAGTTCGTGGATTCAAAATACTTACTAGAGACCTCCGCAGATCACGACCTTTCATATATTTCGATTATTAGTTAAGCTAATAGTTTTGCGACATAGGTCTGCATATGTTAATATCTTAAAAGTATGTCATCAAATTATAAAAATATATGTATTGTATTACATTGGCGAGGACAACATTTAGATATCATTTTACAATAATCTATATATCTATATCATATAGGTAGCGGTCTGTGAGTACTAGGTACGATGGTTTTTCAAATACCACATACATTTATTTTTTGTCCGTTTTCAAAATATGGCTTTTCCCCATCCTATCACGTTAGGAAGACTCCTAAAGATTACTAGACAGTAACCCTATTACTGTCAATGCGAATGTATGATCGTTTGTTTGTTACGCCTTAACGATAGAACCGATGATGATTTTTTTGTGACTGAAAGGTCACTGTTTGCTTTGAGGAGGCATTTACAGATACAACGGGCTAGGGGCGGCAGGGCGCAGAGAGCGATTAGCCTAAAACTCTTGCCGATGATGATAAGAATCCGCAAAAGTATATTGAAATTGGGTAAAGCACCCGGGTATGACAGGATTTCTCTTGAAATGCTGAGAGCTGGTGAAGGTCTAGTTGCAAGCCTGCTGTGGGTCTTTTTCAATATATGTTGGAGACATGGCCTAGTACCGGAAGATTGGTGTAAAGCCGTCATCGTCCCTTTGTATAAAGGGAAAGGTTCACAGCATGACTGTAAGAATTACCGAGGAATCAGCCTTCTCAGCATTGTGGGAAAACTGTATGCTAAAGTACTGATTTAAAGAGTCATGAAAGAAACAGGAGAAAGAATGTGGGATGTGCAAGCTGGTTTTAGCAAAGGAATGGGTTGCATGGATCAGATCTTTTCTTTACGTATAATCATAGAAAAGTTTTTGGCTCTAAACCAAAAAGTTTTCTGCGCCTTCGTAGATCTAGAAAAGGCCTATGATAAAGTTATAAGAGATGATCTGTGGTCAACCTTGGTTGAGTTTGGATTGAACAGTGATCTAATACATGCGTTAAAGTCTCTTTATAATGATTCTACTGCTTGCGTTAGGATAAACGGGGCCTACTCAGACTGGTTTAGTGTCAATAAAGGTGTAAGACAGGGCTGTGTAGCATCCCCGTGGCTGTTCAATCTCTTTATGGATGATTGTTTGAAATCTTTGAAAGACGAAGATTGTGGATTAAGAATGGGTGAGTTAGTTGTAAAATGTCTCTTGTACGCTGATGACAAGGTTGTGTTTGCGTCATCAGCGGAGGACTTACAACTTATGCTGAATGTAGTGAATGATTCACTAGATGGTAATGGTATGAAGATGAATGTGGATAAGACGAAAGTAATGGTGTTTGAAAGAGAACAAAGTAAGACAGTAATTGAAATAAAGGTTAACGGGAATGTAGTGGAACAGGAAGAGTTCGTGTATTTGGGGTGTATGTTTAGTAGAGATGGTAGGCATGTTAAAGATTTTGACGAGTGAGTGCGGGAACTAAAATGAAAAGGTACAGAAGTGAGGAGTCAGAATGTGTCTATGAAGGCTCGTCTGGCAATACACAATGCTGTACTTGTCCCCGCTTTAATGTATGGAAGTGAGAGCTGGGTTTGACAGGAAAAGCATGCTAGTAGAGTTAATGCCGTTGAGATGCGATCCTTAAGAAGTATGTTAGGCGTGACTTTGAATGATACGGTTAAAAATAGCGTTATAAGGGAAAAGTGTGGCTTAAAAGTGGACGTTGTGACTAAAATTGAGAAAGGTATGCTTCGGTGGTTCGGGCATGTCGAAAGGATGAATGAAGAGAGAATAGCAAAACAAATTTATGTTGCAAAAGTGAGTGGCAGTGTTGGTAGGGGACGCCCTAGGAGAACTTAAATCGATCAGATTAATGACTTACTAAAAAAGGGCGATATAAGGAGCACCCATAACCGACGAGCATGCATGCGTAGATGTATGAATGTGGAAGAAGCGAGAGAGGTGTGCCAGGATCGCGCCAAATGGAAATCCATGATCTCTGCCTACCCCTCTGGGTTTCGGGCGTGAGTGCATATTTTTTTTTTACAGAAAACAATATAAGGTACCTTATATCTTGCAAAAAAAAAACTGGTCACGAGAGATAGAAAAATATAACTGTTTATACTTGAAGAAGGGGGACTACAAAAATAATAAAACACTTTGAATTTCACTACTATAAACACTATATTATCGTTCAACATCATCAAGCCTTTTAAACGATCCATTGTGGAACTCGACACCGTGTTTCAAAAAGGATCAGCGCCATCTACTTTCGGTAGGCGAAAACAACAAGCTTGTCGTTATTTTGTCTTTAACATAATCCGCCCACCAAGGACACATTTGTCCTTACTTAGTGCAATAAAAGAAACAAAAACTAATCTGCTAGAATAACACGTATTCATATTTAAAACTAAATATGCAAATCTTTACAAAATTTTAAATTCTAAGTTTAATATATATTAATATTATACTTAACACACACCGCCCACCATGCCAAATAGGTTTAAGATTTATAAAAATTACATTGACGGCAATTTACTTTGTCAGGACACAAACCTTACTAACTGGTCGTTTTATTAAACCATTTTTCGTTTTGATCAGTACTACTCTTGTGATATTATCTTGACCAGGATATTTTTTACAAATTGTACCTAACAACCATTTGGCTGGTGGGACATTGTCTTCCTTTATTAATACTACATCATTAACATCAGGTTCTTTATTTTTATTAATCCACTTATATCTATGATTTAAATTAACAAGATATTCCCTATTCCATCTCTTCCAAAAACTAGAAACCATCCTTTGACATAGTCTCCACCTATCTAAACCTATAACATCACTTTGGTCTTGATCAGTAATATTAATCAACGGTTCACCAACCAAAAAATGGCCTGGTGTGAGTGGGAGTGGGTCATCTGGGCTATCACTCAAAAGAGAAATGGGTCGTGAATTTAAGCACGCCTCAATTTGTGCCAAAACTGTGTTTAATTCCTCAAATGTTAACGTACTATCCCCAATTGTCTTTTTTAAATGATTTTTGACACTGCGCACGCCAGCCTCCCATAGCCCGCCAAAATTTGGTGCATGTGGGGGAATGTAATGCCACGTAGTTAACTCGAGTGTTAAGAGTTCGACGATTTCTTGAGGCCACGCCGATTGGGCACTTTTGAACATATCAATCAACAGTTTATTTGATCCTACAAAATTTGTGCCATTGTCACTGTACAGATCCTTGCAATGACCTCTTCTGGAAACGAAGCGTCTGAATGCGGCGATGAAGGCTTTAGCAGTCAAATCGGAGACTACTTCCAGGTGTACAGCGCGTGTTACCATGCATATGAAGAGACATATATAGCCTTTGTAAGCCTTAGATCCTCTTCCCGGCGAGAATCGAACATTTATTGGACCGGCATAGTCCACGCCCGTAGATCTGAATGGCTTACTGGGCTTGAGCCTCACATCGGGAATTTGTCCCATTAGCTGAGACTTATTTACAGATGAATATCTTCGACACCTGACACAATTGCGATAATACTTCTTGACTTGAACTCGAGCATTTATGATGAAGTATTTGTATCGAATGTGGCTCAGCATGATCTGTGGCCCGCCGTGGAGGGTCTTAAAATGGGCATCTTGAATAACTAATCTAGTAAGATGATTCTTAGCAGGCAGTATTATTGGATGCTTTTGGTCATAAGTAAGCTCAGCTCTCTCTAAGCGTCCGCCAACTCTTAATATCCCTTTAGAATCTACTATCGGGCAAAGAGTGTGCAGGGTACTCCGCTTTAAGACACAACCACGTGATTTGATGTCATCCATCTCTTGTTGAAAACTAGAGGCTTGAACTTCGCCAACCAACTTAAGTAAGGTGTCATTCATCTCTTCAACTGTTACGGAACGTGAATACCTTTGCTGATCGCCTCCAGGAATTTTATACTGTAACCAGCGTCTACAATACGATATAACTCTAAGCATTCTCGTTAAAGATGAAAATCTTTCTATCAATGCTGCTGAATTTCGTTCTTCCGCTGTATTAGCTAGTAGACATACCGTTTCCCTCTTTTTTTCTTCTAAATTCGTTTCCTTAAAAACTGCTTTATTGTATTTGATGTGTTTCTCACCTAGCCACTTTGGCCCTTTCTTCCATAGCTCTAATCCAACTAATTTTTCTGCTTTAATGCCTTTTGACGCGCAATCAGCTGGATTCTCTTCAGATCGGACATGTGACCATTGACTACTGTCCATCGTGGTAAGTATCTCTGATACGCGATTGGCCACGAAAGTCTTCCACTTACTAGGATGACTGCTCAACCACGCGATTACTACCGAAGAGTCCGTCCATGCATGTAAATTCTCCTTAGTTATTTGCATGACCTGTGAAACATCCGCAAGAAGCTTAGCAAGTAACACTGCGCCGCATAACTCTAAGCGTGGGATGGATACTTGCTTAACGGGGGCAACTTTCGTTTTAGAACGGATAAGATTGACCTTTACTTCTCCATTTTCATCTATCACCCGCGCATATACGACAGCAGCATAGGCAATGTTCGAAGCGTCGCAAAAGCCCTGAAGCTCCTGGCGTTTGTTGTTCTTGCTACTTCCGATCCACCTTGGAATGCTGAACTCTGAAAGTGTGTAGAGCTCTTCACGATATGCGATCCAATCCTTCAGTATATTTTCTGGCAGTTTTTCATCCCAATCAATTCCGGCAAGCCACAATTTCTGTATGAAAGCTTTGGCTGTCGTGATTGTAGGGGCGACCCACCCTAGCGGATCAAATAACATTGCAATATCAGAAAGCACCTTGCGTTTTGTCACTGGCGTCGATAATGCAGGCAACTTGACCACATATTCGAACGTGTCCTCAGCTCTATTCCAAGTGATTCCTAAAATCTTCTGTGTCTTATCCAATTTGATAGTAATAGACCCTGTGTTTGTCATTGTCATATCTTGTCCTATGTAATCCAACAGTGCATTAGAGTTACTGCTCCACTTTTGAAATTGGAACCCTCCTGACTTCATGAGGCTGCTCAACTCTTCAAAAATACGAAGTGCTTCCGACTCATTCTCGCAACCGGTCATTAAGTCGTCCATATATAGGTCATTCTTAGTGATTTCAGCTCCAATTGGATATAACAGTTTCTCGTCTTCAGCAAGTTGGTGTAATGCCTTAACAGCTAAATACGGTGCACAAGCCGTTCCGAACGTCAGGGTTAATAGCTGGTAATGCTCAATCGACTGCTCCTTATCAGGCCTCCATAAAATGCGCTGATAATTAACATCTTCCTCATTAACGTAGACCTGTCTGTACATTTTAACCAGATCGGCTACAATGCAGATTGGATGAGTACGCCATCGTATCAGGAGCTGTTGTAGATCTTGCTGTATTTTTGGCCCAACATGTAGATTGTCGTTGAGCGACACATTATTTACGCCCTTGCACGAAGCATCGAACACTACGCGTAGCTTCGTCGTGTCTTTATCCTCTCTTACAACGGCGTGATGTGGTAGGTAAACCGCCGTAGGATTATCGATGTCGTTTTTAGGAACAGGCCTCATGTGATTTAGAACCTTATACTCTTCTATTACCTTAGCGTATTCTTCCCTCATTCTCGGATTCTTGGCTAACTTCTTCTCTAAAGACATAAATCTGTCCTGTGAAATCTTCATCATCTTACCGTACTGACATTCTGGGTCGTCAGAGTTAAATGGTAATCTCACAACATATCTACCATCTTCATTTCTCGTTGTCGTAGAATCAAAGATCTCTTCACATCTTATTTCTTCTTCTGTCATTATCTTCTGATTCGTGTCTGGTTCTTTCTCTAACTCCCAAAATTTTTTCAACAAATCTTCTTCTCGGATTTGTGTGTGCATGCTTATGACTCTCTTCTTTGAGCCTGATTCTGACGTCACCTTGCCTGAAATAATCCAGCCGAGAATTGTGTTCTGAGCAATTAAATTTCTCGTTGGATTTTTGATTACGCCACTATTTAAAATCTCGCTATAGATTTCCGCTCCGAGTAAAACGTCAATCTTACTCGGTGATAAAAATGATGGATCAGCTAGAGGTAACCTTTCTAGCTCGAGCCAATCAGGTGAGTGTATGATTTTTGGTGGTAGCAAAGTTGTTAAAGAGCCTAAAACATAAGCGTTAACTGTGACAGAGTTGTAAGGAGGATGGCGTGATTTAATGTGTAGTAATACCATGTACTTAACTCTTGTGTGACCATCTTCCACTCCTGAAACCAGACCATTGACTGGCTTGCGTTTGAGCCCTAACACCTGGACAGTTTCTTCCGTGATAAAAGAAGCTTGTGACCCTTGGTCGACAAGTGCTCTAATAACATGAGTAACTCCATCTACCGACTTAGCCCTAACCACTGCGGTTGCTAATAACACTTCACAGGGCGATGATTCTTTTGCAAACGTTGATACAATAGTAGTGTTCTCCTGGGATTGAGTGTTTATCTTTTCTGTAGGTTCCTGCGCCTTCTTCTCTGATTCTCGTTCTAGATGCAATAAAGAGTGGTGACGACGTCCGCATCGTCGACAGTTGGTTGACTGGTGGCAGTTCCTTGCCGAATGATTTGATGCAAGGCAATTGAAACAGAGCCCCTTGGTTCTCACATACTCGGACCTTTCTTTGGGTGATGAGCTCGAAAACTTTTTGCATTGATATAAGTAATGCTCACCATCGCACATCATGCATATGCCCTTGTTCTTTCCTTCTACTGCGTGAAATGTCCTTGCCTTTACTGTCGCTTGTTTCACCCCTTCTAGCATCTCCATCGTTCTAAATCTGGTCTCTAAAAAGTCTTTGAGCTGTTGCCATGATGGCAGCTCGTCCATATTTAACTGGCTTAAATGAAGCTCCCATTGTTTCCGTGATTCGTGGTCTAACTTGGTCACAACCAGATAATTGACAATTGTATCCCACGAATTTATATCGACCTTTAAATTTCTCAATGACTTCAAACAGGCTGATGTTGTATCCAAGAGTTGTTTGATGGCTGCAGACGACTCAGTGCTACACGTTTTTTTAGCAAACAGTTTCTTCAGCACCTCATTTGTATTAAAGCGCTTATTATTATATCTCCTAGTTAACTGACGCCACGCCTCACTGTAATTGGCTTCAGTAATCATAAGATTTTTTAATACGTGTTCCGCTTCGCCACGAAGACAACTCTTAAGGTAATGCATCTTCTGAACTGACGTCAGCCGTTCATTGTTATGGATTAATGAAACAAACAAGTCATGGAATGACTGCCATTCTTCGTAGCCTGTCGTAAATGTGGGCAAATTTATTTGCGGTAACCTCACTTCACAATTTGGCGAAGCTGACACAGGGTTTGTGCCAAGAGTGGTACACGATGATGTTAACGCCAGAGAGAAATTCTTTAAATCCTCTTTCATTCTAGAATTATAATCGGTATACACTTCTTCACATTGTTCGTATACATCTTCCGTGAAATAAGATAATTTCGCTTGCTCGGCCTTTTCTGTTGTACTGACAATCCTGTCATGGTTACTTTGAAATTTAAGCCAACTTGAATTTAGTGACTCTGCACGAGTTTCAATATATGACGCAGTTATTCTCGCCTTCGGAGACTTGCAATAATTAGAATATGATTTACTGATTAATTTGAGCAATTCTTCTTGATTGAGGATCAAAGACTTAGCCATTGTGAGTTATTGTAACGGTAATAAAGTTCAAAAGCAAATGTAATTATTAGAGTCCAAAAACGAGATAAATATTGTAAGTCCACAAGAGTAATTTTTCAAAGTTCAAAATCAATTGGAAATCTTCAAAGTTCAAAATCACTTAAAAATTGTCTAAGTTAAATTCACTTCAATTTTTTTTCTAAGTTCAAAATCTCTTAAAAATTGTCTAAGTTAAATTCACTTCAATTTTTTTTCTAAGTTCAAAATCTCTTAAAAATTGTCTAAGTTAAATTCACTTCAATTTTTTCTAAGTTCAAAATCTCTTAAAAATTGTCTAAGTTAAAATCACTTCAAATTTTTCTAAGTTGACAGTCCACTCTAAAATATTCTAAGTCCATAATATCACAGAATGTTCTAAGTTGAAAGTAAATATGCAATTATTCTAAGTCTTGGAGATTTCGACACAAAATTTTCTAAGTCCAAAATTACCTTTTAAAATATTACAAGTCCTCAAACACTTCACTAGTCACTGATAAATAAGTTCACTCACTTGTTACTCAATCGTCCCGGGTTTCGGCACCATGTTTAAACTTGAAGATGGGGGACTACAAAAATAATAAAACACTTTGATTTCACTACTATAAACACTATATTATCGTTCAACATCATCAAGCCTTTTAAACGATCCATTGTGGAACTCGACACCGTGTTTCAAAAAGGATCAGCGCCATCTACTTTCGGTAGGCGAAAACAACAAGCTTGTCGTTATTTTGTCTTTAACAATAACTTTCATTTATCCTATAATAATATGTTGTCATTGTAAAACATTTTTGATATATTTAACTTATAATTCTAGAAAAAATAAGAAAGGAATGCGTGCGACGCTGCAAGCAATAGCTAGTTTATCATTAACGTCAGTCACAATTCCCTCTGTTTAAATTCCTAAAAAACGTTGTATATTTCACAGTATAAGGCGTAAACGAGTAATACCTAATATAAGCGGTCACCGACGCCCATGAACGTTCGCAATACCAGAAAGACTGCAAATGCGTTGCCGGCTTTGAAGGAAGTAGTACACTCGCTTCTTGAAGGACCCTTGGAAGTCGTATTGGTTTGGAAATACCACTCGCAATGATCTGATGATCATCACAACACGGTTGTGCGTGACAGGAAATTTCGAGGAAAACCGCACGATAGTGAAAGCCAACCATCAATATGGTGAGGATGGTACTCTGAGCTCTATTGAGTTGAGCGATGGTGGAACTCAGCGGCAGGAATTATTTTAAGCAATTCTTCTGAACACCCCCCATGATACAAACGATAAATAAGCAAAGAGACGCGATATCTCTTCGCAATACCAGAGGTTCAAGCCGGGCAGTAAGACCTTAGTCGTTGACCATTCGAATCGCTGTCCGCTGTAAGCGCTCAAATGGAAGAAGTTGGGAGCTGTAAACGGTAAACTTATCTCTTTTTGGGGTTGAACTGGACAAGATCTTGTCGACTCCAGTCCGAAACATCTCTCGATAGGGTCTCAAGCTTATTCCGGTTCTCTTATTTTGAATGTCAAGATTTTCCACTACAAGGGCTTTGTTGATAGCAAAAGTGGTAAAAAATAAAATCTATAAATTAAAGAATTATGCTTAATCGATCTAGGTTTCTACTTCTAAAACAACGCTGAGAGTTTTATTTTTGTGGAAGTGGTACAGCTGAAAAGAAGAAGAAAATGAAGAGTTTTGGACGTTCTATTTTCACGGCTTCATTAGACTACTGTTCGCCCAGCCGACAGTCGAAATTGGAACATTTTGATTTTAAAATAACGACGTTTTTATCCAATATATTTGACAGTATAGGTCGTAAACAGGAACAACTGAACTAAAAAGAAAAAGGGTTGATAAAAAAATGATATCAGGGTAACCAATGTAAGACTAGGTGAGAAAAATTCAAAACAATTGAAATTCACTCACACCCACGCTTTGCTTCAAGATTGCCTTGTGTCGTCAAACGCGAGTGCATTTGGTCATACATACAAACATCCGGCTCGTCTGAGTGCGTATTACCATTAGGCCTTATTCAAAGGTCGTAGAAAGATGACAGCGATTTATTACAGAGACGTTACCCAATGCGAAGACAATTTGTCAAAAATAATTTCAGCCTGCCTTAAGACTGTCAGCGCAATATTATATTCGCTAATAATTCCTTTTTTATTAAATTGATATTAACACCAAATCAATAAATAAATATGCGCTCACGCCCGTAACCCAGATGAGTAGGCAGAGATCATGGATTTCCATTTGGCGCGATCCTGACACAGCTCTCTCGCTTCTTCAACATTCATACATCTACGCATGCATGCGGTTATGGGTGCTCCTTATATCGCCCTATTTTAGTAAGTCACTGATCTGATCGATATATTTTTTTCCTAGGGCGTCCCCTACCAACACTGCCACTCACTTTTGCAACATAAATTTGTTTTGTTATTCTCTCTTCATTGATCCTTTCAACATGCCCGAACCACCGAAGCATACCTTTCTAGTCTTTCTCTTTCTAGTCACAACACAATTAACACTAACATTATTGAAATTATTGAATTACAAAAAAATCGTTGATGTAATTTTTTTTTATAAGATTAGGAAGCAAACGAGCGGCGGGAACACCGAGGTGATCCACGACACCCATGGACAACCCCAACACCAGAGGAACTGCAGATGCGTTGCCGGCCTTTAAGAAAAAGATAGGCTCGCTTCTTGAAGGACCCTCAGTCGTACTGGTTTGGAAATACCGCCGAGGACAAACCATTCCACAACGCGGCTGTGCGTGGCAGGAAATTTCGCGAGAACCGCACTGTTGAGGAATGCCAGCCATCCAGGTGGTGCGAATGGCTGGCTTATTAGTATTTCTTTTAAGCTCACAGCTCATATGTATTTTTCATCACGACACTGAGGTGGAACGATTGTTCTGTTACTGTTCTATTGCTTAATGTCGCATTTTTTACTCCTGTTTGGTGACATATTTGTCCACCAAACTGTAATGTACCGAGTTACATCTAAGTTACATAGGACTACCGTAGTAAACAATATTATTATTGTAAGCAGCTCGGAACTGTGCTACCGTAAACGTCGTCTTATTTCACTTCCCGAGACTTGTACACTACACAAAGCATGACGGGCACAGAATTTTAAAGAATCTCTAATATCTAAATAGTTTAAAATTGTAATGGGTGTCTTTAGGGCGTGGCGTGTGAAGTGAGACACAGATTTAGAAAACGTCTAAGTTTTATTTCACACACAGAACAGAATACAAGTTAGCAACTAATAAAGCTAATAACTTACGAGAGACGTGCAACTGACCCGTCCCACAAAGGTGGAAGCAAGTAGTTGGCCGTCAACTATGAGTATTTCTTTGATATCGAGGAACAGTCCCACAAAGGTGGAAGTAGTAACTAGATAGCTCAGAGAACTCCTATTAAACAATGAGCCTTATACATTTTAGGCAAAGTGCTCACAGATAAAACTAATCTGAGAACTTATCCTAATTCACATATCACTATACCGCGTTCTAAAACACTAATGGCGCCATCTAATTCCCTTATGATACATTTCTGGTGTTACAAAATTAAATTCGTTTTACGGATTTTCAAGCATTTATTTATAGTTTTTATACCCGAAGTTTCAAGTACTTTACACCACGGAACATCGGGAACAAAGATGTTAGATAAATGCTTTAAAAACTTTTAAATTAGTTTAATTTCAATGTGTAGTATTCGCGTAGGTATAAGAAATCATTAAACGTTATATTTTTAATATGAACGCAATAAAGGATCCAAGTCGTCATCGTCGTCGTCGTCGTTTCAGCCGATATCTGTCCACTGCTGAACAAATTTAGAGTGAAACAGTCATCGCTAAAATCTCTCATATCTTAATTCTCAGAGCTCTTATCTTGTCTTTTAGAAATATTTCGTTTAAATTAACCAAAGCTTTTTGCGGCAACAATCTGTATCACATTCGAAATTACTGGTAATCGAGTAAAAAAAGAATGAAATAAAATTAAATTGGCTTGCGGTATAACTGGGAAACGATCCTTTCGTGTTGTTTCATCGCTTTCTTGTCGCTATCGAGGACCAACCTAAATCACGACGACCCTTTTCACTCCAAGAGACATCTTTGATATACCTTAATACATTTAGTTTGGGAATTATCTTCAACGGATTTATTAAAATGTGTATAAATGGATATTACAATGTTGTCATAACGTAACGTATAATTCCCAGTTTCATTTATTCATACAACCCACAGTTTGTGATTTATGAAATGATAAACGCTTCTGTAAATTTAACGTTTAATAATAATGTCGAATGAACTTGTTTATGACTCAAAATGTCAATAATTTTGTTTTGAATGTGTATGATTAATTTAAAGATGAGATTAAATATGAACACTTTTTATTGGTGTGTTTTGGAAGCAGGCACATTTTAAAAAGGCGCCTGGACTTGGAAGCAGTGGGAAACTTTTGCGCATACTGGGCTTTCGGACCGATGTATGGGGCCTTGTCTATCACTACCCACCGCAGCAGGTTTTGACAAGAGCTCATTAATGTGCCCATATACATATATGAAAGATAATGTTATGTAGCAGTTGCAGCAACCCACCAACTGACAAAATTTATAAAAACATTGCATTACATTTACTTATACTACATGACGACGCAACATAGGTAGGCTTCCCACAAAATGCACCGATAATCAAGGTTGCGGGTGTCCCAGGGATGGGGTGGCATGGGATCGATATTTATGACAATCAATGGAGAGGCCGGTTTACATCAGTGGACGAATATCACCTGAAACGACACACACGAGCTTTCCTCCATCTGAACTAACAATTGTACAACATAATTTGTTGTAAAATGTTTTGTAAATCGTTCATTCTTATTAGCCATATTATCCTACTCCTTGTATTGATGATTTACGACAAATCTCAAATCGTTAATAGAACTTAGAAGAAGAACTTAGTTAGTTCTAAATGACACATATGGGATAAGTACATCAGTTGTTTTGTATTATATTTAATACAATTTATATGAAATGTTCAGTTAGGTAATTTCATATCCCGCCGCAACCTCCCGGGAGGCCATGAACGCAAATCAATTTGTTCAACCCTTCAAGAAGGTTCATAAATTAAAGCTTCGTCGGAATCAATCTCTAGGCCACTGAACACCTTTATTTGATTGAATAAATACTAGCTGATTCGAATATTTCTATTTTTCACATATTAACTTGATAATACTTTACTTAATTGTAATTTGTTCTTCCATTGAATCAACTGTGAATCGCTCGAGCATGAGAGATCTCTGAAAAAAAATGTAATTCATGTATTGCACAGATAATATTTGTTTTCAATAGGATTGCCTAAACTATTTAATATAAAGATTTGTCTTGTAAGCAATGGCAAAAATGTACAATTATTACTGATGAAGAATTAATAATAACCTTACCAAAATACCTAACAGTAAATTGTTTCTTGCAGCTGTTAACGGTTAATAACACAAAGAATCCTATTTCTAAAAGTGAATATAGTTTTAAACACACATCTTCACTTCTCACCCTTCCCACCCGGAAAAATACAGTTTATTGTATGCAGTTTGTTAATACCAATAAAACTATCAGATTATAGACCATAAAACGTTTATCTAAATGCATATACGTGATAAGAAAATTTCTTCACCTTAAATAATTTAATAACAAACACGGATAATCAATTTTATGAATACCACATCTCTCACGGGACAATATTACAATAAAATATTAAGATTTTGTAGGTGTGTTATTTATTTCATTAAAATTAATAAATTTGAATTAATCATTTCTTTGTTAAAACCATATATTATTATTGGTGTAAATAACCTTTCCGGCAAACATTTTGAAGCAATGTGGGAGCCGTCGAAGGAACACGAAGCGCCGTTTAATAAAGTATCGAACCGGTGCAAAACCAGCTTAGCCAATTAACATAAAAATACGCATACAGTTAGTTACGACATTTGGTATAAGAAATAGACCCTCAATCGTTTTATCGCTACTTAATAAGGACTAGCTTTCTTCTTTTTAAAGCTTTCATAAAAAAAGAATATTGTACCGTTAAGTTTGTTTCCACCTAATAAAATATCCCTCACGTTTAATGCTATCACATTATTAAGAAGAAATAATTTGAACTAAGCGAAGAATGTACTATTTTAGATAGATTAGCAGGTTATCCTAATTTCTTTTAGGGATCTACCCTAATGTTTAATAAATATCTTCGTACGCATAAATAAACACAGATTAAATACGACAATTAGGTTAGGTTATTAACAGTGGTAGAGCCCGCAACAACATCTGTTGCACGAATTGGCCGGCTTGACCGGTGAAATACCACGACCTCACAGAAGACACTTCTGCGATAAGACTTCGTTTCGTCTGATGAATGATATGCCGGAGGCCTAATGTCAGTCTTCTTTCCCTTCCCATCCTTTCCTTCCAAGGATAGGATAGGAAAAGGAAGCGGATTGGACGGGGTTAACGGGGAAAAGGAAATATCCTTTTTCCTGTCTATGCCCTCCTCTGTCCATTAAAGGTAGGCAACGCATCTGCAACAAATTTGCCTGTTGCGGACGTCTATGGGCAGCGTTCACTTCATCAGGTGATCCGCTAGCTCGCTTGCCACCTTCTCATATAAAAAGGTGGGTGGGCGACCCATTTTAATTAGAATAATTTATTGTTTTATAAATTGAGACACATTTAGATTAAAACTAAATAATCATTGGGTTAGTGAAGAATTCTGATTTTTCGCATTTGTATTCGGATCACATACGGATTTGGTACGATATCATCATACATCATCATGAAGTTCGGACACTTATTGTCCTTACCCTCCACTGCTTATTACATTTTATCATGAAAATAAAACTTTTCCCGGAGGTATACATGAAACCTTTATTTACAACGTCAGTTGCCATGGTAAAAAATTCGAACCTGGAAAATGAGAAACGAACTCGTGCGAAGCCTCGGGACACGTCTTGTACTTCAACTTAAAATAACTTTCATCTAAGCTTTTAACGTCAAATTACGAAAGCTTTTGTAATTAAAACCGTAACCGTAAAAGTTCTTCATAATCTTCTGATATCCTTTTAGTGTTAAGGCCTATTAAATCTTTTTAATATGTTGTAAGTCAAACTAATGAATAACAGCGTGTAAATTCTTTTCATCGTCTTGACGTCCATTTAATTTACTTCTACATACATAAATAGCTGCTACTTGTCAACAGCACTACTATTAATTACTTTAAAAATTAAAGGTTTGAAGTAAAAATAAATATATATCTATAAATATTTTTAAAAATTTCCAGCATAGCTTTAACTGTAAATAATGTTTATTATCTAGCAAACAACTATAGCTATAAATAACTTGAAAGTGTGAGATCATGGGAAATACCATTGTGTCAAAGTAAATGTGAGCAATCTGAAAAAGTACCAAGAACATAGAACGAATACTAATGATGCCCTTTTAGTCAAAATCAAGCAGGCGACGTATTCGTGTCTATTTATAACAAACCGCGCAAACAGAGATTTGCGACCTGTGCCTGCGTCTGTTTTAATGTATATATTTTTGCATTTATTTTATTTTTTATTTTATTTAATATAGTTACATACATATATATTTCCGTCTTCTATACAAACAAAACATGAGAGGGCAGTTGACGAACATATTATTGGAAAAAACTGGGTAGAGCCTTTACCTTCCCTCCTATGTTACTCTTACCCAGGGCATACAATATTAGTAGATTATCGAAATAATTTACTTATATTTCTTTTAACCATTCCAAGTAAGCTTAAACTTGTATTAGAACACAGTTCATGGCAATAGTCGAATTCGATTCGAACCTACGACAATATTGTGTAAGTTTCGCAGTCCGTAACCATTACGCTATTGGCGCTTCTAAATCGTATAATATATACATTTATATATATATATATATATATATGTATAAAATATTGATCAAAATCTCCCTTCATATTAAACGTAGACGAAATCATTGGAGGAAAAATTAACAAAAACGAAATCATTTTAGGTCTTAGCTTTAACCAATAAAAATATAAAGCAAAGTAATACGTTGGATTTAGAAGATCGTTTTCAGTAATAAAATGGAAACATACATGAATCTTACGAAAGTCTATGGATAGGGTTTCATGTAAATCATGTAAATCCAGTATACGTCCTCCAAAATGAACCCTCTCAAACAGAGAGACAAATCATGTCACTCTAAGTTTATATAATCATATCTTACTTAATGTAACCATAGTAAAATCTGTTCACTTTTCCCTGAGCTTATTAACCGTAAGGAAAGAGGGGGAATAGGATAAGGAAAAAGAGAATGGAAAGAGGACTCGAAATACGGACATTTATCGTAAAAATTTAGCTGGAATTTCATTTCCAACCTTCATAAGTTTAAGCAAAAAAATTCTAAAAAAGATAAAATTGTGTAACTTTTTAAATTACTTAGAATGGTTCTAAAGGGAAAATAAAGTATTTATTAAAAAAATTCGTACACCGTGTGACTATTCCAATAATAACTGTCTATAATATTTTAGATTTCTGTAATTATTTAACAAATTAAACTATAAATCTATCGTTCCCTTTAGTCTAAATAGCCTTATTATAATAAGCTATGTACATATATATGTACGCAGCTAGTCACAATATTAAAGTTTGTATTCACTTACAAATAAATAAGTCAATTTACGATTAACATAAATCAATCAATGAATAAATCAAAGTATTTACAGCTTCTGTTTTTAAAAAATCCGTCCGTTTCAAAGATTGTTAACTGATAATATTTTCTTAGAATATAAAGTGCTTGTTCTTGTAAGTTATATAGTATAACTATCTTACAATTAATATTATTTGTCATTTCATTTGTTTGTTGTTTCTTAAAATATATTTCTAATACTCTGCGACAGTTAATATAGCTATGCCTTATTTTACAGCAAGATAGAATTTTTGTAACAACAAAACAAAAACACAAACGTCATTCACCATACATGGTAATTGAGGGTTAAAGTGAAATTGTATAATGTGGATAACTAATTTGACAAAAAGTTTTTCGATTAATTTTGGAATTTATGAAATTTTAACGCAATAACCTTTGTTTACAAAAATTCCATCTTGCTGTGAAGCATGGCAATTTGTGGCAGTGGGTAATAAATCCAATTTTTTTTAGGGTGATCAATTTTAAGGAAGACGATAAACCTTATACCGTTCGTAGTTAAGTAGAATTGTTAAAGTTAGTGTTAATGGTATATTAAATTAAAATCAGTGTTGTGGAGCCCACAACCTATGCTGAGCGCTGTCCTTTTCGTTTGTTATTTATATAATTGTAATTTGTAATGTGTAACTATCTAAAATAATAAATAAACTTTTTTCTTTCTTTACGCCTCTGTCTGCCATGAACGACCACAGTCTTTTTTATAGTAGAAGGTGGCAAACGTGGGGCACAATCAAATGATCACTACCAATAGACAGCTGCAACAAGCTAACGAGTTGCAGATGCTTTTCCTACCTTTAATGGACAAACAGGAAATCGTTATCTCCGTTCCCTAATGTGGTCAATATAATTTCTCCTAGGGCGTCCCGTACCAACATTGCCACTCACAATTGCATGATAAATTTGTTACGTTAATCTCTCCTCATTCGTCTTTTCAACATGCCCGAACCACCGAACCTTCCTCAATTATAGTCACAACATCCACTTTTAAGCCACACTTTTCCCTTATAATGCTATTATTAATCCTATAATTCAATGTCACACACCTGACAAACTACTTAAGGATCGCCTCTCAATGGCATTAACTCTATTAATATGCCTTTCCTTCCAAACCCAGCTCTCACTTCCATTAAAGTGGAGACTAGTACAACATTATGTATATGTGTAATGTTTTTTGTGAAAAATTGTGCTAAGATATATAGATAGGATACAAAAAACGAAACTTTTTTTGTTTTTTTTTTCAAATCGTGAGAGCCGTACGTTAGAAACCCGATTAAAATAAATAAATACGTACACTAGAAGATACGAATAACTGCAATAACAAAAAAAAGCAATATATGCTCACCTGACACAAAGAATAATTTGTTGCATGCAAGTACGTTATCTTTGTTACATACCTAGGTCAAAAACCTTTTACATTATGCACTAAATAAACGTGATTTAAATTTAGTCCTGTGACAAATGCTGTCATTAAAACACGTCGCTAAAGAACGAGAACACGTTTCATGGATTAACAAAATGATTGCAAAATCAAACTGAAATGAGGAATGGAAAAACGTTTGAGTTTTGTTCCAATCATCTAAAAAAATCTTCTCTTATAAATGGGACAGTATCTTTAGCGATATGTACCTCAATTAAGTAGAAAAAAGATAACAAAGTTTTGTTCAACTTAACGCCTGATTTGTGATTATTATTTATTTATTGTGTCGTATGTGATAATTTTGGCAAAAAACGAATGTTAAAACGCCGGACGAGTTTCATGAGAGAGTTTTTATAATTGCCGTTTCGCTGGTTCTGCTACATCCTTACTGTTTCTTATCTATAATTATTTTTCACATATCTACACGTAGAGGTAAATGACAAAGATAAAAGTGGCGACTTTTATCTTTGTCATTTAACAAACTTAACATCGATTAGAAAGCAAATACATTTTTAATAAAACATTTTTCTATATTGACTTATACAATAAGAAGGAAAGATTTGATTGCTTGCTTATATTGTATAGGCTCTCAAACTGCTGGAACGATTTGAAAAATGTTTTCACCGGTAGTATCCTACATTATCCCTGATGAAAAAAGGCGATATAATTTTTTAACATTTTATTAACAATTTTTGAAAATGTGGTTAAATACCCGTGCAAAGCCGGGCCGCTATTATCATGTAATATTATAAATTGCATTTTGTTTTTGTTTTTTATTTTGGCATCGTACTCTAAATTCAGGTTCGTTGTAACACGTCAGCAAGTTTAATGTATGATCTCCCAGTGAAGGCGTCCGCGAGAAGGTTAACGAACCTGCCGATCAAAAAAAAATCCTTCCACATTAAATTGAACCTCGTAATTCCTGTCCCTCCCGTTGCCTTCGAAAACGAAACAGCGATTCGAATTCGCCGCAAGCCATATAAATACCGCTATCTTTGTTTTAAGCTTCTAAATTATACATTACGCCATACTACTTTTCCTAAATGAGGATTTTATTGCAACGAATTCCACCTTTCGATACTGCCTCTCAGTATATCGACTGTTTGTTATTCGCATTTGCATTCGCACTTAAGCTCAGAAGTATTTTTTTTTACAAAATTAAAAAGTACAATCCCCCATACAAATCTGCTGTATATGACTTCAGATGATAGGATTAGATATAGCGTTTTAAGGTAAATGTATAACTTAAAACAAGATCGTAACTAAAATCGAAAACGCTACATTTCGATGTTTCAGGCATGTTAAAAAATTAATGAAAGAGTGACAAGGCAAATTTATGTTACGAAAGTGAGTCGCAGTGTCGATAGGGGGCGTCTTCGACGAACTCATGTCGACAATATTGGTGACTTACTAAAGAAAGGCGGTATTAGAAGTACCCGTAAACGACGAGCATGTATGTTTATCACGTGTATAATTGCCACACAGACGCGTTGACAATCGTTTTACCATATTGAGGCTGTCTATTCGGTGCATCTGATCGTGATTTCAGTATATAAAAGATCCGGTAATAAAATTATAGCCTATATTACTTCTGACTAATATCTACATATAATAATAGTTAATAATTTAATCGCCAAAGACTAATTAATATCGATTTAATAGTTTATGTTTTTATCCATTACAAATTCTTTTGTATTAAAAATATTAATATAGATTTATTTATTTGTTTTATTTATTTATTATAAAAAACTAACAGCGTATCAAGAAACAAAAATCACAAATGGTATAAGCAAAAGGTATGGCCAATAACAGGTTTTCTCTTTTTACATTTTAGCAAAGTACAAAAATATAAAAACAATAAGAACAACAAATAGCGAGATGGAAAGTCGAATCTCTTGTGATAGTTACACTTTATTTAAACGTCAGATACAAAAAATGCGTACGTGTATATACATAACACATAGTGTAAAAACTCCTATGAATCTTAAGTTGAAATAAATAAAAGAAACACATTATGCCTAAATGACAAACAGTGGATATTTTGGTTATTACTACGGTGTTAAACTTATACAGAGGATTATAGAAGCAGTGGTGGCTGGAGCAGTGGTGGCTCAGCGGTTTAGACCCCGACTTATGTCCTGTAGGTCGCGAGTTCGAACCCAGGCAGGCGCTTTACTTTGTGCAATTTATTTGATCACCACTGCTCCAAGAACGGTGAAGGAAAACATCGTGAGGAAACCGGATTGTTCATTGAACCATCAAATTCGAAGACATGTGACATGCACCAACCCGCACTGGGCCAGCGTGGTGGATTACGGCTCATTCCCTCTCTCGGAGAGGAGGCCTGTGTCCCTGCAGTGGGAAACATTCTAGAAAAAGGCCGATTTATAATTATTATGTTGAACTTATACTCGTAGATAGGCCGCATCTTACGGGTGAATGTGACATGTGGGCATGTATTAATATTGACTGACTGAGATAAATTAGCTTGATCAAAATGAGGGCCCTTTATATACTTTTTACAAAGTTCCTAGTGTAGTAGTAATACACAATTTTTATTGTTATTTATTATATTTTAGTAATTATAATTTTAGTTGCGTTATCGAGAATAGAAATTCCAATATAGCCGCCAGCTGCTGTTAATAAACGAAATGATTTAATTTATTCGTTTACCGCCTTACGGTTTCTCTACATTTCCATTTAATCAAGGTTCAAAAGAACTATTTATTATAACTTCAACAGGATACGTGCCACTTCGACATATTTTTGAACAAGGTTGATGAACTGAATGCGTATTCATTTTACATTTGTCAATCTTCACAGATGAGACGAGACGAGTTTTATAAAAGACTAGGTATGTACGCCCGGCATCACTCCGGGTGGTTTTTAATTTTGCTATACATTAAAAATATGTATATTTAGAGGTTATGTAACTTTATAATGCAGAGTTTGACCACTACAAATCAACAAATATTTCATCAAATATAGACAAATTATTTAGTGCCATAAAAATAACTTTTAAGCTACCACAAGTAGCAAAACAACATCACGAACGAATTCCTAATCTGGTTTTCAGCTGATCCCTTTGCGTTCACAGGTAAATCAGCTAAACGGTAAATTAAAGAACTATAACTGGATGCTTTTTGTAAAAGAAGGTGGGTAAAGCGCAAGCGGGTACCGTGATGTTGTTAAGTAATCGCTCCACAAGCAAATAAGTTGCAGATGCGTTGCCTGCCTGCCTTCAATGGGCAGTCAAAGTCAGGAAAAATATTTTTTCCCCTTTCATTCCCTCCCTGTCCACTCCGCTTTCCGTTCCCATCCTATCCTTATTAAGAAAGGAAGGAAAGGAACGAGAACTGAAATTGCCCCTGGCACCTCACTCATCAGGCGAAACGCAGTAGCATGCTTCTATTCTGTGAGGTGGTGGTTTCACCGAACGAGCCGGCCCATTCATGCAACAGATGTTGTTGCTGCAGGCTCTACCACTGATGAATTTAGGCTCTTTACAAATATGTATAATATAAGTATATTTTATTAGTATTGATATAGATAATTATAAATGCGTTCTTCTGTATCCTTAATGTAGTTTCCTAATGGTATAAGGAGTATTAAATCGATTAATTACTATCAGACTTTACCCATCACACACAGACAAATATATCTCTCCCCTTTATAATATCTTAATATCTAAGCTTTTACAATATTGTAAACATACAATATCTTTCGCTTTAAATTGAAAACTATCACTTACATCGGCAGCCATTTATGTCACCATAATTTAAACCTTTTTAAAAATGCATATTCAAAATAGTCTTTGGAATGTATTAATGACTAATCAGATAGTTTATAATGATGTATTAATCATTGGCTTATGTTGAATAAATCATACTCTTAATTGAGACTCTTAGTGAAAATTGCTCCAATACAAACTGAGCTAGTGTCGGGACACTCACATTAAAATTTGAAAACTAGACTATCTCAAAATTTTCCTCATAATGAAAAAGAGAAAACTCTAAATAATTCCTGATGCACAATGATTTTTAGACGCTAAGCGAAGTTAACTAGTCGTCATAAAAGTAAGTCGGTAAACTCTACTTACTTATGTACCAGAGGTGTAAGGCTTGGCGCCTTCTGTGCCCTGGCACCTCAAGCCCGGTGTCAATGATAAAGCAGTAAAAACAATCCAGCTAGCACATTCATACAATAGCTATTGCTGTTTTTGGGTCTACCACCTTCAATCAAAACTATATTCAGTGGTCAAAAGTATCATACATTTCTTTTATAAAAGAAGGTGGCGAACGAGCAAACAATTCACCTGATATTAAGCGACGGCTACGTATATCATCCACAACAAGCTACTGAGTTCTAGATGCCTTTAGATGAGATGATGAGATGAGAGGAGGGAATGGACAGAAAAAGGTGTATTTCCTTCGTCGTACACGGGAATTTTTTGTGACTGTTTGCTAAGAGGAGGCAATTACAGCTACATCCGGCTCGAGGCAGCAGGGCGCAGATGGCGCCTAGCCTAAACCTCTTCAAGAGTAACTAACTTAGAGGGAGCCTCAGCTCGGGCCATTACTTTATTATTATTACCGGATTGCGAGGCCGCCGTGCTCTTAGGTCACTTCGGCGGCGTACACGGCTTTTTTTTGTGACTTAAAGGTCACTGTTTGCCTTGAGGAGGCATTTACAGCTACACCGGGCACGAGGCGGCAGAGCGCAGAGGGCGCCTAGCCTAAGCCTCTTTAAGAGTAACTAAGCTCGAGGGCTCCCTCCGTAGAGGGAATCTCGGCTCGGGCCGTTACTTTATTATTATTACCCGATTGTGAGGCCGCCGAGCTCTTAGGTCGCTTCGTGGACGCTCCATGGAGTGACTCGGCTCAAGGGCCCCCGCGAGGGGACCTCGGCTTGGGCTGTCACTCTTTACGCGTTTAGCATTCGGATTCGAGGGTGCCCGAGAGGGCCGAGCCTCGGCTCGATCGGTAGCCATTATCGGATTACAAGTATTATTACAACTAACATTACTGCCACTTCGGAAAGCGTTAGCGCTGGGAGAAGAAGTGGCGGAAGAAACTCCAGCAACACTTCTATCATGAGAAGGGGAAAAAACTCTGCCGGCTATGTGGCCGTATCGGGAAGGTAATAGCCGTCCTCGCCGGCGAAGACGGTGTGTAATTTGTTTGCGATGTTGTTTCATCCTAGCCTGAGTGATCGTTATTGCATTGTCTCGATAGTCGAGTACGTGCCTAGGTCGTCTATAGTCGCGGCGGAAAGTACCGAGCGCGATCGGTTTGTAGGTGGTGGCACCTAGGACTAACGGGTTGGGGTGACCGGCGGCGGAGTCGAAATAGCGGCGCGACGCCAACTTCAGGTGTTGAGCTATGGTGGGCAGCTCTAAATCCACGTGTAAATCGATGTTGCGCATGAACCACGGCGAGCCAGTGGCCCTGCGCAAGAATCTGTTTTGGATCAGCTGAAGTCGGTGAATAAGTTTAGGGGATATGTGCGCGAAGACCGGACTATCATACGTCATAACGAGACGTACTACAGCTTTATAGAGTGTCACCTTGTTCCGGAGGGACATTTTGCTCTTTTTGTTGATTAGTGGGAATAGGCGGCCTAGTACGAAAGCCGCCCGGTTCCTGACCCGGGTAACGTGAGCGGCGAAGTTAAGTTTACGGTCAAGGATGACACCTAGGTATTTTACTTCATCTTCCCAAGGAATTGGGCTGTCCATGAGCTTAATGGATGGGAGACGCGGAAGATGAGCTTCCTTATGTCGCGAAAAGAATAGGGCGGCGCTTTTTGCTGGATTTATTTCGATCCTCCATTTCCGGAACCATGCACCGAGAGTGGTGGCTGCGGTCTGGAGGCGTCGACATATAGCGTCAGGCTGAAGGCCCGACGTGAAAATGCAGGTGTCATCGGCAAATAGGGCAAGCTCTACACCGCGTACGCGCGGTATATCATTGGTGTATAGGGTAAAAAGGACTGGGCCTAACACCGACCCTTGAGGCACCCCGGCTCGAACGGGGTGTGCTTGAGAGCACACTCCCTCGACGCGGTAGCGGAACGTTCAATTACTGAGGAAGTCTCGTATTATGAATACGAGACGATCGGGCACTGGCGTACACGGCGCCGTTCCTATCACAATCGAGGCGAAAGGCAGTCTACTAGGCATAGAGGGTCATATATTCATTGTCTACTAGCAAGTAGGCGAACCCCAATGATCACCAAAATATATAGGCCGTTATTTTTTTTTAAATAAAGAATGCGAAATGTTTCATTGTTTACTTCCATGAAGATTCACATTCAGTATACGCACATGGAATAATATATTTTTTATTTTCGCAGTGTTAGTGGCACACTTAGATCGGAATCTTGTGATAACCTACTGCTACAAGTAGGAACTAGAATAATTGCAAATTTATTTCGATATCATCTTAAGTTCGGACGCGCCTACAATTCAGGCGTTTTACGTGCTTTTAAAGTTATCTTTTTATACCGTTATTACAAAACAAGAGCATAAATTCTCTAAACATTTTTTGTATGGGAAGAATACAAGCAATCTAATGGTTTGCAAATTCATTCAATTCATAATTCGGTTAATAACAGTAATTTAATTTTACTGTATTGATGTTTAAATATGAACTCAAATACCAGAGTGATACTTTATTTTTTTAAACAAATTAGACGTTATTAAAACGCTGTAAGAAATTAGCATCTTTTTTCATATCAATAGCCTCGCGTATCACCCTTGGTAGGAAGCGGTATTCTTTTCCGAGGATTTGTGGTGTATCAAATTGTAATAATGGCGGGGCGTTCAAAACGTGATCACAGACTGCAGACTTCCTAGAGTGTTGGTGCTTTATATTTCAGCGATGTGTTCTTTGACCCGCGTTTTGATCGGCGTCTTTGTTTGTCTTATATAAGATAGCGCACACACACAATCAAACTTATACAAACCTGTATCTTGTACACTCGATATTACACTTGGTCGATGGTAAAAATTGACATTCTTTGGTGAAATGTGGTTATTGAAGCCTTCTTTAGGATTTAGCTGATGTTGTCGGTGAATCTTCAGACATGTGACAGCAGGCACTCGTTCAACTGGTAACTACCTGATTAGTCATTACACTTCACTTCACTAGTCTCAAGATATTGTGATCTCATTCTGGATAGATCGGAGCAAAAATAACAACTCAAAATAAGAGGGTACTTCGCCAGCAACTTTAATATCGGGACCATGAGCGTTGTTATGAACTCGAAACGTCGGGACCAAAATAAACGCTATATAATCCATGAAATTCGTTTTGGTATTCGCGTAAATATAAAAAATAATTACACAAGAATGTGATATTTACACAAATATTCCGGTGACAACTCACAATTACGGTTGGCTGAGTACGTCGTGTTTTGTCCCTGATATTACTTATGACGTATTTGATTTAGTAAATTTAGCGCATTGATTAAAATAGCCTTACATGTCCGCATTACCCAAGTCAGTTGCTCCAACATTGAAACCGATTACTTATTTTGTTTTCACTTTCTCACTTCTGTCGTAGTAAGTCAACTGATTTAAAGTAGTTTTAGAGGTGATGTTTTACGTCTATTCCGAGCAAAAAAGTCTTTGGTTTTTATATCATCCCCAATATGGAAAACAATAAAAATAAAATAAGTTTCTGGCTATTATATTAAATTCCTTACTAAGAACTTTGTGTTTGTATCTTTTACTTGTAATAACAATAGACGTCATGGTTGTTGTCAACTAGCATGACTTAATATCACATATAAGGAATATAAATTAATAACATTTTTACAAGTTATACAAAAAAAACATCAAATTTGATAAATGTCAGCCATGAACTTTAGCAAACTTTAATAATAGGCTATATTAGACACATGTTCACTGCAAAAACCTATACTTAACACATTGTCAATTGTTATTTATCGTCATATTATCTGACAGTTAAGCCTCAAATTAATTTACTAGTTAACCCGAATTAATCCTCATACAAAACAGATTTGAAGAGTCTTTCCAAGATTTTTGGAAAAAAAACAAAAGATATTTTGTGAAATGTTGCCACACACAACAATCAGGATATTGTTACTTGTAAAAAAATTACTCGATTATTCCTTTCATACTCCCGGCTTACTTTTAAAAATATTACATTATCTATAATATATAATATAAAAATAAGACTAACGGCCTTTCGGGCAATCAGTTCCCATGTCTATTTAAATACACCATCATATATAACAAATATGATAACCGGTAAACCTATCACCAGACACTGGGAAATGACGGAGCCGACATGGGAAAAAGTATCAATGTGAAAAACATCCCAAGAATATTTTGTCTTGGATATATCTAGCAGAGAAGTCTTAAAGGCTAATCGGTTAACGTTACGATACTTCAACCTCACCCAAATAAGGGTTGTTGTTAACAACATGTTTTTATTTTCATTCCTAAAGTATAACTACTAGTATTACTTACATGCGTAACATCTGAAAAATAACCTTAAAGATCAACGATGGCTACAAGTTTTTAAGTAAATTATCCCTTTCCTTCCACGTTCAGCACATCAAGTTAAATCAGCAGAAAGTAATTACCGCAATACTTATCTCATCCATTAGTTAAAGAAATAAAAGATTTTATATTCTTCTATACTAATAAAGGATTCTCGTAATAAGTAAACTATGAAACTATTACACCGATTAATAATGTCTTATATGAATAAAAAATAAAATTTATTATTTATTATTTACGATATGCTATTGTTAATCTTTGATTGTGTACACTTAATATTAAAATATATATATGGCTAATGAACCTCTTTAATAAAAAAAATATCGCCGTGAAGAGTCGTAAATAAAAAGCCCTGAGTAAGGCTACATTGAGAAATGCACTGAATCAGGCCCTCAGTAGTAGGAACCCGCGCCCGAAAAACCTCAGATGAATAAACAAATTGTTCAATTCAATATAAAAACAATCGACACACTTTTTCGTTTCATAGAAATCTTAGGCTTTTTCGCTACCTTAATCCAATTCGCACCGTCCCAAAAGGTTTCACTTCAAAAATATTACTGCACTCTCCCGCCTCACTTTACTGAGCTTATTTAAATCCTAGATGTGACACGAAAGAGCAGATCGGCATACGTTTGACAGTATCAAGTAGGTCGACGGTACAAATATACCAAGTTGCTACTAACTACTACCTACATACAAACTTTTGTCTTTGTTTCTAATTGCTAAAACAAAATAAAAACAAAAATGTAATGAATGCCTTATTTACTGCTTAAAAGGACATTAGCCATACGTATTTAGGCAAACTCAGGGTCGCGGCCGCCCACATGTTGGCATTAAGCAAAGACGAGCTTACAATGTTAAGTTAAAGTAATTTGCGTGATATTAACTATCGGGCAAACTTAAAACAAACATTAAATAAGTGACCTAGGCATTTTACTGTGCTCTTAAAATAAAGAGAAGTATAGTGATATTGTTTTAAGAATGGAAACTGAGAAGTTACAAGAAAACCGATCACGTTGCTATACGTAATACATCAATGATTGGAAAATATGTAGAAAACCTTAAAGGAGCGCTACTTTATATAGCATGAACGGGCAAACAATCTGCGGGTCGCTTAATATTAAATAATCAGCAAATCTCATGAAAATGTATACCACATGAACTACAAATGCGCTGCCGGCATTTAAGGAAAGAATACGCTCTCTTGAAGAACCTTAACGCCAACTACGACAGTGGTTTGGAAATACCGATGGGGACCGATTATTCAACAGTGTGGTTGTGCGAGGAACAAAATTACCCGCTCCGTCTGATTACCTGAATCAAAGAGATATATGAAGATATTAAGACAAAAAGTTTTAACCCTGCAACCGTTAATTATGTACACAGCCGTGCTAAATTAGGTTTTCTTTATAGGACAGTTCCAAAACAACAGGCAGGTCACTGCATGTGTATTTCTTTCATTTCGTCCAGAATTTTGAACATCCTTACGTTATATATTTTAAGTATTGCCCATTTTTTAACATTTTCGATATGATGTTAAGTGGCCGATAATTAACATTATTTGAAGACATTTTTCTCTAACATGTAACGTATCTCGTAGGAAATAAAGTGTGGAATTTGCCAAGTTTTCTTAATCGCTGTGTGATTTTATTGAATATTTTTATCTAAAGTTTCCAGGATATTATTACAAACTTATTATTGCGGTCACAAAATTTTATCGTAAAAATAATAATTAGCAGTAGCTTTCTACCAAACATGCTACGTCACACGGGGCCTGTTATCTTTTTATTCTTTTATTTAAATACTAAGAACAAGCCAAACTCGAAAACATTTGTGGTCATTAAACCAATTTTAGTACGACCGGGATCGATCCCAGAACCTATAACGTAAGAGCTACACTGTGAGTTTGAGGTAAAATAAAATGCGTGAAAATTAAAACAGATGAAAATTTTTAACTTTATTGTTATTATAATCATACGCCATCCACTGTTGGACAAGGGCCTACCCCAAGAGATCGCCTTAAAGATTGCCGCCCCCATCTAGATAACTCCCTCAACGTCTCCGTTCCACTATCCTTGCAGCCGACTCCAATAAACGTCTCAATTTACTTGTCTTTTTATTCGTTAGCTCAGGACTTCGACGTTTATGAATCGATTTTGAAAATAATTTTCGCAGTCGACAGTTTTTGTCTCCAGGTCGGTCCATTTTAATTTTATCCCGATCCCGATTCCAGAGTTATTCAGGATTTTCTCGAATCGAAGTCGATTTTTGAACAAATTTTAATAATGTAAATTGAATTCCTAATTCTCTTGATAAAATATTATTTTTGTTACAAAAAAGGCATAATTAATGTTTAGGGGTCAAATTATGGGGACAGAAAGCACGGTCGTATTATTTATTATACAAAAAAAATTCGACGCCCATTTAAAATCTATTAATTCGCACTAATGTGAAAATTATAACAATTCGGGTGAGATTTAGACGCACGCGTGATTAATGAGGGCTGTTAAAAAAACGGTAAACTGCTACTTTAGTGTAGCAGTGAACAAGAGAGGGAACGTTATCGCAACCTGTCACCTACGCACACATGTGAAGAAAGGCTTCGCCGCCAAAACACACGCACTCATCGACAGGTATATGCCAAATACGTTGCGGTATCCGAACAACGTAAGAAGTCATATAAGAGGCGCATCTTTGAGTTTGCACATTTTAGTATTAAAAGTCCGTCGCTGGCGCGCGGGGCATGCTAGCGAATTTTAGCACATGACGAGCTTAGCTGGCACTGTATTGAGGCTTTAACTTGTGTTGTACATTGACAGGGGAACGAACATATAGCTGACTGAAGGCCTACAGGGCCAAATCCTGCGCCATGAGGCGGGGGTTACAATTGTGTATTTTGGTGAGTTTACTTTTAAGTCTTACTAATCATTTACAAATTACGAATATGTATATAAAAGAAATAAGTTTATTTAACTTAGTATTCTTACTTAATTTTAAGAAAATTAAGTTACAACATTTATTTATTTATGTAATAAAGCTCATACAATAAATTTTAATGCTAATTTTTAAATTAAATTAAGTCAATGATTTTTGATACAACATATTTTTGGAAGTACAATATTATAACAAATTTATTTATTTATTTATTCATAATGCAATGTATATATATATATATATATATATATGTGTGTGTGTGTGTCTTTAAAATAATATTTAAATATATTCTTTAAAACAACACATTATCTTGTCGTTGAGATTTATTAAAGACATAAGATCCTGCTCTTTATGGGACTGAGCAACAAGAAATAATTTTTTTAAACAGCCTTGACCTTTTCCTGGGATAGGTATCTTATCAGGTTGTGAGTCATCGCCCGAAATATATATAAACATGCCAGTTTTTATAGCAATTTACAAATATATTGTACAATTATTTATGTTCAGTTATCATCTCAGTATTTTATTACCAATCATTTTATTTCTAATAAATGTAATACCTTAATAATATCCATATATTCAAACTGTGAAATCATTTATATATATATATATATATATATATATATATATATATATATATATATATATATATATATATATAGGTAAACAAAACGCAAAGTTACGTATTTTTGGGAAATACGAGAATACACGTAAAGTCAAATATAAATATTTTCGATACCCACATCCATACAACACAAGTCAAGAAACCATCAATTATTAAAAAAAAACTAAAATAATCGAAAAACTTGAGATGGAATCATAAGCACAGTATGCAGGTCATTGAGATCGATGCCCTTGCAATATTTTTTATGTATAAACACAGTATATACGATATTCATAAAATTCCTTTGAAAATTTCCATGAAAGCATACTCATGTTTACTTTATTTAAAATTTAAATAACTCCATACACCACGTGTTACCTAATACTGCCGACGTACTTCACCAACACACTGGATTTCCTTGACAAAATTAACGATCAACAAAAGCCATTAAATATACTACTATAATATACCAAATTTGTCTACGATTATACGAAAACATAAAGTTATCAAGTGTTACTATTAATACATATTAATTGAGTTATTTTAACAAGGTAAAAATTTAATAACCGAATCGAATAGATATCCGCTGTAAACTTTAAGCAAGAAACAAACATTCCGAGCAATTATTGATAGTTCCTACTCAAATCGCTTATTATGCATATATATGAATTTAAATTCATCTAATAGCACTTTTGGTTTCATTACAAACTCAACTTTGTTTAAGTAGCTTCCTGATTAAGGAGTGCCTTGACTTACTAAAAAAACTTACTAAAAGCGAACCGCCTGCCTGTGCAAAAAATAATATTGATGCACAGGTACAGAGAGAAAAAATAATACATTTTGGAATAAATTACCTCTAAGTTAATAGTATTTGGATAACTGGACATTGAAATCTTCTTCTCATTTTGTTTTATGCTAGAGGAGGAGCCACACTGCCTTACACCGGAAACACATTCAACAATGTCAGTCCGAAGTTTGGTGATTAAAATCCTCGCTTTAATATTTAACTTAAAAGAGTAAGCATTAAACCATAACACAAAACCAAAGAGCTGTCTCTTAGGTTTTAAAGCTATGGTTTTAATGCTTCCTTTTAGATAAAAAATAAAGTTGAACGTCCTCTAAAATGGCCTCTGACTAATCAAGATTAAGATCGTTACAAAGCAAAATGTCGTATTCAATTTGGGGACTTGTTCCACTATACCAGCTTCGTTGGAAATTTATTTAGAATTTCTAAGATTTCAGAACGTTCTACGTTTCCTTAAAAAAACGACACATAAATCTTATCTTCCACTGACGACAAAATAGTAATGCGTATAAAAACTGCTGCTAAATGGATGATGGCTTATAAAGCCTGGGAAATTGAAATCTCATGGTACAATTTCTTCGGTAATCGAACCCCTGACTTTTATATTATATGACATTAAGACATCATGCTATCATTAACAGTGTATCTTTATGTTGTAAAGTCAACTTAAACCTCAATAGACATAATATTAGAGCAAATTTCTAGAGTACATTGAAAGGAATAATAGAACAAAAGGTTGAGAAAACCCGGTCTGTTTGTCGGAAAACATGTCACCAGACATAGTAACCGTAAAAGAGTATTGTACGCTTTATATAATAGGAATAATAAGTGCCCTCCGCGACGGTGACTAGGTTAGATGTTCCGTTAAAAGATCATCGTGAGGACGTCGGTGACGTGGTCCGCTGACTCAGAAAACACATCCTCACGTTGCATACCCATTAAATAAAGTCGTTTACCTTCATCATACTAATATCGATTAACTCGCCTGATTAATTTCGACTCATACGTGTTAAGCAAATTTAGATATCTGCTTTTATTTCCAAATCAAACAAGACACGGATTTATTAAAGCTAATATTTAAAGAAAATCAAGCGTACTCATCTCTGACTAATTGATCTTACCCGACGACAGCCGCGTGATTTTTTGTTACGCGGTTATTATAAAAATATAGCATATATTACTTCTGGACAATGAAGCTTCCGAATAGTGAAAGAATAAATATCAGCTCAGTACTTTCAGAGTTGAGAGACTACAAACAAACAAACAAATATTTTCTTATTACTGACGATGACCTCGTGAGCAAGATTAACATCTTACCTTGCGTACCTTTTTATATCCGCAATCCTTTTTCAAATCAAGTCTAGGATTGCGTCGAGACCAAATATTTATGTGATGTTTCTAAAATATCTTAATCGCTTGTTCTTGGTGTATGGCGAAAGGTTACCGCGCATTAAAAATAAACCTAATAATGACTATCCTGTCGTAATATACTTTTTATTTTTAACGTGTTGTATTGAATTTTACCCGAGCAAACGACTCAATTGCTTGAAATGATTGAACCGCACCATACGTCTTAGGAATATTTACTGTCAAATTATAAATCCTTAAACCTGAGAGTACTAGCATATATGTTCTTTTATATATTCAAATTTCCAAAGTGGTTTCTTTGAATAATTCAAGTCAATGAACTTATTCTGAGAGCATAATTTGCAAACTCCTCTACGTAGCGTAATAACATATATTTTTGCGGCGGCGGTTTTCGCGCGATGAAAATTGAGTAAAATTACATAAATTAGTCGGGAGTGGTGAAAAACATGATAAGACAATCCAACGAGGCTGAGCAAAGGTGCATTGCACTTTGTTAATTGGAATCATTTAAATACGGGTTCCTCTAATATTTTGAGAGTTTGACATTCTTCTTAGAATACCTAGACTAGTCAACTTGCTCATAACAACCTAATAGTCTGATGACTTCTCATGAAAATAAAAAATAAAAGTTTGATTATCTATGTAAGAGTTGAGACACATGTAAATTATATCAAAATTAGATTTAATTTAACCCCCCATCCCCCTACACCATTACCAATATTTTTAATCTATAGACCATATAGGTTCTTTATAGTTTGTACTTAGTTTTATGATTGTAAAATTAGTTAGCACCATGTAGTATGGTGCCGTAAACCGGGGTTTGATTTGTAAGACCCCCTTTCTCAACTTCTTTACTCGATAACTAGCAAAAACGATGAAATGCTGGTTTTAGATCGAGGTATATTAAATTTTAAAAATAGTAGTTTTGACCACTTCTTTTTTAAAATCCGCAGAACCCCCTAGCCGCAGAACTTACAAAACCTGCTCTGGTTACAAAACCTGCGCCATTGGTACATCGTGAGCAAACATTCATTGTTTAGAATAAAGATCTGCAAAATAACGTTAAAATGTTCATACAACAAATATACGTAACAAATTTTCTACATCTTACATTTGTTTCTTTCTATTCTTAATAGATAAACCTGTGGTCTCTAATGACCAGGTCATTACACCTGCTTGAAAAAAAAATGTCAAAAACTTAAAGGATTACACACGGACATTGACATTGTCTTGTTTTATCTTATAAAATTCGATGGGCGTGACTGTCGCAATCCGTACAGTATTTATACACGTCTCTCACATTGTGTTGTCAATCACAACAACGATTGACCCGTGGGCGTATACGTCTCTAACTCATCTAATCATAATAGCGGGAGAGACGTTACAAATAATAGTATTATTTAATAGACCTGTGTCTAAAAGTTTTAGCTTTTCGCGCTAACACCGTAGCAACTGCTGCAAATTGTCATTATCTCCGTTCGTGTACATGCTGTAATATTGACAGCGACTTAAGACTCTTTTACTAATAAGTGAAAGAATGCAATGCGGTGCACTCACTCACGATTTTGAAATACGAAAAGAATTTCTTATACATATTCAGTTTTGTCTGCATAAGCTTCAGTAGGAGTTTTTTGCATGCAACCTTTAGAAATGAATTATGTATCTAGACCCTTAGAGCAAAATGTAAAACAAAATGCATTACAAATAAACAATGTATATATGTAGGGTAAATAAAATAATTCAACAGTTGTAGCCGAACATACAACGAACTGAAAATAAAAAGGTAACGTTTGAGCACCACTGTTGGCAGTACATACATTTGTACTATGAACATAAAAATGTCCTGCGGTGTTCCACGTCGAATAAGGCTTTACGCCTACTGGACAATATCTACACTAATTAGTTCCACTAGTAGAACGATATCTTGCCTTAAACCGATTTGGATCGCTACAAACATAATTCCGTTTATTATTTTCATCATTTTCGTATTTCATATTAAGGCGCTCCCTTCGTGTGAGATATTAACACAAAAGACATCGAAATAAAACTTGTAAATGCAACATAAATAAGTTTTATGATACTTCGCATCGAAGATCTTATATATCTTTGTTCTTCTTCATAAATATAAATTTCGTCTATGCAATCAGTTTAGCTTTAAAGTTATGCAGGTGCTTTGAAATGGTAAACATGTTTTTGGTATTTTGAGATTCTTCCCACCTCGACCGAGTAGATGTTTAAAGTGATCCTTTATTTGGTCAACGAAAATATTTGCATTTCTTACAACTTTATATATTTTGCACAATTACTACAGTATACTTTTTGATTAGCTATGAACTTTCTAACGCTACCCATCCAATACGTGCAGTTACGCACATAAGAGCGCATATCCATACCTGTCACAATACCCATGGGGGAAAACGCACATGTGAGATGTGAGAGCTAAACATTGTGACAGAAAAACTATACTAAATGCGAAACTACCCGTTCGAAGCCGTGATGCGATAGTTTTAGTTGGTTTTATTTTATATATTTTTTATTTAATAGCGTTATATCAATGCAAATAACTTTCAAACGCCTTTAAAATTCAGGAATGCCATTATTCAACCGCCTGAACGAAATATCGCTAATGACTCATCTCTATTTTTAATGTAACGTCGATACGAACAATATTCCGGTTGTAAATCGAAGACTCTAATAAGATATTGAATAAAGATATTTGCGAAAAGTTCGGAATAGTTTAAAGGTTGAGGATGGGCGCCGGCTCACCTCTGACAGATCGTGATGTAATCGCCACGAATCACGGCCACTTTAGAAACTAAATTATTCCAATCATGTTATAGCAACACTAAACAAAACATACACACATAATATATATTACATACATTATATGTTATCAAGAGATGAATAATAATTATCGATAAAGTAACTTCCCTTCTTAACTCTGCTGTTGTATGCTGGAATATCGACCAAGTTAGTGATTACTAAAAATACTTATTGCATTTTAAGATCAGAGATTTGCCAAGCAATAAGTATGATGAAGAAAGGAGTTGTTGTATCATTGAGCAAAATGAAAATCTGTCACTTCTGCCAACATAAATGACGAAATGACAAAAACTATCGTGTTGCTTCTAATTGTACGAGCTTTTAGAGATACACCGCTTTAACGAATTTTTAATTATTTTTGCCGCTTAGGAATAGACTATGAATAAGTAGAAGTACGCTACTTCTCAATATATATATAATATACTCAATGGAGTCCACCTCGAGCTGGCTCTCTTCCGGCCCTACGCCACCTAACAGCCTTCGATTCCTCTTAGTTTTTAGAATCTCCGTCTTATATTTATTTTTACATCATCTAAGAAAGAGTAGGATTAGTTTTATGATAATGAACCGGAATATGCCATAATCCGTAAATCTACGATTGTGACGTGTGTCCAATAAAGTCAATTACTAAATTAGACCAATTAAGTTTTAAGTAAAAAAAAACACTTATTTTAGATACAACTTTAATAGCAGGCTATTGAACCGGACGCCTACCGGATGTTTGGAGCTGAACACTGTCTCGACTGTGATTACAACCGGATCAATCAATCAATATATATTTTTTATTTATCATAAACACAAACCAAGTAGCACGAACTTAACCTTTCGCCTAATGTAAATACACGTTCGGTGGCAATGAACACATTATTTTAGATTGACCATAATTTACATTTACCCGACTCTTCTTTTTATTCAACACTTACATACAAATTAGTACATAGTCTATACATATAAAATGAGGCATGTGTAAGTATATATGATCCCTACAGAGTCCGAAACGGCTGGACCGATTTAGAAATAATGTTCAGGAAATTTGGCAGCAATCGGATGAGCATATTCTGGGCTACCCGACGAAACCGGGTCGGATCACTAGAATACTATAACTACGCAACGCCTAATGTATACACACAAAGAAGCAATAATTGAAGATGTAAAATTTATAGATGCTGATTCATAAATCGTGACAACAATATAACATAAGCACAGATGGAAAAAACTCCTAAAAGGTGAACAAAATGTGTCGGCTTAAAATAGCTAGGAACTGAAAATATCCACTATAAAAAATACGTTACAGACAACCACTTTCTGGTTTGCTATTCTCTTAAATAAATTATTTATTTAACTCGTTTGTGTAATCTTCCTTTTTTTGAATACCTAACCTCCTTTTGATTTAATGAGACTCCTTCTGTATGATTGTAAAAACGTCGTCTTTTCTCGAATCGTGGCTGTTCTTACATATAAAACTCCTATTTTCAGTATCACTGTATTATTATTCAAAAATTTAATAATTATATATAATCGCCTAATATCCGTAAAAATATATTCTAAGAGATTGCCTTTAAACAACTTATGTACGATGATAAAATAAAATGCCTCCTCGAGGTCGAATTAAAAATTATTATATAATTAGCCTTCCGCTATTAGCCGGAAAATATTTGATAATACTTAAAAAATTTAATCTGCGTATGGCATATTGTTGTCACAAGTGTGTATGTGTAGTGTTAATGGATTATACAAATACCGACCCAGACAATTTATCCGACATTGGTAATCCAAAATGCATAACATTTCACAAGTCTCGAAAGTAAAATCAAAAAATAAATTACTTAATTAAGTTGTTACAAAATTAAAATCTAGATTTACTAGAATTGGCCACCATCTGGATTTATTCTCACGCGAACTTGAACACGCAAAGTCGCCGGAGGCATTTCTTTCGAGTCAGGGAGCCGTCAGGCGAATCATTTAACTTGAAGCATTGTTCTGTAATACTTAAAACTTTCGTGAAATGCGTCGTCTGGTCCGATCATCGCCATTTATAGGAATACAGCCTTAAAACCGAGAAACATGATGATAAATCACCATATGTCTGCTCAATAAAATTCTTAAGCCAAAATGGCAGGTTAAACAAGGGGTCAGCGTATTTTGTAATGATTCTTCGTTTGTAGTATGGACTGGGTTTGACGTACAGCTACTTATTTACGCCGTTAACCAAATATTGTGTAATATATTTATTAAAAAATATTATCATACAAAACGCAGGTAGTAAGTTCTTAAGTAATGTAAACATTCAAACAGAATAAAAAATGTAAAAGCCGCTAATACAAGAACGCATAAAGTGCTCTAGATTTAAATAATTACAATATTCATTAAATTACTTCCCCTGGTTCAGTTTTATGAATGAAATCTTAAGACAAAATGTCAATGACTTTGAAAATAAAATAAATTAAATAATAAGATTTTGATTAATTCAACAATTTACGACACTTTAATGATAACATATAAATTCAATTATAATACGTAATACGTTCATTGACAAAACTAGATCATTTGTTCAATTTATTATTCATAATGTTAGACGAGTCTTACCAAGGCCAGAATATTTATTACGGAAGCAGACTTTATAGGTACACGTCATCATTATGAGTATTCTATACAATAGGTAAACTTTCTCTCGGAGGACATTCACCCAGGTCAAAATGATTATTTGAGTGAAGTTCGATTTGTCCCAAATTTAATTATTTATTAGACTTAAAGTAATATAAAGAAGACGTACTTCATTCGCCGTTACAGATTGTAAGAATGTCTTTCAAAATAACTAAAGAAATCATTAAATATTTTAGTAAATCTGTGAAGAAAAATATACAAATACAAAAATTTATTCTTTTTGTTTTTATTTTTATATTTTAACCATTAAAAAATTTAACTTACACAACTTGTGCGCTGTGCTATCCGAGAATTTTTCCTTTACTTGATTAGATATTTTTTTTTATTTTTTATAGAGAACAAAGTAAGACAGTAATTTAAATAAAGGTTAACGGAAATGTAGTGGAACAGGTGGAAGAGTTCGTGTATTTGGGGTGTATGTTTAGTACAGATGCTAGGCATGTTAAAGATTTTAAACGACGAGTGAATGCGGGAAATAAAATGAATGGGGCTATAGGTACAGTAGTGAGGAGTCAGAATGTGTCTATGAAGGCTCGTCTGGCAATACACAATGCTGTACTAGTCTCCACTTTAATGTATGGAAGTGAGAGCTGGGTTTGGCAGGAAAAGCATGCTAGTAGAGTTAATGCCGTTGAGATGCGATCCTTAAGAAGTATGTTAGGCGTGACTTTGAATGATAGGGTTAAAAATAGCGTTATAAGGGAAAAGTGTGGCTTAAAAGTGGACGTTGTGACTAGAATTGAGAAAGGTATGCTTCGGTGGTTCGGGCATGTTGAAAGGATAAATGAAGAGAGAATAACAAAACAAATTCATGTTGCAAAAGTGAGTGGCAGTGTTGGTAGGGGACGCCCTAGGAAAACTTATATCGATCAGATTAATGACTTGCTAAAAAAGGGCGATATAAGGAGCAACCATAACCAACGAGCATGCATGCGTAGATGTATGAATGTGGAAGAAGCGAGAGAGGTGTGCCATGATCTCTGCCTACCCCTCTGGGTTACGGGCGTGAGCGCATATTTATTTATTTATATCCTATCCACACACACGGCCATCTGGTACCAAACTAAGCAGAGCTTGTGTTATGGCAACCAGATAACTGATATACTTACATATACTACTTTTCTTTTGTAAATACATACTTAAATAGATAATCACACTCACACTCAGGACAAACAGACATGTTCATGATAACAAATGTCTTGTCCTGGGTGGGAATCTAAACCACGACCTCGGCGTGAGAAGCAAGTATTACAAACCACGCCAAGCGGCCCGTCAATTATTTACAGATTTATTATAGACCTAGCAATTATCGGGTCGGTTCCGAATTAAACATGAGTCACAGGAATAAGCAAAGATAAAAAATGAAAGAGAAAGATTACAATTACTATACGTATGCTCCCAGTCGGATTAAAGATGCATTTCCTTAATATTTTGACATGATATTACAAAATGCGTCACTCATCTTCGACGTGTGGTAATCATAAGTCGTTCGGTATAATAGCTTGACATCAAAGGTTAGTTTAGTAAAATCACCTGACACTTTCACTGGTGCACTGGCACGGTATAGTATACGTCTTTCGTCTCCTACCGGATGCAGGCGACCTTCGCCGGTTTGCACAGCCACTTAACGTTTAAAATGCCTTCCAAACATTAGTGAGTGTGTGACATAATCCGATGGCGTCACCCACTGAGCCTTGACATATTGTACCAAACATTTCGATTGACTACGAACTTTGACTTCGTTAATTTAAATACGTTTGCATTAATATAATAATCGATGACATTAATACGGCTTTGTTTAATAGCTTGCGAATTGTATTGTTTGTTTTTGGGAGACGAATGGTCTATTTGAAACAGATCATTTGTTAAATCTCAAACCCATTCTTATATTTAATTAATTAGAAAACTAAACAAAAAAACTTGTTTTTTATTTTCTTCTCGCATGATTTTCCTAATTCTGTTCAGTTTCATTCAGTCGGCAACTGACCTAAAATGTATGTTCGCGGGTATGTATGAAATTTGATCAAGCCCCTAAAGGGTTTAATCACCTGATTAACTCGTAGAAAATGTTAAAATAATACATATGTATTATTCATTTATTTATGTATTTATTTATTTAGTAATACCATTGCCATGCACAAGCCGATCGCTCCAAAAAACGGAATATATCCGGTTTGGCTGTGATATTGAAGACTCGTAAGTTATAATTTCGTTTCAGAAGCTTGCATTCCGACGAAATAAAAAATGCAAACAAGTCTGCAAGCGGCGAGTTACAAAGCAAACCAGATTAAATCTCCTGTTACAAAGTCAATGTTTTGGTTGCCATTTTAACTGGAATTTATTGCGAAAAACAAAAACCTAAAGCTGTTTTACAGTAGGCGGATTAATGAAAAATATTCTATTTCTTTATTTTCAAAGAAAATTTACTTAAGAAAAAAATAAATTGTAAACCAAGAAGTGGCTCAACTAGTGGTTTAGTTAATGTAACTTTAATGTTTGGATATAACTAACATTATTTATCTGAAAATTAACGGCGATTTTTAATTCTGGTAGTTCTGGCTAAAAAAAACTGGGTATATATTTAAAATGTTACAGTCTATACTATATTTAATATTTATTATGTAAAATGTAATAGAAGCGACTACTTCGTAGTCATCTGCACATGCAGGTGACTACACTACTACTACTAGATTTTGTGACTCTTCAGTCAAACTCAGGGCATTTACAGCTACACCGGGCTCGAGGCGGCAGGGCGCAGAAGGCGCCTAGCTACTACTCACTACTACTAGAGCAGAGAACACTCCCCTGGTTGCCTCTGCTAGTATCAGTATTCTCGGCGTTGATATATCGAGCGACGTCCAATTTCGCGGTCATTTGGAAGGTAAGGCCAAGTTGGCCTCCAAAAAGCTTGGTGTGCTCGGTAGAGCGAAGCAGTATTTCACGCCGGCCCATCGCTTAAAGCTGTATAAGGCACAGGTTCGGCCTCATATGGAATACTGCTCGCATCTCTGGGCTGGAGCCCCCAATTACCAGCTTCTTCCACTTGACCGCGTACAACGAAGAGCGACTCGAATCATCAACGACCGAGCTCTTACTGATCGGCTTGACTCACTGGCATTGCGAAGGGAAATCAGCTCCCTTTGCATTTTTTATCGTCTTTACCATGGGGAGTGTTCCGAAGAATTGTTTGGAACAATACCTGCCGCTGAGTTTCGTTATCGCTCAACTCGACAGAGCTCCAATTACCATCCTCATCATCTTGATGGTTGGCATTCCACTACGGTGCGGTTTTCGCGTAATTTCTTGCCTCGGACAGCCGCATTTTGGAATGATCTGTCGCCAGCGGTATTTCCAAACCAATACAACTTAGGGTCCTTCAAGAAGCAAGCGTACTCCTTTCTTGAAGGCCGGCAACGCATCCGCAGTTCCTCTGGTGTTGCGGATGTTCATGGGCGGCTGTGATCTCTTAGTTTTTAGGCGACCCGTTGCTCGTTTGCCCCCTTATGCTATATAAAAAAAAAGATGCTCTACACTGGGATAATATATTACATTGTTATAAAAGCTTTATAAACACAAATATTGCAATATGTAATGTTATTTAGCTCCAACTAATGTCATCGTCATTGCCATACTATTAAAAAATGATAACAAATTATTATATTTAAATTAAAACAATACTACAAAAGTCAACAAGCGCACGAAAATTAATTTTAATATGGATGTCTCTATTTTTTGAATAAACGTACTCATTAATATGTAAATAAAATGCGGACAGTTTTCAGACTTATAAATTTATGTCAACTGTTAAGCTTATATTAATATAAGTACTATGTATGCTAATCACCTAACAAAATAGAATTTTATCTTTGAGATACATAATTGGCTAAAGTTTTTCCAAAATGTAACCAAGGACTTATGTTTATTAACTGTACATACGTCACAAAAACTAGATTCTTAAATACCAATTTACAAACAAATACCTTTGTTTAAATTCAATATATGCAATATTATTCGAAATAAAACATTTTATCAATATAGACTAGTAATTTGTAGGTTCAGCTGTACCTTGATCTTGATATCGAATCCTAGGGAGCAAAATGTGTAATGTTTAACTCAGCAGTATATTTAAGTATTTTAGATAACCATCGATAAAAGTACATCAAGTATCCAAAATTAGCAAGAACCTTTCTTTCATCTATACTTTGGCCCTTCTTCTTTCCTTGAAAATGATTCCCAGAGATTACAATACGAGTACATACGTATCTCTACTAGATGTATTCACTCGTGAAGGGCTCTGAATCCCAGCATACTATTCGCGTCGTTTTATAAAATTCAATAAACAACTGCTATTTATGCCTAGTGTTAGGGCATCGCCTTCTGTTCTTCCGGCCGTTGAGTCAAAACACGTACCTAAAAAAAATCTGAGTCTAGTCTAATGAAAACATAAACAGCCTACAGCAAATGGACACAGACAAGAAATGAAATATTTAAGTGGATAACTTACGGTACATTGTCATTCTTTTGCTGTATATTCTGTGTAAACTCGACACAAGTACGGGCTTAGATTTATATGTCAAAAGGATTGTGTCGCGAATTTTCACTGCTTAAAAAATATCAATGCGGCCTTTTTGAAATGCTTACACGTATGTGCGATCAAACACATTTACACCTTGTATGTGTTTACGTGGGTTCAAAACGAGACCGTAGTTGCGAGGTTACGGTCACGGACGTTGAGGACACTGCTAAAATATAATACAAACGCGTTCTGAATCCTAACACGACCACGATTTGTCCCGGCCCGAAACATTAAGTGAATATTCTAACCTCTTGATCCACATCACCGTAATCTTTTCGGTTTATTTTATCATTACAAACGCGGTCAGCAGCGGACATTTACATACGAGATTCCAACAAAACTTTGCATGATTTGAAATAATCAATAGAAAGTTTGAATGTTTTGTAATTTGTTATTTTATATGGGCGTTCGCGTAATGCATAATCAATTTCTACCACTTACAATTAGATAAAAACCGAAAAAAACATCCATTATATTGTCATCAGTCCTTAATACGATTTTGCATAATATAAATGCTAAGCATTTATATGATTGTTGCTTTTTGGAATAATAAAAAAATAATTTATAGTGTTAGACGAATTTGAAAAGGAAATTCCTTCAGTTTTGTAGCAAATTTTATGGACTAGAATTTAGTCTGGACATTAAGACGCATTTGGAGTTAAATGGTCCGTTGAATTTGGAGTTATGTTATAGAAGCTATGTGATAATGTTACCATTTCTTCAATTATTTTTATTCAAAAAGTTGATGTTTTTATTTAGCATAAGTTAATACACTGTATTAAATAAATAGCTCTCTGACGTAGAAGTTACTAGCTTAAAACAATTTTTCAAAACTAAACTTGCTATCCAAATGACTAAGAAATTACATGGGAATTAAACGTTAACAGGAAAATTTCGCATCGAACTATTAGCCACTGAGCTATCGCCCCATCTACGTACATAAGTCTTAAAAATTAAATCAGAAATCAGTTATAGTGTTAAGAAATTAATTTTATAGAATATATGTAGAAAATAATTTATTTAGAAAACACAAGTTTATCTATGTATATGTATTGTTCATCTTTTTATGGCATTACTAAAATTTTTACACCTTTATTACATTCAGATAACCTAATATTAGTTTTAGCAGCGAAACAGAAGTTGGCTCGTCGCTCAATTAGGCAACGAGCCGCCATAAATACAACAGCTTTTTAAATATTGGTTAGCAAATTGCGATCCTCAGTGTTTGGTTTTGTTAAGTATTCTAATCTGAAAAACACACAAGACCTAATTTATTTAATTTTATAATAATACTAATTTGAAAATTCGAAATTCATATCATTTAACTGTCACATTATTTTCTTTCACAAGTGCCCTCCCCCTCTTCCATCTACAACCAATGCGATGTTTGTCAGAAAGTTATAATCAACCATTATAGTTATTAATTATATCTAGTATAGTCTAACATTACAATAGTTGAATACAATCATTACGTTTCGTGAGATCGCATCTTAACATTTAATATTTACATTAACAATACAGACGAGTGGCTCCTTGACGGTTTTGCAATTGATTATCGATTTACCTCACGACATGACATCAACATACTCACAAAAATATTTTAGCGTCTCCTCGGTGTGTTACAACAGTATTTCTTCGAGGAGTGTTTCAAAAGAGGTGCATTAACTATATGTCAAATTTAGTGACAAGTTTTCTTTTGGTTGAAGTAAGCAGCTTATTTTGCGTTAATTGACCAAAACTATTCTTCCGGTTATCAGCTATGAAAAAACTTGAAGAGAGAAGAGTACAAGAAAAATTGGTTCCATAAAAATGTCTAGATAAGGTACCATTGATGAATAATATGAAGGCGGGTGTTTTGCAATTTGTCCAATTGCTATGTAGCAGCATGTAGCAGCATAATCCTGTTTTAATTCAGACATTTGTGAAATTCATATGGATATATTTCTACATCGTTACAACGTACGCAAAACACATTGAATATTAACGAGAATTACATAAGAAAATATTAACATTTTGAACAATTATTTCGACTCCACGCCGACCTAGCCTATTTTAAGGTAAAATAAAAAGAGACTTTTTTGAAATATAAATTGAGTTATACACTAATTCTATTTGCAATTTTTTTCCATATTTTCAATTCTGTTTGTTAGTTTAATTAATAAGAGCTATTGCGTGTTCACACTACCGAAAACATTAACATAAAACATGTTGTTATCTCTCTCTCTCCCCCTCTCTCTCTCTCTCCATCTCTCCCTCTCTCTCTCCATCTCTCTGAAAAAACTGAGACTACAATATGTGAATGTTTTAGGCAGTGTAACCTACTGTTATCCGTAATTGTTCGTTTGTTTGTATTCATAATGTATTTTAATACATTTATAAAAAATGAAGCTGTTTTTCTTGATTCTATTTAAAAATTGGACATACCTTGAACTTTTATCACATACTCTTAGCTAAAACATATTTATTTAGAATACACATTCAAGTGAAATGTTTCTTAACGTCCGACGCAAGAATACGAGTTTCACAAGTATTTTATAGCCAACCATTTCTAAGAGCCATGCTTTAAAATTATCACATTTATAGTTAAGCACTAAAGTTTTTGAAAATCCAGGACGACAATTTTTTTTACAGATAAGCATTTCTGTGTCAATAATGTATTTTACAAAATAACTAGCTATTGCCTGCGGCTTCGCAGCTACTTGGTTATTGTTTTCGTAGCATAATTGACCTTATTATCTTCTACAAAGGAAAAATGTGTCAAAAAGTTTTTAATGTCAAAAAATAATACCCAGTACCATGACAACTATATAACATTACCAGTATTACGATCACGACAAATGTTTTTTTTAGTACGATTTGGTTAAAATCCATTCATTGTGTACTCAGTGAGTTATTAATCTAATAATATTGTAAAATATTAATTAAAAGATACGAATAAACAAAATTTCCCAGTTGGTTGAAGTTAAAGCACAATAACACTTAAGTCACACATAGACATACATAGACCGTTAAAGGTGCGCCCGAACAATAATGTTTAGTAATTCATTGCGAAAAGAACTTAGTCCTAAACATTTCGTAATATACTTTGCTGATACTAAGACGTTTGTATACGGCCATCTTAAACGTGCATACGCGTTTGTAATAGAAATAATTTATACATCTATATCAAACGCACATATGAGTAATTACGTATGTAGTGGTGAGGCCGTACATAAATTATTGTTAAAAAAATAACGAGCAAAGACCGGGCTAACTACTAAGTTTATCGTATATATAGATATAGTAATTCTTATAGCTTTTACTTCTACTGTTTATTATAAGAATGTGACTATTTAAATATGTTCAGTAAAATTCAGACGTATATTTAATATGTATATAATCATATATGGAAATAATATGCATTTTTATAGCCACCATGAAGGTTTTATGTGAAGGGCATTCAAACACAGATAATATCTAATAAATCTTTCAAAACATCGTTGAACATGTAAAATGCCAAAAATTAGCTTATAAAAGAATTTAAATGTACGGAAAATTTATATATGTAGCCTTTTTAGACATACGTCAGATAAACTGAACTCGTGTAACTTTGCATTTTTTTTGGTACAGGCGTCGCTGGTCATAACGTTGACCAGCGGGGAATCCCCAAAGAACGTCACAAAAGCAGACATAGAAAAAAATATTAGAGCCGGACGTCAGCTGTACGATCAAACGTACCCCAGCAACAATGAAGTTGTAGTCGATATACAAGACGACGAGAAAAAGCAATACTACGAAACCAACTACGATACGAGTTAGTACATTTTTTTTCTTTTAATGGAAAAAGTTAGCAAACGAGCAAGCGTTTAACCTGATATCAAGTGGCCACTGCCCATCCGTAATGAGTTGTACATGCGTTACTTACCTTCAATAGACAGATAAAAAGATATTTCCTTTTCCTATCCTTCTTTTTATTAGAAGTGATCGAAAGGGGAAAGTCAAAAATCCTTCGCCTTCGGCACCTCACTAATCACGGGAAATGCATTTTGCATTTCTACTTCTATTTCACTTCTGTCTTCTGCGTGATCGTGATATTTCACCGTAATACCATTTTTACCGTACGTTGAAAATAAAAGGTAAGATTTCCCAAGCTCACGGATACAGCACGATCTCACGAAATACCATACCTATTTATTAAAAGCTTTTCGTCCCCGGCGCCGTCAATATTAGAACATAATAATGAAAATTACAGTGTTTGTTAGTTTCTAACAATGAAACTGATAATGGTGAAAATAAAAAAAAACGGTTTCGTAATATATGTTTATCAGTTTAGTCATAGTTGTGTTAGTATCGCTCTGCCACAACAAGCCAGCTGTTTCTGCCTCCTTCAAGCAAACAGTAACAGATTGTGCTAAGTACCTACTTTTGTTTCTGACAGTCACAAAAAAACAAAAGTCTCCTCATCCGAGCTAAAAAGTTTTCCTTGTGGGTTGAAGCGTAGCGCTGTTTATTTATTACTTTACTATAACACCACAACACAATGATTTGCAATTATTTTAATACATTTTTAACCATCAGGTGCATACGGCTTTGGCTACGACGTGGGTCCAAACGGTCAGTTCCACCATGAGAACCGCGGCCCCGATGGCGTGACATACGGTTGCTATGGTTACGTCGACCCCGATGGCTTTCTGCGCGCCACGCACTACGTTGCTGACAGCCACGGGTACCGCGTGGTCGAGCCAGAGAAGCCAGTCGAAGTCTTCCCCGATGACAAGCATGAATACGACGAAAAGTAAGTGGAAAAGATGTTACCAATATTGTCAACTGATTTCAAGGCTATCAAAATCTATCTTTCGTGAGACATTAACTAACTTTTTATAAAAACGACTTGGCTTACGTTCGAGTTTTTTGGTCGCTTACCTCACTGCCTTGGTACAAAAATACCGAAAAAACGTCAGTTAAGCCGTTTTTACAAAAATAAAAAGTCAGTTAATTTTAATGCATTAATAGATCAATAGATGATGCGGTATGATGATAGCGTAAAATGAATGGGGCTATAGGTACTGTAGTAAGTAGTCAGAATTTGTCTATGAAGGCTCGTCTGGCAATGCACAATGCTGTACTTTAATGTTTGGAAGTGAGAGCTGGGCTGAGCGTTGAGATGATCTTTAAGAAGCATTTTAGGCGTTACTTTGAATGATAGGATAAAAAATAGCATTGTAGGGAAAATTGTGGCTTAAAAGTTGATGTTGTGACTAGAATTGAGATTCTGTAAGAATTAATGACGAGAGAATAACTAAATAAATTTATTTAGCAAAAGTCAGTGGCAATAGGGGACGCTCTAGGAGAACTTATATCGACCAGATTCAGATCAAACCCCTGTGGGTTACGAACGTGAGCGCATATTTATACTGAAACTTAAACGTACTCTCCATGCTGTTTATATGTTCTATTAGCGAACTTTCTCGTCATTTTTATTTTGTAAATTTCATCTATAGTTAACTATGACTTATTATTTATATCTATGATTGGTTCCCTTCATCTAATCTCCCTATATAAAAGTTACGACACTGTGGATTCTGTTAGTATCATGTGATATTAATGTGAAAACTCAATAATAAATATTTAATACTTTAAATTGCTAAGTCAACAAATTGGATGAATTTTGCTGAAGGAGACCCATCTCTTTCAAAATTTTCAAGACCATTTTGTTTAATCAAGGCGTTTTAAAAAAGAAACAATTGCATAATTAGCTAATAAAAAACCTTAAAATTGACATGTTTCCTTTTGTGTACAGTTACGTATCGGGAACAACAGAAGCTATTCCTGGGCAGACGATACCGTGGGAGAAGCTGTACTTCCCGAAAGGGTGCGGGCGTACTCCCGGCGGCGTGCCTCCGAGACCGCTACCAAAACCGACCCGCCCGCCCCCCACTGTAGCACCGCGGCCACCGCCCGACAGCGCCGGACAGACCAGCAACCCTAAACCCGGAGTCTTGCCACCAGGTGTGTTTTATCTATGAGGAAGGACCTTTGAACAATGGTATGCACCTGTTGTAATAATATGCGAGCTCGAGGGTGTCCCACGCCCTCACAGAATACAGGCGTCAAAAGAAGGTATTTTTCTTTTGCGTTATGTCTTGTAAGTGAGGTGGCGCAGATATCTTTCTTGTCGTAACTTGAAAAATAAAGGTGCTTATTTAAATTTTTAAGAAATCAATCCAATTCCGCAAAATAATTTATTTTCAACAATGCCAATACTTACAAATTTTAGGCGGAGGCGGGCAAAACGGTCCCAACGGCCCCTACGGACCCGGCTATTACCCTGGTACTCCTGGCTCCCCTGGGACACCAGGCACTCCCGGTAGCCCAGGTTCACCCGGCACTCCAGGCTCTCCTGGTAGTCCCGGTGGACCTGGTGGACCAGGTGGACCCGGAGGATCGGGTGGACAATATGGGCCAAGTGGCTCCGGACTAAACGGACCTTATGGACCGAGTGGTCCCAACGGACCGAACGGTCAAGGAGGCCCCAACGGGCCATACGGACCCGGAGGTTCTAACGGACCATATGGACCTGGAGGCCCTAACGGACCCAATGGACCAGGAGGTAATCAGTGTACATTTTTACTCATCATTCTTTATTACTAGCTTACTTAATGGGCCATAGAGACAAATTGATTTAATTTAGATTGAGTTATATTATTATTTGGTCAATTTTGGTTTGACTTTGATTGTGTTGTAGCCGTGTGTTATCATACCAATGAAAACCATCTTAATTCTAAATATTGGTGCATTGTCCCACGGATCACGACTACTGGGACTCAACATTAGGACTGCCATAGGAGGCTGAAAGGTTCAGTGAAAGTACTTCAGGATATCGACGACCTACAGTAATGAAGCACACGAAAAAGAAGAAAATAATAAAAAAATTGTTGTTAAAAAAAGTTGAGCATGCATTATACTCAACTGACTTTTGATCGGACTTTTGACAGTTAGCTAGCTAATTTTCCGTTTATTAGCCTTCCAGAAACCGAGCAACTAGATTTAGATTAGAACCGATTTCAATGATATTTTAATAACTTCAAAGGATATCAAATTAAATTAAACGCTTGATAAAAGATACGTGATGACTAAGTACATCGTTACGTTCCGAATCACACCTGATTTATTGTTTTGATTTGATTTGCCATCAATCTTCATAGACCGTGAAAGTGTGACGTTACTAGTCTATTTAAGGTTGTGGGCATGCCCATAGTGCAGACAAGGGTGGATACGCGCATGAAATTAGTAATCAAAATTGGAGCTCAGTGTGTTCAACTACTATATGTTAATATGAACCTTCTCAAGCTGCATCAATATTAACATTAAATAGTTTTCCCGTAATAGTAGTGTTAAATATTATTTTTTAAACATTCTCAAAGGCCAAGGAGGATATTACCCCGGCACACCAGGCACTCCAGGAAGCCCGGGAAGTCCAGGTGGACCAGGCGGCCCCGGTGGCCCTGGTGGACCGGGTGGACCAGGTGGGCCCGGAGGCCCCGGCGGCCCAAGCTCTGGAGGTGGTTACTATCCGGACAATGGACAAGGTAAAGCACAGTGATATTAGATCATACATATGTACATAATATCTCATCTCGTTTTCCTTTGCAACAAATCAATGCTATATCACTTATGAACGTGGCTGGTCTAGTTTCATTTTGTTGTCCGTCCACTTCGCGCGAGTTTTCTCGTACAATTTTGACGTATCATCGTACCTTCAAGAGAAGAGTGAACAGGCTGATGCTAAACATGCTTACACTTTAGAGTTGTGATCAAACGCTTTTTTTTCAATAATAAACGAAGCTAGTGAAAACACTTCTTTGTTAACATATTATATTTCCGTCTTTGACTACAGGTCAAGGTGGCCCCGGTTCCGGATCATCAGGTTCCGGAGGATCTGGGCCTGGCTCAGGAGGCGGATACTATCCAGCCGGTGGACAAGGTATGCAACATCAAACTTTATCATTTTATGTTCTATTTAATTCTTTTTTATCAATTGCTTAAATTAATATATATTTTACTTGAAACCTCAGGAAAAATATAAATGTCAATCCATCAGTACAACGGTCTATCAAATTCAAGATTTCCAATTAATTCAAAAACTTGCTCACTTATTTGGATGATCTTTTACATTATGTTGACCTAAACCCAGGGTTATCAGGATGATTTTAAGATTGAATGTACTTGATCGTCTATCTAATATTACTCTATATTTCAGGACAAGGTGGTCCAGGCTCCGGAGGCGGATATTACCCAGGCAATGGACAAGGTAATGACGTTAAAATCAGTTTTTCGATTTTTTAAATATATACCGAGATTAAGTTAAGTGAGCGCTGCCCATAGACATTTGCCTGTTATTGCCGGGTAATACATTTGTATTGCAGATGCGCTGCCTACCTTTAATGAACAGAGGAGGGTATAGACAGGAAAAGGATATTTCCGTCCCGTCCTCCCCGTCAATCCTTTTCCTCATGAGGAAAGGTTGGGAAGGGGAATAGGAAATTAGGCCTCGGGCACCTCACTCATCAGACGAAACGCAGAGTACTTCTACTTGACGCCTGTTTTCTGTGAGGTCGTGGCATTTCACCGGTCGAGCCATTTAATTTGTGCAACAGATGTTGTTGTTGCGGCCACTACCAATGTTAAAATATACTTTTTCACGTACAAAATACGAAAAGTATAACATATTATTATCGCTGATGTTATGCTCAGACATTTTAATAAACGATTTATAAGTGATAGCTTGTAGACCTGGGTATTGTCGTTAAACTGTCTAGTCGCCAACCCGCATTCCCAGCGTGGCGGCTTGTGGGCAAATTCCCCGATGGAAGACTACAGTAAGTTTTTGCACCTAGTACCGAGCTACGACTATTCCAGACCAAAGTGGCGGTCTCGGTAACGGTAGTTGCTAAGAATGCTATGTCGGTAGGCCACTGTAAGCCGCTGACCATTGGCTCATTTAACACTCGAACTTTGAGGCGAGGTGAGGATTTTGGAGAGCTGGAAATTTCTATTCCTTCTTTCTTCACGCATTTTTAGTAATAAATGGACCACAATTCTTTGTGGTCCATTTATTACTAAAAATGCGGGGTAAATACGAATAAAACCTATTGAATAATTTTCGACATATTTGAGTAAATTTAAAAATCTTCTTCATCTTTGAAGCATTCTAGCGCTCAAACTAAGCAAGCAACTTTGGCATATCTGGCCCGGGATTCCGTGGTCTTCCGTCGTACACTTCATTTCCGGACATCCAGTATAATAACTTTACAAATTAATAATTGTTACGGCAGGACAAGGAGGTTACTACCCGGGCACCCCAGGTTCGCCAGGTACTCCAGGCAGTCCAGGAACTCCTGGTAGCCCAGGTGGCCCCGGAGGCCCGGGTGGTCCAGGTGGACATGGCACTACAGGCGGACAATACGGACCAAGTAGTTCCGGACCAAACGGCCAAGGAGGCACCACCGGGCCGTACGGAGTTGGAGGTTCTAACGGACCATATGGTCCAGGAGGTCCCAATGGACCTAATGGACCAGGAGGTAATCAGTGTGCGTGTTTACTCATCATCAATCATTGGTAGCCACTTTAATGGCAAAATAAGACAATAGTCAATTCAATTTACAATAATACAATTCAGATAGTCAATGTTTAATTGTTAAGATATTTGGTCCTAATATCATTCGAAAAGACTTAGTTTGATTGATGTGATGATGACACAACCACAAGCCATCGTGCGATAATACCAATGAAAATCTTAGTTGAAAATCGTAGTCACAATAATTAACAATGTACCAATATTTCTACGTTCCTTCCTTAAAAAAATATAAATATCTACGTATATTGATAACTTACCTCTTAAAGAACACGTAGTTTGACTTTTTTATTTAAATTGAAACCCGGTGTATTCAACAATTTTATGGCAGTACTCATATTCATACTTCTCAAGCTGCATCATTATTAACGTTACATAGTTTTCCTATAATAGTAACAATTAATATTGTTTTTAATGCATTCTCTGTTTATCACAGGGCAAGGAGGTTATTATCCCGGTACACCAGGCACTCCAGGAAGCCCAGGAAGTCCAGGTGGACCAGGCGGACCCGGCGGCCCTGGTGGACCAGGTGGGCCCGGAGGCCCCGGCTCCCCAGACTCAGGTTCCGGAGGCGGTTACTATCCGGACAATGGACAAGGTAAAGCACAGTGACAATAGGCCAATGGTACATACCCCATCAAAAACATACAATTTAAAAAAATAGAAGTCTCGCAGCACAACAAAATGATGTGAGATCTAAAATAAAAAACCAAGTCAGTTATTTTAGTTCGTTTTTATGCAAGCATCTATCAAATTTTTTAATCATATACGAGTACATACCTATCAACTTTTGTAGTGACTATATCAATATTGGACATCTTTTTTAGATAATGAAATATAAATAAATATAAAACAGATAAATGAATAGTATATTACTTGATCCCTAAAAATTCATACTCAATTGAAGTGGGGTCAAAAGTGCTATGAGTCGCTTCGAGAAAAATACATATAGTTACGGCGCTCTAATTAGCAACGGGACTCCCGTACCACCAGCTATTCCATCTCGCTTTCCTTTGCGGTCCAAATCTATTCTACCATCGGACGTCCTGACCTGCGGCTGGTCTCCATCCTTTTGTTGTCTGTCCACCTCCCACGACAAAGGTTTGGACCAATTTGATTGCGTCAGATATTTCGTTCAATTTTAACGCACGGCAACGAGTTACTTTCAAGAGAAAAGGATGATTAAGGTTAAAACAATTATGACTTTTTGTGATTGAAAATAACGTTATACTTGATGGTCTGTGGTCAATGGACAAGGTAATAACGCAAAAACACTTTTTAAGGTTATTTAAATAAATATCGAGTTATATTTATATTAATCTCATACTAGTATTACATCGTATAGTCGTATTATAAACCTATCTGAATTTACGGATGATTTTAATCAGCGACGCTATTCTTAAAAGTGAACTTATGATTTATTAAGCACAAGCTGAGTGCCGTGGTTTTACCCGCAGTGCAATTTAATTCTGGTCCTGAACCCTATTAAATATTATTGATATGATCATATAGAGGTCAACTTTGGGTTATAATTATTTCTCCATACAAAGCTTACTTAGTTCCATACCTTAACGAGATGAAATTAAAAATCCTTTTTAGTACTCGCCTATCTAGTAACAGAAATATGAAGTCTCTAGGTATGCTTTGATGTATCAGCCAGTCAGACAGTTTCTTTTTTTATAGATGAATAAATATGTTTTAACATTAAAAAAATATTTATAAACAGTTATGCATAGACGAATGGTTTATTAACTATAAATCAGTCATATACGTCAGTGTATCATAATATATTTTGCCTCTTTATTATTTAAGAATAATTAGGAATTCAGTAGATAATAAGTCTTGTATTTTATAGCGTGGACAAACCATATAGCAACTGAAAGCAACGACGCTTTGCTCACTCCATTTTTTTCCAATTAAAAAACCTAGATATGTTGCCACCTGTCAACACCTTATATAACAACTTTACAAATTAATAATTGTTACGGCAGGTCAAGGAGGCTACTACCCGGGCACCCCAGGTATGCCAGGCATACCAGGAACCCCAGGTAGTCCAGGAACTCCTGGTAGCCCGGGTGGCCCCGGGGGACCCGGTGGTCCCAGCGGTCCAGGCACTACAGGTGGATCCGGAGGTCCCAGTGGTGTCGGAGGTCCCAGTGGCCCCGGAGGTTCTAATGGTTCCGAAGGTCCCGGTTCAGGTGGCGGTTATTATCCAGGAACGGGACAAGGTAAGACCATTTTTCATAGTTATATTATTTAAATAATTACGTCGCCGAACGATTGTCAGAGCAGACACTTTATTATTGGGCTAGGCAATTATAAACGGTGGGCCCATTCTTAGTTGAACGAATCATCGACAATATTACGTTCCATTTCCAGTCATTTCCTAATGGGGCAGTCATTGACCGAAGTACGGTAGGCATATTGTTAATATGATACGAATGTCGTTCCACAAAACGAAACGTTGAAATGAACCGCTGATTGGTCGAAACTCGTATCCTGCACCACTTCTTTTATTTTGCTGGCAAGCTGTTGCTAAACGTAAATAAACAAAATGTTCTTGTGAAGTTAGTTTCAATTATTTTCGTACCATTAGTAACTAAAATTATAAATTACATTTTCACACTGAACTAAATTTAAACCTGTTATTTATTTTGACAAGAGTGGGAATTGAAGACAGAGAAATATAATTCTTAGAGAATAACGAAATGGTTTTTGTTTGAATAATTTGTAATGTTTAAGAAACCTGTGTAATATTGTTTGTGACGTCTATATCCAGTGGATAAAGGTAAGAATTCTTTTGGCTATTTTTCACTGTCCATAACCTGTTAGAAAATAAATTTGAATGAATTTTAAACTTGTGTAATTTTAGTTTTGCAACTATTGTGTATATTTAAGTTACTAATGCTACGAAAATAATTGAAAATAAAATGTACGTTTAGCTACTGACTAAATAATGACTGGCAACGAATCAAAAAAAGCGGATCTCAAGAATTAATTGTAGTTAAGTTACCTCTATAATTTTAATGATATGCATCAAAACAAGCTAGATTGAGACATAGTTTAACAATCTCTTCTTTGGCTAGGTGGTTACTATCCCGGTACACCGGGTACCCCAGGATCTCCCGGGAGCCCTGGAAGCCCTGGAGGACCTGGTGGTCCAGGTGGACCCGGTGGACCTGGAGGACCCGGAAGCATTGGCCCTGACGGCAGCTATCAGCCAGGAAGCGGACAAGGTTTGTTTTTATAAGAAATACATATTTTTACATAGACAATTAAGAAGTATATTTTATACATTAGAAATAAAAATTAAAAATAGCATTATGAGGGTTAAGTGTGGCTTAAAAGTGGATGTTGTGACTAGAATTGAGAAAGGTATGCTTCGGTGGTTCGGGCATGTTGAAAGGATGAATGAAGAGAGAATAACGAAACAAATTTATGTAGCAAAATTTAGTGGCCGTGTTGGTAGGGGACGCCCAGGAGAACTTAATCGATCAAATTAGTGGCTTATTAAAAAAGGGCGATGTAAGAAGCACCCATAACCGAAGAGCATGTATGCGTAGATGTATGAATGTAGAAGAAGCGAGAGAGATGTGCCAGAATCGCGCCAAATGGAAATCCACGATCTCTGCCTACCCCTCTGTGTTACAGGCGTTAACGCAAGTTTTTTTATTTGTACATTCATTATAAAAATTATATTACAAAACTGATCTGTAGATATAAACAAAGACAAATACATAAAGAAATGTTTCTGGGAATTTACCTTTATATGTTTGTTTGATGGCTCGGTTGCAATATTGAAGTAATTTCTAGTAAGTATGTAAGTATTTGGTAATATAATGTTGTTATATAAAAGAATAAATCATTTAATAGCTCCCGAAATAGTTAATCAGCGAAGTCAATTGAGTAGTCGTTCGTAAGGTATCTTAAGAGTAGAGATATGTTTACCATTCACCAATATCGTACGAATGTTGGCAAAAATGCACCTTTGAACAGAATCGCATGTAAATGTAATGAAAGGCTACATAAAGTCTGTCTTTCTCTCATAATAATCTTTCTTACATACTGTAACCATCCTTTTTTCCTTTAGGGATTATTAGGAGTATATTAATGAAATCGACTCGGAAACATAAAATGACTCCAAGTCAAAACACCACCAAGATCGTCTCTTTTATATTACATTAGGCCAATGATATATTTATAAGTGATCGTCTAGTTGTAGAACTTTGTTCTACTTTGTGAGTTGTAATAACTAGTTCTTCTAGGAATTATAGAGGTAGAAAGATTCGCCAAGCTTATTGAAGCCACAGGATGCTTATTAAAGTCCTTAAGTCTATATAAATTTGCCAAAATAATATTTTAAATTTATCGATCAATTGCAATTTACAAAATATTTCATTAAAATTGTACTTGTAAAGGGTTTACATGTTTAATTTAAACCCTTTACAAGTACAATTTTAATGAAATAATTTAAATTTTTTAATCTCAAATACCCGATACAACCCTACTATCGCAACATATATTTTTGTCTTTAAAAATATATGGAGGTACACAGCTCCAGCGGAAATCCCCGCTGTGTACGGTGAGTGCCGACCACCGGTTGCACTCCCCCCGAATTCAAGGGACAACAGATCGGCCACCGTATATCGCAGAAAAATACTCGTAAACCAGTAAGAGAGGTCTTAGCTCATTATTGGTGAATAAACACCATTCAGTCGTTTCTCGCATATCAATGCGTTACACCGTCAAGTTTATAATAAGGCGTCGCCACCAAGACATTGTCAGCATAGGTATCGACCTACGGAGCGCATTAGGAGTATAAAACTCGCCTCAGGGGATCGCTAATTCCCTCGTTGTGCGGTGTCAGCCCAAGCCTTGAGAGCATAGCTCCCTCCAGCTACCATCTTCGCAAAAGACAAATGCACAGGCTCCACCAACTAATGCCAGGGCAGTTTCGGCCACATTAATAACTTTTAGTATAATTCTCGAACATCATATAATTGTGTTATACACCAACTTTTCGCATAATGTGAGTCTCGATCAAATTTGCGTCACCCACCAATAATTCGCATTCGTTTATAAACATGGGTATTAACAGGCCACTTAATTGATTTGTAAATCATGGAGGGCAAACAGTCTGCAATCCCGTATAGAGGGACCCGACTTGGGCAAATCTAATTAAGACAAGCGTCATACTACAATACAGAATACCATAGCAAACGAAAATATCTTATCCTCAATCTATCCGAATAATACAAATAAGCATATTAGCCACGAACCAGTTATATACCCGTCACAGGAAGACTCGTTGATCCCATCAATGATCCATCAAAAGATGTACCAAAGACCAAACATAAGCAGCATATCAGATGCAGTAATGTCGAATTGCAACTCTACACATCCGTATTCCAAAACAACCACCACATAGTAATCGGCATTATTCATTTTATATATTTCCCTTCAAATATATCTACCATCAAAATAAATAAATTATTTCAATAGTTCGACGTCCAACGCTTCACGCCGGCCGCATTACTCATATATGTAAAGTCGTGGGTGTGTATCTACGTACAGGCAATTTTGATGTCCGTTCGCGTAGGATTTTTCACTTTCGTATTTTTAAATTATTTTATTATAAACGTTCATTATAAGTGTATACAATACCCATTACCCTATTTTTGGATTTAAATTCAATAAAAAAAATCAATGCACGAACTCACTCTTTAGACTTGGTATGATTTTCACGAAAAATCAATACGAGAACACGTGTAATTCTTATGCCCCTATTTTCCTTAATGTATTGATTCGATATCAATATTAATATGTATTTATATTACGTATAAGTGTTTTATAGGTCTTTAAGTACCTTTTATCACGATTTATATCTTCATTAGACCAAATAATGTAACTTTATATTTTAATTTAAATATCAATATTTTGTAATGATATTCTAATATGTTATGCATATAACTATTATTAGCATATTTTTATATTATTAAATGTCATATTTTAATGATTAAATAATGATAGTTACAATATATTTAATATAAAATACCGGAGATAGACTTTATTCCAATTCTGTGACTACATTTTATAAGAAACCAGTAACCCGCCCCAGCTTCGCCCGGGTACCATTAATTATATTGATCCGATCGCTACCAAACACAGGTGCCAATCTGGACAATCCCTGTAAATTTCAACGAAATCGTTCCAGAATTTTCGGAGTCTATAGGGTCCATAGGTCTATAGGGAACATACATAGTTCGCTTTTTATATACAATTTTTTTTCCTATTTATTTATTTATTTTATCTATTTATTTAATTTGGCTTGCCAACAAGATATGAAATGGTACTTATCTTACAACATACACATAATTTTAGGAAGTAATAACATATTTCTTTTACAGGCAATCACAACACTTTTCTGTAAGTGTGAAGTGTGTCAAAGATAGCAAAAAAGACACAAAACAAAACTGTGTGACTAATTAGTAACGTAATGAGTATTAAGTGTGTAGTTAGGACTATGTTTGAAATATACAATCATTTAATTTGTTAATAACTTACAGTGCATAAAATAAATATAAATTAATCTGGATTACTTTTATTTGATATTACAAATGGGACTATTTACTATGTTACTTCTAATACCTCCAAGAATATGTGTACAAAGTTTCATGATGATCGGTTGAGTAGTTTTCGCGTGAAAGCGTAACAAACTTACATTCACATTTATTATATTTGTAGGGATGGTAGGGATAGGGATTAAGTAGGGATTAATTACATTTTATTAACAATTAAATAAATTATTATTAAATATAAAGCGACTTTTGCTTCCAGGACAACAGCAACCTACAGTTCCACCCAGTCAACTAGGAAAACCACAGCAGCCTGGAGCACAGGGACAACAAGGCCAACCAGGCACTCAAGGACAGCCAGGCACTCCAGGTCAGCCAGGCTTCCCAGGACAACCTGGACAACCAGGACAACCAGGCAAACCAGGACAATCAGGTCAACAAGGTCAACCTGGCTACCCAGGACAACCAGGGCAACCAGGTAGACCAGGTCAACCAGGCACACCAGGCCGACCAGGCCAACCAGGTACTTCAGGTCAGCCAAGCTTCCCGGGACAGCCTGGACAGCCAGGGCGTCCAGGACAACCAGGCACACCAGGACAAGCAGGTCAACCAAGTCAACCCGGCTACCCGGGACAACCGGGAAAACCAGGCCAACCAGGACAAACAGGCAATCCAGGTCAGCCAGGCTTCCCAGGACAGCCAGGGCAACAGGGCATACCAGGACAAGCAGGCTATCCAGGCCAACCGGGACAACCAGGTGGACCGGGCCTGCCTGGCTACCCAGGACAACAAGGTCAATCAGGACAACCAGGCACTCCAGGTCAGCCAGGCTTCCCAGGACAGCCAGGCTTCCCAGGTCAGCCTGGACAGCCAGGGCAGCCAGGACAAGCAGGCTATCCAGGCCAACCAGGACAACCAGGTGGACCCGGCCAGCCTGGCTACCCAGGACAACAAGGTCAACCAGGACAACCAGGCAGTCCAGGTCAGCCAGGCTTCCCAGGACAGCCTGGACAGCCAGGGCAGCCAGGACAACCAGGCACACCAGGACAAGCAGGTCAACCCGGCTATCCAGGCAAACCAGGCTACCCAGGACAACAAGGTCAACCAGGCCAACCAGGCACTCAAGGTCAGCCAGGCTTCCCGGGAAAGCCTGGACAGCCAGGGCAGCCAGGACAACCAGGCACACCAGGACAACCTGGACAGCCTGGGCAGCCAGGACGACCAGGCACACCAGGACAACCAGGCTACCCAGGACAACAAGCTCAACCAGGCACTCCAGGTCAGCCAGGCCTCCTGGGACAGCCTGGACAGCCAGGGCAGCCAGGACAACCAAGCACACCAGGACAAGCAGGCTATCCAGGCCAACCGGGACAACCAGGTGGACCCGGCCAGCCTGGCTTCCCAGGACAACAAGGTAAACCAGGACAACCAGGCACTTCAGGTCAGCCAGGCTTCCCAGGACAACCTGGACAGCCAGGGCAGCCAGGACGACCAGGCACACCAGGACAAGCAGGTCAACCAGGTCAACCCGGCTACCCAGGACAACAAGGTCAACCAGGACAACCAGGCACTCCAGGTCAGCCAGGCTACCCAGGACAGCCTGGACAGCCAGGCACACCAGGACAAGCAGGTCAACCAGGTCACCCCGGCTACCCAGGACAAGCAGTTCAAGCAGGTCAACCCGGCTACCCAGGACAACAAGGTCAACCAGGACAACCAGGCACTCCAGGTCAGCCAGGCTTCCCAGGTCAGCCTGGACAGCCAGGGCAGCCAGGACAAGCAGGCTATCCAGGCCAACCAGGACAACCAGGTGGACCCGGCCAGCCTGGCTACCCAGGACAACAAGGTCAACCAGGACAACCAGGCACTCCAGGTCAGCCAGGCTTCCCAGGACAGCCTGGACAGCCAGGGCAGCCAGGACAACCAGGCACACCAGGACAAGCAGGTCAACCCGGCTATCCAGGCAAACCAGGACACCCAGGACAACAAGGTCAACCAGGCCAACCAGGCACTCAAGGTCAGCCAGGCTTCCCGGGACAGCCTGGACAGCCAGGGCAGCCAGGACAACCAGGCACACCAGGACAACCTGGACAGCCTGGGCAGCCAGGACGACCAGGCACACCAGGACAACCAGGCTACCCAGGACAACAAGGTCAACCAGGCACTCCAGGTCAGCCAGGCTTCCCGGGACAGCCTGGACAGCCAGGGCAGCCAGGACAACCAGGCACACCAGGACAAGCAGGCTATCCAGGCCAACCGGGACAACCAGGTGGACCCGGCCAGCCTGGCTTCCCAGGACAACAAGGTAAACCAGGACAACCAGGCACTTCAGGTCAGCCAGGCTTCCCAGGACAACCTGGACAGCCAGGGCAGCCAGGACGACCAGGCACACCAGGACAAGCAGGTCAACCAGGTCAACCCGGCTACCCAGGACAACAAGGTCAACCAGGACAAGCAGGCACTCCAGGTCAGCCAGGCTACCCAGGACAGCCTGGACAGCCAGGCACACCAGGACAAGCAGGTCAACCAGGTCAACCCGGCTACCCAGGACAAGCAGGTCAACCAGGTCAACCCGGCTACCCAGGACAAGCAGGTCAACCAGGTCAACCCGGCTACCCAGAACAACAAGGTCAAACAGGACAACCAGGCAATCCAGGTCAGCCAGGCCTCCCAGGACAGCCTGGACAGCCGGGCACACCAGGACAAGCAGGTCAACCAGGTCAACCCGGCTACCCAGGACAACAAGGTCAACCAGGTCAACCCGGCTACCCAGGACAACAAGGTCAACCAGGTCAACCCGGCTACCCAGGACAACAAGGTCAACCAGGACAACCAGGCACTCCAGGTCGGCCAGGCTTCCCAGGACAGCCTGGACAGCCAGGCACACCAGGACAAGCAGGCTATCCAGGCCAACCGGGACAACCAGGTGGACCCGGCCAACCCGGCTTCCCAGGACAACAAGGTCAACCAGGACAAGCAGGTCAACCAGGCCAACCCGGCTACCCAGGACAGCAAGGTCAACCAGGCACTCCAGGTCAGCCAGGCTTCCCGGGACAGCCAGGGCAGCCAGGACAACCAGGCACACCAGGACAAGCAGGTCAACCCGGCTATCCAGGGCAACAAGGTCAACCAGGCCAACCAGGCACTCCAGGTCAGCCAGGCTTTCCGGGACAGCCTGGACAGCCAGGGCAGCCAGGACAACCAGGCACACCAGGACAAGCAGGACAACCCGGCTACCCAGGGCAACAAGGTCAACCAGGCCAACCAGGCACTCCAGGTCAGCCAGGCTTCCCGGGACAGCCTGGACAGCCAGGGCAGCCAGGACAACCAGGCACACCAGGACAAGCAGGTCAACCCGGGTATCCAGGCCAACCGGGACAACCAGGTGGATCCGGCCAACCAGGCTACCCAGGGCAACAAGGTCAACCAGGCCAACCAGGCACTCCAGGTCAGCCAGGCTTCCCGGGACAGCCTGGACAGCCAGGGCAGCCAGGACAACCCGGCTATCCAGGGCAACAAGGTCAACCAGGCCAACCAGGCACTCCAGGTCAGCCAGGCTTCCCGGGACAGCCTGGACAGCCAGGGCAGCCAGGACAACCAGGCACACCAGGACAAGCAGGTCAACCCGGCTATCCAGGGCAACAAGGTCAACCAGGCCAACCAGGCCAACCAGGCACTCCAGGTCAGCCAGGCTTCCCGGGACAGCCTGGACAGCCAGGGCAGCCAGGACGACCAGGCACACCAGGACAAGCAGGCTATCCAGGCCAACCGGGACAACCAGGTGGACCCGGCCAGCCTGGCTTCCCAGGACAACAAGGTCAACCAGGACGACCAGGCACACCAGGACAAGCAGGTCAACTCGGCTACCCAGGACAACAAGGTCAACCAGGACAACCAGGCACTCCAGGTCAGCCGGGCTTCCCAGGGCAGCCTGGACAGCCAGGCACACCAGGACAAGCAGGCTATCCAGGCCAACCGGGACAACCAGGTGGACCCGGCCAACCCGGCTACCCAGGACAACAAGGTCAACCAGGACAACCAGGTGGACCCGGTCAACCCGGCTACCCAGGACAACAAGGTCAACCAGGACAACCAGGCACTCCAGGTCAGCCAGGCTTCCCGGGACAGCCTGGACAGCCAGGCACACCAGGACAAGCAGGTCAACCAGGTCAACCCGGCTACCCAGGACAACAAGGTCAACCAGGACAACCAGGCACTCCAGGTCAGCCGGGCTTCCCAGGGCAGCCTGGACAGCCAGGCACACCAGGACAAGCAGGCTATCCAGGCCAACCGGGACAACCAGGTGGACCCGGCCAACCCGGCTACCCAGGACAACAAGGTCAACCAGGACAACCAGGTGGACCCGGTCAACCCGGCTACCCAGGACAACAAGGTCAACCAGGACAACCAGGCACTCCAGGTCAGCCAGGCTTCCCGGGACAGCCTGGACAGCCAGGCACACCAGGACAAGCAGGTCAACCAGGTCAACCCGGCTATCCAGGGCAACAAGGTCAACCAGGCCAACCAGGCACTCCAGGTCAGCCAGGCTTCCCGGGACAGCCTGGACAGCCAGGGCAGCCAGGACGACCAGGCACACCAGGACAAGCAGGCTATCCAAGCCAACCGGGACAACCAGGTGGACCCGGCCAGCCTGGCTTCCCAGGACAACAAGGTCAACCAGGACAACCAGGCACACCAGGACAAGCAGGTCAACTCGGCTACCCAGGACAACAAGGTCAACCAGGACAACCAGGCACTCCAGGTCAGCCGGGCTTCCCAGGGCAGCCTGGACAGCCAGGCACACCAGGACAAGCAGGCTATCCAGGCCAACCGGGACAACCAGGTGGACCCGGCCAACCCGGCTACCCAGGACAACAAGGTCAACCAGGACAACCAGGTGGACCCGGTCAACCCGGCTACCCAGGACAACAAGGTCAACCAGGACAACCAGGCACTCCAGGTCAGCCAGGCTTCCCGGGACAGCCTGGACAGCCAGGCACACCAGGACAAGCAGGTCAACCAGGTCAACCAGGACAACCAGGAACTCCAGGTCAGCCGGGCTTCCCAGGGCAGCCTGGACAGCCAGGCACACCAGGACAAGCAGGCTATCCAGGCCAACCGGGACAACCAGGTGGACCCGGCCAACCCGGCTACCCAGGACAACAAGGTCAACCAGGACAACCAGGTGGACCCGGTCAACCCGGCTACCCAGGACAACAAGGTCAACCAGGGCAACCAGGCACTCCAGGTCATCCAGGCTTCCCGGGACAGCCTGGACAGCCAGGCACACCAGGACAAGCAGGTCAACCAGGTCAACCCGGCTACCCAGGACAACAAGGTCAACCAGGACAACCAGGCACTCCAGGTCAGCCGGGCTTCCCAGGACAGCCTGGACAGCCAGGCACACCAGGACAAGCAGGTCAACCAGGTCAACCCGGCTACCCAGGACAACCAAGCACTCCAGGTCAGCCAGGCTTCCCAGGACAGCCTGGACAGCCAGGCACACCAGAACGACCAGGCACACCAGGACAAGCAGGTCAACTCGGCTACCCAGGACAACAAGGTCAACCAGGACAACCAGGCACTCCAGGTCAGCCGGGCTTCCCAGGACAGCCTGGACAGCCAGGCACACCAGGACAAGCAGGCTATCCAGGCCAACCGGGACAACCAGGTGGACCCGGCCAAACCGGCTACCCAGGACAACAAGGTCAACCAGGACAACCAGGTGGACCCGGCCAACCCGGCTTCCCAGGACAACAAGGTCAACCAGGACAACCAGGCACTCCAGGTCAGCCAGGCTTCCCGGGAAAGCCTGGACAGCCAGGGCAGACAGGACAGACAGGACAACCGGGCACACCAGGACAAGCAGGTCAACCCGGCTACCCAGGCCAACCGGCACAACCAGGTGGACCCGGCCAACCCGGCTACCCAGGACAACAAGGTCAACCAGGCCAACCAGGCACTCTAGGTCAGCCAGGCTTCCCGGGACAGCCTGGACAGCCAGGGCAGCCAGGACAACCAGGCACACCAGGACAAACAGGTCAACCCGGCTACCCAGGACAACAAGGTCAACCAGGCCAACCAGGCACTCCAGGTCAGCCGGGCTTCCCGGGACAGCCTGGACAGCCAGGGCAGACAGGGCAGACAGGACAACCGGGCACGCCAGGACAAGCAGGTCAACCCGGCTACCCAGGCCAACCGGGACAACCAGATGGACCCGGCCAACCCGGCTACCCAGGACAACAAGGTCAACCAGGCCAACCAGGCACTCCAGGTCAGCCAGGCTTCCCGGGACAGCCTGGACAGCCAGGGCAGCCAGGACAACCAGGCACACCAGGACAAGCAGGTCAAACCGGCTACCCAGGAAAACCGGGACATCCAGGTGGACCTGGCCAACCCGGCTACCCAGGACAACAAGGTCAACCAGGCCAACAAGGTCAACCAGGCTTCCCAGGGCAACAAGGTAATAAGGCTTTTATCTAAATTATATCATATTTAAAATTTAGGTCCAGTTCATCTGTCATTGGTACAAACCCAGTATTACCTCGATATTGGTACTTAGACGGTTTAGTCCAAGGTTTTCTTGTGTGTATGGCGTACCTACCGGTAAAAGTCTTCGGCCTAATGTAGATAATGAAATTTTAATGGTAACAAACTCACATTTGACAAAATATGCAAAATATGTAAAGGGAAATAAAGCAAATTACATCTTTATGTGCGTTTATACGATCGAGACTGTCTCCAATATAATTTATTTCAATATAATAAACACAAACATATTGGAAACAGTTCATTTTCACAGGCAATGACAACAAATCCTGAATTTTGCACAAGCAGAAAGCAGGGGTACAGAAAATGACCTATACTCATGTCACCTTTTATCCCAAAAACAAAACTACCCGAGGTACATAAAACCTTCATTTACAATATAGGTTGGCCTAGCTATATAGCATTACTTTTATTGTTTTACGTTTGACAATAAGAACTTTTTGACATATGTTACCTAAAATACGCCGAGTCATCTTACAAAAATTTCTAGCCTAGAAAATAAAAAAGGAATGCGTGCGGAACCGCATGCAATATTCTATAAATTGAAGCTAGTATTCGATAAATTGAAGCATGTCAACAACAATGTTTTGGTTAGGATTATTTAATCTATACGTATTCATAAATTAGATTAAATTTTGTAAATTTTTTATCGTCATTTCAGGTCAACAAGGCCATCCAGGTCATCCAGGACAATCAGGGCAACCGGGAACCTCAGGACAGCCGGGACAACCAAGTGGTCCAGGACAACCAGGGCAGCCTGGCTACCCTGGACAACCAGGACAGCCAGGCTACCCAGGGCAGCCGGGACAACCAGGCGGTCCAGCACAACAAGGTCAGCCAGGATACCCAGGTCAGCCAGGACAACAAGGTAGCCCAGGCCAACAAGGACCGCCCGGTCAACCCGGATCAACAGAAGGTGATTATTTTTTTATCATTAGGCACGGGTATGCAAATACCCTGTCATTAATTACTGATTTTAATAATGACGTAATAACTCTTTCTATAATTACTATTGTATCACGTCATAATTATACCTAAATAATTATTTAAGTCTTCGGATTTATTCGTTATTATTGAGCTTCTTTGATTTTTTAGTGATTTATATAATTACAGGTGGTGACTCAATAGGCCAGCCTACCGGAACCGGGGTACAGCCCCCAGTATATGCACCTGTAAACCAGATGCCGCCATTCCCTATATACGTTATACCGTACCCTCTACCTATCGTGCCGAGTCCTTCATCATGCCCGTGCTATTTGCTTCAGCCAGGGAAAAATGATTCGACAGCAGTGTCACAGCAACAAGGCCAAGGTTATCCGATGAACCAGGGATATGCTCCATACGGTATCATAGGATTCATACCAGTTGTCTTTGTACCAAACTGCCCGGGAAATGTTACTGACATGGAAACCGCTCAGCAAAACTTCCCATCGGCGGTACCTGTACCATACAACTGCGCCCAGTGTCAAGCGAATAGGGGCCTTTACAGATATCGTGGAAGACTGAACGGCGCACGTAATGTGAACGACCTTAAAATGGACGACATCAAATTAAACGATTTACGCGAAATACGTACTTTATCTGAATTAGAAACTCTATTGAAAGATCAAATCAAGCCAACAAGTCATCCGGCTACGCAACCTCTTAGCCAGACAACCAGCCAGTCCTCCAGTCAGACACCGGAACAGCCAGCTAACAAGCCAGCTACCGAGGCACCCAGCAATCCACGTAAAATAGCAGTACGTCGTAAACTGTTAAAAGATGTTAAATCAAGCAAAAACAACGCAACATTAAGTTAAAATATTCGAATAAATTATTAAAATTCTTAGATACGTTAATATGGAGAGTAAAGAGATAAAATGTGTCAATTAATTTTGAGACTGTCCGATAGTTTACCTTGGACGATCTCAAAATTGTGCAGTTAAACAAAATAACGTTAAATGAGAAAAAGAGAAGGATCATTTATGTAATATACTAAAATATATAATGTTTACAAGATTGTGTGACATGTACAAGCATATGTTTTATATTTTCATACTTTCGACACGGTACATTTGTAATTATCGAAAAAGCAATAAATATATAAAATAAATGTGGAATTTCATTATTGACATTTTACCCAAAATAATCTTGCGACCTTCCAAATATTTTGTTTAACTCTATAGATAACTGAAAACGATATTCGTTATACGTATAGACATCTCAGTGTACAAGGAATGTAGCATTCTTGTATGCAAATCAATTAAATAATTAAAAGAAACCTTAGATATTTACACAATTCACAAATAAATTGACATATAATTTCACAAATAATAATCCCGGCCGAGACAGAGGAGACTCTGTCTCTCGGCTGTTATGCAGAAAGCGGTGGCTGATCCGCACTGCCGGAATCCTCCTACAATGTATCTCCCTTTCGACGCTAAAATATCTCAGACGCAACGAAGTCATCGATACAGGCAACGTGCGCTTTACTGTTATTGTCGTTGCGACAGACCACCCAACTGCTCACCAAACCAGCATTATATATCTAGGAAGTTGTAAATAAAAACCGGAATAGACAGACAATGAATATATATTATAATGTTAGTAGAACGACATATTGTGTCCGTTTTAGATCGAATCATGGCATCTTAGTGAAGGACAGTCTGACTACAAACTGACTCATTAAGTCCGAAGAGACCATTGTCAATTACATGCAAAAACTCCCACGGTTTATAAGCGATGGGACGCATGCGCACGCACGCAGAGGGCATCTCCTCTCCGCTTAGGACACTTCTAGCGACAGTGCTTCACAATACATACATAACGGACAATGTAAGTGTTTTATCTATATACAAATCAATACATACCATACCATAATGCAATGTTATGTTTGGACTATATATATGTTGGCTGATATTCAATTATCCGAGAACACCATATTTTAAATTTCTGTTTTAAATTTAAGATAATTTAACACATATAGTGAAGTTGATCTTTTATTATTTATCATACATGCACATAAAACATCGTAAATATATTAAGTAGACGGAGTTTATTGTCTATAAAATAATTAAGTTTTAAGAAAACCATAAAATAGGTATAGAATTTTAACACAAAGTCTACTCAGCATTGCAAGATGTTTTCTTCTACAACTTTCATGATATCTTCGATGGATACATCGAAAATTTAGGCTATTTTTGCCAACTCGATTGACATAAACTGGTATATTACAACTTAAAGTAAAAAAAATACCTGGTTATTATCAGTGGCAAGCGGTACTGTGTTTTGGAAGCAAGGCCTTTCTGCTCCCCTTAATCTGCCATTTCAAATTCGTAACAGAAGCCCTTATGGGGGTAAATTCCTCAGACAGAAAGCTAGCTAGCCTATATTTATCGAAACTATAACGTGCCAAATGACAGAAGGTGAGCTTTTTTCTACCAGGAACCGACACACACACTTTTTTTATATTTTTGAGATGTCTTGGATGTTCATAGAAACATAGTTTCGTGCATGTAGTACAAGGTATATTAGGAATATGCGACATTACGAGCGAGGGAAGTCTACGCATTTTACACCCGCATATGCATTCAGAGCACAGACACTTTCTATAAAGGCATGACATAACCGTAGTTCAAAAAATAAAATTGCTGTATTCAAAATAATTATGCACTTTAACTTATTTACAACTGAAGCTAATTGAAAATTGCAAGTCGATTTTAATTAATCGCGTACAAAACAAGCACTTAAGTAAGCGTCCCCTTCACATATCTTTCTCTTCTTTTCGTTCTCTTTCCTGTAAATTGTCCTGCAAAATCCAGATGCCTATCTATCGGTAGGTCACTTAATATCAGGTGAACCACTTGCTAGTTTGGCACCTTCTACTATAAAAAATGTCTGGCATCTTATCTGGTAGTTTCTCTCTCTTGAATGTTGGCGAGTAGCATATAATTATTAGGGATTGCAATCCTTGGCCATTGAAATCCGGACAGATCCAACGGGATTCCCATTGATGCGGCCTCAGATAGATCAGTTATGTTTGTAACATTGTAATATCTTATATATTTAACTGAAATGAAATTAGAAAATTATTAAAGTACTTGACAGAGCCAAGTTTTTTTTTATAATACCGGGTCTGGTATATTGGTACCGGATGTGATAAACGTTTTATAATTTATAAAAATTCTAAACACATGTCCCGGTCGCTCCGATTCCATTCGTGCTTCACCTAGCAATTAAAGAGAATAATTCTAATCCGAAGTAATTAAAATATATAAAACGCGCGCCTCTTGTCTTAGTAAATTAAGAATATTCACCATTTGTAATCCTAGTTGAATAAAGAGGTTCCCTTTTCAAGGAAATCCTCTAGCCTCCGAGGGTAGGTTTTAACACAGAAAAAACAAAAAAAATACATATTTAGTTTAATTAAATGCATAACAATTATGCTGATATTTTTTTTAATGAAAATAAGAAGTATCAAGTTCACTTTATGGTCACAGAGTTCTGATTGTTTTGAGAAGGGCTTATGCCCCTTACTTAACCAGAAAAACCGCCACTGACGACATATTTTGCGTTGATTTATAGGTAAGGGCAAAACGATATTTGCCATGGCTCAAAATGGAAATCTGTCTACATTTTTGTGTCACACATTCCAAGTCATATTAATTTGCATCCTTTTTCAAATAAAATCTAATAAAATTTTATAATGACATGCGGACATCAGTCTGAGTCACATTTAACATGCATACTGTATATATTCCATATTTTAACGTAAGGAACTTGAGACTAGTAAAAGTATGCTGGAATATTTCTTATTGTGTAAGACGCGAGGTCTTTGCTTATTAATGGTACAAATACAAACAGGAGGTATATCTAATGAGGAATAGAAATATTACTTCTCGTCTCTAATCTACAATTATAGCCAATGCACGGTATATGTACGTATCAAATTTCATTTTTGACATGTTTAGAATCAGTTATGCTCGTTGAAAAAAGGATAACGACCGCTTTCTGTCCACCCAACTTGAGATAAATACAATCCAGCAAATAATGTAAAAGAAAAACTTATATTTCTGTTCGCCAGAATAGTCAGGCTTTTACCTAAACTAAAACTTGCTGTGTCGTTGCGTGGGTTTACACTGCCGAAAACATTCTCACTAAACATTGTCATCTCAGTGTTTTCAGAAAGATGGAAGAAACCTTGTATATCTACAAGTCTTTCCCCGGCGGAATCCCACGGTTAGAATAACGGATCCAAAACTACTACTATCGGATATATTTCGAACATCGTTCTCTAGGGCACTAACCATTCCGATTTTGGACAAATATTGAGGAAGTCCATAAGTAATAAGTCATATGGAAGTGTTCTTGAAATGTGATAATAAATCAAGTAAAACAATAGCTGCATACGGTTTGTCCTTGAACCGTGGTAATGAAACGCTGACTGGGCTGTGTTCAGATATGAACGTGGGAATATTCTAACGTCGATGATTATCGCATTAAGGGTCAGACTTAAGGCCAAGTTATCACGCGAGTGGTGTTACCTTCACATCATTTTAACTATAATTTGCAAACAACATTCGTGGTTCAAGTATTTATAAATACTTTTCTTATCAGTATTGTTTATGACTGATTCTAGTGATAATACGTTGACGCTCTTAAACGTACACCTCAGCTTACGAACCTTCTTATAGCAATATAACTTAATATTTTCTTTTTATTCTAAAGAAATAAAAATATAATACAGAAACAATGTGGTCACTGTTTCCTTTCAGATGTGGTACAAAATTTTAGCCTCATTACCAATCATTTGCTGTATCAGTGCAGCACCACAGAGCAGAGAGCTACAGGCAGCACATATTGAAGATGTTCCCTCTGGATTTACCGATGAAAAGGATGATCTTAAGACCGCAGCAAGTTCATGTAAGTACAAAACTTTTATAATACAACTCACTCAAATTATGTATACCTATATATAACTTTTGTTTTCACGTACAAATTTACCATTTCCTGGCGCAATGGCAATTTGTAAAACCTAGAAACTCAGGTATCATATTAAATGTCCATTGCTCTACATGGATCTATCATAATTGGTGCTGTTAGTACGATACATTTTTGAGAACTTGGCAAGCAACTTACATAACAAAAAAATAGAATTTACATCTTTGAATTTTATAAACATTGAAAAAAATTAACAATAAAAAATGAATAACAACGATTGCGACATTAAATTATTGTTTGTCATTTATTTATTTTTAAATGTATCACTAAAAAAAATAAGCAATACTGAAATTAAAATGTCCACCGTTTTTCAGCAAGCTTATTAGCCCACCAATGCGATAGGTTATTGGCCTATCGCCATATACACTGGTAAACGAATATACCCAAAAGCGAGCATCACATATTTTTTGCTGCTGGGAATCGAACTGTGGACAGAAACAAATAGATCCGACTTAAACCACCCCAAATTTATTATCTTTAGAACCTAATTTGATGTGAGAATTAACTTTGTTTCCAGATAGCCATCAGTACTCTGACTGGGGTGGCAGTTCACCCGGCGGGTACGGATATACCGTCAGCGGGTTTGGCGTGATCAACAATAAGTATGACTCCGGATATGACAATATATACCCAACTGCGGGGTATCCCGGACATAGTGGTGGTGCAGGTTACGCTGGAGCCGCGCGTCCGCTAAGCGGTACGGGATATGTGGGGAACTCGGGATACGGTAGCTATAAAGGTTACGGAGGATACAGTCCTAACATATACGGAAGTACGGGGGATTACGGAGGTTATGAAGGTAACGGGGGTTACGGGGGTTATGGAGGCAACGGGGGTTTAAGCTCTTACAGCGGTTACAACAATCCCTACTACCAGGGATCAAATCATTTGGGCTACGGCTACTACCAACGGTCCGGCAACATTTACAAGGGCGGCAGCATCACTCCGAGCTTTGCTAACGGTTATAGAGGCTACACAAGGAGATAGAAACTGGATAAATAAAGATATTATTTAAACATACTAATACCCATAAAGATTTAGTACCAAAGTTAATTGTAAAGTAAAAATTATAATAATTTATATGACCTTTTCTTTTTAATATATAAGTAGTAGTAGTTCTCATGTTACAGTGGTAATAACAAAAGTCCTCCGATAAGGCTCGACTGATTTTAATTATTTTTTGTGTATTTTCGGTAGGTCTAAGAAAAGGGCGTAACCTGTTTTACATAGTGATAAGGGTAGTCCACCCCAAATTTTTTTGTGGACAATTTTTTTTTGATTTGGTATTAAAAAATACCCTACTTCTATACTATTTTTTACCCTTCTACCACCAACACCAACCAACTCTCATTTTATAAAGGGTGGGAAGGGGAAGAGGACTGAAATTAGGCCTTCGGCACCTCACTCGCCAGAAGAAACGCGGAGTACTTCTACTTCACGCCTGTTTTCTGTGAGGTAGTGGTGTTTCACCGGTCTATCCGGCCCATTCGTGCAACAGATGTTGTTGTTGCGGACTTTACCACTGTTAGAAATCATCGTCATCGTCCACATAGCTCCATTCCTCTTTCAATAATAGACCACATCCCGCGCACACTTACCATAACTTAGTTATTTTTTATTTAACTACCAAAATATTTACTAGAAATAATTTATACCGCAAAACAACGTTTGCGGAGTCCGTTACTTAAAAACAGAAAATCTATTTGGACATGGACATTCCATTTTCGCCAGACATTTTTAGAGTAGTACTTCAAATTGACAGTACCTTGCAAAGAGGATATAAAAGATGTTGTTCAGGTGAGGCAGCAGATTTCCAAGGCGATTAGCCCTATAGACTTACTGATTTTATTAAATTTAATGAAAACAACTAATATCGAACTATATTTTTATTGACTCTTGACATATATGCATGTCACATATAAAGAGGAGGATCCATTATTGGAAATGACTTGTATGAGGACTCCGACACCTCTCATCAGACAATATACAGTTCATAGAATTATAGATAACGATGCGATTCTTAGACTTGTTTGTGAGAGACATCATTGTAAGATGCATTTGAATGTGAATCATAATATATTCTGCCTCCGAATCGGCCACACGTATTGTAAGTTTAATTTTTAAAAACCCCTTTGATCAAAGTGTAACCTAGTAAAAACATCTAGTCAAAAGCAGATTTTAAAAATGTTATGGAGGTAGGTTATAATTTCGGTGAAAAATACATAAAAAAAATAGTTTCAGGGATTTTTTTTGGCCAATTTGTATTCTCCAAACGGGTCCCCGAACACGCCCACGTGGTTTGTCGTACCCTCTACCAAACACCCTGTATAAAACCTATGTAATAAGTAACATGTAATCTCTGTTACATACAAATACAGCGTACATAAATTATATATGTTTGCATAAACAAAACTGTATTAAAAACAAAATCAAGGGGAAACATAACTACTATGGAACAATATTAGCTATAAAACTACAATAATACGTAAAATTCGATAGGTAAATGACTAATTTATACACGTGACGCAGTATAACATTCAAAATATTAGACGTCTGCGTCGGTACTAGGATTCAAGATCTTAACGATTTTGGATTTATATACTGACAGCTTGTCATGGAATATATCAATAGTACTGTCTTTAATTATACATTCTTTTAATAATCTACACAATCTAGGAATAAGAGAATGGTGTCCTAAGTTTGATTTGTACGTTCTATGATTAAGGATACACTGGGTGGCGCGGCAAATGACGTGGAACATCAAAAGAGAAACGACTTTGTACTTCTGGATTATAAAATAAATTATTTAACATCTTGTATAAGAATAACATGTCCTGCAACGTGCGTGTGTCGGATAACTTCATGAGGTTGAAAGTCTTAAATCGCTCAGAATAGGGCACTCGTTTACCTAATCCACTGAAATAGAAAAAGTGAAGCGTCTCTGTATGGTTTCTATACGGTTTTTGTGGACCTGATAGTTTGAAGCAAGGACGTTTGCTATTTGTTTCTTGTAACGGTCAATAATAACGGGATCTCTAAAAGGGCTTGCCGCTTTAAAACAAAGAACGCGGGATGGTCGGTTGAGCTGCAGGTATACTGGTTTATTGCACCAACCCTAACGGTTAACGGTATTGGGAATATTTCGCACCGTGTGAATAATTTTTGAGACTCGTTACGTAATAATATCGTACTAATAATGTGTGTAATGTGAAATAATATGTGAGAAATAATCGCCACAACTGCCCATTAGTATGTCTGTACGTACGTAATGCTGGATATTCCATAAATATGTTGGAATGCTTACAAAATGCACGTGAAGAAGTAGCAGTAACGTAAACATAAATGTAAGGTACACTTTGTGATTATATGTGTAATACAGCCGTCTATACATATTTATGTGTGCTTACTTAAGATGTAGTTACCATGTTACTGTATTATGTTTGTAGATTTGTCTTGTGTATTTTGAATGTGGCATAGAATGTTGTATTCATTGTATTTTGGAAAATAAAGATAACCAAAGGGTTCGGTCAGGAGAAAGAAGAGGTACTCGCGCAAACGAATGGGCATTTTTTATAGCTCGGCGCGGCGTATAAAAAGAACGCACTTGGTGCCATAAAGCGCCGCTCACGTGACCCGGGTCAGGAACCGGGTGGCTTTCGTACTAGGCCGTTAATAAACAAAAAGAGCAAAATGTCCCTCCGAAACAAGGTTACGCTCTATAAAGCTGTAGTACGTCCCGTTATGACGTATGCTAGTCCGGTATTCGCGCACATTCCCCCGAAACAAATACACCGACTTCAGGTGATTCAGAACAGATTTTTGCGCAGGGCCACCGGGGCCCCTTGGTTCGTACGCAACATCGATCTACACGTTAACTTAGAGCTGCCTACCATAGCCCAACACCTGAAGTTGGCGTCGCGCCGCTATTTTGACTCCGTCGCCGATCACCCTAATTCCTTAGTTGTTGGTGCCGCCACCTATAAACCAATCGCACTAGGTAAGTTCCGGCGTGACCATCGAAGACCTAGGCACGTCCTGGACTTCCCTGACGACGAGACATCTATCGCTATAGCGAAGAATAAACAACTTCGACCACACCGTCCTCGCCGGCGAGGACGGCCAACATACTTCCCCGTTAATGATAGAAGCGTTGCTGGAGTTTCTTCCGCCACTTCTTCTCCCAGCGCTAACGCTTTCCGAAGTGGTAGTAATATTAGTCAGACAATAGCTACCGATCGAGCCGAGGCTCGGCCCTCTCGGGCACCCTCGAATCGGAAAGCTAAACGCGTATTGAGTGACAGCCCAAGCCGAGGTCCCATCTCGGGGTCCCTTGAGCCCAGTCACTCCATGGAGCGTCCGCCGAAACGACCTAAGAGCTCGGCGGCCTCCCAATCCGGTAATACTAGTAAGGTCCGGTACGGCCCGAGCCGAGGCTCCCCCTACGGAGGGAGCCCTCGAGCTAAGTTACTCTTAAAGAGGCTTAGGCTAGGCGCCCTCTGCGCCCTGCCGCCTCGAGCCCGGTGTAGCTGTAAATGCCTCCTCAAGGCAAACAGTGACCTTTCAGTCAAAAAAAAAAAAAAAAGCTAAAGTCAGACGCTAAACTCCACCCACTAACATTCTCTTCCAACAAACTGCCCCTCCGTTACAAACTGATGCTTTACAAGTCATGCATTCGGCCCACAATATCTTACGCGAGCGTAGTTTTCGCTCATGTACACGATAAAAACACATGAGCTTCTCTCTCTCCAAGATAAAAACACTCCAAACTATACAAAATCGCTTCCTTCGTAAAGCTACTGGGGCTCCATGGTACCAGCGCAACGAAGATATCCACAACTATCTCAAAATGGATACAATCCAAGAACATTTCCTAGAAATCTCAAAGCGCTACTTTGAAAGCGCGCCTGCACATCCCAACCCCCTCATAGTACAGGCCGCCGACTACGTTCCAAATCCTGATGCTACAACCGCAAAACGCAGACCCAAACACGTCCTCACGATCAAACACGATCGCAAAGACGCACAAATACAACCTCCGAAAAGACTTTTTTTTAACGCTGGGAAATGCTTTATGCATCCCTCCCGGAACCGAAGTTCTCTTCCGAAGCCGGACCCCCTGAGCGCCGATGTCCGCTGCATCGATTACAGTGGATACATACGTTTATATTACAGTGGGCGGAGAGGTGAACTCCGACGTGGCGCGTCCCCGGGTGGTGGATAGGGGAACGCCCCGGGTGGTGGATAGGGGAACGCCCCGGCTTGTAGTCGGGGTAGGGCGAAAGCCCCGCGAACCAAACACCAGGGAGGGGAATGGGGTTGCCGCCCGGACTCTCTTGGTACTTCTCTGCCCATCAGAGTGGACTTTGAGGGTCCGGTTGGTAAGAAACCAGACCGTAATCCGCACTAAGCGGAACCGTGGGCTTCACGCACTGAGCGTGGGGTCGCGAGGAAGAAAACCTCTATAAAAATTACTAGAGTCGGTGGCAACAACGCGCGCGGCGGGCCCGTCGGTCTTCAGGGCCGGTGGGCACTGGCTTTGGCCACCAGCGGGCAACCCGTAATCCGCTGGTAGGGAACCAGTCGAGAGGGCGGCCCCCAAAAAACAAATGAAATGTCGATGAAAATAGAAGTATCTACCCGGGAGGGTCCCGCTAGCGGGGAATCTCTTGGCGCATCGGACAGCCGGCACGTCGGCCCCATTGTATACGGGGGGGCCACTCATCGCACAGAGGAGAAGGAGAAGGTAGGGTTAGAATTAAGGGGAAAACTCTGGGGGGGGGGGGGAAACGCGCAGGAGAGAGAGAGACAGGAGAAGGCGCGGAGACGGAATGTCAGAGGGGGATGTGGCAGCGTCGGAGTCTGACTGCAGCCGCGCAGACTCTGACCCCACAAAGGTCGGTTCGAGGACCGTCAAGCGGCCGCGGCTCAGCGGGGGCGAAGGCGGCAGGTCATCGGACGAGGAGAGACCGGGGACTCCGCTCCCCACAAGAGACACAGAAAGAAGGAGAAGGGCAGAAGCGCGAGAGCTGGCGAAGCAACTCAAAGAGGAGTCCCTCTTGAGGGAGGCTTCCGCCACCCGATTTCGGCGAGAGACTGGAGCTACGACCCTCACGGGTGCTCAGTCGCAGTCCCCGAAATGCGCAGCCCAACTCCAAAAACAGGTGCCGGAGGATTTGGACCTGATCACCAAGATCGCCACCAAATCCTCCAACCTCAAGGGCACCTTTGTGAAGGCCCTGAAGGACGCCGCGGTGTCCATAAAGGAAACCGTGACAGTTCTCGGGTCGCACACGACCACGGAGGAGACGCGGCAACTGCAGGCCGGCAACACCCGCCTGCAGGCCGAGATGGCCAGCCTCCGTTAAGGAGCTGGAAATTAGGAAGGAGACAGGGCTCCGCCTCCTCCTCCAAGGATTTGACCAAGAAGGCCGCCCCTGTACCACGGCCTTCATCAGCAACGACATCTTCGAAAACATACTACAAAAAGTCAGTCGCAATCCAGCTTCCGTCGAGACCCGACCCCCGAGGAACACTCTTACAAAGTGGTTTTCTTGGGTTACGGTTTGGTGTGTTTAGGTTAGTTATAAAAAATGCAAATGTTTAAAACTTTATTACTAACAAGACATTCACGTAATTTGTAATTCAATATGCCATACTATTTTAAATTGTTACATATCGTAAAATTAAAACATTTATAAGTGAAAACTTACACCACAAAGTGAATGCTAACGATTGCTAATCGGACCCAGAGGCACTCGTTTGCTTTTTCATTGATTTCAACGCTCTTTCGCGTAGCTTCTTCTCCAAATCTTCATTGTTTACTCTTCCTTCCTCTTCTTCCTCTTCGCCTTCCTCGCTGTCCGAGGAATCGTCCTTCTTTTTTGATGATTTCTTATGTTTTTTGTGTTTCTTATGTTTTTTTGAATGTTTCTTATGTTTCTTAGCTTTTTTAGATTTCTTGGGTTCATCACTTTCAGAATCCGAATCAGAATCCGAAACTTTCTTTCTAGGCTTCTTTTTCGATACATGGTCACTATCAGAGGAAGACTCCTCCTTCTCACGTTTCTTAGCTTTCTTATCATTATCTTCGCGAGATTTTGACTTTGTTTCCTCTGAATGCTTTGCTCTAACAGGCTTTTCTTCGCCCCTGCGAGACTTAACATTTTCGGGGGAAACGACTTTTTCTTTTACCGATTCAAGTTTCTTTCGTCTTATTTCTTTTTCTGAACTACTAGAGTCATGTTTTGCAATTTTTTTCTTACTAGATTTGGCATCACTATCTGAGCTATCGTCATGGGAATCCTCAGAATTATCAGCTTTCTTTAACTTTGACTGTTTATTTTCTACTTTCTCAGTTTTTGTGTGCTCCGTGACACTTGTGTCTTTGGTCCTCTTTTTCGGTTTCTTCTCGCCATCAGACTCTTCTGGAATGTTCTTTTGTTTTGATTTTGAACTCTTGTGTTTGACTTCCTCTTCCGAACTGGATTCTGAACTTGAAGACCGAGCCCGCTTCTTTTTAGATTTCTTTGCTAACTTCTTTTTAGCACTTCTCTTGCTTTTCTTCTTCCTATCCTCTTCAGAGTCACTAGAAGATGAATCTTCTGAATCACTATCACTAGAAGAGCTTTCTTTTTTAGGCTTTTTTGCTTTTTTTGAGGTAGTTTTTTCCTTCCGCTTAAGCTTCGGCTTACTCTTAGATTTTGCAACTTCCTCACTTGTTTCACTTTCACTATCTGATTGGTGGGCTTTTCGTTTCGACTTTTTAGGTTCTTGGTTGGTTTTGTTTTCATCTTCATTCTGCTCTTTTCCTGATGCATCATCCGCAGACCTATCAGATTTTTTATTACTTTCAACTTCAAGTTTCCTTAAGTAAGGGGATGGAGTACGAGATAGACTCTTAGAATATTCTCTTGTCGTGTTTGGGATGGGTAAAAAATCTTCTCTATCTTCATCATCTGATAAATGATCTGCTTTTGGTCGACTATCATTAAGTGCCGCTGATTTGTCATTTGCAACCGAAGATTCTCTACTTGAACTCGACACAGGCTCTTTTGAGTTTTGTTCAGGTGGGATGGAGTTACGTTCAGATGGCTTCTGTATTTTTTCAAAATTCTCTGCAAAAGAAAATAGAACTCTATAAATAATAGCTATCTAGAAAAATAATGGAAGAGTTAAATTCAAAATAGCTGATCGAGTATGGCCACTAAAATTCAAATCTGGAGAGACACAAAAACAACGATAAACACACCGCATTTATAGCGCTACGACGTTGTGCCCATGTTTGTTGAAATAAGCCCTAATAAAAAGTTGGTTGCCTACAACTTTGATCATCGTCATGATGTATGAGTACACAAGTTAAAATAAGCTTGGTTCAATTTTTAAATCATTAGTACTAAAACTTACCTTTTCTTGGTATAGACACAGATTTCTCCAAACGTTCTTTAATGATGTCACTGGATCTTCTTTCACGAGATTTTCGCTCCTTCGACTTTCTATCTCTTGTACGATCCCGCGATTTTCTTTCCCTATAGAAAACATTGGTGAATTACGACTGACAAAATTAACTAAGTCATAATTCAGAAGACATTTATATTTGTTTTTCCATATTTCATCATCTCCTTGCGTGTGGTCAGCATAACAGGTATTGGATTTCTACATCCGTGATTTCAGTCGTCATCCCTTCTCAATCATGTCATCTTTCCCGCAATCCATCTATCTTTTCTTCGGCCTGCTCCTACCGGAATATCCCTCCGCATTCATATCTTAAACTCACCTTGTCTGTCACATGCTATTCTTTCCTCCTCATAACATGCCCATATCATGGCAAACCTTTTGTTTTTCCACATTTGAAGAAAAAAAAGAAGTAAACGTTTTTATTTCGTTATATTTTTAGACATTTATTATTCATGGCCTCTTCATAACATATGAGATTTGTGAGTTATAAAAAATGAGCTAGTTTATTTTATTTGTGTAATAATTATATAAATGCTAATTGTTGATTGGTAGTGCCAATTTACCCGGACCTGTCCCTGGAGCGTCGGTCCCTAGAGCGGCGATCCCTGGAGCGACGGTCGCGCGAACGCCTGCCAGAGCGGCGGTGGGAGCGCGACCGCTTGCGCGAACGGGAACGCCGGCGGTCTCGGGACCTAACATGTTCAAATATTAACCACTGATTACATACTAAGACTATAACCGTAGATAACTAAAGACACCGGACGGCGCTTAGTTGATGTAGTTATGCAATATTTGATTTAAATATCTATATAGTAGATACCAATTATGAAAGGCTGAGCTCGCCTTGGTAACTATTTAAGTACAGTTTAACTTACATAGATGTTAATGTAGCACTTGTTCGTTAATTTCTATTTTATATTATATGTACCTAAATTCTTCCGTCATTCAGATCGCAACCACTTGATGCAAATCGAATCTCCCCCGAGTACCCCAATCGGGTTAAAATTCAAAACACCCTAAGGTATGAACTTGTTTATCCAAAACGTCAGCAGCTACGCAAAGAAATCAGCACAGATCAAGGTATTTCCATTGATATTTATATCATACAAAAAGTAATCGGTAAGCACTATCCGAGTTTCAGTCTAAAGACACTTGATTTAGGGATCGATCCATCAACGCACAAGAACCAGATCTCTATCACATTATACATACAAGGTATAAGATACATTTTGGATGATAATTTATTGACCAACCTTGAAGTATAAAGAGCACCAACCCAAAAATAAAAATGATATGCCCAACAAAAATGATGAAAAGAAGGCATTATGAATGAGAAAGAGGAAATTAGTTGGGAGTTTATACAATAATGTCCTTTACTCACAATTAAATTTATTTAAAAAATAACAAACCGCCCTAGCAAAACAAACATTTATACGTACCGTTTTGTTTGTTCACATTTTTAAATCAAGCATGCATTGACGAACACAATTACATAAGATCCCATAGTTAAAGCACCGACATGATTTTATAGGGACAAAGATTGTTTCATATATTTTAAGTACAGTAAAATAAAATGAAAAAAAAGTGATAACAAAGCTGTTGGTTTTTTGGTAAGCGAAGAAAATATATAATGCGAACACGATGAATGAATAATAGGGACGCATGTTAAGATTCATTGTTAAAAAGTGCGAGAAAGGCACAACTATGCTATCAAACATGTGCGACGCATTCATACGACTAAACTGATTTGGCATTATTTATTTTATAACCATACAGAGATTTCTCCAATTTCCTTTCATTTAATATTTTCCTAAGTGGCAGGATTTTGAAAGTAATGTATGTTGGGAGTGTCTTGAGTAAAATAAAGAGTGGGTTAATAGAAACTGCCACCGAAATATGTGGAGTGAATAAGAAAAAGGACGCACGGCGACGGATAGCACACAGTGCGGTGGGATAGAGAAGTTCGAAGCATGGCTCGATTTACTTTCCAGCAAATCAGATGGTACGAATGAAGATATTGAAAGGATTGGGTTACGATTTGTTGTTTTTTGAGACAGAGAGTGAAGTCTTCTTCCTATTAGTGAATATAAAAAGAATGGAGAGGGATGAAAAAAGATTTTCAGACGACTTCCAGGCGAATATAAAACCGTTATGGAAATTGGTCAAAAATGTTAGAGGAAAGTACAATCGAGAATGAATGTTGCTCATGATAAGAATGAAGGTAGTCTGGATGACGAAGTTTCAATTCTGAGGAGATGGAAGGGATATTTTAAAATATTGTTTGAATGTGTAGAGGCAAACACTCGTGAAGAAAAGGAGATAGAAAATGAGAAAAGTATGGAATATTGATTGCGATGAAAATAATGAAATTAGGTAAAGCACCCGGGTAGGACAGTATTTCTCTTGAAATGCTGTGAACTGGAGAAGTTTTAGTTGCAGGCCTCCTCTTATAAAGGAAAAGTTTCACAGTATGATTGTCAAAATTACCGAGGAATCAGCATTGTAGGAAAACTTTATATTTTAAGTACTGATTGAAAATCCCGAAACAGAAGAAAGAATGTGGGACGTACAAGCAGAATTTAAGAAAGGAACGGGCTGCATGGATCAGATCGTTTCTTTACGTATGACTACAGAAAAGTTTTTGGCTGTAAACCAAAAAGTTTTCTGCGCCTTCGTAGATTTAGAAAAGGCATACGATAAAGTAAAAAGAGACCTATGGTTAGTCTTGGCTGCGTTTGGATTGAACAGTGATTTAATACAAGCGTTAACATCTCTTTTAGGATCTTTTATGTTTAGGATCAATAAAGGTGTAAGACAGGGCTGTGTAGCATCCCCATGGCAATATAGTCTCTTTATGGATGATTGACAGCTTTGAACGAGATTGTGGATTAATGATGGGTACTGGTAAGATGGGTACTGGGTAAAGATGGGATGGGTGGTATGGGGAGGTACTTGTAAAATATCTCTTATACGCCGATGATTATCGTCGTGTCGTCCTCGCGTCATCGGTGGAGGATATCGGGTTATAATTTATGCTGAATATAATGAATGATTCATGGAAGGTAAAGATATGAAGATGAATGTAGACAAAACGAAAATAATTAATGGTGTTCGAAAGAGAATGTAAGACAGTATTTGATATGATCTATCTAGTATATCCTAGACACGTTAAATATTTTGAACATAAAGTAAATGCGGGAAATAAAATAAATAGGGCTTATATATCTATCTAGGAGATGGTTGACAAGTTAAATATTTTGAACACAAAGTTAATGCGGTAAATAAAATTAATAGGGCTTATATATCTATCTAGTGGATGGTAGACAAGTTAAATATTTTGAACGCCAAGTGAATGCGGGAAATAAGATTAATAGGGCTTATATATCTATCTAGGAGATGGTAGACAAGTTAAATATTTTGAACGCCAAGTGAATGCGGTAAATAAAATTAATAGGGCTTATATATCTATCTAGTAGATGGTAGACAAGTTAAATATTTTGAACGCCAAGTGAATGCGGGAAATAAGATTAATAGGGCTTATATATCTATCTAGGAGATGGTAGACAAGTTAAATATTTTGAACGCCAAGTGAATGCGGTAAATAAAATTAATAGGGCTTATATATCTATCTAGGAGATGGTAGACAAGTTAAATATTTGGAACATAAAGTTAATGCGGGAAATAGGATTAATAGGGCTTATATATCTATCTAGGAGATGGTAGACAAGTTAAATATTTTGAACGCCAAGTGAATGCGGTAAATAAAATTAATAGGGCTTATATATCTATCTAGGAGATGGTTGACAAGTTAAATATTTTGAACGCCAAGTGAATGCGGTAAATAAAATTAATAGGGCTTATATATCTATCTAGGAGATGGTAGACAAGTTAAATATTTGGAACATAAAGTTAATGCGGGAAATAAGATTAATAGGGCTTATATATCTATCTAGGAGATGGTAGACAAGTTAAATATTTTGAACGCCAAGTGAATGCGGTAAATAAAATTAATAGGGCTTATATATCTATCTAGGAGATGGTAGACAAGTTAAATATTTGGAACATAAAGTTAATGCGGGAAATAGGATTAATAGGGCTTATATATCTATCTAGGAGATGGTAGACAAGTTAAATATTTTGAACGCCAAGTGAATGCGGTAAATAAAATTAATAGGGCTTATATATCTATCTAGGAGATGGTTGACAAGTTAAATATTTTGAACGCCAAGTGAATGCGGTAAATAAAATTAATAGGGCTTATATATCTATCTAGGAGATGGTAGACAAGTTAAATATTTGGAACATAAAGTTAATGCGGGAAATAAGATTAATAGGGCTTATATATCTATCTAGGAGATGGTAGACAAGTTAAATATTTTGAACGCCAAGTGAATGCGGTAAATAAAATTAATAGGGCTTATATATCTATCTAGGAGATGGTAGACAAGTTAAATATTTGGAACATAAAGTTAATGCGGGAAATAAGATTAATAGGGCTTATATATCTATCTAGGAGATGGTAGACAAGTTAAATATTTTGAACGCCAAGTGAATGCGGTAAATAAAATTAATAGGGCTTATATATCTATCTAGGAGATGGTTGACAAGTTAAATATTTTGAACGCCAAGTGAATGCGGTAAATAAAATTAATAGGGCTTATATATCTATCTAGGAGATGGTAGACAAGTTAAATATTTGGAACATAAAGTTAATGCGGGAAATAAGATTAATAGGGCTTATATATCTATCTAGGAGATGGTAGACAAGTTAAATATTTTGAACGCCAAGTGAATGCGGTAAATAAAATTAATAGGGCTTATATATCTATCTAGGAGATGGTTGACAAGTTAAATATTTTGAACGCCAAGTGAATGCGGTAAATAAAATTAATAGGGCTTATATATCTATCTAGGAGATGGTAGACAAGTTAAATATTTGGAACATAAAGTTAATGCGGGAAATAAGATTAATAGGGCTTATATATCTATCTAGGAGATGGTAGACAAGTTAAATATTTTGAACGCCAAGTGAATGCGGTAAATAAAATTAATAGGGCTTATATATCTATCTAGGAGATGGTAGACAAGTTAAATATTTGGAAAATAAAGTTAATGCGGGAAATAAAATTAATAGGGCTTATATATCTATCTAGGAGATGGTTGACAAGTTAAATATTTTGAACGCCAAGTGAATGCGGTAAATAAAATTAATAGGGCTTATATATCTATCTAGGAGATGGTAGACAAGTTAAATATTTGGAACATAAAGTTAATGCGGGAAATAAAATTAATAGGGCTTATATATCTATCTAGGAGATGGTAGACAAGTTAAATATTTGGAACATAAAGTTAATGCGGGAAATAAAATTAATAGGGCTTATATACCCTGCCGGACAAAAGTTTGAGACCACTTTGTACACAGGTTATAATTTGCAAAATATTTTAAATCTGCGTATGATAACATAACAATATGAACACCTGTGTAATCTACTAATCATTTTGAATGTCTAAACACCATTTCTCTTATCTTTTACACAATGACTACGCCATACATGGGCATAGTTTATTTACCACAGATGAGTGCCGCGTAAGGACCAGGCGTTGAAATTGTCATTATATTATATGGCTGCTCCCTTGTACTTGTTTGGTTACTGTTTTGCGTTGATAAATATTTAGGAATATTTTAAGCCATAAATCCTATTCATAGCATGGCTACTTAAGGAGTTAGTCTTGGTTAAATCTATTCAGTCTGAGCTGCTGTTTTGTCAAGTGAAGATCTCCAAAAATGGGAAAAGTCCGTGAAATCACCAGTGAAACTCGTAACGCCATCGTTACTCTATACGACGAAGGTAAGTCTGAACGAGAAATTGCCGCTAAGCTGAAGTTATCGAAGACTTGTGTTCATACGTTCAGACGCAATAACTCGATACAAGACAACCGGCAGTCATCAAGACCTACCGAGCTCGGGAGGCCGAGAGCAACCACTTCTAGCGAAGACAACTTCATTGTTGTAACAAGCAAGCGTAATAGACGTTTAACAGCACCAGAAATTCGAGCTGAACTCAATAAAACTCGACCGGAACCTGTATCATTGACAACAGTAAAGAGAAGACTTCGAGATGCCAATTTGTTTGGTCGCGTAACTGTTCGTAAACCACTGTTATGGACACAAAACAAAAAGAAACGTCTGCAGTGGGCTCTTACTCATCGATATTGGACTGAAGAAGACTTTAAAAAAGTTCTTTGGACTGATGAATAAGAGTTAGAAATATTCGGATCGAAAAGAAGAGTTTTTGTACGTCGTAGTGCCGAAGAAAAGATGTTGCCCGACTGTGTAGTGCCAACAGTCAAACATGGTGGAGGCTCTATTAGGGTCTGGGGATGTTTCTCTGGCTATGGGACCGGAGATTTGGTTAAAATTGAAGAAATAATGAAAAAGGAGCAGTACAAAGAGATACTGGAGCGAAACGCTGTTCCTTCCGGGCTACGTTTGATTGGAGATGGTTTCATTTTCCAACAAGATAATGATCCAAAACATAGTTCTAAACTATGCAGGGGATATTTAGAGCACAAAAAGACGGAAGGAGTTTTGAAAAACATGGAGTGACCCCCTCAGAGTCCGGATCTCAATCCAATAGAGCTTCTGGCGGAGGAGATGGACAGAAACGTCCGTAGTCATTGTCCGACGTCAAAAGAAAACCTCTAGAGGACTTTAAAAGAGAGTTGGAACAATGTTTCACAAGGAACTATCAATAAACTAATAGCCCGGTTACCAAGATTGGTCAAAAAAGTTATAAAAAGTAAGGGAAGATTTTTCGACGAAAAGTTAGTTTAAATAATATATTTTTTTTTATTAATAATAATGGCAATTATTGTAGTTTTTAAATTATTTTATGTTACATAAAAAGTTCCCTATTTAATAAGGTAAATAAATAATTAGTAGAGCACTAACTTTTGGAGTTTTATTCAATATTGTAATTTTTTCAAGGTGGTCTCAAACTTTTGGCCGACAGTGTATCTATCTAGGAGATGGTAGACAAGTTAAATATTTTGAACTCCAAGTGAATGCGGTAAATAAAATTAATAGGGCTTTAGGTACAGTCAGCGTGTGTCTATGAAGGCTCGTTTGTCAATACACAATGCTGTTCTAGGCCCTACTTTAATGTATGGAAGTGAAAGCTGGGCTTGGTAGGAAAAGCATGTTAGAGTTAATGCTTTTGAGATTTGATACTAAGTATGTTAGGCGTGCCGCTGAATGATAGGGTTAAAAATAGCGTAATAAGGGAAAAGTGTGGCTTAAAAAAGGATGTTGTGACTAGAATTTAAAAAGCTATGCTTCGGTGGTTCGGACATGTTGAAAGGATGAATAAAGGCAGAGTAACGAACAAACTTTAACAGCGTACAGCCCGCAACAACATCTGCTGCACGAATGGACCGGCTCGACCGATGAAATACAACGACCTCACAGAAAACAGGAGTAGGAAAAGGAAACATCCTTTTGTTCTGTTTATCTCCTCTTCTGTCCATTAAGGTAGGCGAGCATCTGCAACACATTTGCTTGTTGTGGATGTCTATGGGCAACGCTCACTAAACATCAGGTGATCGGCTTGCTCGTTTGCCTTCTTACATAAAAAAACTTATGTTGCAAAAGTGAGTGGCAGCGTTGGCGGGGGTAGTCCATGGAGAACTTTTATCGATCAGATTAGTGATATAATAAAGATGGGCGATTTAAGGAATACCCGTAACCGAAGATCTTGTATGCGTAGATGTATGGATGTAGAAAAAGCGAAAGAGGTTTGCCAGGATCGAGCCAAATGGAAATCCCCAATCTCTGCTTACCCCTCTAGGTAACGGGAGCGAGCGTATAATTATTATGTATTGAGAAATTAAAATATATGTATATTGTTAGAACCGAACGTCACTACGGGCGACAGCGCGACGAGTTCGGGATATTACCCTGCACTCAGCCATATCTCTAGTATATTATTTCGAGCAAATGTTACATATATATATAAATTTATAGGTCAGCATACTAAATGACAGAACAGCTGAGAATTTTTAAAATCGGTTGAGTAGTTTTTGAGTTTATCCCGACGAACAAAGAATCAAATCTATCTTCTTTAAAATATTAATCCAGCCATGTTTTTTACGGAAGGTGGTAATCAAGCATAATACTGAAAGATCAACACTTGCACTAATCAAAATCTTCTGTCGGATGGATGTTCATTGCCAGTCTGTATGGAGGAACTAACTGTTACCCCGGCACGAACGACCACTATTATTATAATGCTATTAATAGCAGCACAAGACAATTATGTCGCATAAAAAATGTTATGTATTGATAAGTACTAATCTTTTGTTTTAGCTCGAGGCGTCTTTTTTGTTGTTGTTTACTTTGTCAGTGACGTTTTATAAGTTAAGGTTTTAAAATTAAATTTTAATTGGTTTATGCATCAATTGTGAGACATCAGTAGCATGCAATTAATCGATTATAAAGTAGAAAACGTGCGTCGCTAAGAAATAAGCATATCCGGACACTTAAAAACCAATATTACCTGTCTCTTGAACGTCGTCGAGAGCGCGAACTTGACCGTCTACGTCTCTCGAGCGATCGACGACGCTCTCGGGACCTTTCGTAGATAAACAGAAGCCGTTAAACCAAATGCTGTGCCTGATGCACTAAGAAAATAAATTATAATCTTGCTAGCATTTGTAATCACTACGAAATCAAAGAAAACTTGCATTATATACATACACTACCAAAGATTTAAGATAAACTAAAATCAACCGATCAAATATGGTTTTATATAAAATTAACATCTTTTGCTATGCAGCATTATTATAGCAAATTTTATAGATACATTTTCACTATGCGGGTAATAGTTTGCACTACAATAAATATGTTATTGTTTAGATTATTATTTTTCTCAACTTAGACTCTTCTTCAATGATTTTTTCAAGCCTGAGAACCATGGGGCAGGCAGGGATCACGAATGAATTTTTCACTAAGCTAAAAACTTAGTAAAAGTAAAAAAAATATATAAATATATACAGGGTGTCCCAAAAGGTTACGTACCTAGGAAGGGGGATGATAGAAGTGGTCACAAGGGTCACCAGAAAAATAAAATAAAAATTCCCCTCTGGGTATTAAAAAAAATAAAGGGCATTTTTTAAAAACTTAAAAATTTTACACCTTCTGGGGCAATTTTGTAACCAATGACCTACAAATATTGGTACATTTAAAAAAAAGCTATTATGTTATCGTCAATAACCCTTTATCAATATGAAATAAAAAAAACAATACAACTAACAAAGATTTTAAAGAAAATTAAGTTCTTGTCCAGTCAAGAACAAAGTAATTACGATTTCAATCAACTTCCTCCAAGTGTACTGAAACAAAAAAGTACTATGCAACTCCGGCGAGTAACTTAAAAAGATAGGTAATTTTATTACAATTCCAAAATGGTATAATACTTGCTTAAAAATATCATACTAGGACATTTAAAAATATTTTTTGCGAACAATACCCCTTCAAAACAAAACATACCAATAAAACAACAGTCTCAAATTCGTACGCAAAAAAGTTTGGTGGTGAGTGAGAGAGACGGCAATACACTAAGAAAGAGACAAAAGTAGGTGTGCTATCTTTGGTTAGTCAAATAGTTGGTCAGTACATTAAGCTCTCTCGTTTACCGCCCATCCTTTGTATTCGTTTGTGTTCATTTTGTACTAACAACTTTGCATCGCTTTCTGGACTTGATTATTATCTTTGTTTGTGATTTCTTCCAACGACCCGGCTTTTTAAGGACTAAAGTGTGTGACACAGTACCACCATGCCACCTACGTACACTCCACAAGAATATGCGAACATGCATCTCATTTACGGCGAATGTAGATGTAATGCCCGTGCTGCAGCAAGACTCTACCGAGAACGATAGAACGATATCCGAACGCCGCTCGTCGTCACCCGGATAGCCGTTTTTTTTTTTTTTTTTTGACTTAAAGGTCACTGTTTGCCTTGCGGGGGCATTTACAGCTACACCGGGCTCGAGGCGGCAGGGCGCAGAGGGCGCCTGGCCTAAGCCTCTTTAAGAGTAACTTAGCTCGAGGGCTCCCTCCGTAGGGGGAGCCTCGGCTCGAGCCGTTACCTTACTAGTATTATCCGAACGCCGCTCGTCACCCGGATAGCCGTGTTTTCGTCAATGTCCACCGACAATTGTCTGAGGGTCGATTTCCTCACCAAGCGGTTAATGAAGGCAGACCTCGGTTCGATGTCGAAGATGAAGTGCTTCAAGCCGTCGCAGATGATCCGAGTACATCAGTTCGGGCAATTGAAGCAGGTACAGGTGTACCGAAAAGTACTGCTCATCGCATATTACAAGCTGAGAAGTTTCACCCGTACCACGTGCAACGTGTACAGGCTCTGTTACCACGCGATTATCCTGCGAGACTTGCATTTTGTCGTAGGATGTTGCGCATGCATGGGGAGGACCCTCAATTTTTCAATAAAATATTGTGGTCTGACGAGTCCACTTTTAAAAAGGACGGATACACGAACCTACACAATTTACACGAGTGGCACGTAGAAAATCTTCACCTACTTAGAGAAGATCGGTCCCAATATCGTTTTAAAGTGAACATGTGGACCGGAATACTGAATGGTATAATAATTGGACCCTTTGAGCTACCTGAGGCACTGTCTGGCGAAGCGTACTTACACTTCTTACGAAACGAACTACCAAATCTGTTGGAAGATGTGCCGCTAGAAACAGGAATATGTGGTTCCAGCATGATGGGTGCCCAGCACATTATGCACGACCTGTAAGGGATTTCCTAGACGAAGAATACCCTGGTAGGTGGATGGGAAGGGCCGGTGCTATAGCGTGGCCAGCTCGTTCACCCGATTTAAACCCGTTAGACTTCTTTTACTGGGGTGCTATAAAAGAAAAAGTTTATTGAAAACCCATCAGGGACTTGGCTGACTTGAGGGCGAGGATCACAGAGGCAGCGGAATCAATTAATAATAGAAGATTTGCTCGCCATATCTCCCGTTCATTTTTGAAACGATGCAGGGCGTGTATTTATGTTGGTGGTAGACATTTCGAACATTTTATTTGAATAAATAATTGCAATATTGTTTATTTTTTAGTTACATTTAAAACGATTGCAATACAATTACCTGTCTTTTTAAGTTTTAAGGAAGAGAATAGACATTTAAAAATGTATTTTCGTACGAATTTGAGACTATTGTTTTATTGGTATGTTTTGTTTTGAAGGGGTATTGTTCGCAAAAAATATTTTTAAATGTCCTAGTATGATATTTTTAAGCAAGTATTATACCATTTTGGAATTGTAATAAAATTACCTATCTTTTTAAGTTACTCGCCGGAGTTGCATAGTACTTTTTTGTTTCAGTACACTTGGAGGAAGTTGATTGAAATCGTAATTACTTAGTTCTTGACTGGACAAGAACTTAATTTTCTTTAAAATCTTTGATAGTTGTATTGTTTTTTTTTATTTCATATTGATAAAGGGTTATTGACGATAACATAATAGCTTTTTTTTAAAATGTAGCAATATTTGTAGGTCATTGGTTACAAAATTGTCCCAGAAGGTGTAAAATTTTTAAGTTTTTAAAAAATGCCCTTTATTTTTTTTAATACCCAGAGAGGAATTTTTATTTTATTTTTCTGGTGACCCTTATGACCACCCCTATCATCCCCCTTCCTATGTACGTAACCTTTTGGGACACCCTGTATATAATTGATAGTTTTTTATAAAATCATATTTGTCGGTCATTAAAAGGAATGGCAATAACATAATTTTCATAACAGTATTTTAAACAAATAAATGCAATATAGATAATTCGACAAAAAAATATAAATTGTAAGAAATACTAGACTAGGCAATCTCACCTCTCCCGCCTGTCTCTCTCCCGGCGGCGGCGTTCCCTCTCTCTTTCCCTTTCACGCTCGCGCTCCCGCTCGCGGCGGTCAATGGACCTGCGACGACTCCGACGCCTAGATTTACTCCTAAATACGATTGCAAGTAAGAATTTTTAGAGATAATTACTAAAAACAGATACGATAATAAATACAGGTTTTCCATTACTATATTTTAGTTTTGTAGAAAAAAAAGGAAACTTAATAAGGAACCCAGCACTTAAGGGTTTCAGTAGGTGCAATGAGAAGACATATTAGCAACATAACATAGCAGACTAAGAAGATTTAGTTCGTTATATACCTATTACGAACTAAACCTTAGTCTTCTTAGTCTGTCTTATGTTGCTAATAAGATAAGGTATCATCTGTAGGCGCTATTCTATTCCCATCCTTTTCACTTATTTTCTTCATCTACATCTACTCCTTCTTTCTTACACAAAAGCTGATAATGCGTTGATTGGTAGACGTTCAAGTGACTGTTTTCTATTCCGTTGTCTACAACATACTACTGACCTTTCTCTGCGAGAACTTCGTCTCGGGCTGACGCTAGTGGAGGAGTCGCGATTGGAGCGGTACTGCCGCTTCTTATGCGACGACCTTTTCTTTGCACTGCCATCTGTAACAAAATATACGTGTGGGGACTTTTAGTAAGCGTACACATTCATCACACTCTTAACCAACATCAACTTTCATACGACGAACGTACTTTGTATGAACTTATTATAGACATACATGGCACAATACATTGAAATCAAGTACCTAACTACAACTTGGCTTTTAGTATTTTGTTGTACATTTATCTTTAGTACGTAAACTTATATGGAAATAAAAAAGAATATTTGGAACTAAATTTTTTAAATAATTACATATCAGAGGATTTCATACTGTGTAATTCATGGAGCATTTTAAGTCATAGCAGCATGATTTTTAAATGACAAAAAATATATAATATAAAAATTATATATTTTTTGAATAAAATATATAGTTTTTACATTTTTTGTAAATATTTGCGTAAAATAAACTATTTAGCCTCAAATAAAATTCTACATCAACACTGAAGAAATTATAAACACACTTTCTTTCAGTTAATTAAAATGCTTTAAAATTGACTACAAAGTCAAATCTTTTCTTGGTTTATACCATAAAGTTTTTGCATGTTTAAAACAAGAAAACATTTGTGATTATAACCCCCACGTTTCATAAACATGTACAAAACCACAACGTGCATTGAACATAAAAACATTTGAAACAACTAATCTTCAATTAAAACTTACTAGTGGTCGGTACCCCGTGTGCCTCGGTGTTGACCGCTAGTTGATGATACAACAAAAAAATCAAATGTTATTTTGTCAAAGTGTTAAGACATAATAAAATCCAATTTTATTAAGACAACAAAAAAATCGTACGTCCTAATTATTTAAATATTTAAAATGATCTAACTAAATGTTAACCAATTTAAGAAACTGTATACCACATATTGTTAAAGAGCACAGGTTTCTATAATGTTAGATGAGGTGATAAAATCTAAATTTTAATAATTAAATTCTAGTAGACTTTGTTAGGCCACTAAAATAACTAAACATATTAATTATTTGTAACTGAAACTAGGTAATATTTGAGCTTATGGTGTTTTTTATACTTTGCAGAAATTTATGACGGGATGGTATATCACATGAAAATTAAACTTACGGGACGATGCGGATGAAGAACGTCGATCGCTGGACGAGTGCCGAGTCTTCTCAGGAGGTTTCGCCTCAGGTTCCTTCTCGCCGCCGCCGGTCGATCTAATAATAAAACATTAAACTACCTTTCTTTGAAGAAAAAACTTTTTTACTGACTGCCTTTTTGATTATATTTCAGTATATCCAAGTCAGTATGATTTGGATCCTTTAAGAAAAAGCGTACACCTTCTTTAACGGCCGGTAATTCATCTGCTGTTCACGTCAATTAATGTTCATGGGCGACGGTGATAAACTTAAATCAGGCGACACCTTGTTCCGAAAAAGGAACATACTTGTTTAATCACAGCAAAAAAAATATTAGTTTATCACATTTAAAAAATAACAAATAGCAGTTCCGATGCGATGCGACCCCCTGTTATTTTCATCATGGTGCCATGCTTATACTATATTTGACGTCATTTTATTGCTAATTGCTTTAAACCATTATTAAGTCCTATTTTCATTCAATTTAAGTTTCAATTCAATTTAATATCTATTTAAGTATGTATTTACAAAAGAAAAGTAGTACATGCAGTATATCAGTTATCTGGTTTCCAACAAGCTCCGCTTAGTTTGGGATCAGATTACCGTGCGTGAATATATCTCCTAGGATATTATTATTATTCTATAGCATTGTTTGATTATTATTACAAATTTGATTAAACTTACTTAGCCGGTGAAGCAGATCTAGATTTGCGACCTTCTTCTTCCATCTTATCTTCCCTAGGAGCTTCCTCCACTTTATCGTCTTTTATAGTCTCAGCTGTAGAGTTGTGATCATCTTCTAACTTCTCCTTATCTTCTTTCTTCTCTGGTGACTTTCCATTTTCTTTGATACACAATAAACAAATTAAATTGTTGAAAGTAAGAATTCGTGAGCTTAGGTATAGCTAAATACCAAAGCGCACTTAAACACAAAATTATGTTACAAAAAATAGACGCATGTCGACCTACAAATTTGATAATTAAATTAGAAGAAGAAGAAGAATCTTCTAGAAGTTACAAAGTTTACATTAAATGAGTTAGTTAAGACCACAAGTGTTAGTATTGTTTAAAGTTTATAAATAAATAAATATGCACTCATGCCCGCGATCCTGGCATACTTCTCTCGCTCCTTCTACATCCAAACATCTACGCATACTTGCTCGTCGGTTACGAGTACTCCTTATAACGCCCTTCTTTAGTATGTCACTAATCTGGTCGATATAAGTTCTCCTTTGGCGTCCCCTGCCAACTCTGCCACTCACTTTTGCAACATAAATTTGTTTCGTTACTATCTCTTCATTCATGCTTTCAACATGCCCGAACCACCGAAGCATACCTTTCTCAATTCTAGTCACATCCCTCTTTTAAGCCACACTCTTCTCTTATAACGCTATTTTTAATACTATCATTTAATGTTACGCCATACTTCTTAAGGATCGCATCTCAACGGCATTAACTCAACTAGCATGCTTTTCCTGCCAAGCCCAGCTTTCACTTCCATACATTAATGAGGGGACTAGTACAGCATTGTGTGTTGCCAGGCGATGCTTCGTTGACACATTCTCACTCCTCACTACTGTACCTATAGGCCCCATTCATTTTATTTCCCGCACTCACTCGTCGTTCAACATCTTTAACGTCTACCATCTCTACTAAACATTCATCCTAAATACACAAATTCATCCACCTGTTCTACCTCTTTCCCGTTAACATTTATATCAATGACTGTCCCTACTTTGTTCTCTTTTAAGCACCATAACTTTCGTTTTGTCTACATCATTACATTCAGCATAAATTGAAGTCCTCCGCCGATGAAACAAACTAGACCTGATCATCGGCGTACAAGAGACATTTTACAACATGCTCACCCATTCTTAATACACACTCTTCGTCTTTCAAAGCTTTCAAACAATCATCCATATAGAGATTGAACAGCCACGGGGATGCCACACAGCCCTGTCTTAAACCTTTATTGACGCTAAACCAATCTGAATAGTCCCTGTTAATCCTAACGCAAGCAGTAGAATCTTATAAAGAGATTTTAACGCTTTTATTAGATCACTGTTCAATCCAAACTCAACCAAGGTTGACAGAGGTCATCCCTTTTAACTTTATCGTATGACTTTTCTAAATCTACGAAGGCGCAGAAAACTTTTTGGTTTAAAGCCAAAAACTTTTCTATAATCATACCTAAAGAACAGATCTGATCCATGCAACCCATTCCTTTCCTATTCCTAGATTGCACATCCCACATTCTTCTGTTTCTTTCATGACTTTCAATCAGTACATTAGCATACAGTTTTCCCACAATGCTGAGAAGGTTGATTCCTTGGTAATTTTTACAATCATGCTGTGAACCCTTTCCTTTATATAGAGGGACGATGACAGCTCTACACCAGTTTTCTGATACAAGGCTATGTCTCCAACATATATTGAAAAAGACCCACAGCAGACTTGCAACTAAACCTTCTCCAGCTCTCAGCATTTCAAGGGAAATCCTGTCCTTTCCTGGGCGATTTACCCAATTTCATTCTTTTTATCGCAATTAAAGTTTATAACCGTATACTGAGAAAATTAGCCTAAAGTTGTGTTTTAGTATTGAACAAATGTGTTATTTTGTATATGAGAGGCAAATTAAACATATGATAACTGGAAGCTGTCCTAACCTGCACCAGGTATTGTGTATGGGCATACACAATACCTGGTATGATATTTAAATATATAAAATTATTATTAATTATGAGTAGCATTTGCGGAAAAAAGAAATACCTTTAGGCTCTGGTAGTTTAATCTCTTCAATGTTGGATGTTTTCGACTGGCTCTTGTCCCGGCTGCGACGCCGGGAGCGACGCGGGCTGCCGCCGTTCCGATGCCTGTTAACGTGTTTTCTATTGAACATACATAATAACCTGTTCTCAACCATTTTATTAAATACATCAAGACTATATTAGAATCAATAGGTCTCTCCAAACCGGGATACCATAATTATTTTCTAACATCAAATATTTTGATGAAAATGCTGCCCAAGCAGATACATATACAGTAGGAAGTCCTTTGTTCATTCCTTATCGAGACAAATAATAAAACCTTCTGGTCTAAGGCTAAAGATTCACTTTTGGTGACATGTGACCCTAACAAGCCTGGTGATTAGTATACAGGTGTTTTTGTTTTATCGCATACTTGTAAATAGTGGGAAAGCTTTTTTGATATCGCCAAAAAAGTAATTCCCTTTATTTATTTTATTTCTAGTTTTAGTTCATCCAGCTGCCAGTTACACGTAGAGGTAAGTATTTATACGAAAAACGTTTAAAAAAACGTTCGCTTTTCGACAATAGCAAATAAGTACGTCGTAAACATAGGGAAGTTTCGTTTGAACGTTATCAATATCACAACGTGCGACTTTAACTTCTGCATCGTGCGCTTTTGTTCGCTTTTTTAGCAGTTATCGTGGTTGAAAATGAACCGATGAATCAACATTTCAATGTTAATAATAAAGCAATAAGTTCCAACTTATTACACATTAGTACTTAAAATCAAATTACACGACTAAATTGTGTAGGGGTCGTATACTTCAATTGAACTTGATTTGAATTTGAATTGAACAAAATGGTCTCGCTATTTAATGTAAAAAAAATATCAAGAAAATGTACGTGGCCAAATAGTTTTCAACGTAGTGTATACTTTTCTGAAGTTTGAAAGTAAAAAAGCGTTTTAAGTAAAAAACGGTTTTTTACAACGTTTACAAAAATAACTAAACGTCAAACACACACATATAAAAATAAGCCGTTTATCACAACTCTCGTACGTGTCCCGTACACAATAAACTGACACCTGTATTACAACGTAGGTGTGCACCTCAGTATTAAGATAGATACTCACTTCCTATCGCCGGAGCGATCGCGGGACCGGGTTCGTGAGCGACGGCGTTCGCGGGACCTGCGGCGGCTGCGCGACCGAGACCGCGACCGCCGGCGATCTTTCTCCTTGTCCTTTTGCTCCTCCTACAACAACGCCATAGTCAATGTTATATGTTTTTATTGCAAACGAGCAAGCGGGTTACTTGATGTGTCGGTTTCCCTAAGAATTATATGAGTCACAAATATTTTTCAAACCTTTAAGTTGGATAAAGATATAGATAAGAAAAGGATTATGTGAGAAAGGGCACTGGAACTGGACCAGTTATATAAACCTTGGTTAAAGTAGCTGTTAAGCCATAGATGTATTGAGTTCAATTCCTACTCAGAGGGAAAAAAGGATATTGAAAAACTACATGTCTTTGTTTTCTCAATGTTGGTCTAACAAAAACATGAAAATTTGTCAAAAAAATACGGTTGGACCATGTCGGAATATTATTTTTATATTATATGCATCATACGAAAACAAATAAGCACTATAAAGATAATGACAAAATTATCTGTATTATTTATAAGATGCTATTTCATGTACGTCATGAAAAAAATAATTAAAAAGTCTATATTTCTCACCATTCTCTTCTTGATCTCTTCTTTCTTCTGCTGCGTGAAGCTGTCCGGAATGCCGTTCTCGCTAGCCTGCGCGCTAAGTAGTAGCTCCCACAGTTCGCCCATGAACAGCCGCGCGTTCTTGCCGTTCAGGAAACCCGTCAAATTTATCTGCATTTTCTTTGGACAAGGGAACTAGGAGCCGAGGATACGGATCGGGAAAGAAAACATTCTCTCGTTATTATCTAATCCAATATAACAAACTTAATACACCTTAGACTTGCGTTAGATTTCCCTTCGTAAATACTATACTGGTTGAATATTTGCATATATCGGAGACAAATATATTTGAAGGCCGTTAAGAGTGCCAAATTTATATTGATATACAGATGTGACATGGCTCCAAAATGACTCGAGTAGGGAAGCGAGAGATGTGTACATCATAAGTTATGGTGATGTTGCAGAAGGCCACAGCTGGAGCCTGCGCTCGCAGCGCGCCGTGCCGCTGACTGCAACGCCGTCAGCCACGCCAGCAACACCGCTCCACTTCCGCCGCGCTGTCTCTGCACCACCGTACATTTCTTTCTTCATTCTTCAAACTCTTGCATCTGTAAGGGGTTTGCGAACACAACCACATTATGCTGAACGCAAAACCTAACGAACGCTACTTCCGTACCCCGAGTCAGATTGCTCTCTTAACGTCTTCCGGACTTCCTGATGGACTCTTCTCAAGTAAATATCGCCATATCGCTTATGGTTTTATTTGAGTTAGCATTAAGTAATTTCCCCGTAAATACCGATTGAGAATGCTAATGGCGTCCGTAAGAGATGGGCCGCGGCGCGCTGCGAAGGCTGGCGACGGCAGGCGGCGGCGGCGGCGGCGCGCTAACCGGTGGGGACCATAAAAATATCCATACCAAATCAGTATACATTTGACAACATTCAATTGCAGTTTCTTAACAACAGCCATACCTCTTTCAATATTTATAATTAATACAAACTTTGACTGCAAAGAAACTGCAATGATTACATTTCTTTATTAATATTAAAAATAAAAAAAAACAACAAGACTTAATCACCTTCTCCTCAAGTTGATTGTTGACGTAATCAATGACTACGTCATCTTCCATCTTCAGTATTTCAGTTATCTTCTGCGTTATCCACGGCTTCAACACATCCAGCTTCACCTTCGACATGTCCACCTACCAATTTCGTTAAGTTTTTTTTTATTTTAATAGCAGAGGGTAGAAAACAAGCAATTAAACCAATTTAAACCCAATGGCCAATACCATACCATACCATCGAATCATCTGCAAGCGAATGAGTTGCGAATGGATTGCCTATCTTCAGTGAACAGAGGGGATAGATAGGGATCTACATATACATGAAAAAGGATTTAGCCTACATATTTATCCCCGCCGCGTCGTATCCTCTTCCCATTCACATCCTTGACATTAGGCCTCTGGTGTTTCACTTATCAGACGAAATGCAATAGAATACATCTACTTCACACTTAAGGTAAGGTTTTGGCATTTCACTGGTTGAGCCTGACCATTTGTGCAACACATTTTGTTGTAGCAGACTCAACCACTCTTAAAGTTTAAACTTTTTTATGTAAGGTGGAAAATGAGCAAGCGGATCACCTGATGTTAAGTGAGTGCTACCCATAGATATCTGCAACAAGCAAATGAGTTGCAGATGCATTTGCCTACCTTTTAATGGACAGAGGAGGGGATAGACAGGAAAAAGGATATTTCCTTTTCTCCTCACCAACCCCCTACACATTCTATCCTCTTCTCATTTCCATCCTATCCATATAAGGACAGGGTGGGAAGGGGAACAAGATTTAGGACATGTACTTCACACCTGTTTCCTGTGAGGTCATGGTATTTCACCAGTCGCGTCGGCCTATTGGTGTAACATGTTCTTGCAGGCTCTACCAAAATGTGAAACAATAAAAAAACTACATTAAAGGTAATAATAATAACAGGTACTAAAAAAATATATACTGAATAGTAACCTGTTGAGTCAAGCAATCTCCAAATTTCATCTGCTTCATCAGCTTCTTCTCCTTGTCACTGAAGCGGGTGTCCTGCTCAGTACTGGTTCCCTGTAAATGTTTAAAATAAGTACCATGCATGATTTCTTACCATGGGTTTCCACCATGTGTCATCCAACATCTAATTTTGCGCAACTTGTGGTAACACATAAGTAAATTTCAAGCAGGTAGCATAGTAGCTAGCATTTCCACTGCAGTCAAAAAGTTGATACAAATTTTGACACATGTTACGAACAAGTGTCAAGATTAGTATCAACTTTTTGTATCCAACAACAAAAAACATTGACAAGTAACATGTTTGACAGGACTTTTGACATGGTTTGCAGGCTTGTTTGTTTTTAAAATGTAAAATAATCTCTATTCACATTTACAACGAACATTTATTTAAATCCAGTCATTTTATTTTCATTCAATTTGTATATGTCTAATAGTTTAATTGCAGTTTGTTTCTAAAACTAAAAAATAGTTATTTTTAAATAAAAATGTTCTACTTCAAGGTTTAATGTTTATTTCAATTCAAAATTCCTTGGAATATGTTTTTATTGTAATCGGCATATGATCACAGCTTTTTTAATTTGGCATTGATGATAATATTTCTCAACACAACACCCTGTAAGCTTGCACTATGTGTTAGTGTGTTAAGATTTATTTTATGGTACAAGTGTCAAAAGAATTGAGAATACTTTTTTGTGAGGCATGTATGATGTTAAAATGTGTGACTACCTTATATCCCAATAAGTTTTTAGGCCAGTGGAAACAAACGGTTAACATTGTTAACTATGTTTACCAAAATATTTAGAATAAAATTATCAAATATTTTCCCTTTATGATGTCAGTATAGATAAATCTCAATGTTTATGGACTGATATTATTTAAAATAAGTTTGAGGTTTGTACGCAAATTGCATAAAATAAAGATAATATGTACAGTATTTATTCAATACAGTTAAAACGAACTGTGATCAGCAGCAGACTGGCAGATGAATTTCAAATAAGTTGAGGATTTCTCTATTATAAAGTTGAAATGGTATTTAGATAGTTCAAAAATGGTTATGGTACCTTTTATGGTTAACTTTTAGTTAGCGAAAACTACCTGTTCAGGATACTAAAAAACTTACAAATGAAATTTGAATTTACAAAATGTTGTTGAAGACAAACATTCAGCATCGTTTGGGTTAACTTAGCTTCCCTGCATTAATATATATATATATATATATATATATATATATATATATATATATATATATATTTGTAGACCTATATCATGACAAGGGTTAGCTGGCTTACGAATTTTTATATATGTTTTGTTTAAGGAAGTTTTGTAAGCAGCTAGACTATCTATATATGTATATAATCGAAAAAGCCAAACACGCACTCAGATCTGACGCGAAAACTAATCTGCGGTAGTAACAAATAGCCACAAGGAAAAACAAATGAACGTATATAATTTAGTTCAAGTAACTCGGCTAAAATTAAGATCAATATTAGAAGAAATATATATATATATATATATATATATATATATATATATATATATATATATATATATATATATTTCTAGACCTATATCATGACAAGGGTTAGCTGGCTTACGAATTTTTATGTTTTGTTTAAGGAAGTTTTGTAAGCAGCTAGACTATCTATATATGTATATAATCGAAAAAGCCAAACACGCACTCAGATCTGACGCGAAAACTAATCTGCGGTAGGAACAAATAGCCACAAGGAAAAACAAATGAACGTATATAATTTAGTTCAAGTAACTCGGCTAAAATTAAGATCAATATTAGAAGACTTTCGTAATTTTTATTCTCTGGCAAACAAAATAGAAAAAATAAACTCTTACCGTATACATCATCATCTTTGAACAATGTGCAAAATCAATTAAATTAGAAGCAATGACACCGAGAAGCCTGTGAGAAGGCGTAAAGCCGCGGTAAGTTGTGTTCTTATAATAACTAGTCTTAAGTAACGTCCTTCGAATAACTAGTATCCGCTAAATATTCTTATGAAGTAAAAATCCATTTTGTTCGAAGACTAATTCACAGAAAACTCAAGAATAACGAGATTTAAGCAATGTGACCAACCGCCATATTGAAAACAAGATGGCTTCCCACTTCCAAACGCTTCTCCAAAGTTCAAACAAAGAGTATTGCCTCCAAGAATCCAACCTTACCAATAGTATTGTATAAAAATCGATATTTCAAAGTAACAATTTAGAAGTCAAAATTTTTTAAGATTAGAAAAATCTTTTAGCTTCTGTTTTTATGCATTAATTTACACTCATCGGTGTTTCGAAAAAGGCAAACATTTGTATGTAAACTAAACATGTATTGGCAGGTATTGGTATACACCAAATCAATGTGTCAAGTACCAACTTATCTGTGAACCGAGTGGCGTCGCAACCGTCGCTTTAGTGGTGCCAATTAAATTGAATATCCACAAAGTGGACAAAGCTCAAACAGTACAATTAAAAATTAAAAAAATAATACATTTTCACTGCACAAAAAAAATGTTTTGTCCAGTTTATTTCTAAAGAGTATACATTCTTATGTTAATTACCCCTTTTTACCAATTTTTAAATTTAAGCTTTTATTTACAACTAACATGACAATGATTTTTACTAACTACTTTTTATTTAGTTATTTGTGAAAAACATAAAGAATACAATAGTTTGTTCTAGGAAGAAGAAGCGAAACTATTTATTAACGCATTACATAGAGTAATTTAATGTGTTATAACTGACAAACCAGCAAACACTGACACAAATTTGACAATTCAATATCGCGGCTGTAGTTCCAATTATAACCACTTCACTGATAAGTTGGTTGCACTATAATGATGTTTGAATAGATTTATTATAGTAAATATAAAGTTTGTAAACCTTGCCAGCTTCTTACCATACTTGCATACATTTATGCAGAGATTATATAAGAATATGTATAGCTTTTTCTTGCGTTCGACGTTTATAATTGATTTACAATGGTTTCTCATTGTTAAAATATCATATCAACAGTACTAAAAAACCAGTTTAAGATTAATAGTTTAGTTATTTTGGCTTAGGTAATTTTTTTAACGTCCTTACGATTTCAAACTATATAAAACGAAAAAGTGACAGTAAAACAACCACATAATCTATAGAATGTAACTTGTAAGAGAATGAAATAAACTCATTATTTGTGTCGCGTGTGAACTGCGCACAGTTTTCTTTTAAATAACAAATCGAACAATTTGTATCTCCAGTCAAATGTTATTTTAACTCTTTCTGTCTCTCTCTGTCTTTCTTTCTTTTCCTCTCTCTATCTTTCATATTTAATCGATCTATTTCTATATTTACTAAAATATCATATTAAATGTTTCAATCTCTCCCTCCCTCTGTTTATCATCTCCGTATTGCACTCCGTATTTATTCTCTTACAAATTAATCAGAATATAAATTTCACTTTTTTATTTTTTTATCCATTAATATTTCTCACGGGTTACGCAAGTGTTACGTTTTTAAATTCAATTTATCGACATATATTTGCGTCCATCCACTTACGTTTTTAAATGATAAAAACAATCGATTCCACTTCATAGACTTTGCGAGTTGTTAAATCTATGGCCTTAATCCCTCTATTTTACTCTGCAATTAATTAATTTTCATTTTGCTTGGAGAGCGGGAAATTTAAATTTTAAGATTATTGACATTGATGTGATTTTTATTAATATTATAAATGTGTTATCTAATCATGGTGGTAACTAAGTAAGTAGTAAGTACTACTTAGTACACGTAGGAAACCAATTAGTTATTTAGAAATAAATTTTACCCATAAGCAAGAAATTAAACACAAATGTTCTAAATGGTAAACTATAAGAGCACGAATTGTTAATTTAAATACAATACAATTTTTTTCATATTATCCTGGCATTGTATATATTTATAACTGACTATTTCCTGCGACATCGTCGACGTGGAAATAAATTCGAGAAAATAATTTCGAGGGATTTTCACTTTTTGCGCGGAACCCTAAATATTTGGCTTAAATCAAATTAGCCTATTTAAATCTCGACAATATTAACTATCTTCCAGTAAAAGTCCCATCCGAATCGGTTCAGTCGTTTCGGAGATTACCCGGAATAAGCAGACAGACAGACAGACAAACGTTAAAATTGTATTTTCGTTATAAGTACCGTATATATATCATGTGTATTGAGTATGGAAATGTTATTTTGATATTACATGCAGACACTTCAATTTTATTTATCAGTATAGATTGATCATAATGCGATTTTCTTTTGAAGTAAGTCGAGTATGGACGCATTTTTAGTCAGAATGCATTTCAGTTGCAAAACACATAGCGAGTTTTTGGAAACACATAATACGGAACCGTGATGATACGTACCTTGTTACAAACGATAATAGTTTCTTTAATTTAGAAAATGAATTATGAAAATAGTCGATAAGTTATTAGTATGTTTAGATTCTAGTTATTAATTTACATTAACATTGGTGTGCGTCTCAGTCACAAAAGATGTGGAAACACTAGTGTTGCATGTGTGTGTTTGGTTTTTAATTACACATAACCCAAGTAACCCAACCAACGAACAGTATAAAAAATATATTTGAATAATCATTGTTTTCTATAAGTACCTATACTATACTATATACTATAATACTAACATCTTACTTAACAATATTAATTACACATTTGTTTGTTATTTCTATCTACCATACCCTAATTATATTAAGGATGTAAGAAGTAAGCAGTCGTTATTTATTATATGATTTAATTCATTTCTGCAGTACAAAAGATTCAACTGTATTTTACCTAAGTGTGTGTATGTGCAGTTAGCAATAGCAGTTATAACGTACTATGTACTAATTAAGTTGTTTAATAATTATTTGAAAATGTCGATTGCTTGCTTTACAAATGTTGTTTAGTTAAACGTACAACTACAAATAGTATAAAACAATTGCGTAAGCTAATGTTGTTGATGTGTTATTTGTCGTAGAATTAATCAACTGATATAACGTGATCTTTGACATTGATGCAAGAGATTATTGTCACACTTAAAACATAATTTAGACATCATTTAAGTGTTCAGTTCAATATAAACTTGTTCACAGAAAGAGTAAGTTGAAGAATCATGTGTATAATACGATTTTATCTAGGCGAGGCGTTTAGTGTACATAAAACAAATGAAATATTACAAAAGCTAAAACTCGTCGATTCCAATGTATCGAAGTTGTCGACCGAATTATGCTACCACGTTGAAATTGAGGAGGGCAATTTAAACATTAATCAAATTAAAATCTTGAAATGGCTTCTAAGTTCTCCCTTACAGCCCTATGCTTTGAGAAACGAGTCAGCTTACAAATGCATTCAAAATGACCAGTTAATAATAGAAATAGGACCCAGGTAAATGCTTATTATTCTGCCTTTTGCTTATTACAGTACTATTTTAATAATCCCAGTAAATCATAAAATTATAGGTTCCAGATCAAGCAAAACCTATCATAAAGGATTTTGATTAATATTGAAATGTTATATACGATAAATGTTACCATGTTAACCATGTTAAATAGTAATTTGTTACTACCGTTATGCTATACCCATGTTTATTAATTCAAACATATAATTTACAAATCTTTGGTTTACAAAAATGTCATATCAATATTATAAATTCCTTTAATAAGAACCCAAAGAATTAGTGCACCATATAAATGTTTATATGTTGCACAAATTCTTATTGTGGGCAGGTATTGTGAGGCTTAAACGTTGTTAAAATTTTGTTTTCAGATTTAATTTCTCCACTGCAGATTCAAGTAACTCTATTCAAATTTGTAAAAGTGTTGGTTTGCAAGATGTTGTCCGCCTTGAGTATTCCACCAGATACCTCATTACCTTTACAAAGGCTAAGGATGTTTCAACGGAATTATTGGAACATTTGGCTGCACCACTACATGATAGGATGACTCAATGTGTCTATACTAAGGAAAACCTTCCTAGAAATAGCTTCAATGAAGCTCTACCAAAAGACTTGGAATCATGGTATGTGGTGCCATTAAAAAAAGAGGGAATGGCAGCAATGAAGGATGTAAATCAAAAATTAGGTAATTGTTTTCAGATTCAATCACTTGGATTAATAAAATCAGGTTACTTTATGCTTACTTTACTACTTTTTGCTTACTTAATGTCTAATTGCAGAATTTAGTGTACTCTACTTAATAACTATATGAGATTAAGGATACCATTTGAAGATTTCCTCATTACTATCAAATATAAAACATTTTGCACTCAGTTGTGATTAAATTTAATGATTAAAGTAACATATTTGTAGTACATATTAACAAATACTTATATATTGTTTACAGGTTTGGCTTTCGATGATTGGGATATGGAATTCTATATGGATTTATTTGTAAATAAATTACAAAGAGATCCAACTAGCGTTGAATTATTTGACCTTGCTCAGAGCAATAGTGAACATTCAAGACATTGGTTTTTCAAGGTGACATTAATTGTTGTTATACTTCTCATTTATATTTGAGTTTCACTCAATAACCATGGAATAATAAAACAATATGTCTTCTTTTAGGGCAAAATTATATTAAATGGTAAAGAGATAAATGAATCACTCATAGATATGGTGGCATCTACACAAAAGACGTCAAATAACAACAATGTTATAAAATTTGGTGATAACAGCAGGTACATATTAATAATGTGAATTACTTTGTTTTTCTTAAAATTACATCATTGTTTTTGGGCATTACTAAAATATGAATAAACAATGATTATTGTGTCTTATGAAAACATTGATAGAATCCATTTCATGGTAAAAGAAGTATTTTTTTGGGGTTTTTATGCAATTAGGACACAGCAACCCCATAGTAACTTTTCAAAATATATACACATAGAATAATTATTCACAGAACATGTTGGCAGAATCGTTTAGCTGCGTCAGAATACGGGTCATATAAGATTGACTGTATAAGCTCTATGTCCAATGTGTTGAGTTTCAAATCTTGAGGAACAACTCACGACCCCGTTCGTTCCTCTCAAATTCGCATGTCTCATAATTGGGCGATTCTACTTTCTTCATCTGATATCCAAACCTTGCCGTTGGATAGTGACTGGTACGAATCTCAGTACCGACCGAACGTAATTTGCACTTAAAAGTTCCCTATGTCAAACCGAGGGAAACTAGGTGGCTAATTTTGTATGGCCCGATACTAAATTCCTTTTTCTTTTAATTTTGCCTGATAGATCTTTTTCAAATGTTTATACATATGATTTTGAATTTAGACACATGTTGTTACTCTCTGCAGCTAGCTTAGCGGTACGATCTGCCAGCTCCTTCCTTTTATGCCAACATGATCCGGGACCCATTGCAACTTTATTCTTGAGCCATTATTCAACAAAAACAAACGAAGTATTAGTCTTATTTATTACTTATAAACTTTATATAATAATTTACAGTACAGTTCTTCTTTCTTCTTTCAGTGCCATCAAGGGTTTTAAACACAAGAAACTGAGACCAAGTGATGTGAAAGGACCATCTGCGATTATACAAGAATCAACAGAGTCTGATATAATCTTTACTGCGGAGACTCACAACATGCCTACAGCAGTTGCGCCATTCAGTGGAGCTACAACTGGCACTGGTGGTCGTATTAGAGATGTGCAAGGTGTGGGCAGAGGTGGACACACGGTGGCCGGTACAGCAGGCTATAGTGTTGGGAATCTTCTTATTCCAGGTAAAATCTATTTCTGAACTTACAGGGCACTTGTAGTTCCTCAGCTATTGTGGATGTTAATGGGTTGCTCTTACCACTTATCATGTAAAGCCTTGCTCATTTATATGTTATTTAAATTTAGCAGTTCCTAAGGGTCACAGTGTCATGTTAAATCATCTGGTTACACGGCAGTGCCGCCGCCAGATCGTAGCACGTAGCACGGCCGTACTATCCTTTTCTGGAAGCGTTATGAAGTTTGAATTTTTAGGGATCAAGACAAATATAATAACTGGCTTTAATGCCAATTTTTCTTATAGTTGTACCTTACGTTTACGAATTACATTAATATTCACAATATGTACCTCTAAAAGTTTTTTGGAATGTATGTTTCAAAATTAAATAATTATATCTTGATTTGTCCTATCTGCATCCATTCCTGGTCTTATGAGATATAAAAGGAAACTTGGGACAGACAGCAACACAAGCGAAAAATTGTAGATGTAGAGGTATTGCTAATTATGATATTATAATTGCAAATTTATGTTCCAAATTTGAGTGGCTGTGGATGGCCAAGGACAACTTATATGAGGTTAATGATATACTTAAGGAGGGCACTATAGTAGGAGAGCCCGTAGCTGGCGCGCAGACATTTATATTATCTATTTATATATTGCTAAAATTAATACCCATTTAACTGACGTGATGTTGAAATTGTGTAATATGTGTGTTGTATAATTTTATTGTATAAATTGTATGCATGTAATTAATTTCAGGTTATGATTTACCATGGGAAGACAAAAGTTGGAAGTATCCAAATAACTTTGCAAGTCCATTACAAATTATCATCGACGCCAGCAACGGCGCCTCAGACTATGGCAACAAATTCGGAGAGCCAGTCATATCGGGTAGGACATTATGTAGTGCTCATTTCTTTCTAAACAACTTATTTTATTCAAATATGTAACTTCTTAGGTGGTTTTTACAAATTATTTGTCTTTGAACATTTACTTTCTGGGTAATCTTAAATAGGCAACCCTGTTTAATTAAAAAATAAACTTTACGTCTATCCCGAACTTTTTAAACTTAGGACTACAATAGGATCAAATTTTAACGGACCCCCCTTGCCCTTCTACTGAATGCAATTAGTATACTCTATACTTATAGCATGTCTGGTCAGTTTCATACATTGGAAAATTACATGCTCAGTACGTAAAGATGTGGCTACGAGGAAGCATTGTGAACCGCTGCAGCAGGCGGCGCTATGGGCGTTAATTTAACAATTTATCTTTATTGCACAGAGATAATAATATACTACGTACAATTTATAGGGTGGGTGGTTTTTACGTAGGTCGGTAGCGGGAGGTACCTACCAACCTATTATATTAGGAGTACAAATAAGTTTCCGCCGTTTTATTGTAGATGGCGCGGCACGTAGTTTCGGTTAGCTTTCGCAGATGATAACCGGCTTAAAAATAGTTTGGACATGCTAGAACAACATAACCTATTAATATTATTGATTTTTTATCGGTAAAATATAATTTTTATAAGTTGAAAATGTCAAAATTTGAGCCAAGTAAGCGTCATTTGCGGGAAATATTAGTTTACTTCTTTAATTTAAAGAAATCTGCTGCTGAGGCGCATCAATTGCTCGTAGAAGCATATGGTGATCACTCACCATATGCTTCTACGAGAACGTGTCGAGAGTGGTTTCAAAAGTTTAAAACGGTGATTTTGACGTAGAAGACAAAGATCGCAGTGGAACGCCAAAAATTTACGAGGATGCAGAATTGGAGGAATTATTGGAGGAAGATTCATCTCAAACACAAAAAGAACTTGCTCTAACATTAGAAGTCACTCAGCAAGCAGTCTCACATCGTTTAAAATCATTAGGAATGATTCATAAACAAGGAAATTGGGTTCCGTACGAATTAAAGCCGAGAGATATTGAACGCCGATTATGCTTAAGTGAAATGCTGCTAGCTAGACATAAAAAAGGGTTTTTTACATCGTATCGTAACTGGTGATGAGAAGTGGATACATTATGACAATCCAAAAAGAAGAAAGTCATGGGGATTACCTGGCCACGCGTCAACATCAACAGCACCGTTTAACCGTGGTAGAGCCCGCATCAACATCTGTTGCACGAATTGGTCGGCTCGACCGGAGGAATACCACGACCTCAAAGAAAACAGGCGTAAAGTAGAAGTACCCTGCGTTTCGTCTGACGAGTGAGGTGCCGGAGGGCTAATTTCAGTCCTCTTCCCCTTTCCACCCTTTCCACATAAGGATAGGATGGGAAAAGGAAGAGGATTGCACGGGGAGGGGGTTTATGGGGAAAAGGAAATATCCTTTTTCCTGTCTATGCCCTCCATTAAAGGTAGGCAACGCATCTGCAACACATTTGCCTGTTGCGGATGTCTATGAGCAGCGTTCACTTAACATCAGGTGATCCGCTTGCTCGTTTGCCACCAACTCTCATAAAAAAAAGCAAAACCGAATATTCACGGACAAAAACTTATGCTGTGTATTTGGTGAGATCAGCTAGGTGTAGTGTGTTATGAGTTGCTTAATCCGAGCGAAACAATTACTGGAGCCCTCTATCGAACACAATTGATGAGATTGAGCCGAGCTCTGAAGGAAAAACGCCCTCAATATTATTCTAGACACGAAAAAATTATTCTTCTGCATGACAATGCTCGTCCACATGTTGCGGCTACCGTGAAAAAGTACTTGGAAACACTTGATTGTGAGTGTTACCCCACCCGCCGTATTCACCAGACATTGCACTGTCCGATTATCACCTGTTCCGGTCCATGGCACATGCTCTGACGGCGCAGCGGTTCACATCTTTTGAGGATACCAAAAATTGGGTTGATTCGTGGATAGCCTCAAAAGACAAGGAGTTCTTCAGACGTGGGATTCGAATGCTGCCTGAGAGATGGGAAAAAGTGGTTGCAAGTGATGGGCAATATTTTAAATAAATTTATATTACCGTTCTTCTATAATAAATATTTAATTTGTGTTAAAAAACGGCGGAAAGTTATTTGTACTCCTAATAGTTATGTTCGTTCTCTGAAAATAGTCTCATTTATAATTTCTGCGTAAAGTGCCATCTTTTTTTTTGTATCGGGGGGGAAATCTTCTAAAGATATCCTGTCCTCTGGGGGAAAGACAGAATTATGTGGGATTTGACCCACTAAAACCCCCTCGGTGATCACCTTCGGGTGCAAGAACAGGGGCTCCGGGATCTCCAGCGGAACGCACCGGTGCCCCTCTGCACTATGCCTTAGCACCACCCCGGGAACTAATTTCCTTAAATGCTACAGTTTTTACGGCAACTATAGGACCACGCTAAGTTACCGTCGTCCCGGGCTCCTTTGTTACGTGTTCAGGACCACCACCCTGATCACGTAAGGAACCCGAGGAAACCCATGCTGTCGTCGTCGCCCTAGACATCGGTAGCCCTATTTTATCCCGGGACTACTGGGCAGCAAGGCCGCGGCGCCTACTTTTAGTGCCACCGCTTCGCCGTCTCCGACCGGGAATCGCCCTCTCCCGCTCCCGCTCTGCGATCTCCTTCTGGACCATCACGGTTTCGCAGAAGGAGATTAACGCCGTCCACTGTGATTTCCCTGCCAGCGCAGCAGCTACTACTGCTGGCAGGGTGAGGTCCTGCCCGATCACCTGGACCAGGGCCCGCCGCTCGGACTCCCACGCTGGACATACAGCGAGCGTGTGCTGCGCGGAATTCCTGTCCCCGCCACAATGATGGCACTGTGTCGTCGGTTCGCGTCCTATCCTATTTAGGTACTCTGCGAAGCAGCCGTGTCCAGTGAGTACCTGAGTCAGTCTAAACGTGACGTGCGCGTCCCCCTGTGAGCAAAGCACGTAAAGTGCCATCTAGTAAATATTCTTAGTAAATAACATTATACTGACAATCGTAGAACTTGTTGTAGCACCAAGATCGCGCCACGGGCGACCGCGCGGCGCGACTTAGTGTTGTACGTAGTATATTATTCTCTGTGCTTATAGTATACTGGCAACCCCTATGATTATGTATAGTGCACCAGGTTACCTCGGGAAAATATGTAGATTAATATATATCCCATGTAAATCGCTGATAAAAGAGCTTTGTACTATTAATATAATTTTTAAATTATTGTGTTTGTCCTGAATAAACCGTGAAATCTCTCTTTATAATATTAGTTTAGATAAACATGTGAATCAGGTGTCATAACATTCATGTAAATTAATATTATGTCCAAAGGATTTGTCCAATCGTACGGTTTGAAAAACGGCGATAATGTAAGAGAAGAATTCGTGAAGCCGATAATGTTCAGCGGTGGAATTGGATATATGCCTCACACTATGATCAAAAAGAATAAACCTGAAAAAGGTGAGTAAATAACATCTCATTTCGAATAAACGTAATACAGGGAATGTATCCGGAAATGACGGGTACGAAGAAAGATAGGTTCCTCGGCTGTGGCATTAAAGGCCGGCACTGCTCCCTTTTCCTCCTTATCCAAGAAATAAGAAGTCTTATTCCTCATTTCAAGTTATGTATAATACATAAATCTTCATCTGGCCAATATGAATACAAAAAATGGTAATCTTTTGTTACGGTATGTGTGTCCTATTTACGATTTTTTAAATACCAATAGGTATGCTACTAGTAAAGATCGGAGGGCCTGTATACAGAATCGGTGTGGGCGGCGGCGCGGCGTCCTCGGTGGCGGTGCAAGGAGGCGACGCTAGGGACCATGCCCTTGACTTCGGAGCCGTACAAAGAGGTTATCACGTTTACGGGACTATTACTGAGCTTTGATTAACCTAGGGTATGCATGCAACATCTTTTTTCCACTAACAACTTGGTATAACTTAGTGCTTTAAATTATAACTTAGTGCTTTCACAATGTCTTCTACAGTGGTAGAGCCCGCAACAACAACATCTGTTGCACGAATTGGCCGGCTCGACCGGTGAAATATCACGACCTTATAGAAAACAATCGTGAAGTAGAAGTCTCTGCATTTCGTTTGATGAGTGTGGTGCCGGAGGACTAATTTCAGTCTTCTTCCCCTTCTCACCCTTTCCTCATAAGGATAGGATGGGGACGGGAAGAGAATTGGATGGGGAGTGGTATTTGCTTGTTGTAGATGTATGTGGGTAGCACTTAAAATCGGGTGATCCACTTGCTTGTTTGCCACATTCTCACATAAAAAAATCATTGTATGACATCTTTGTATGCGACATAACTTGGAATTACAAACGCAAATTGTCAAATATCTTACATCAACATGGTGTGAGAATGGTAAACCTAAAGAATTTTTTTTTGTTTGAGCGTCAAATTTTGCTTAAGCTTTTGCTGCGTACCTATTCTACTAAACTTAAAGGCCGCTTAACTCATGCTTGTTTTTTTTTACTGTTGCTTCTGTATTCGTATGATATAACGGTTGTTTTTTATATTTAGAAGTATGTGTGTATTTATTTCAACAGGCGATGCTGAAATGGGAAATCGTCTGAACAGAGTTGTTAGAGGTTGTTTAGAAAGTGAAATAAACCCAGTTGAGTGTAAGTTTTAGTTTTGGATTATTTTCAGTGTAAATTTTAAAGTTCCTATTTAATCATTTTTTTAATTTATTAATTTATTGAACCACAGACAAGTTTACAATAAAGGCTACAAAAATGTACAAGAACAAGCAGTATTGCAAACTCCACTTCGATAGTTTCAAAGGCTCACTGATTATAAACTTTAAAAGAAGGAGAGATACAAAACGTCACTGAATGTATTGGCATTAACTGAGTCGTGGTTGGTCCTTTTCAAGGAAATCTATGATTTTATGTATACATGCGCAAGCGTTAGTTGCAAACATATCTATCCCAGCGTTGGTACGGGACAAAGATATTGCGAAAAGTGGTTTCGGTTGACTGATAATTGAAATAGATTGTTCTAAATTTGAACAATGTATTGTTACTTGCAAAAGATACTACTAATACTGGGAAGCATCTTCTGCTGAAGAAAGTAGTGATGCGTTATTCAGATTCAAAAAAACTTAGCCCCTTTACTTTTATAAAATGTGAATGAGTCGTCTGCTGACACATATACCACAATAATGCCTGAAAATTGAACAAAAAAGCGTTTCTTTTTGAATTTGAAAATTACTTAAAATTATAAACTTCTGACTTGTAGCAATCCACGATCAAGGCGCTGGAGGTAATGGCAATGTATTGAAAGAGCTCGTGGAACCAGAAGGCGCGGTTGTATTTACTAAGGAATTCCAACTCGGTGATCCGACCATCACTACCCTGGAACTATGGGGAGCAGAGTATCAAGAGAATGATGCTCTGCTCTGCACTAAGGAGAACCGACCTATTCTTGAAGGTATTATTACAGTGAATAAACAAACCCTTGACCATAATCAAACCTAAAATTACGTTGTGATGTGACCTAAAGATAAACAAGCACTGCAGGTACGCAGATGTTAAACTTTTACTAGCAGCCTACTTTTCTTTTGAAATTACCCATAATTATACGAATACGGCAATTTGATTCAAATTGCTTCATTCGAGCTCGAGGTATATCGACAACAAGTGAATGGAGACTAGCCCGCATCTTAAGTCTGATCGATTGATAGTAGAATTAAGTTGTGTAATGACTAGGCACGCTTCCAGAGTTATACCTCTACAACACCAGACAAAACATATTGATTTTTCAAATTTTTTGCAGAGATTTGTCGAAGAGAAAGATGTCCGGTTTCTTTTGTTGGTGAAGTAACTGGAGATGGCTTCATGCGTCTTGTAGAAGATTCTTACAAAGAGGTGCACGTTCCTAGAGAGAATAGATTAAAATCTGAAATACAATCCAAGCTACCTTATGACTTGCATTTAGAAGCTGTATTAGGTACAATAGTTTAATTCATCTTTTACTTAATATTAAATTCATTTAACTTCGTATTAAAGTCATCGTATATATTTGAGAAAATAAATGTTTCTATGTACATTTTCAGGTAACATGCCACGTAAGACATTTGACTTTAAACAAAATAAAACGACAAAGCTACCGCTGGTGTTGCCTGATGATATAACTGTAGAAAGTGCTCTGAACAGAGTACTGAGACTTGTTAATGTTGCCAGTAAGAGGTATTTGACTAATAAGGTAGGTGATAGTAATAGTAGTAATCATTTATTTCTTATCTCATATCCTTTTTTATTATTTTTTTATGAAGAAGGTGGCAAACGAATGTAAGGGTCGTGTGGTATTAAGTGACCGCTACCCATAAGCATCCATAACCAGCAAATGAGTCGCAGATGCATTGCCTACCTTTAATGGACATAACAGTAAAAGAGCTATTTTTCTCCATTCATTACCCCCCTATCTAATCCTCTTCCTTTTCCCGTACTGTCCTTATTAGCTAAAGAAATACTCCAGCACCTTACTTGTCAGACGAAACGCAGAAATACTTCTACTTCACGCCTGTCTTCTGTGAGTTCGTGGTATTTCGAGCCGGCGCAGATGTTGTTGCTGGCTCTACCACTGTTACAATTAAATAATAATAATGTTTATTTTTTATTTATTTTATATCTCATTATTAATAAACACGTAACTGATAATAAAAACCAAATAAATTTATAAAAGAATTGTGTTTGATATAAAAACTCAACTAGAATTCGGTAAGCTAAGCAACACAGCTTGTTGCTGTAAATTACTTTAATATTTTAATAGTTTGTTACGTTCCAATTTGTAAATTTCTTCCTCACTCTTAGCTACCAAAATGACTATTATACGAGTATACTAGTAGACAGTCATTACGAAAAATGTATTTTTCCAGGTGGATAGATGTGTTACGGGTCTTGTGGCACAGCAGCAGTGCGTGGGGCCGCTACATACGCCGCTCGCTGATTGCGCGATCATCGCTCTATCCCACTTCGATGTGGTGGGGTCCGCGACGTCCATTGGCACGCAGAATGTTAAGGGTCTTTTGGACCCCGCGGCCGGCGCACGCTTGTCCCTCGGGGAAGCTCTTACTAATCTGGTGAGAAAATAAATATTATTATATCGGGAAAGGGTTTTGATGATATATATTGTATGAAATCATATGAGAATAGGATATGATTCTTTAAACTGGGCTAGAACAATCATTATCTTTTTTGTACGAGATATTTAAATCTGATTATAATCTGTAAATATGCAGGTATTTGCTGGCATAACAGCACTGGAAGATGTAAAGTGCTCTGGCAACTGGATGTGGGCTGGCAAGACGGGGGCTCAAGGCGCGGCACTAGTGGTGGCCTGCGAGGCGCTCTGCAGCGCCATGAGTCAGATCGGTGTCGCCATAGACGGCGGCAAGGACTCTCTCTCTATGTGCGCTAATGTCGCTGGTCAAACTGGTCTGTATTGGTGATTGGTTTAGTTAATAGAACAAATTTGTAGATTGACTTGAAATTTTGAACTCAAAAGTTGTAACTCTGCCCACTGGGTCCATAAATCATAGTAAGGCTAGAGCGGAAGCGAATTTCTAGAGAGAAGAACATTAGAATTTATTTAACTTTCTTTTCTCAGTTTGTTCCCCGGGCACTTTGGTCGTGTCCACCTATGCCCCTTGCCCAGATGTAACAGTCAAAGTGGAGCCGGCGCTTTTGCAAGAGGGTTCCGTTCTCATACATGTTCCAGTGTCACTTGGCAAATATAGGTATGTTTTTGCTTTGTTTAGTGCAATTATGTCTGTGCTTCCTATAAAGACAAGGGGAGGTAGTGGCAGTATATTTTGTTCCACGTCAAGATATAAGTTTTGCATGTTTTTTTTAAATGTTAATTACCATACATGGCGGGCGCGACTGCCGACAGAAGTGGAAACTGAAATGATGATAGCTCAAAAAATGATCAACGAAAATAAACCCTTGTATCTTAACAATACAATTCATAAATGAAAGAATAAACCTAATCGTATTAGTTACAGAGAATTATTTTATTTACGATATAACAGGATCGGCGGTTCGTCCTTAGCGCAGTGCTACAAGCAATTGGGTGATAACACGCCGGATCTGGACGACCCAGCAGCTCTTAAAGCGTTGTTCAAAATAACCCAGAAATTACTTAAAGGTAAATGATGATAATCCACCAGAAGGAAGAAAATAGTTATATCCAAAGGCAAAATAAACACCAGTTTGTTAACCAATCTTATTAATTTTCCTTAAAAGACACAGCTAAAGACTATGATGTCTTCAGATTTGAAATGTTTAATTGTTCCTTTTATTTAAAAGTTTATTAATAAAATGGCATTCACACTAAAAAAAATTTCAGAGAGGAAGCTTCTTTCCGGCCATGACATAAGTGAAGGAGGTTTTATAACAACAATTTTGGAGATGGGTATTGGAGGAATCCGAGGCTTGAACATTGATTTGCAAGTAGAAAAAGGTGTTGCCGTTATTGATTCGTTGTTTAACGAAGAACTGGGCATCGTTATAGAAGTCGCACAACCCGATGTTGTTTTTGTACTCAACGAATACAAGAATAATGGTGTTATAGCTAAAGTTGTCGGCACTACTGGGAAGTACGGAATGCAATCAGAGGTAGTTTTTATAATTTTTGAAATCGACATATTGACTTAACGAGATAAGATGGCGTACAAGATAAGTGACGAGACACCAAAGTGGAATATAGATTACATGTTGATGAATTATATAAGAAAAATGAAATGGTGAATATGTAAGATATAAGCCCCGTCCCTCTTGCTCTTTGTTAAAATAACAAAAAACCACCGGTATCTATAAACGGGGTCGGATACATAGACATACTCCAGGCCTGGCCTAAAAGGTAGTCCGTATTTCTTGTGTGTAATAAAGTCCAGAACACCTCATTTACGAGATTATTGTGTACTATGTTACTGTTAAAATGGTGTATTTTTGTGCAGGTCGTTGTAAAAGTAAACGGAGAATGCGTACTCAACACTACGCTGCTGGCCGTGTACAGAATGTGGGAGGAGACCAGCTACCGGCTGGAGTACCTGCAGGCGAACTCGGACTGTGTTAGACAGGAATGGCTAGGTAAAACTATATGCTATGAAATTTATTTTAAATTAAGACTGAGTTTGATCCATCCAAAATGATAAAGCAAAAGAAAATAGCAGTACTGTAATCTTTTTAATTTTTTATTTGATTTTTGATAATTCTTTCATTTGTGCGATTATTTAGTACTAGCTGTTCCGGCAAACTTCGTTCCGCCCTATAATTAATTTCACCCTATTAAATCACTATTTTGGCGTTAATGGCTTACACATAAATATATGCTGTCGCGCGTTTTTTTGTAGGACTATTAAGGGTAGACATTTCCATTATACATTAAATGTACATGTCACAAACGGTTTTTGCAGGGCACACCAGAATAGCTCCCATATGGACGATTTTTTTCCTCCTTACTTGACATTTATCGTTATATTTTCGACAATTCACACAATATCTTTATAAATTATAAACTAAATGTAATGTAGTAATATTATACTAGGATTTTCATATCTTAGGTTATTGTTTCTATTGAACAGAAAATAGATGAGTAAATTCGCGTGTCTGGCGTTATGGTTGTATATTTTTTAAAGGTTTATCATGTTTTCCCAACAGGTCTGGAGAAACGGAAAGGCGTAACCTATCAAGTGACTTACGATCCAACTGTGGCGGTTATTAAATCGAACTCTGTGAAAGTAGCCGTGATAAGAGAGGAAGGTATTTATTCTTTATCTATTATTTTTAAGTGAAACTTCTTTTGGGACATCGTAGAAACTACGAAATATAAAATACTTAATCGAACAATATTGTATATCTTTACTAAAATGTTACTTTAAACTCTCTTTGTCTCGTTCTTTCCTACTTCAATCAATAAACAAATTGTGAATCAATCTCTCCCTTTCTGTTTCTGCTTACCACCTTCGTAGTATACTCATTCCACTTTCTTAAAAAATAACCAGAATAGAAAGTTTCACTTCTACCGCGTGTGAACTCTCGAATCGATTTTTCTTTATTAAAAGAATAGATACAGGAAATTTAACATAGTAACACCAGGTCAAACTGCAATAACCCGCGCACACACTAAGATAATAAGAGCACTAGAAAATGAAAACCAGTGTTATTTTAAGTCAACTATAAGACTTGTGATCTACTTAAGTTTATTGGTATTGGCTGATATTTGGTAATGTTAATAATTAAAATTATATTTGTCCAAGGAACAAAGATATATTAAATATTTTAGCCATGTGTAGCAAGGTTTTCATCATACTATGTTTGTCCTCAGGTACAAATGGCGATAGAGAAATGATCGCGTCACTGATGCTGGCCAACTTTGATGTATTCGACGTCACCATGAGCGACCTGCAGTCGAAGAAGATCACCTTGGACGCTTTCAAGGGATTGGTCTTCCCTGGTGGCTTTAGTTATGCGGGTAAAAGTTTCTCTCATATAAAAAATTATAACATGTCACATGTAATGTTATTATAAGTACATTTATTATCTTTTACTTCGTAGAAGAAATTGGACGCCGAATTGGAGTTATTAGGTATTTTCGCTCATTGTCAAGGAACCAAATAGCTTTTGAATTGTATTAGCACCTACCATAACATACCATATTTCCATTTTAATCTCAATTTATTTGCTTACATTTATCAGGTCATTAAAATAATTTTAAAAGCAAACAATGGCAATTGATTAAATGACTTTTAATTTTTGGTGGAGAATAACAACAAAGTGATGTGAATTACAACAGATATCAGCATACCGCGACCCCGACCTAACCCTGTCTATTACAGTCTGATAAATTTCAACACTTTTGTTGAAATATTATACCTATTTATCTTGCACTAGCTGGCCCGGGATGGCTTACACATAATATATATATATATATATATATATATATATATATATATATATATATATATATATATATTGTATCGGACTTTTTAGGAATATTTACGGTAAACATTTCGATTATACGTTATATTCGTGTAATTCGAATGGTTTTTGCAGCGCACACCAGAATACCTGGCATATGGCGGAATTGTTTTCTCCTTATTGATACTTATCGTTATATTTCGGTAAATTCACACAATATATTTATAAATTATAGCTTATATGTTATTCTGATGTATAAGCTATAATATTGTAAAATTTTATAAATTATAGCCTATATGTTATTCTGATGTATAAGCTGTAATATTGTAAAGTTTCATTCAAATCCATACACTAGTTTTTGCGTCCTTTCGACTTTCCTATTCATTATGTTGATAGCATTATATATTAGTAGGATCTTCTAATTTTAAATGTTATATGTTGGTCTTTATACAGAAACCTTTCACTATATAAGTAGAGCATAAGAAGTTCAAACTCCTTCTCATAATAACATTCAAGTAAAAAGCTAGTGAATAAATACAATTTTACAGTAGAGCCAGCAATATCTGTTGTATCAATGGGCCGGCCTAAATAATACCACGTCCTAACAGAAGGCAGGCATGAAGTAGAACTTCTGGGATCCGTCTGAAGGGTCAGGTGCGAGAGTACCAATTCTACTCCTCTTGCTCTTCATCCACTTATAATAAAGGAAAGGATAGGAAGGGGAGGAGTATTTGACGGGGAAGGTGGTAAAAATAGGAAAGGAAATACCATTTTTCTGTTTGTCCCATCATCTATCATTTAAAGGTAGGCAACACAACTGCAACAGTTACTGTCACTTTATTTCAAGTGAACCGCTTGCACGTTTGCCTCCTTCTACTGAAAAAAAAATCAATTTATAATTTTCGTATACAGGGTGTCCCAAAAGGTTACGTACATAGGAAGGGGGATGATAGGGGTGGTCACAAGGGTCACCAGAAAAATAAAATAAAAATTCCCCTCTGGGTATTAAAAAAAATAAAGGGCATTTTTTAAAAACTTAAAAATTTTACACCTTCTGGGGCAATTTTGTAACCAATGACCTTCAAATATTGCCACATTTAAAAAAAAGCTATTATGTTATCGTCAATAACCCTTTATCAATATGAAATAAAAAAACAATACAACTAACAAAGATTTTAAAGAAAATTAAGTTCTTGTCCAGTCAAGAACTAAGTAATTACGATTTCAATCAACTTCCTCCAAGTGTACTGAAAAAAAAAGTACTATGCAACTCCGGCGAGTAACTTAAAAAGATTTATTCATTTATTAGCTTTATTTTTATCCCTTACACGTAGTGTTGTGTTGTGTATTAATTCAATTTATATTGTTAGTTGTGTATTTAAGTTTTGTAGTTAGTATTATATTATAATATTGTTAGGTGTATGGGCCGCCTAATGCGGTAAAAGCCTCTTCCAAACCCAATTAATTTGCGATATTGCGTATTCCAATTCGACTAGTCTTGCTTCATTTGCTAATGATTTAAGATTGAATGTTGATATGAAGTATTTTTTTAAGTTTGGAGGGTGGTCGTCTACAACCCCCGCGGTGACGAACCGTTCTGGGGGAGGGTATATAGGTTTCGTGTTATTCTTTAGATTATTGCGTTTGTTTTTATTTTAGAGTGTGCAGTGTTTCCGTTTCTCTGAAGTGACAGTCTTAATTGCTATTCATCTGAATCGTGTGAAGAATAGGGATTCCCATCTCCTAGTTTTTTAGTTGGACTGACGTTTTTTTTAGTGAGGAAATTTTCCATTGAGCTCAGATTTTTTTCCATTTTATTCGTATGAGTTTTTTTCTTTTTTCTTGACTGTTGCTGTACGAGATTTTTGTTTGAGCTTAGTATCTGGTGGGGAGGGGTTATTTCTAGCTCTCTCTTTTTCCTAGTTTTGTCTGTCCCGGTTTTGTTTGTCCTCCCCTCTTCTGTTTCACTGGTGTCTTCTTTGGATTGTTCTCTAACAATAAGTTTGTCATATCGCAGGTAGGCAATTTTTCCGGCTTTCTTCTCTTTTTTTAGCTGTTCTTGTAATCCTCTGCGCATTTCTAGGACTTGGGGTGGGAAATCTTCTTTCACGTAAATATTTTTTGTTTGTATGTTCTTCTTGTTCTTCAAAATTGTGATCTTTCTGCCGTATGTTGTAAAATTTACGACGATAGGTCTGACTTTGCCTTTCAGGTATTTTCCCATTCTGCGGACCATCTCTAGTTCTTTTACATCACAATTCAGTTTAAGCTCGTCTTTTATAGTTCGTATCACGGTTCCTTCCAACTCCTCATATGATTTTTCGCCTTCCTCTATCCCGAAGAATATGATATTTCTTTGCCTAATATGTTTTTCTATGGCGCTAATTCTTTTATCTTGTTTGGAGTTAGTTTTCTTAATTTCTTCAAGTTCCACTTGCAATAAGTTAAAATTTTGGTCTATTTTATCATTTATTTTGCTCGTGATACTTGTCTCTAAATTCAGCAGGGATGTTTCGGTGTCTCGTTTGATGTCTAATCTTAAATCTTTTAAAAGTTTTTCTATTACCGTCATGGTGGTGCCCTCTGTTGAATCCACGCCGTATAAAAACAACGACCTGTGGTGCCCTCTATTGTCACTGTGTACACCGGCGCTCCTCGTTGCGTAAGTATGCTTTGGGTTCTCTGAGCTGCGATAGATGTCGCACTTTTTTGCTACTGTTTAATTTGTTCCCTAGATGTCACCACTATCTGAGACAATCATCGATTTAGCTATGGATGACTATGAATAATTTGGTTTATAGGTTAAGTTTCGGAGTAGTTTCAGACGGAAAATAGTACAGTTAATTTAAATATATACATATACGGTTTTCAGAACGCGACCGCGAATCTTCAAAAAATATCGTTGTCAATCACCACCTCACGTCACTTTATTTTGTTAGATTTAACTTAGTTTATGGGTTTATTTTAAGTTGATAACACTTCACAATCACGGTTCCGACTGTTCGACACTGCTTCAACATAAGTTTTGTCCCATTTTTGCCTTATTTACACTTTTGAAACTTAAAGAATCGACGAGCGTTAACACAAACAATGTTTACGCCACCGCGCCCCTTACTGCGTACGAATTTGAGACTATTGGTTTATTAGTATGTTTTGTTTTGAAGGGGTATTGTTCGCAAAAAATATTTTTAAATGTCCTAGTATGATTTTTTTAAGCAAGTATTATACCATTTTGGAATTGTAATAAAATTACCTATCTTTTTAAGTTACTCGCCGGAGTTGCATAGTACTTTTTTTTCAGTACACTTGGAAGAAGTTGATTGAAATCGTAATTACTTAGTTCTTGACTGGACAAGAACTTAATTTTCTTTAAAATCTTTGTTAGTTGTATTGTTTTTTTTATTTCATATTGATAAAGTGTTATTGACGATAACATAATAGCTTTTTTCTTAAATGTAGCAATATTTGTAGGTCATTGGTTACAAAATTGCCCCAGAAGGTGTAAAATTTTTAAGTTTTTAAAAAATGCCCTTTATTTTTTTAATACCCAGAGGGGAAATTTTATTTTATTTTTCTGGTGACCCTTGTGACCACCCCTATCATCCCCCTTCCTTTGTACGTAACCTTTTGGGACACCCTGTATATGTGATGAATATATGAATCGGAAAGATTTAATAGAACTATAGAAATATGAGAAAAGTTCCGATTCTGATTTTTTGGAAAAGACGAACTGTAAGAACTTAGTTTCTACTTAATTATTTCAGATACCCTTGGCTCTGCCAAAGGATGGGCAGCAGGTATTCTATTCTCGGAGAACTTGTACTCTCAATTCGCTCACTTCAAGAACAGAGATGACACATTCTCTTTGGGTGTGTGCAACGGCTGCCAATTAATGGCGATGCTAGGCTGGGTGGACGTCGATGATACCAAAAACCTCGCCAACAAGACACAAATATTCCTCGATCACAATCTCTCTGAAAGGTACCTACCCTAAGCGATAACTAAGAGTTTTAAAAGATGTCAGATAATGTCTACAAGAGCACGAGAAATCTCGCATCAAATAGGATAATAATATAAAATGAAATATTCTGCTCTTCATAAAAAATATATTGACTAGAGCAGAGTTCAGTTACATTTAAACTTTATTTGAGATATAGTAGCTTTGAAAGTATTTTTTTTGAATAAAGGAAGCTTACTGCTTGTTAAGTATTAAAATGCTTAATTGATTCCTTCACATGATCGAATTTTCGATTTATTTGTTCACACCTGAAACCAAAAATCGGATAAATGAACTGGCAGCTATTGGATATAAGTTTTGTAACAACAAAAAGCAATAAACATATTTTATGATAAAACCATTTCCAGGTTCGAATGCCGCTGGAGCGCAGTCAAGATAACAGAGCGTCTTGAAGACGTATGGTTCCGAGGTATGAGCGGCAGCGTGCTGGGCGTGTGGGTGGCGCACGGCGAGGGTCGCTTTGCCTTCGCGGACCAGAGTCTGCTGCAGCGCCTCAAGTCCAACGGCCAGGTTGCCATGCAGTACGTGGACGACGATGGAGCATCCACCGAGGCATACCCTATGAATCCTAACGGAAGTCCTGGTAAGATTCATCTAATTATGTACTTTCATGTAAAGCTCCAGAATTCAACTCCTGGATGAGGCTACATGAATGTCCTCAGAGATCGGTTCCCTCCCTGCTTATTAAATTTTTTTAAGGCGTAAACATCGTGTAACTCACTCGAAACACCAATGTGTATTCATATATTAATTTTGATTTAATTATGATGTTTTCTCAGAGGGCATAGCTGGAGTGAGGTCCCGAGATGGACGGCATGTCGCCATGATGCCGCACCCCGAACGCTGCGTACTGCGCTGGCAATGTCCAGTACCGCCTCCCTTCAGTTCCTCCCAGACACAAGCCTCGCCCTGGCTCAGATTGTTCCAGAATGTTTACATCTGGGCGGCTAAGAAACAAGCTTAGAAAAATTTACTACCTTTTGTGAACAGCAAATGTTATAATGTTGTTATGTTTGAATATAATAATATAGTTCGAATATGGCGATTCGCAAAAAACGATTAGAAAACTTTTTTGTACTCGCAATATACTATTAATTGTCTTACTGGCTCTGTACAACAGAGACAATCCCAAAACTATACACAATCGCAAAGGAAATCTAAGGAATTACAATATCTCATTCAAACCTCACATTCTTGTTGATGATTTTATTTGTCATTTAGGCCTTAGGCACTTATGGCATTCGCCGGCCGCTGCTGCGGCACGCTCGCTTCGGTGTGGGCCTGACCTAATCTAACCAAACCGTTTTTTTTAAATAAAACAATATGTTCCAAACCTAATCTAAATGTAGGGTATTATATTACATATTATATTGCGTGGAGTATAAAATAATATTGAGAAATAGTGATTATAAAACGTAGCGAATGAGATCAGTACGTTATCATTTTTGATATTTCGTCTTTCATTTGTTCGTTAGCCGAGGACAGCGGTTATGATTACGGTTTAAATTAACGTTAGCCGCTCCTTGAAGATAAACATAATAGCGCCTCTTCACATGGCCGGCAGCATGGCCGATGGCCAAGCCAGCGGGCTGGCCGCCAGCTCGCGCTACTTAATCTGCGGCACGCGCGGCTTTTGAATTTGAATGCCGGCGGCAATTGGCTCGCGGCTACGACCCTACGACACGGATCAGTAGTGAAGTGTGTGTTAGAATAAAATATTTCAATACTTAACATCAATTACAAAATGGCCGAATGTAATTGGGATGATAGTATAGTAGTAATACTTTAAATTCTTCACTAGATATCCTTTAGATGTTAAATTTCGAACGAATATTTCTTCGATTTATGTCATCTATTATTAACTCTTCAAGTATCCGGGACATATTCGGCCTATTTTGTAGACTTGGTCTGACCCAAATCTTTTTATTTTGCTTTTCTTTTTATGTTTTAATAATAACGTACAACACAATTGCGATACACGAAATTATATTGTAATCCAACTTCATTCCAATTTTCACTTCTACGTGTACCGGTAACTTGGACGATAGTCACAACACTACTGCGATACACGAAATTATATTGTAATCCAACTTCATTCCAATTTTCACTTTTACGTGTACCGGTAACTTGGACGATAGTCACAACACTACTGCGATACACGAAATTATATTGTAATCCAACTTCATTCCAATTTTCACTTCTACGTGTACCGGTAACTTGGACGATAGTCACAACACTACTGCGATAATTGCAACGAAGCTACAGGCAAGGCAGTTTGAAAGTCGATGGCAAAACCGGCTTCATGTGTGGATGCACCATAAGTTTATGTTCAAACCTACCTATCAGCTGTAACATGTCCAATTGACTGATAAATTAATTTCATAACTTGTTTGTTTATAAATCATTTAATTTGAAGGTTGTTTGATGAATTACGATTGATTTTAAGGTACAAATATCCATCGTACCAGTAGTTAAATGATTCTAATTAATTATAAATCGCAGATTCTATATTATGTACAAGAAAATTTTAACTTCTGTATGTGTCAGCCCTATTTGTGAATGTTTCATGATTTGCAAGGAAATTAAATTACAAAGATTGTATTTGCTTTATCCTTGGGTAAAGATATAAGACTTAAGTGACATATTTGATAGCTCGAATTTATAAAATAAAACATAATACAAATATAGATAGTTAAGCTCAAAATATAACTATTTAATAATATAACTTTCGTTTTTAATATTGTTCCTAAAATTACATTTAAGTGGATTTATTTTAATAAAACATTGAAGTAAGAATATATGCGGGACCAGACAAATGAATACAGTAGGAGTTGAAGGACTCAAAAAATACGAGTTTTCAGAACTTTCGACTTTTTTAAATATAGTATATAAAAGATTTCGGTAAGCGGATTTTGTAAAGAAATATTCTTCTTGGAGAGGTAAAGATTTAACGGTAACTTATTTTTGTAATTAGTTTCAAATGATTGGGTTTAATTGTTGTAAAGCTTAACACCACTGTGTTCGAGATATGCAGTTCCAATTCATTCGTTCATTTCAATTTTGATTTATGGAGAGAAAATATTCCTCACTGATTGTTTTGGCTTAGGGTTTAACTTTCGAGTAATGAAGGAGATTTTGGACCCTATGAGGAAGGCAACAAAAAATGTCATCCAGTTTCACAGGTTTTTGACGTAAAGAGGTTCTACTGTGTAACAGATGGAATAGTAAATGTTACAAAATTTTTACTAATGTTATTGCTAAGAATCATAATGTAGAAGTTATTTTTTGATCTACCTAAATCTAAACTTGGATCGGTACCAAACCTTTATTTCTCATTGAACTTTTAAAAGGCCCCCCCCCCTTTCTTAGAGCAGTTTCTTATAGTGCACTATATTCCATTCCATTTTCGGAATACCATATTAAAATTATTTTTTATTATACCGTTCCAAAAAATGTCTGCTGATTATTTGTACATTCCAAACTTATAACTAGTATGTAGTTTATATATTTTATAAATAAATGACGATAACAAATCCCAGTATATTTATTGAAATTAAATGAATGACAGGCAGGTTAGTTCCATTTCTATTAACGTGACATACAAAATTTGTTGCGCGCTGTTGTAAAAAAAGGCTATTTACATGGTAACGTTCTGATTGATATACGGAGGAGTCTTGTGCGTTTTACCCCAACTGAGTACTTCTGACTCCTCTTGTACCCCTGGAAACATAGTTACTAGTGTTACGGCTAGTATTAATTCGAAAATTCGCGAGATGCCAACGCCAGCTACAAACCTGGCCCAAGGTACTTCCGTCGAGGCGCCTACCGTGCGGAGCAAGACGGGTAAACGTCCCAATACAACAAGGTTTGGAGGCGGCCAGAGCAAAAGCACAAAAGGTCGCACCACCTGGAATCGCAAAACCTTTTAATACCGCTCCGGCGTCGTCTCGAACTGGCCCCGACGATCAATAAGCCTCTGCCTCAGGTCAGAGAATGTTAATGAGAATGGTTTCAGCATTTAAGTACATATCCAAAGAACGGAGGGAAGGTACAAGTCATCTTCATACCCAGATCAGGTAAAGGCACAGATTACACCAACGGAAAATCATTCAGACCAATAAGTCTTACATCCATTGTTATAAAAACTTTGGAAGGTTTATAGGGAGGCATAAGAGATAGTCCCACAACATTTATAAAGCAAGAGAAAATATACTCCGCACTCTTCCACATAATAAGTAGGATTGAAGAAGCACTGGAGAAGAAATCGACTGATCTTAATGCTGATCCACAGAGACCTATGTTAAATTAGATTTGTTAGCGTCTGGAAATAACCTAATTGATACAAGTATATAGTATATGAAACATTGAATAAACGCGATAAAAGCTGTAAAATCATTTTAATTTTTATTCGGCGTAAATATAAGAAATCATTATGTCAACCAGACAACACTAATAACACAGTAAATTTGAAAAAAGGGAGGCATGTCTGGATTGTACAAAATATGTATGAAAAAATAAAGTGGAATCTATAATGTGTAGAGCAATGGTTTTTAAACTGGGGTCACGCACCCCAGGGCGTGCAGAAGGAGCCCCTAACAATATAATTAATTATTCAATATCATTTATTAAATTTTAGATACTAAAGATTTGTTTCGCAGGAAATGCGTGTTAGTAGAGCTAATCCTTAAGAAGTATGTAAGGCGTGACATTGAATGATAGGATTAAAAAATATATATAAAATAGCATTATAACATTAAGAGTGCGGTTTAGTCTCTTTATAGAGATTGAGAATTCTAGTGCTTGTGTTAGGATTAAAGGGGCCTTCTCAGACTGGTTCAGCATCGATAAAAGTATAAGACAGGGCTGTGTGGCATCCCCGTGGCTGTTCAATCTCTTTATGGATGATTGTTTGAAAGCTTTGAATGACAAAGAGTGTGGGTTAAGAATGGGTGAGCTAGTTGTAAAATGTCTTTTGTAAGCCGATGACCAGTTCGTGTTTGCGTCATCTGCGGAGGACTTACAACTTATGCTGAATGTAGTGAATGATTCATTAGAAGGTCAAGGTATGAAGACGAATGTAGATAAGACGAAAGTAATGGTGTTTGAAAGAGAACAAAGTAAGACAATGATTGAAATAAATGTTAATGGTAAAGAAGTGGAACAGGTGGAGAGTTCGTGTATTTGAGGTGTTTGTTTAGTAGAGATGGTAAGCATGTCAAACATTTTGAATGACAAGTAAATGCAGGAAATAAAGTTAATGGGGCTATAAGTACAGTAGTAAGGAGTCAGAATGTGTCTTTGAAGGCTCGTCTGGCAATACACAATGCTGTACTAGTCCCCACTTTATGTATGGAAGTGAAAGCTGGATTTGGCAGGAAAAGCATGCTAGTAGAGTTAATGCCGTTGAGATGCGATCCTTAAGAAGTATGTTAGGCGTGACATTGAATGATAGGATTAAAAATTCCATTATAAAAGTATGGCTTAAAAGTGGATGTTGTGATTAGAATTGAGAAAGGTATGTTTCGGTGGTTCGGGCATATTGAAAGGATGAATGAAGAGAGAATAAGGAAATAAATTATTATGTAGCGAAAGTGAGTGGCTATGTTAGTAAGGGACGCCATAAGCAAACTTATATCGATCAGATTAGTGGCTTACTTAAAAAACGCGATATAAGGAGCACCCATAACCGACAAGCATGTATGCATAGATGTATGAATGTGGAAGAAGTGATAGAGGTGTGCCAGGATTGCACCAAATGGAAATCAAAGATCTCTGCCTACCCCTCTGGGTTACGGGCGTGAGCGCATATTTATTTATTTATTGTGGCTGATAAGTGAGTGGTTGTTGGCATTAATACATAAGAGGTTAAAACCATTAACAACTATGAAATACAATCTGCCATTAATTTTGTTTTGCAAAAATCACAGTGGAGTATAAGTTATATGTTCATTGACATTATATCCTGTAGCGACCTGCTGATGTCTTTTCTACGGGCTTTTTCTAATGCTTCACACAAGAAGAAAAACCATCGCTGAGGATCAGCTCTGTGTTCATAAACATCTAAAAGCTTTGTTGCCTTCACTGAAAGATTCTTGTTATTTAAATCAATTTCATCTATAACGCATTCACGAATCTTAAGATTTCTTGCAAGATCACGCCAAAAAATTCCAATCTCCTCTGTTATTGTTTCAATTATTCTTTCCTTTTTCCGTTTACTCATAGTTCCCAGCGGATTATTGTTTATAGTCTCGATGGTCTCAGTTTTGAATATGCTATGATTATGATGTTGGTCCACCACTGAAATGTTTGTTAAAAATTTAAAATATACAATAATAAATATAACTTTATTATAAATATAGTAATGGTAGGTAATCTGCTTCAGTTATGTAGTTAATGAGGCCATATGACAAAAACAATTTTGCTTTTGCTGAAGAACACTGATTTTGGTTAGAGCAGATCTTAAGAGAGGTCTTGGTAAACCTGCAAAGCAGTAGGGGTTTTTTTCCGCAACTTCACAGCTAGTGCATATTTTGCTTGTGTGCAGAAGAAACCCAGCCACCCCTTAATGTTGGCAGCGTCACCGTGAGAAATCTCGGTGAGCCGATATTTAACGTTGATACTGATAACTGTAAAACAAAAACTAAATGCAGAAATGTTGGATCTGTATTTATAAAGTATTATTTACCATATTCGTTGATGTATCCCCGCGGTACATGAGTCGATTCATATTCATCAATTTTGCGTAAAAGTTCCCTGTTGTTTGAAAGTCTGGAAGCTACTTCTTTTAATGGCACGACATTATCTTCCGATAAAATATCTCTTATTTCCAATACCCTCATTAATTCTCCTATAGTATTTATTTTCTCGTATCTTCTCGGTGAGTCAATTTCATCTTTGTAATATTCTTTTAGTACACCTAATATTTGACTATGTTTATCACTTTGACCTGCACTTAAAATTATTTGTTGTTTAAGATGAGAATAATCAGTTAAAGTCATTTTCTAGTGTTTAAAGTCCCAATTTATAAAATTTACTAGGACAAGAGATAAATTCCTGATAAAACCCATGAACAAAATAATAATATATTTTTAAAAAGCTGTAACTTTGAAATGACAATGACAATTAATGACAGTGAATGACTGGACAGCAGCAGCACAGAAACGGTTCGCGATTCGTTTCACTTAAATAATATCTGGAGGAACTTTTTAAAAATTTTACAATATCCTTAACAATTCCTGTGTTTTGGTATAAATCTTGCGCACAACGAAAGCAATTTAATAATTTAAAAAATCTAAACGAAAATTGTAAATAATTAACTAAAAAGTATTTTATTTAATAAATTGTAGTTTATTAAGAACACAATAAAATGAAACGTTGCAATCTCATTTCTTGGGGCTTACCGGAAAAATGAAATTTGATTTTTGCGTAATTACACACTCTATAGTCGAAAGTACAGTTCATTTAGCTGTGGGTTCCCAGTGATGGGTAGGACAAACCAAAATGATGAGTTTTTATGAGGTACTCATTTTGCCAAATGAAGTGGGACAATGTACTACGTCATTCGAGGTGGTCCTCAAGGAAAGGAAAAGAAAAAATGAGGAAAAGTTTAGGTTGTAGTTTATAAAAAGATTAAAACAGATAAGACTTGACTGTGAAACACTTTAACATTTTGGTACTTGAGTAAAATGATATAAAATTTAAAACTAAACCGTACCGTAGGTATTATTGTGTTTGCTAAGTATTCATAAAAATTACCAATAAAATATAATGACAAAAATAACTCAAAAATAATAGATTAATAATAATTTAAACAAACCAAATCCAATTTAACTGCCTAAACTTTCAAACTCGACATGACCCTTCAAAAATGTCACAACACGTTCTTGTTATGCGACGTATGAGTAGGACAAAACATCTCAAAATACGCCGGCGCATTTTTCATTCACTTACTCTTTCTTGATGCATTGAGTGTGAGTGAGCGACAACTTCAATGTTACACTATATTATGTATGTATTTACCTCAAAAGTTTGAAGTGGTACAAAATGTGTTTTTGAGGTGATGGGACAATTCATTCCTTTGTATGGGACATTTGAAGTGCATCACGTATGAGTTACTCAACACTAGTTCCCACTGGCGTAAAATCGTGTCGCGATACAAGCTTTCTCTCTTTCTTTCACTCGGAAAAAACTGAGACGACAATATGTTTTGCTTGAATGTTCTCGGCAATGTAAATCCACGGATGTATGAATGTTTTTTTCTTTAAACATTATCCAATTTCTCAATCGCGACGCTGCCTTTATTTTATTTATACTTAGCATTTCATTTAGTTGGATATTTAAAGGTTAGATAATATGAAATGAACAAGAAATAATAAGAACCCGATTAAATGTACATAATTAATAAATACTAATAATACTTCATCTAGAATTGATCATACCGTCTGTATTCTCACATGAAATATAACTGGACTATACTTTTTTAAGAGAAGCATATTCACATACGACGTTGAAAGTGAGAGCACAGACCTAATGATAATAGGTCATTTAGAATAATCATAAAGTTGCTGCACAGAATACGGTTGATTGTGTTTATTAGTGTGTCTTATCAGAGAATAGCAAAGTGCGCCATGACCCTACTATCAGTACGTTTCTGAGTCTTAATTAAGTGAGACAATAATATGCTTATTAAAGTGCTGTCATAAATTAGATTAAAAATTATACAAAATGTATAAATTTTGGACAAGAAATCAATCAATTTCCAACGTCGCAATTGTTAAAAAACTATTAAACGGTCACAAGATATCTCGGACTAACGTGCAAAGATGTGTTTTCTTGCATAATGTAGGTTCAGAAAACCTTTTCCCCGAAAGGGTAGACTTTCCCAGCAGGCACATCGGCCCTAGAGATCAGGATATAGTCACAATGCTGGATTTACTTGGGTATAAAGTATGTACGAACTAAGTTATTTATGGTATATTTTTATGAGAAACCATTGTTTTTTTAATAATTTCAAATTTAGAGTTTAGATCAGCTGACAAATAATGCGGTGCCCAAAAAAATCCAGTTACAGGGCCTCATGAATATCGATGCACCCATGAGTGAGTATATATTTATACATAAATAATCTCTTATATTTAAATCCAATTGCCGACCAGGCCAGCTACATACTAGGTAGTTGTTGTTTCGTCATTTACCATCATACCTGGCGGCCATTAGACTTTTTATAAATTTTTGTAATTTAGTGGAAATCAATAAATAATTTGCAATTTACGAATTTAAATATAAAAACCAAAAATGGTATCTTGCTGTGGATCTTTTTAGGTTTAGATATTGTAGCAGAAACCCATAGAAAACACGAAATTATCGGGATTTTTAAATTGAATGGAATGAATAGGTTTCTATGCGGCTTTATTTTTCTTTTTTTATAAAACTGTTAACATTAAACTGTGAATAAATTTTTACATTTTTACAACTTTTAAAATTTCATTACTGGCTGGTTACCAAAAATATAAGGTTATATAATTATAAATATAGTTGATTTTAGAATTGTTGAACTGCTTAACCATGAATTAAGTTATGAATATAATTGTACACTACTTAATATTTGGTCTTCTTCTCTCCTAACCTCCTCCTTGAAATATGTCCAGTTTCTCTTATTATACACATCAAAATGCTTATAGGTGAATATGACCTTATTGAACGAGTAAGAAAGATCGCTGAGAAAAATCAGATATGGCGTTCTTATATTGGCATGGGTTACCACAACTGCTGTGTCCCGCATACAATAATGCGTAATTTATTTGAAAATCCGGGCTGGTAAGGGTTATTAAATGTTATTACTATAAGCCCTAAAGTCATCTTGCTTATATTATTCATTCGCATTCATTTCAACCAATACTGGAAGTACGGCTTTCTAAATTATTTATTTATTTTAGAACGATTGTCGCACCTCTTTCCCCTTGAGTTTTCGCTTCTGTGGGCAGTCCTGATGACTGTCTGTGTTTTTGTATTATTACTATCCTATCCCTGCAAAACAGACAAGCACCTAGTAACTTTATCACTAGACTACGGAATCATTGACATCCAGATAAAAAGCAGTCATGAACATCATCTATTATAGGACCACACAATATACACCGTACCAGCCAGAGGTGGCTCAGGGAAGACTAGAAGGGCTCCTCAATTATCAGACAATGGTCAGTGACCTCACCGGTTTGGATGTGGCAAATGCATCACTGTTGGACGAGGGCACGGCAGCTGCTGAGGCGTTGTCTCTTTGCCACAGGTAATTCAGAAATCACTAATGAAGCGTCAATAGCCTAATACAGCGATTGCCAACCTCTGGTACGCGTACCCCTTGGTCCCATTGAGGGTGCGTGAAAATTATATTGGTAATGGCGGAAATACTAAAAAGTTAAATTAGTTAACTTATATAAACATTATCATAACGTATATGCTTAAAATATGTAGTTTAAAACATTATAGCTAATTACTTACTAAGTTACGTTTGTGATATGGTTGGAATGTTAATTGATAATATCTTCATGATGTGTATCTTTATAGTAGTACTTCCAAATTACTCTACTTTTTGTGACAAGAATTGCCATTTTTATCCACATGCTACATAAAAAAATCTTATGAAAATTACAAACACAATTACGGTATTTACTATACCTGTGAATTATATAAAAATAATAGTTTACATTATTAGGTTAATACCTTAGTCATCGTGAAACATCGTTTTGTATATATTTAATTAGTCAAATCAAGAATTAAACATCATTTTCAACCAAGCGTTTCATTTTCTAGACACAACAAAAGGACAAAGTTCGTGGTATCAGAGCGTCTGCATCCGCAAACACTAGCAGTGGTGCAAACACGCCTGGACGCGCTGGGGCTCGAAGTCACAGTGGTGCCGGACGTGCGCTCCGTTGACTTCGCCCAGAGGGACATATCAGCTGTTCTCTTACAGTGCCCCGATACCAGAGGATTAGTGTATGATTATTCTGGACTAGCGGCTACAGCGCATGAACACGGGGTTTGTTCTAATTAGTTCGATTTTAATATATTATTGTTATATATTATTATTATTTAATATATACATAGAAGTACTGACTGAAATAGGATTTAGGAATCTTCAGCGTTGTTGGGTGCATCAAAATAGAAACCGATTTTTTTGTTTGGACAATAAATACTAAGGTCTAACATTCATTGACACACTGGTCAAATTAGATTGATAATTTTAGATTTGAAGCAGGATCTCAGAGAACCAATTGCAAATCTTCTTGGGTTAATACATAATATTTTAATTTAAATTTAATCCTGACATTCATAAGACCTACGTTTACGAATAGGGAAGACAAAGCTAGCTAAAGCATTTTACGAAGCTCCCGAGCTTGCTTCTAAGTGTCCGAAATGTAACCAGATAATTTTTAATACAACATTCTTGTATTTAGACTTTAGTGGTAGTCGCGACGGATCTCCTGGCCATGGCGCTGCTGCGGCCGCCGGCGGAGTGCGGCGCTAACCTCGCTGTGGGCACGTCTCAGAGACTGGGAGTTCCCCTAGGCTACGGGGGACCCCATGCCGGGTTCTTCGCGGCAGAACACGCGCTGGTCCGGCTGATGCCGGGCCGCATGGTAGGAGTGACCAGAGACGCCTCTGGAAGAGATGCGTACAGGTCAGTATTAACATAACTTTTATAATAACAATAGTTATTATAAAAGTTATGCTACATATTTGATACAAATTTGGTAACTTTCCGTTTGCCGGGTAAGAAAAAATTCTGAAAGTTGTTTATCGCTCGCTTCAAAATAGGGCCATTTTTTGTTAATATTTTTAGGTATTTAAAAAAGGTTTGGTTAGGTTACGATAGGTATATTTTACAGCGGGCCGGCGAGTCCCACATACCCGCCCGTTACGCGGCGGGATGCGTAAATGCATTTCCCATCGTAAAAAAAAGGATAGGTATATTAGGTTAGCCGCCAGCCAAACTGAGCCAAAAGCGAAGCCAGAAGCGTTTGTAAGAAAGGCGCTGTAGTTTTTTCCCTTTTCTCATAAAAAACAGTGCATTTCCCCTCAATAGGAGTGGTATCGTGGGAGATGGAGATAACCTTACCACTTCCTCCCAAACTCCTGCTCCCAAAATATAAAATTTATGATTTATCGATTGCGCTCGTCTGACGGAGAAGAACCTAATATGTCTCAACAATTGAACTTTTTGTATTGTGTTATAGTAATTGTGTGAAAATTCTTGAGATGCTTTGCTGAAATATATTCTTGCTATTACTAAACAAGGATTAAAGGACCAATAATCACTATTTTTTTATAAAATAATAATCGCTTATGGGAATAATCATCTTTGTAGTTAAACTGTAATTAGGGTTTTCCATTTGCCACAATCCTGTCATATCGGGGAATATCAATATCGATTTATTCATAACTCCTACTGCATAGTAAAAGTTAACTATTCTGGTCGACATTAGCATTTATAAAATTAAGTGCTGACTTAACACAATTTTTCCATTATACAGTATCTTAGTCTGCTCAATAAAAATACTTTTACAAGTGTTCCGAACTCTTCTCAATGTCGGTAATATCATTGATATCAAGAATCAGTTTTACACAAATGATTTCTGGCCTGTCGTCCGAGAGAGAGACTGACTGCGAAGTTGTACAATCTATCATTTAACTAAACTTTCAGCATATTGAACTAAACAGCTGTTTTATATAATTTTTATGGAACAAATGCTTGAAATAATTCTTTAAATTAATATAACTTTTTTATTTATAAGCTGATTGAGATAAAACATAGACTTAAATTTAAATGAACTTACCACAATAATTAAGTGAAAGCCGCACCAAAATCGATCAAAGCATTCATAAGATTAGCGTGCATAAACGCACAGGCAAACAGACATAAAGACATACAGACAAACAAACAAACCGACAATAATTCTATCATTGTCTCGGATTTTATTGCCTTTATAATAATAAATAATAAATCGGCCATTTTTAGAATGTTCCCACTGGAGGGACACAGGATCCTCTCAGAGAGAGGGAATAAGTCATAATCCACCACGCTGGCCCAATGCGGGTTGGCGGATGTCACATGTCTTCGAATGGGTGGTTCTAGGACATGCCGGTTTCCTCACGATGTTTTCCTTCACCGTTTTGAGCAGTGGTGATGAAATAAATTACATAAAGTAAAGCGCCTGCCTGGGTTCGAACCCGCGACCTACAGTACGTAAGTCGGGGCCTAAACCGCTGAGCCACCACGGCTCACCTTTATAAAGGCCCCTAATAATAGTTCTTATCAAATATCTTCCATGTAAAGACAGTTGCATTTTTATTACATGTATAGATGATACCAACCAAGGACTTATACATATAATTCGTTCTTTTCATTTTTTCAATGCACTGACTATTCAAAATATTGAGTCAACATTTTTAATTCAATTTGTAAGCGATTGAAATAGAGGGACATTCGTTTATGCGTTATACATATAAACATTTAACAATAAATTAAAATACATAATACATGAATATAATGCTACATATATTACTTAGCTGCTTTAGCCTTTTATAAATTATTTTCTCTATCTGATATATTATTTCATCAGATTGGCTCTCCAAACGAGAGAGCAGCACATACGACGTGATAAAGCTACCTCCAACATCTGCACGGCGCAGGCGCTGCTCGCCAACATGTCTGCCATGTTTGCTGTGTACCACGGACCTCAGGGTCTCAGGGACATCGCGACCAGAGTGCATAACGCCACACTTGTGTTGGATCACGGTACACATGTAACTTCGTAATTATTAAACTTATGAAAGACACGTCCCTGAATAAGCAATGGTAAACATTACAGCTCCTAGATTTAAGTAATGATGATTATTAAGGTCATGTTTTTCATAGACAATGTTCAAGAAAGATAGGAGCTCCGAAGGAGATGTTTTATAAAAGCTTGAGGAACATCTCCCGACTAAATGGGATGATAATACAATGAAAACATTGAATTTGAATTTCAAATCATTTGAAAGGAATAGTCTAGCGATAAGGAATTAGAAAGACGTGTGTATATTAACAGCGAGGACATAAATATTCGAGAAGTTAATATTTATTTCGTTCGTTCTTCAATACTAGTGGTTGTTTAATATCCAACCTGGTTCCAACTACAGTTTTCTATTTGTGCATTCTTGGGTGAGAAAACTTGCAAAAATTGATTTCGATGAACATTCTTCTTCTAATTTCTGCTGAAAATAAGCAATATTTGTGCGTAAATTGTACACCAGGTATTAGAGGTCGTGGTCATAAGCAGTCCAATGACGTATACTTCGACACATTACACGTTGTGCCTCTTCCCGAACATGACGCGAGCGCTATCAAGGCACGCGCGCAGCAGAAGGAGATCAACCTGCGATACTTCGAGGACGGCGCGGTCGGCGTCGCGCTAGACGAAACGACAACAATGGAAGATGTACAAGATTTACTGTGGATATTTGACTGTAATAATGTCGTTGAAGTGAGTACATTTACTGCGTCTTATAACAATATTATATATACATATATACATATATATATATATATATATATATATAGATATAATATTTGTATCTCGAAACAGAGGTTGGCCGTATTCCCAGCCCACTTTATATACTACTCAATAATTAGTCTGATGACGTCACAGTAACATGTGTACAAAAAATATGCGTGAACTTAACGAAAGAAATATAGCTGAATCGCAACCTGTAGAAACATTGGAGCATGCGGAGGTGGGAGTTGAAAGGGTGCGTCGCATGCCCTGTGAGTCTTACGTTATTTGTGCACTTGTAGTACAAATAATTTAGATTGTGTAAGCGTTATCATTGAATTAGGTCAAGGCATGTAGAGATCAGTAAAGGTCAATAACGAAAGTTGTACAATAATATATTGCGTATATTACATTATTATTTCATTACGAAGTTAACTGTAAGTTATATTAAATATTAAAAAATAAGCAAAATAATCACACTACAGCTAGAACAACAATATGTTCCTGTTCAGAATTAGAATACAATGAGCACACAATTAAGACCTTAGCTTCTTTTTGATATGGGTGAATGAGGATAGCGGTGGGCTGCATATGGTGAAAGGTATTGGAGCCTATATCGAGGAGCAAATAGATGACCACGATATTTTTGGTAGCTAGAAAAGGTTGCCCGGGTTGTAAAGCTTATCAAAAAATTAACAGCTTTAGGAATATACCCAGTTTTTATATTTCGACGTTCAATTTAATACAATGTTTATGGATATGGATAATCAATATCAGAAGTAGGTAAATATGTAAGATCGTAATTGTTACAACTCATATTTACCTCCCAGGTTCTTCAAACGGGTAATGCGACTTCCAAGAGCGTCTTGAAAGGTCCCTTCAGAAGGACTTCTCCGTACCTCACTCATCCCGTGTTCAACATGCACCATTCTGAAACAAGAATCGTGCGCTACATGAAGAGATTGGAAAATAAAGACATCTCGCTTGTGCATTCGATGATTCCGCTGGTGAGAATATATAAATCATTTATTCTGTATTGAAATAAATCAATGGGAGGGAAAGAATTGTGATAAAAAAAACATTTTCATTTGGGAATGTACAAGCGAATGTTGAGAATCGAGACAATATAATTTTCCATGTTTTACCGTTGATAGTTTAAGTACAAGGAGCAAAGGGCGCAAGCGGCTTACCTAATCTTAAGAAATCACGACTACCTACCTATCAACAAGTAGAGTATCAGCTGCTTATAAGTAAAAGCAAGTAGCAAAAGGCAGCGAAGAAGATAATGAGAAAGATTACAGGGTTCGACAAGTAAATCCATACGGCACTACCCTAATGATGCGAAACGCAGAAGTATAAATACCTCTACTTTATAAAGTCTACCTTTAATAGACAGGAAAAAGGATTTCCTGTTCCTATACATTAACTTGCTCGTTAAATACTTCTTCCCATAATTTTCTAATAAGGATTAGATTTGGGCCTCGGGTACCTAACTCATCAGGCGAAGCGCAGAGTATTTCTACTTCAAGCCTGTCTTCAGTGAGGTCGTGGTATTTTATCGTTCGAGCCGGCCCATTCGTGAACAGATGTTGTTGCGGGCTCTACCATTCTTCATTGGTAAGACATTACATTATGTTATGCTAAATGCCTTTTCACTTATGACAGGGCTCGTGTACAATGAAGCTGAACTCTACGACTGAGATGATGCCATGCTCTTTCCGTCATTTCACGGATATCCACCCATTCGCGCCGCTCGATCAGTGCCAGGGATACCACACGCTGTTCGAGGAGCTGGCCAAAGACCTTTGCGCTATTACTGGCTACGATCGGGTTTCGTTTCAACCTAACAGGTGCGTCATTATTTTTATCGATAAATTGTAGCAAATTTAACCTGAACTTATCAAACCTTTTTTAACGTGTGGAAAATACGGCCTTATGCATGTTCCCTGTTCGGGACAACCGGGGGTCTGTGGGACTTACCCACCGAGGGGGGCGTACACACTTAAAACCATACGTGTTTCCTCATGGCCATAATGTGGACGCCGCGGAAGCATGATAAGCACGTGACACCGCGACGTCCACTGGGCCACCCCGGGATGAAAGGCCGTTGCACCCCATGATGCTCAGGGGCGCTCCCAGGAAACGACAACGTGCAATGCAGGTTCGGGATTAACTTATCAAACATAACCCAACAGGAGTCATTATTTCTAAATAACTTCTAGAAAATGTGCATAAATTTAATGTCCCTCTGTAAGATAAGCCGACGACCTCGTGGGGACGGCAGGAAATTTTTGGATATTTAAAGTGGAGGATTTCCACATATTGTAGAAGGCACTGGAGATGGCCTATGTGAAGTAATGATTGGAAACCTGATAGTTGTTATGAATTTCTGTAATTTCCTAGATACAACGACCTAAATCCTAAACCATTTACGGTTTAATATGTTCTAATAGAATATCTTAATACTTTATGTCTTCAGCGGTGCGCAAGGCGAATACGCTGGTTTGCGGACGATTAAGCGGTACCACGAGTTCCGCGGCGACACTGGTCGTCACATTTGCCTGATACCTGTCAGCGCGCACGGTACCAACCCCGCTTCCGCGCACATGGCCGGCATGCGCGTGTGCGCAGTGCGCGTCAACACTGCCGGCGAGATCGATATGGAACATTTGAAAGATTTGGTATGGAGTGTTATTCGTTTAATCCTTTGTGGACGAACGCCGCATCTTCACGGCCCACGTTATGCGTTAACCATTAGTTTCGTTGAGAAACTCATATATGCGCTTAGTGAATAAATCAAGTTAGTACGAATGTACAATATAAATACAAATGTAGGTATTTAGCAATGTCATACGACTAACTCGGCGAAATCGCGGCTCCCAATTTTTTTTCAAATTTCAAACCTTCCCGTTCTCTAATTTAAATTCATTTTTACAGCAGTTTTAGTCATCACAATATAAAAAAGGCTCGTTGTGACAGCTGAGGCAGATAAATAAAGTACTAAAACGGTGGTACACCGTAAAAGTAAAGAACTGGAAATTAATGCAATCGATCGATCACAAATTATAAAATTTCTTTCATTTAACCTCGAGCATGTATGCGTATATGTAGAAAAAGCGAGGGAGTATGCCAGGATCGCACCAAATGCTATGCTATCCCTCTTGGTGATGGGTGTGAGCGCATACTTATTTATATTTACGCTATCCTATTTACTCGATCCTTTATAAGCGTGATACGTACAGGTGGAGGAGCACAGCGCGAAGTTGTCGTGCCTAATGCTGACGTACCCGAGCACGTTCGGCGTGTTCGAGGAGCGCGCCGCGGACGTGTGCGCGCTGGTGCACGCACGCGGTGGTCAGGTCTACCTCGACGGCGCCAACATGAACGCCCAGGTGTGCCACCACCTTTATTCTGACGATTATACTATTATCCATTCATTCATTCATCAATTACTATGCAATCAATGATGATGATCTGTTTTAGAAACTCGTTTCTTTTTTACTTTTACATTGACGATTATCCTGCCCAATCTATTTATTCATCAGTCTTAGGCAAATACTTATTAAGTACGTATTGGTGACTGCAGCAGGTATTCTAAATATGACAATGCCCAAATGGGAGATTTCTGCAGAATCTAGAGTACAAACCGCGCACAACTCTTTGGCCGCGCCTTATTAAGGAAAGAGAAGGGCAGCCCAGGACTTAAAAGGACGCAAAGCACATATAAAATGATCTAGAGATCTTAAAATATCTCGCAAAGTTACGTAAAATGTATCTCTGCAAGTGAGTAGCACCGTATGAAATAGTCCTTGTGTATATAAATAGGTGATGTTTAATAATAGACTGTTTTTAATTATTAAATTGGTTTATTGAAACCAGTAATGCACATAGGTGCATGTTAAGCAAAATGGAAGAGAGAGAATTGCCAGTAGCAAAATATTAACAGACATATTTTAGTGTTGCTGTTATACATATAATCTAAAAATACTAAATTTACATAAAGCTCAATATACACTAAATATAGAAAAAACACTTGAATGTTCTGTACTGAACAGGTGGGGCTATGTCGACCTGGAGATTACGGCAGTGACGTGTCCCATTTGAATTTACACAAAACCTTTTGCATTCCCCATGGCGGGGGTGGACCAGGAATGGGACCAATTGGCGTGTAAGTATAACTTTACAGTTAGAGTTACAATTTTATTGCTTAATTTCATTTTATAGCTGCAAACATTATCATAGTCGTGCTCGATGACTAACCTAAAGTGAAAATGAAACCATAAAATTTACGAATAGCTACTTACACGGTGGAATCAATAAACTCAATATTCTAAATTGATAGTATTATATTAAAGTACAATTAATGATTCTGGATTAGCAGTCTATAAAAACAAATAATTTGGTTCTAGTAAAGCTCATCTTGCGCCATTCCTACCATCGCATCCAGTGGTTGATCCATTGGCTGACTTAGGAGAAGCGGCGCACAGCTTCGGCTCAGTTAGTGCTGCGCCTTTCGGATCATCTGCAATTTTACCGATATCTTGGGCGTACATAAAAGTGAGTTATTAAACAATAACTTAATGAATGAAAACATATTGCCAGCTCATGAGTTAGTCGATTCATCCAAAAGCACGAGGCATTATCTTAGATAGTCCACGGCATGACGATGGGCTGTATAAATGCCATTTTAGTAACAAATTGTTTTTAACATTACAGTAGAGTACTACAATAAAGTACACCTAATGTAGTTGTAGTTTACATTACGTGTAGTTGCGATGGATCAGAAAAATCGACAATGGCATTAGTAGAATATTTTATTTATAATTAGTAATTACCAGTAAATCCTTGTATTTAGTGACCTTGTACTTCATACAAACAGATGGACCGATGGATTGATTTCGTAACTAGTTTACGCGAATTCTTTTAAAAAAGTCGAGAAACAGTTTTGAAACTTACAAAATCTATACAGATGATGGGACCGAAAGGACTAAAGCGGGCAACGCAAGTGGCAATTTTAAATGCCAACTACATGTCAAAAAGATTGAAAGGGCACTACAAAACATTGTACAAAGGCGAGAGGGGCCTTGTCGCGCATGAATTTATCATCGACGTGCGAGAACTTAAGAAGACTGCAAACATTGAGCCTGGTGATATCGCCAAGCGCCTTATGGACTATGGTTTGTATATTATCTCAGTTCATTTCGTTTAACTAATTGATGGTGCGACTTTCCCTGTAACCAAATCCTTAATACATCAATTTTTAAGCGCCAATAACCTAATGGTTAAGGGTACGGATTGCCGATCATAAGGTCGTGATCTCGAATCTACCATTTGATTATTGTCGATCGTCGTGTATCGATACATGCAAGATATTTGAGAAACGCTATCATTGGGGGCCTTCATAAATGCAATGAAACCTAAAACAATTATTATCTAATAATATTTTCCAAAAAATAAATTTTAAGAGAACGTACTTTTAAAGATGCATTTTATTCATTCTATAATAATTTTTGCAAAATACGTCTCCCGTAAATCTCGCAACGCTGCTGCGTTTTATCAAAAAAACCCTGCCGGCCGTGTGTTCGAAACATGTTTCATTGATATTGAGGCGCGACTAGCGCCAGTGAAAGTGGTTACCTACATTGCTCATGGAAATAGATGGCTAGAATAGGCTAGTCGTTTAGTGGAAACGGGGTCTAAAGGTGCAAACGTACCAAGCGGATTGCCTGCTGTTCATTATCACTTAAACATTGCTTTTAAACATTCACAACACCAAAATAGCGCGTGCGTGATTTTGGTGTTATTTCTCTAAGCGCATTACACGTTTGTCTTAGGTTTCCACGCTCCGACTATGTCGTGGCCCGTACCTGGCACACTAATGATAGAGCCGACCGAGTCAGAAGACCTTCAGGAGTTGGAAAGGTTCTGCGAAGCTCTTATTTCCATTCGAAAAGAAATCAAGGATATAGAAGACGGTATTATTGATCAACGATTGAATCCTTTAAAGGTAAAGTAAAATGTAGATAAAATAATTAATTACTTCTTATAGGATTTTTATTGAATAGTAGCTTCACGTACTGATTTTTACAACTAAAGGAAAAATAACTGTTGCCAAAAATAATCGTTGCTTTATTTAAATCTATTGCCGCCTATCGCCTTGGAGTTCAAAATTGAATAATGAGTTTACAAGGGCGGCCGTGATAATGAGGCGCTTGGCTAATAGTACTTGATTAACAAAAAAGAGATCCGCAATTCGTCACCGTGGAATATAATCATAGAACGAAAAAAAGAGGATTTGTGTACGTTGAGGCCTTATCTGGAACCCTATCCCAGGGGCTCTGTGCTGCGACCAAAAACTATTTTAGATTTGCTCCTGTGCGTTTATTTTAGTAAATATACTAGAGTTCTGCATGCATGCATTTCTGCATGTTATTTTAAGCGCTACAATATTCTGAAATCAAGGGTGTCAACAATATTCGTATTACGATTGCGTCTCTTGTTTTGTATGTTATATGTATGTTGTAGGTTTTGCTAAGAGAATTCATAGCGATAGTTTGTGATTGTGTTCAAAAGGTCTTATTTTATTTTATTTACTTTAGATGTCGCCTCATACGCAAGAAGAAGTTATAAAAGAAGACTGGAATAGACCCTACACAAGGCAGCAAGCTGCATTCCCAGCGGTCAGTATCTAATTAGTTAATAAGGCAGTACTATGCGATTAAATTAGTAGGGTTCACGTTTTTGCTGTCACTCGTTGAATAAATGTGAAATTGTATAGTAGTGTATAGCAAAGGAAGTAAAGTGTTTTTTTTAAATTTAATTTTCAGTCTTTCGTTAAGGGAGAGACAAAGATTTGGCCCACTGTGTCGCGTATTGACGACATGTACGGAGACAAACATCTCGTTTGCACCTGCCCTCCAGTGCTCGACGACTTCTGATCTTACGAAATAAAACACACCGACAATGACTGCATAAATGTATATTTTGTCAATATTGCCATAAAATAAATGTCTTCTAACAGAATATTTTTATTTCACGCCAATGATTGCCAAATTTAGATCGTGTTATGAGTTTACTAACTAATCTTCCTGTACTTATATATATTTCAATATTTCATAAACATTTAAACATCTTAAAGGCAACTTGTTTGTAGTGTTCCTAAGTATAGAAAATATAATACGCTTAAAATTTATAACAAGTCAATGTGGCAACAATATTTTTAGAAATATTTATAAAGCTTTCCGTTTTCCGTCTTAAAATCATACATTTAATATTGTTGAAAACAAAACATTGTACAGGATATATCGATTAGTCTTATTGAACGTGATCAGTAAAAATATATTTACAACAAAAGTCTATAAAATCCAAAATGTTACTTTGTCTAAAAGATAGTTTAAATTCATAACAACTAAACATATTTAGAAAACACACTTAACATAAATTATTTTATACCATTTTAAGAGAGTGATATAAATATTTCTTTTAAGCTATTTTTGCGGAGAACCAATCGTCTCTCTAGGATACATACCTAATCTTACTCGTAATTCCTTCGGTAACCTTGTTGAATGTCTCGTAGGAAACGGATGATACGAACCAGTCGATGGGCTTCGTGGGTAAGTTAATGAAGATAATGTATCGGTTTCTACTAACGAAGTAACTGCACTGCAAGTGTCATCTGACTCCATTCTCGAGTTTTCGCTCTTTTCAATATAATCCTTTTGATAAGTTGGTGTTTCCCGATTTGGAAATATTTTGGGAGATATAGGAGTAGAAATCTGATCTAGGGATGTTATCTGGCGTAATGTATCGTTTGAATTGCTATTAGCGCCTATTGGTGAATCTTCGTCTATAGAAGGTTCATATGTAAAACTAATAGATGAAGTAACGACGTGAGAAAAATCACTTACTTGACTGTTATCACTTTTTAATACATTTTCACCAGCTTTTGGATTTTTGTCAACTGTTTTGCTACCAATATCACTAGCTTTACTCAGGAGGTCACTGTATTTACTTGAAAAAGTGTAATTGTAGTCATCTGAAGTGACCCGACATTCGTAAGGAGATATATCCTTCGAATTTAACTTTACCGCCGTTTTTGAGTCTCCGGAAAAGGAATGCCGTGCCCATCGGGATTCTATTGCTCTTAAATCCTGGGGAAAGTTATGTTTAATAGGTGAATTACCTTGTTTTGTTCGAAAAGTATCAAAATTATATTCAGGTCTTTCGGGTACGTTGTTAAACTCACACTTCGCTAGAAATCTTTTATTTTACCAACCGTATACATCAGTTTTATTACCAAGACATTCACTACTAGGTGTTTTGCTACTTTTAACCGTCAGTTCTTCATTTCTGCTTACAACATTTTGCAATTCAAATGAAAAAGGGTCGTCGATAGAAATTGGCCTGACTCTGTGAAAATCATTTTTTTCAGTAGTTTCTATTTTAGGGTATCTTTTAATGCATCCAATTAAGGAATCAGTAGTTGATTCTTTTAACAACGGAGAATCGATTTGTCGATTATCTGAGATTTTTTCATTCATTTTTCTGTAACATTTTCTTGTTTAAGTGTGAAATCTATACTATTTTTATTTGTTTGGTTTTGATTAGCAGTTATGTTTTGTTTTGTTAAAATACGACTCAAGATTTGAGAATTTTCTTGAATTATTTGTAGTCCTCTAACTGTTTTTTCTACCAGATCTTACAAAACTTTCTTTAGGTGAAATATCATCAGTTACTTTTGAACATTTTTCTTCTATTTTGTCCGGAGTTTTGTCGTTGTTGCTGATTTTTTTAATCACATTTGAGCTATCAATACTGAATTTGTTTATTATTTCTGGAGTCAAAATCGGACTAGGAGTTTCAATTTCTCTAAGACTTTGACATTGTGGTAAAGAAGATGCCCTTTCGGCAGCATCTTTTAAAGATTTCTCATTATGATTAGTTTGTAGAGTTAGTGAATCTGGTTTTTTAGGTTGTCGCAGTTGTCTTTTTGTAGCCCTCCTATTTGGAATATCTGAATTATTAGGATCAGTTACTCGTGCTCCAAAAAACTCTGGACTGTGTTCAAAATATTTGTTATTGGAGGTTCGTCTTCGCTTACTTTCTCTTCGCATACTTGCTTCGGCAGGACTTTGCGGAGGACTGTCAAAATCTGACACATTTTTGTCTGATAAATCTATATCAGGAACAAAATTGGGATACATTGTCATACTATCAATGATATCAGGTTGCCTTGAATTCAACTCAATTCTCGAAGGTGATAATCTATTAAAATTTGATTCAAAATCATAACCATAGGGGAATATACATTCAAAATCGCAGTTGCATGGCAAGATATCAGTTGGACTCAGTTCTGTAAAATTTGTACTCCTTGATAAGTTTGTTTTAAATTCTCGACTTTTTGAAACTTCGCCGTATTTTGTTAACCTTTCTAACACTTCATTTCTCTCAGAAATGACATGAGAGGATAAAGTTATTGCGGTAGCAAACGGTGTACTAAGGTTATTACTAAAATTTTCACGACTTGGAACATATTTAAGTTTTGTATCGAAGCCATCGATATAAGTACGAAGTGGCTCTCCTGCATCTGAATAAAGGTAATCGTTTATACCTTTTACAGGTTTCGTTGGAGTGGGATATTTAGTAACCTGGATTGATGTTTGTGTTTGAGCTTCTTGTTTTCCTACGGGTTTAGATATAGTTTTTTGTACTCTGTGTATTACAGTTGCACTTATTCTATTGGAGTCATCGCTTGTAAAATCTTGATCGGATTCACTTCCTCTTTCGTTCTCATCGCAAAGACTGGTATCGGGAAGCAGAATGTAATGAGTAAGTAGATGATACGCTAGAACTTCGTGACCTTAAAGAGGCAACCATTTCGCTAACTTCTATTTCAGACACAATGACTCCATCACCGGCTTCATCTAAATCATTGAGGTTTTTCTACTTTTATGTGTTGCTCTTTCTTTTTTAACATCTATCCACCTACCTACCTACCTACCTACCTACCTACCTACCTACCTACCTGCCTGCCTGCCTGCCTGCCTGCCTGCCTGCCTGCCTGCCTGCCTGCCTGCCTGCCTGCCTGCCTGCCTGCCTGCCTGCCTGCCTGCCTGCCTGCCTGCCTGCCTGCCTGCCTGCCTGCCTGCCTGCCTGCCTGCCTGCCTGCCTGCCTGCCTGCCTGCCTGCCTGCCTGCCTGCCTGCCTGCCTGCCTGCCTGCCTGCCTGCCTGCCTGCCTGCCTGCCTGCCTGCCTGCCTGCCTGCCTGCCTGCCTGCCTGCCTGCCTGCCTGCCTGCCTGCCTGCCTGCCTGCCTGCCTGCCTGCCTGCCTGCCTGCCTGCCTGCCTGCCTGCCTGCCTGCCTGCCTGCCTGCCTGCCTGCCTGCCTGCCTGCCTGCCTGCCTGCCTGCCTGCCTGCCTGCCTGCCTGCCTGCCTGCCTGCCTGCCTGCCTGCCTGCCTGCCTGCCTGCCTGCCTGCCTGCCTGCCTGCCTGCCTGCCTGCCTGCCTGCCTGCCTGCCTGCCTGCCTGCCTGCCTGCCTGCCTGCCTGCCTGCCTGCCTGCCTGCCTGCCTGCCTGCCTGCCTGCCTGCCTGCCTGCCTGCCTGCCTGCCTGCCTGCCTGCCTGCCTGCCTGCCTGCCTGCCTGCCTGCCTGCCTGCCTGCCTACCTGCCTGCCTACCTACCTACCTACCTACCTACCTACCTACCTACCTACCTACCTACCTACCTACCTACCTACCAACTACTCGACCAACTACTCGACCAATCACTCGACCAATCACTCCACCAACTACTCCACCAATCACTCGACCAACTACTCGACCAACTACTCGACCAACTACTCGACCAACTACTCGACCGACCACTCGACCGACAACTCCACCAATCACTCGACCAACTACTCGACCAACTACTCGACCAACTACTCGACCAATCACTCGAACAACTACTCGACCAACTACTCGACCAACCACTCGACCATCTACTCGACCATTCACTCGAACAACTACTCGACCAACTACTCGACCAACCACTCGCCCATCTACTCGACCAACTATAATAATAATAATAATAATATGGCGTCGAGATGTGACGACCCCATCGCCCGTTGGTTCAACAGTTTAAGTGACAAAACTGTTGCGCCAATGCAGTCAGTCAGCGCTTTGCTTGAGGTGTTCGTGCCGTGCCTCGGCAGCAATATAAGAGCCAAGGCTCGTTTGTGCATATGGCCCCTTGATAAACGGCACCGGAGTTGGGCGTCCTCCGTTATCAGACGCCCTTTTTATGGATGATGGAAAATCGAAGAACGCGAATAGGGCCGCTACCTGGTGGTCGCCGGGGCGCGTCTGGAGCTGGCGCTGGACGTGGCAGCATGCGAACCGCCAGCCGAACGCGAGGGGATGTACGACCACCTGACATCCCCCCTCCATCATCCCCATCAGCTGGCTTGGTGTCGGCAGGGCCTTCACAGACCCAGCAATCGGCACCCGCCACTGGTGGTGTGCGCCGCATGCGTTGGAATTCCCAAGCAAACCAAAACGTATTGCGGGCGTACTATAGGGCGAAAGGGGGAGAAACCGGTGGATTCGCTTATAGGGCAAGAATGCATCGTTTCTTCGCTGAGCTGGAGCCGTCGATCACCGTGACGGAACAGAACCTGGCAGACCGAGTTCGGTACATCCTACGATCTAATTTGTTTGATGATGCCGAACTCGAACGACTAAAACGTGAGGCCATTTCCTCGTCGGGCTCTCCAGTCTTTGCTGAGGAGGTAATTCCGCAAACTAGAGAGCAACCTCCACATGCGGAAGCAGTGGAACCCCTGGTAGAGGTGGAGGAGTGCGAGGAGGAGATGGCTGCCCGGGAATTAGAGCAGATGGGGAGACTTTTGGAGGAGGCGATTGTGGAAACGCGTCAAATGCCTCTCGAGAACCGACCGAGACTTCCCCGCATTCCCCTCAGCAAGCGAAATCGGAATGTCGTGAGAGCTCTGAACCCTATGCTGGCTGCCTACATGGCAGACAGCCGGGATCTTTGCGATACGGACTCAATCTTGTTTGGTGCCGCACTGGCTGTATGCCGATATCTCGGTGCCAAACTACCCACAACTGGACGCGCTACTAGCCAACGTAGCGTGATCCCAGCGTGGCAAAAAAGGATTGAGGACCGTATTGCAAAGGCAAGAGCTCTCATTGGCAGACTGATAAGCTTCAAGTCGGGTAATAATAGGCCGAGAATCGTGCGCACCGTCAGAATGGCATTTGCTGGGACAGACATTAGTTTGTCTCAGCCGAACATAACGCAGAAGCTGACGGAGCGCATAGACGACCTGAAGCAGAGAATCGCTGCGTGGGGAAAGCGGATTCGGCGATACACCGAGAGGACAAAACGGTTCAACCAAAACCGCCTCTTCCAGAGTGACCAGAAGAGGTTCTACAAATCACTGGAGCGAGAAAGTGGTAGTGGGACGGGCGCAGGCCCAGATCAGGCGGCTACAGTAGCGTTTTGGCGTAATATCTGGTCTGAGCCCGTAGACCACATCGAGGGCTCTTGGACAGAAGTTGTGGAAAGCACATGCTCTGAGATAACACCCATGGACCCTGTAGTCATTACGACCACAGATGTGGCAGATGCGGTTCGGAGGGCCCCAAACTGGAAAAGCCCAGGGCCTGACGGACTGCATCATTACTGGCTGAAAGGGTTCGTGGGTTGTCACGCTGTGCTCGCCCAACAGTTCCAAGAGGCCCTTGACCGTAAGTCGCTCCCGGACCTCTTCACTACTGGGGTCACTCATCTGGTTCCTAAAGACCAGATTTCGGCTGATCCGGCGAAATACCGCCCCATAACGTGTCTGTCTACTATATACAAGACACTGACATTCATTCTGAGTGCAAAATTCACCCGGCATCTTAATGCGAATCGGGTGATTTCGAATGCCCAGAATGGATGTCGGGGCGGTTGCCGCGGGGCCAAGGAACCACTCCTCATCGACGCGGTTATTGGCAAACTGGTGAAGCGCAACCGTCGTAACTTCTCTGCCGCCTGGATCGACTACAGAAAGGCTTTCGACTCGGTGCCCCATTCATGGCTAAAGAGGGTCCTCGAGCTGTACAAGGTCGACTGTACGGTGCGAGACTTCCTCGTGCAATGTATGGGGCAATGGAGCACGACCCTTTGTCTTCTAGGCGAGCGCATGACGGCTGTCGAAAACCGGATAAGGATACGGAGGGGAAAAAGCTGGTTTTGCCTCGCCCTTAATCCTCTCAGCACGCTGCTGGAGGATTCTGGGAGGGGATTTCAGCTTCGGAGAGGAGGTGAAAAAGTGACCCACCTTTTCTACATGGATGACCTCAAATTATTTGCTCCTAATTATACCCAACTGCTGGAATTACTACAAATCACTAGTGATTTTAGTAATGCCATCAGGATGGAGTTTGGGACAGATAAGTGTGCGGTCATTCATGTGGAGAGGGGCAGGGTTACCAGTTCGGAGGGCACAGATAGCCCTTTGAACATCAGAACCCTCACTGAGGCTGAAACATACCGATACTTGGGTATGTCACAAAACGTGGGTATCGATGAGGGCAGCGTGAAACAATCTGTTCGCGACGTGTTTTTTGCGCGCCTGACAAGGGTACTAAACAGTCTTTTGTCGGGCGCGAATAAGGCACGCGCTTACAATGGTTGGGTCATGCCTGTCCTTATGTATACCTTTGGCATACTCAAGTGGACTCAAACCGAACTCGACGCCCTGGACAGAAAAGTCCGCATCGTTATGACATCTCACAGGATACACCACCCTAGGTCGTCAATAATGAGACTGTACTTGCCGCGAAAGCATGGTGGGCGAGGCCTTCTAAGTGCCCTTACCATGCACAACCGCGAAGTGTGCAGCCTCCGCAGTTTTTTCTTGGCGAAATCGGGTGGTGGGATCCACACGGATGTCATAACATGTGACAAAGGGCTTACCCCCCTATCCTTGGCCAACGAGCAATGACAAGACCCGGCGGTACAGAGCGTCTCTGACCGGGAGGCTATATGGAAAGAGAAAGAGCTCCACGGGAGGTTCTACAGGACTCTTCATGAGCCTTTCGTAGATACCGTACAGTCCCTCCACTGGCTACGCTTCGGTGATCTCTTCGGAGAAACCGAGGGTTTTGTCTGTGCTTTACAGGATCAGGTTATTAAGACCAACAACTATAGGAGATACATCCTAAAGGACGGCACCGTCGACATCTGTCGAGCATGTCGCCGTCCCGGCGAGTCACTTAGGCATGTTATCTCCGGTTGTTCGGCGCTTTCTAACACTGAGTATCTGCACAGGCACAGCCTAGTAGCCAGGATTCTCCATCAGGAGCTCGCTCTGAAATATGGTCTCCTGGATGTTAGACTGCCTTATTACAAATACTTGCCGGAAGCCGTGCTCGAAAATAGCCGCGCCAGGCTCTACTGGGACCGGCCCATCATCACGGACAGGACTATTCTCGCGAATAAGCCTGATATCGTGCTGATGGACCGGGCACAGTCCAGGGTATTTTTGGTCGACATAACCATCCCATATGACGAGAACCTCGTGAACGCCGAAACAGAGAAAAAGAGGAAGTACCTGGATCTGGCGCACGAGGTAACCGATATGTGGGGTGGTTTGCCGACTGAAATAATCCCGATAGTTGTCTCTGCAAACGGGTTAATCCCAGTCACCCTCTCTGAACATCTGAGGCGACTGGGACTCCGGGACGGTGTGCTCCGAGCTCAAATGCAGAAAGCGGTGCTTCTCGACACCGCCCGAATTGTCCGCCGGTTTCTCTCCCTTTCCCCCTAACCGTCGGCCGTTTGGTCTCCCCTGCCGAGGGAATCCCGTCTGGTTGGGATTTACTTATCTGTGTATTTATATATTGTATATATTATATGTTATATTATAGTATCTCTATTTTGTATATATTTTAATCATGTATTTATTTTATGTAATGTATTGTTATATATTCATACCCAACCAGACGGAGAAAACATTTGAAAACAAAAATAATAATAATAATAAATCATTTAATCCATTCAAGAAAAAAAAAAATTGCACACTAATTTATAATATTGATAAACAAAGATAAAGTAATTACATCTTAAAACAATTGAAAAAAAAACGAACAAAATGACAAAAGGCAAAAAAAAAAACAAAATACAAATAAACAAAATTAAAAGAAAGAACAAACACGTGTTACAAAGTGTTGCAATGTTGAATGGATAAGGCCTTTGCTCAGCTATGTGCTTATTACCTGTGGAGGAAATAAGCGCTGGTATTCTGCAAAAGCCTGTGCGTCAGTGCGTCAGTCGCAGCAGTAATAAATAAATAAACAAACAATTGTCGTACATATACAAGTTGAGTGGAAAAATACTTAGATATATCTATAATTCTAAACTAAAAAGAATAATAAAAAGACAAATAAATAATAATATTTATTGTTATACAAAAAAAAATATAAAGAGCGATTTTAGTTAAAAAGCTACCTCGAAGTAAAATAATATAATATATTAACAACAAAAATGTTCCGATGGATGTTCAACACAAGTGATGTTATCTAACTAACTAAGTGATGTTATCTAACTAAGTGATGTTATCTAACTAGAGCATTTACATATCTTTTTGAACCTCCATCAAAAACAATCTCAGTTTGTTTTTGAAACTAAGTTTGGTGCGCGCGTTCTTAATGGGTGGCGGGATGTTGTTCCAACATTTGGTAGCCGCATATCGGAAGCCACCACGGAACGCAGCGGACTTATGCCGTTGTGTGCACAACTGTGGAAATCGTCGCCTTCGTTCTGGGCACCTGCTCTTTGTCCAAATTAGTTTATTGCAGAGGTATTTTGGGGCTTCTGATTTTATAACTTCAAAGAGGAGGCACGCCAGGTGAAGTTTCCTGCGGTAAACGATTCTTAAAATATTATGGTCATTCAAGAACGGCGTAACGTGGCTCCGTGGTGGTATCGAGAAACAAAACCGAGCACATGCATTTTGTACCCGTTGAATTAACTTTTCAGTCCTAGCATATAAACGAGGCCCATACACAGTATCTGAATAGTTTAATTTGGACAATACTAGGGCCTCTACTAGCTGGATACGAAGCCGTTCATTCAGGTATCGCCGAACTTTGTACAGCACTTTTAATCTGTAGAAACAGTTTCGTGTAACTTCCGAAATATGCTTTTCGTAGCGCAGGTTTGGGTCTAGCACTAATCCTAAATTCCTGGCTTCATACACACGCTCAACGACTTTGGACCCCAATCTAACCTGACAGTCTGATGGAATGTTATTCACCTGATACTGTGATCCAAAGACCATATATTTTGTCTTAGTAGGATTGAGAACGAGACAGCTGCTTTCGGACCAGTGGAGTATTCTGTCAAGGTCATCGTTAAGGGATCGTAAGGCGGAGGCCCATTCGCTATTCCTAAATGAAATATATATTTGTAAATCGTCGGCGTATAGGTGATATTTACAATTGTGTATACACTTAACGATATCCGCTGTATATAAGATAAAAAGAAGAGGAGAAAGGATAGTTCCCTGAGGAGTGCCTCTTTCAAGGGATCTGTATCCCGAGCGTCGCGTCTGACCGTTGTCCCGAGTTACTTCAACACATTGACCGCGGTTTGCGAGGAAGCTTTGAAACCACTGCACTGTATCTGATTTGAAACCGTAATATGACATCTTAGAAAGAAGCAGGGATATGTCTATACAATCAAAAGCCCTCGAAAAATCCAGAAGCACCAGCAATGTGCACATGCCTTCATCCTGAGCAGTGATAATGTTGTCGGTTACATCTAAAAGTGCCGTGGTGGTACTATGACCTTTCCTGAATCCAGATTGAAATTCGGGAAGCATGTTGTTAGTTTCCAGATAGTCAGTTAGCTGAAGCCAAACAACCTTTTCGACGATTTTAGATAGACATGAGAGTACACTGATTGGGCGAAGATCTTTCAGCTCCTGAGGGTTAGGGTGTTTTGGCAAAGGTCGAATTATGGCTGTCTTCCATATTTTTGGGTATGTGGATTTTATTATTGAACAGTTTACGATAGAAGTTATTGCTTTGAGCGATTGTGGTAGCGTCATAAGCAACATTTTCAGTGAAATACCATCAATGCCCTCTGCATTCGATTTAAGATTAGTAACAATTTTGGAAATTAACAGCTCACTAACTGGCTGAAGGGAAAAGTAAGTATGAGTCGTATGTAGGTGTGTATTGAAATAACTCAGAGTGGACGAGTCGGCATGTGCGATTCCGGGTATATTTAAAAAGTGACTATTAATTATGTCAGGGTCAGCCAAATGTGAAGGCAAAGGGGTATCTTTGTTCGACGGCAATACAGTGGACTTTAAATTGCGCCATAGAATTTTAGGTCTATTTAAATTATTATTTATGTTATGATCAAAATATGCCCTTTTTTCGTTGTGAATAGAATTAATAACTAAAGTTTTTAAAGTTTTGTAATACATTTTATGCGAATCTTTTTTTGTTTTTAAGTACCGCTTGTGGGCCGCATTGCGAAGTTTCATCATCAATTTGATTGTGTCGGTTATCCACGGCTGCTTGTGCGCTTTAATCACAGTAGTTTTGATTGGGGCAAATACATCGAATAAACAATTGACGTAGGAATTGAAAGATAATACCTTATGATCAATATCGGGTATAAGCGTTATGTCGTCCCAGTTAATGGAATTTAAAGATAAATTAAAAGCTTCTAATGGTATATCTTTGATAGGTCTGTATTTAATTTTTTTCGCGCGTATCTTACTTCTTTCACTGTGCAATTCGCAAATTAACAGGGCATGATTACTCAGAGGTGCAACTGGTTCCACCTCAATCCGACGCGTTCTCACATTGGTACAAATAACATCAATCAAAGTTTGACTGTGATCCGTGAAGTGAGTAGGGGATGTGACCAGCTGCACCAAGTCCAAGCAGTTTAGGAATGTATTAAACTTAGCAACCTTTACATCATTAGCGGGGCGGAGCGCATCAATGTTAAAATCACCGAGGAGGACGATGTTATCGCAAAACGCTAACGAGTTCATTGATACAGTGACTGCGTCAAAAAATGAATCGACGTCGAGCCAGGGCGGACGGTAGGCAGTCCCGATAGCGAGCGTCTTGTTATCGACCTTAAGCGTTAACCACATTTGTTCGACAAAAATGAGTGAAGGTTCGACAGGATGAGTAAACACGCGGGAATTTATTCCGCGCTTTATGTAGAATCCGACCCCGCCACCTCTTCCGTTGCGTACGGTACGCGGGCGCGGCGCGTGCAGCAACCGGTAGCCGGCGGGGCGCGGGGCGCTGCTCTCCTCGCCCGCACGTAACCACGTCTCGCCCACTGCCATGACATCCATCGCGTGGCGCTCGACAAGTGCAATAAAGTCTTCACAGTATGTGTTTAGTGAGCCGACGTTAAGATAACCGAGCTTTAAAAATGACCTAAGGCCGGCTGATAAACTTACTCAATTTTAAGTTCAAATAACAGTGATTTAACGGGGACTTAGATAGAATACGGAAAAAGGTTCTGATCGGACTATTTCTAAAAAGATAATACATGATTTCCAATATACCATAGACTAGCGCAACAACATTATATAAGGATGTAAGATTACATGTACAAGAAAATAAACATTTTAAATAGTTCAAAATAAAATAGCAAAGAGCCCACCAAACACCACTGCAACAAATATACAAAAAATAACAATATAGCAAAGTCACAAATAAAACTTCTATTTTACTACCATTATAAGAACTTATAAACAGCGAGAAATGATTGAATTTAAATAAATCGTCGGCTCGCAGCTTATTCAATAGAAATGTACCATGTTTAAGCAAGGTAAGAAGTAAACACAGGGTAATTAATGTTAAATATTGCGTAAAATGTAGGATATAAAATAACAAATATATTTTGTTTAGAATAAAATAGCAACTTTTTACATAAAATAACACGAAACAAAAAGAGTACACGTACTGGCAAGTGCATGCGTACTGACTAAGGAGCCATACCAGACAAGTACAACATGCGATGCGAACGCGTTGAGCACTACATAATTTTGTCCAACTATTTAAGATATAAATTTTTTTTTTATGTCCTCTTCACTACGTATACGCTCAATAGCCTTACCGTCGTCTTTCCTTGTGAATATTCGGCCACCCTTTGTCCACACGTACCTCCATTGTACTCGGGAAGCCGCTTCGCGTGCCTTACCGAACAGCTGTCGATTGTTCCTCGTTAGATGTTCATTGACATAAAATTTCCTCTGCTCCCCGGCTAGGTTCATGTCGGCCGTGTTGAGGCCGCGGCGGATGCGCGCGGCACGTAGCATGGCGTCGCGCTGAGCCCGACGAGCCAGCCGTACGATCAGCGGTCGCGGCCGCTGCGGCGCGCCTTCCCCGTCGCCCCGGTTGCGCCGCACGGCACCCAGCCGCTCTGCATGCACTATATCGCGCTCCTCCAGCGTAATCCCCAGTTTAACGGCCACGACACTGGCCAAATGGAGGACGTTCTCGTTTCTCTCCTCTGGCAGCCCGGCTATTTCCACATCATTCAACAGCAGCTCTTGGTCACGTTCATTCAATTGTACCCTCAGGTCCGTTATTGTGTCTTCTAGGTGACCAATGTTGCCCAATGTATTTGTTTCGATTTTTTTTTCGACTTCGAGGACCTTTTCTTCGACCGCCGTTATCCGACTGCAGCACGCTGGCAGGTCCGCTTTAAACTGCTTTATCTCATCTCTTGTTTCTCTGAGATCGTTTCGAAGTCCTTTGACCTCTTTTATTAGCTCACAAAGCATTCGGGTACTATCTGCGTCACCCTTTCCGGGGGCCATAATATCGTCACCGGGACTCGAGCTTTCTGACGAGACGTTGTCCGCAGGCTTAGCCTTGCAGCCCTGGCACGCAAACCCTTGAGGGATAGCGCTGGCAGGCACGGCGCTGCAGGCTCGGTGGAACACATATGAACATTTAGAGCACCGAACACAGTCGGCATTTGCCGCGTATTTACCACAGGAACGGCACTTTGGCATTGTAGGTAATAGATGGCACTACTGTATATTTTATAAAAATGTCTTATTTTGTTTATTTAAATATGTTTAAGCGAACAATTTCTATCTTTAGACCACTTAATGGACTTAGAAACACTACAGTATATAGCCACTAAGATTTAATTTCACTGTTGGCGAGATTAAAATTATACCGAAGTTAGTAGGTAGATTGAGAAACATTCTCGCACATATTACGAACACTTTTTGTTGTGAAATTGAGCGAATTGTGATTAGATAATAATAATAGTTGACGATAAAACACTATACTACACTCCGCGATATAATTTAAAATAAAATGTACTTGTTTAATATTTTTTTTAATGTAATATAGTTCACGGTAAACCGCCGCCACTGACGTACGTGACGTCACTCCTACTCGACCAACTACTCGACCAACTACTCGACCGACCACTCGACCGACTACTCGACCAATCACTCGACCAACTACTCGACCAACTACTCGACCAACTACTCGACCAACTACTCGACCAACTACTCGACCAACTACTCGACCAATCGCTCGACCAACTACTCGAACAACTACTCGACCAACTACTCGACCAACTACTCGACAAACTACTCGACCAACTACTCGACCAACTACTCGACCAACTACTCGACCAATCACTCGACCAACTACTCGACCAACTACTCGACCAACTACTCAACCAACTACTCGACCAACTACTCGACCAACTACTCGATCAATCGCTCGACCAACTCTTCGACCAACTACTCGACCAACTACTCGACCAACTACTCGACCAACTACTCGACCAACTACTCGACCGACCACTAGACCGACTACTCCACCAATCATTCGACCAACTACTCGACCAATCACTCGACCAACTACTCGACCAACTTTTCGACCAACTACTCGACCAACTACTCGTCCAACTACTCGACCAACTACTCGACCAGCTACTCGACCAACTACTCGACCAACTACTCGACCAATCGCTCGACCAACTACTCGACCAACTACTCGACCATCTACTCGAACAACTACTCGACCAACTACTCGATCAACTACTCGACCGACCACTCGACCGACTACTCGACCAACTACTCGACCAACTACTCGACCAATCACTCGACCAACTACTCGACCAACTACTCGACCAACTACTCGACCATCTACTCGACCAACTACTCGACCAACTACTCGACCAACTACTCGACCGACCACTCGACCGACTACTCGACCAACTACTCGACCATCTACTCGACCAACTACTCGACCAACTACTCGACCAACTACTCGACCAATCACTCGATCAACTACTCGACCAACTACTCGACCAACTACTCGACCAACTACTCGACCAACTACTCGACCAACTACTCGACCAACTACTCGACCAACTACTCGACCAACTACTCGACCGACCACTCGACCAATCACTCGAACAACTACTCGACCAACTACTCGACCAATCACTCGACCAACTACTCGACCAACTACTCGACCAACTACTCGACCAACTACTCGACTAACTACTTGACCAACTACTCGACCAACTACTCGACCAATCACTCGACCAACTACTCGACCAACTACTCGACCAACTACTCTACCAACTACTCGACCAACTACTCGACCAATCGCTCGACCAACTACTCGACCAACTACTCGACCAACTACTCGACCAATTACTCGACCAACTACTCGACCAACTACTCGACCAACTACTCGACCAACTACTCGACCGACTACTCGACCGACCACTCGACCGACCACTCGACCAACTACTCGACCAACTACTCGACCAATCACTCGACCAACTACTCGACCAACTACTCGGCCAACTACTCGACCAACTACTCGACCAACTACTTGTCCAATTACTCGACCAACTACTCGACGAACTACTCGACCAACTACTCGACCAACTACTCGACCAACTACTCGACCAACTACTCGACCAACTACTCGACCAACTACTCGACCAACTACTCGACCAACTACTCGACCGACCACTCGACCAATCACTCGAACAACTACTCGACCAACTACTCGACCAATCACTCGACCAACTACTCGACCAACTACTCGACCAACTACTCGACTAACTACTTGACCAACTACTCGACCAACTACTCGACCAATCACTCGACCAACTACTCGACCAACTACTCGACCAACTACTCTACCAACTACTCGACCAACTACTCGACCAATCACTCGACCAACTACTCGACCAACTACTCGACCAACTACTCGACCAATTACTCGACCAACTACTGGAGCAATCACTCGACCAACTACTCGACCAACTACTCGACCGACTACTCGACCGACCACTCGACCGACTACTCCACCAATCACTCGACCAACTACACGACCAACTACTCGACCGACCACTCGACCGACCACTCGACCAACTACTCGACCAACTACTCGACCAATCACTCGACCAACTACTCGACCAACTACTCGGCCAACTACTCGACCAACTACTCGACCAACTACTTGTCCAATTACTCGACCAACTACTCGACGAACTACTCGACCAACTACTCGACCAACTACTCGACCAACTACTCGACCAACTACTCGACCAACTACTCGACCAACTACTCGACCGACCACTCGACCAATCACTCGAACAACTACTCGACCAACTACTCGACCAATCACTCGACCAACTACTCGACCAACTACTCGACCAACTACTCGACCAACTACTCGACTAACTACTTGACCAACTACTCGACCAACTACTCGACCAATCACTCGACCAACTACTCGACCAACTACTCGACCAACTACTCTACCAACTACTCGACCAACTACTCGACCAATCGCTCGACCAACTACTCGACCAACTACTCGACCAACTACTCGACCAATTACTCGACCAACTACTGGAGCAATCACTCGACCAACTACTCGACCAACTACTCGACCAGCTACTCGACAAATCGCTCGACCAACTACTCGACCAACTACTCGACCAACTACTCGACCAACTACTCGACCAACTACTTGACCAACTACTCGACCAACTACGCGACCAACTACTCGACCAACTACTCGACTAATTACTCAACCAACTACTCGACCAATCACTAGACCAACTACTCGACCAACTACTCGACCATCTACTCGACCAACTACTTGACCAACTACTCGACCAACTACTCGACCAACTACTCGACCAATCACTCGACCAACTACTCGACCAACTACTCGACTAATTACTCAACCAACTACTCGACCAATCACTAGACCAACTACTCGACCAACTACTCGACCAACTACTCGACCAACTACTCGACCAACTACTCGACCAACTACTCGACCAACTACTTGACCAACTACTCGACCAATCACTCGACCAACTACTCGACCAATCACTCGACCAACTACTCGACCAACTACTCGACCAACTACTCGACCAACTACTCGACCAACTACTTGACCAACTACTCGACCAATCACTCGACCAACTACTCGACCCACTACTCGACCAACTACTCTTCCAACTACTCTTCCAACTACTTGACCAACTACTCGACCAACTACTCGACCCACTACTCGACCAACTACTCAACCAACTACCCGACCAACTACTTAACCAACTACTCGACTAATCACTCGACCGACTACTCGACCAATCGCTCGACCAACTACTCGACCAACTACTCGACCAACTACTCAACCAACTACTTGACCAACAACTCGACAAACTACTCGACCAACTACTCGACCAACTACTCGACAAACTACTCGACCAATCACTCGACCAACTACTTGACTTAGCACTCGACCAACTACTCGACCAACTACTCGACCAACTACTCGACCAACTACTCGACCAATCACTCGACCAACTACTCGGCCAACTAATCGACCAACTACTCGACAAACTACTTGACCAACTACTCGACCAACTACTCGACCAACTACTCGAGCAATCACTCGACCAACTACTCGACCAACTACTCGACCAACTACTCGACCAACTACTCGACTAACTACTTGACCAACTACTCGACCAACTACTCGACCAATCACTCGACCAACTACTCGACCAACTACTCGACCAACTACTCTACCAACTACTCGACCAACTACTCGACCAATCGCTCGACCAACTACTCGACCAACTACTCGACCAACTACTCGACCAATTACTCGACCAACTACTCGACCAACTACTCGACCAACTACTCGACCAACTACTCGACCGACTACTCGACCGACCACTCGACCGACTACTCCACCAATCACTCAACCAACTACACGACCAACTACTCGACCGACCACTCGACCGACCACTCGACCAACTACTCGACCAACTACTCGGCCAACTACTCCACCAACTACTCGACCAACTACTTGTCCAATTACTCGACCAACTACTCGACGAACTACTCGACCAACTACTCGACCAACTACTCGACCAACTACTCGCCCGACCACTCGACCGACTACTCCACCAATCACTCGACCAACTACTCGACCAACTACTCGACCGACCACTCGACCGACTACTCGACCAATCACTCGACCAACTACTCGACTAACTACTCGACCAACTACTCAACCAACTACTCGACCAACTACTCTACCAACTACTCGACCAACTACTCGACCAATCGCTCGACCAACTACTCGACCAACTACTCGACCAACTACTCGACCAATTACTCGACCAACTACTCGACCAACAACTCGACCAACTACTCGACCAACTACTCGACCGACTACTCGACCGACCACTCGACCGACTACTCCACCAATCACTCGACCAACTACACGACCAACTACTCGACCGACCACTCGACCGACCACTCGACCAACTACTCGACCAACTACTCGACCAATCACTCGACCAACTACTCGACCAACTACTCGGCCAACTAATCGACCAACTACTCGACCAACTACTTGTCCAATTACTCGACCAACTACTCGACCAACTACTCGACCATCTACTCGACCAACTACTCGACCAACTACTCGACCAACTACTCGACCAATCACTCGACCAATCACTCGACCAACTACTTGACCAACTACTCGACTAATCACTCGACCAACTACTCGACCAATCGCTCGACCAACTACTCGACCAACTACTCGACCAACTACTCGACCAACTACTCGACCAACTACTTGACCAACTACTCGACCAATCACTCGACCAACTACTCGACCAACTACTGGAGCAATCACTCGACCAACTACTCGACCAACTACTCGACCAACTACTCGACCAACTACTCGACCAACTACTCGACCGACCAGTCGACCGACTACTCCACCAATCACTCGACCAACTACTCGACCAACTACTCGACCGACCACTCGACCGACCACTCGACCAACTACTCGACCAACTACTCGGCCAACTACTCGACCAACTACTCGACCAACTACTTGTCCAATTACTCGACCAACTACTCGACCAACAACTCGACCATCTACTCGACCAACTACTCGACCAACTACTCGACCAACTACTCGACGAATCACTCGACCAATCACTCGACCAACTACTCGACCGACCACTCGACCGACCACTCGACCAACCACTCGACCAACTACTCAACCATCTACTCGACCAACTACTCGACCAACTACTCGACCAACTACTCGACCAACTACTCGACTAATTACTCAACCAACTACTCGACCAATCACTCGACCAACTACTCGACCAACTACTCCACCAATCGCTCGACCAACTACTCGACCAACTACTCGACCGACCACTCGACCGACTACTAGACCAATCACTCGACCAATCACTCGACCAACTACTCGACTAACTTTTCGACCAACTTCTCGACCAACTACTCGACCAACTACTCGTCCAACTACTCGACCAACTACTCGACCAGCTACTCGACCATCTACTCGACCAACTACTCGACCAACTACTCGACCAACTACTCGACCGACCACTCGACTGACTACTCGACCAACTACTCGACCAACTACTCAACCAACTACTCGACCAACTACTCAAGCAACTACTAGACCAACTACTCGACCAATCGCTCGACCAACTACTCGACCAACTACTCGACCAACTACTCGACCAACTACTCGACCAACTACTCGAACAACTACTGGAGCAATCACTCGACCAACTACTCGACCAACTACTCGACCAATCACTCGACCAACTACTCGACCAACTACTCGACCAACTACTCGACCATCTACTCGACCAATCACTCGACCAACTACTCGACCAACTACTCGACCAACTACTCGACCATCTACTCGACCAACTACTCGACCAACTACTCGACCAACTACTCGACCGACCACTCGACCGACTACTCGACCAACTACTCGACCAACTACTCAACCAACTACTCGACCAACTACTCAAGCAACTACTAGACCAACTACTCGACCAACTACTCGACCAACTACTCGACTAATTACTCAACCAACTTCTCGACCAATCACTCGACCAACTACTCGACCAACTACTCGACCAACTACTCCACCAATCGCTCGACCAACTACTCGACCAACAACTCGACCGACCACTCGACCGACTACTAGACCAATCACTCGACCAATCACTCGACCAACTACTCGACTAACTTTTCGACCAACTTCTCGACCAACTACTCGACCAACTACTCGTCCAACTACTCGACCAACTACGCGACCAGCTACTCGACCAACTACTCGACCAACTACTCGACCAATCGCTCGACCAGCTACTCGACCAACTACTCGACCAACTACTCCACCAATCGCTCTACCAACTACTCGACCAACTACTCGACCGACCACTCGACCGACTACTAGACCAATCACTCGACCAATCGCTCGACCAACTACTCGACCAACTACTCGACCAACTACTCGACCAATTACTCGACCAACTACTCGACCAACTACTCGACCAACTACTCGACCAACTACTCGACCGACTACTCGACCGACCACTCGACCGACTACTCCACCAATCACTCGACCAACTACACGACCAACTACTCGACCGACCACTCGACCGACCACTCGACCAACTACTCGACCAACTACTCGACCAATCACTCGACCAACTACTCGACCAACTACTCGGCCAACTACTCGACCAACTACTCGACCAACTACTTGTCCAATTACTCGACCAACTACTCGACGAACTACTCGACCAACTACTCGACCAACTACTCGACCAACTACTCGAACAACTACTCGACCAACTACTCGACCAACTACTCGACCAACTACTCGACCAACTACTCGACCGACCACTCGACCAATCACTCGAACAACTACTCGACCAACTACTCGACCAATCGCTCGACCAACTACTCGACCAACTACTCGACCAACTACTCGACCAACTACTCGACCAACAACTCGACCAACTACTTGACCAACTACTCGACCAACTACTCGACCAACTACTCGACCACCTACTCGACCAATCGCTCGACCAACTACTCGACCAACTACTCGACCAACTACTCGACCAACTACTCGACCAACTACTGGAGCAATCACTCGACCAACTACTCGACCAACTACTCGACCAACTACTCGACCAATTACTCGACCAACTACTCGTCCAACTACTCGACCAATCACTCGACCAACTACTCGACCATCTACTCGACTAATTACTCAACCAACTACTCGACCAATCACTCGACCAACTACTTGACCCACTACTCGACCAATCACTCGACCAACTACTCGACCAATCGCTCGACCAACTACTCGACCAACTACTCGACCAACTACTCGACCAACTACTCGACCAACTACTCGACCAACAACTCGACCAACTACTTGACCAACTACTCGACCAGCTACTCGACCAACTACTCGACCAACTACTCGACCAATCGCTCGACCAACTACTCGACCAACTACTCGACCAACTACTCGACCAACTACTCGACCAACTACTGGAGCAATCACTCGACCAACTACTCGACCAACTACTCGACCAACTACTCGACCAATTACTCGACCAACTACTCGTCCAACTACTCGACCAACTACTCGAGCAATCACTCGACCAACTACTCAACCAGCTACTCGACCAATCACTCGACCAACTACTCGACCAATCGCTCGACAAACTACTCGACCAACTACTCGACCAACTACTCGACCAATCACTCGACCAACTACTCGACCAACTACTCGACCAACTACTCGACCAACTACTCGACCAACTACTTGACCAACTACTCGACCAATCACTCGACCAACTACTCGACCCACTACTCGACCAACTACTCTTCCAACTACTCGACCAACTACTTGACCAACTACTCGACCAATCACTCGACCAACTACTCGACCAATCACTCGACCAACTACTCGACCAACTACTCGACCAACTACTCGACCAACTACTCGACCAACTACTTGACCAACTACTCGACCAATCACTCGACCAACTACTCGACCCACTACTCGACCAACTACTCTTCCAACTACTCTTCCAACTACTTGACCAACTACTCGACCAACTACTCGACCAATTACTCGACCAACTACTCGAGCAATCACTCGACCAACTACTCAACCAACTACTCGACCAACTACTCGACCAACTACTCGACCAATCACTCGACCAACTACTCGACCATCTACTCGACTAATTACTCAACCAACTACTCGACCAATCACTCGACCAACTACTTGACCCACTACTCGACCAATCACTCGACCAACTACTCGACCAATCGCTCGACCAACTACTCGACCAACTACTCGACCAACTACTCGACCAACTACTCGACCAACAACTCGACCAACTACTTGACCAACTACTCGACCAACTACTCGACCAACTACTCGACCACCTACTCGACCAATCGCTCGACCAACTACTCGACCAACTACTCGACCAACTACTCGACCAACTACTCGACCAACTACTGGAGCAATCACTCGACCAACTACTCGACCAACTACTCGACCAACTACTCGACCAATTACTCGACCAACTACTCGTCCAACTACTTGACCAATCACTCGACCAACTACTCGACCATCTACTCGACTAATTACTCAACCAACTACTCGACCAATCACTCGACCAACTACTCGACCAATCGCTCGACCAACTACTCGACCAACTACTCGACCAACTACTCGACCAACTACTCGACCAACAACTCGACCAACTACTTGACCAACTACTCGACCAGCTACTCGACCAACTACTCGACCAACTACTCGACCAACTACTCGACCAATCGCTCGACCAACTACTCGACCAACTACTCGACCAACTACTCGACCAACTACTCGACCAACTACTGGAGCAATCACTCGACCAACTACTCGACCAACTACTCGACCAACTATTCGACCAATTACTCGACCAACTACTCGTCCAACTACTCGACCAACTACTCGAGCAATCACTCGACCAACTACTCAACCAGCTACTCGACCAATCACTCGACCAACTACTCGACCAATCGCTCGACAAACTACTCGACCAACTACTCGACCAACTACTCGACCAATCACTCGACCAACTACTCGACCAACTACTCGACCAACTACTCGACCAACTACTCGACCAACTACTTGACCAACTACTCGACCAATCACTCGACCAACTACTCGACCCACTACTCGACCAACTACTCTTCCAACTACTCGACCAACTACTTGACCAACTACTCGACCAATCACTCGACCAACTACTCGACCAATCGCTCGACTAACTACTCGACCAACTACTCGACCAACTACTCGACCAACTACTCTACCAACAACTCGACCAACTACTCGACCGTCCACTCGACCGACAACTCGACCAATCACTCGACCAACTACTCAACCAACTACTCGACCAACTACTCGACCAACTACTCGACCAATCACTGGACCAACTACTCGACCATCTACTCGACTAATTACTCAACCACCTACTCGACCAATAACTCGACCAACTACTTGACCCACTACTCGACCAATCACTCGACCAACTACTCGACCAATCGCTCGACCAATTACTCGACCAACTACTCGACCAACTACTCGACCAACTACTCGACCAACTACTCGACCAACAACTCGACCAACTACTCGACCAACTACTCGACCAACTACTCGACCAATCACTCGACCAATTACTCGACCTACAACTCGACCACCTACTCGACCGACCACTTGACCAACTACTCGACCAACTACTCGACCCACTACTCGACCAACTACTCAACCAACTACCCGACCAACTACTTAACCAACTACTCGACTAATCACTCGACCGACTACTCGACCAATCGCTCGACCAACTACTCGACCAACTACTCGACCAACTACTCAACCAACTACTTGACCAACAACTCGACAAACTACTCGACCAACTACTCGACCAACTACTCGACAAACTACTCGACCAATCACTCGACCAACTACTCGACTTAGCACTCGACCAACTACTCGACCAACTACTCGACCAACTACTCGACCAACTACTCGACCAATCACTCGACCAACTACTCGGCCAACTAATCGACCAACTACTCGACAAACTACTTGACCAACTACTCGACCAACTACTCGACCAACTACTCGAGCAATCACTCGACCAACTACTCAACCAACTACTCGACCAACTACTCGACCAACTACTCGACCAATCACTCGACCAACTACTCGACCATCTACTCGACTAATTACTCAACCAACTACTCGACCAATCACTCGACCAACTACTTGACCCACTACTCGACCAATCACTCGACCAACTACTCGACCAATCGCTCGACCAACTACTCGACCAACTACTCGACCAACTACTCGACCAACTACTCGACCAACAACTCGACCAACTACTTGACCAACTACTCGACCAACTACTCGACCAACTACTCGACCACCTACTCGACCAATCGCTCGACCAACTACTCGACCAACTACTCGACCAACTACTCGACCAACTACTCGACCAACTACTCGACCAACTACTGGAGCAATCACTCGACCAACTACTCGACCAACTACTCGACCAACTACTCGACCAATTACTCGACCAACTACTCGTCCAACTACTCGACCAATCACTCGACCAACTACTCGACCATCTACTCGACTAATTACTCAACCAACTACTCGACCAATCACTCGACCAACTACTTGACCCACTACTCGACCAATCACTCGACCAACTACTCGACCAATCGCTCGACCAACTACTCGACCAACTACTCGACCAACTACTCGACCAACTACTCGACCAACAACTCGACCAACTACTTGACCAACTACTCGACCAGCTACTCGACCAACTACTCTTCCAACTACTCGACCAACTACTTGACCAACTACTCGACCAATCACTCGACCAACTACTCGACCAACTACTCGACCAATTACTCGACCAACTACTCGAGCAATCACTCGACCAACTACTCAACCAACTACTCGACCAACTACTCGACCAACTACTCGACCAATCACTCGACCAACTACTCGACCATCTACTCGACTAATTACTCAACCAACTACTCGACCAATCACTCGACCAACTACTTGACCCACTACTCGACCAATCACTCGACCAACTACTCGACCAATCGCTCGACCAACTACTCGACCAACTACTCGACCAACTACTCGACCAACTACTCGACCAACAACTCGACCAACTACTTGACCAACTACTCGACCAACTACTCGACCAACTACTCGACCAACTACTCGACCAACTACTTGACCAACTACTCGACCAATCACTCGACCAACTACTCGACCCACTACTCGACCAACTACTCTTCCAACTACTCGACCAACTACTTGACCAACTACTCGACCAATCACTCGACTAACTACTCGACCAACTACTCGACCAACTACTCGACCAACTACTCTACCAACAACTCGACCAACTACTCGACCAACTACTCGACCAACTACTCAACCAACTACTTGACCAACAACTCGACAAACTACTCGACCAACTACTCGACCAACTACTCGACAAACTACTCGACCAATCACTCGACCAACTACTCGACTTAGCACTCGACCAACTACTCGACCAACTACTCGACCAACTACTCGACCAATCACTCGACCAACTACTCGGCCAACTAATCGACCAACTACTCGACAAACTACTTGACCAACTACTCGACCAACTACTCGACCAATTACTCGACCAACTACTCGAGCAATCACTCGACCAACTACTCAACCAACTACTCGACCAACTACTCGACCAACTACTCGACCAATCACTCGACCAACTACTCGACCATCTACTCGACTAATTACTCAACCAACTACTCGACCAATCACTCGACCAACTACTTGACCCACTACTCGACCAATCACTCGACCAACTACTCGACCAATCGCTCGACCAACTACTCGACCAACTACTCGACCAACTACTCGACCAACTACTCGACCAACAACTCGACCAACTACTTGACCAACTACTCGACCAACTACTCGACCAACTACTCGACCACCTACTCGACCAATCGCTCGACCAACTACTCGACCAACTACTCGACCAACTACTCGACCAACTACTCGACCAACTACTGGAGCAATCACTCGACCAACTACTCGACCAACTACTCGACCAACTACTCGACCAATTACTCGACCAACTACTCGTCCAACTACTCGACCAATCACTCGACCAACTACTCGACCATCTACTCGACTAATTACTCAACCAACTACTCGACCAATCACTCGACCAACTACTCGACCAATCGCTCGACCAACTACTCGACCAACTACTCGACCAACTACTCGACCAACTACTCGACCAACAACTCGACCAACTACTTGACCAACTACTCGACCAGCTACTCGACCAACTACTCGACCAACTACTCGACCAATCGCTCGACCAACTACTCGACCAACTACTCGACCAACTACTCGACCAACTACTCGACCAACTACTGGAGCAATCACTCGACCAACTACTCGACCAACTACTCGACCAATTACTCGACCAACTACTCGTCCAACTACTCGACCAACTACTCGAGCAATCACTCGACCAACTACTCAACCAGCTACTCGACCAATCACTCGACCAACTACTCGACCAATCGCTCGACAAACTACTCGACCAACTACTCGACCAACTACTCGACCAATCACTCGACCAACTACTCGACCAACTACTCGACCAACTACTCGACCAACTACTCGACCAACTACTTGACCAACTACTCGACCAATCACTCGACCAACTACTCGACCCACTACTCGACCAACTACTCTTCCAACTACTCGACCAACTACTTGACCAACTACTCGACCAATCACTCGACTAACTACTCGACCAACTACTCGACCAACTACTCGACCAACTACTCTACCAACAACTCGACCAACTACTCGACCGTCCACTCGACCGACAACTCGACCAATCACTCGACCAACTACTCAACCAACTACTCGACCAACTACACGACCAACTACTCGACCAATCACTCGACCAACTACTCGACCATCTACTCGACTAATTACTCAACCACCTACTCGACCAATAACTCGACCAACTACTTGACCCACTACTCGACCAATCACTCGACCAACTACTCGACCAATCGCTCGACCAATTACTCGACCAACTACTCGACCAACTACTCGACCAACTACTCGACCAACAACTCGACCAACTACTCGACCAACTACTCGACCAACTACTCGACCAATCACTCGACCAATTACTCGACCTACAACTCGACCACCTACTCGACCGACCACTTGACCAACTACTCGACCAACTACTCGACCCACTACTCGACCAACTACTCAACCAACTACCCGACCAACTACTTAACCAACTACTCGACTAATCACTCGACCGACTACTCGACCAATCGCTCGACCAACTACTCGACCAACTACTCGACCAACTACTCAACCAACTACTTGACCAACAACTCGACAAACTACTCGACCAACTACTCGACCAACTACTCGACAAACTACTCGACCAATCACTCGACCAACTACTCGACTTAGCACTCGACCAACTACTCGACCAACTACTCGACCAACTACTCGACCAATCACTCGACCAACTACTCGGCCAACTAATCGACCAACTACTCGACAAACTACTTGACCAACTACTCGACCAACTACTCGACCAACTACTCGACCAACTACTCGAGCAATCACTCGACCAACTACTCAACCAACTACTCGACCAACTACTCGACCAACTACTCGACCAATCACTCGACCAACTACTCGACCATCTACTCGACTAATTACTCAACCAACTACTCGACCAATCACTCGACCAACTACTTGACCCACTACTCGACCAATCACTCGACCAACTACTCGACCAATCGCTCGACCAACTACTCGACCAACTACTCGACCAACTACTCGACCAACTACTCGACCAACAACTCGACCAACTACTTGACCAACTACTCGACCAACTACTCGACCAACTACTCGACCACCTACTCGACCAATCACTCTACCAACTACTCGACCAACTACTCGACCAACTACTCGACCAACTACTCGACCAACTACTCGACCAACTACTCGACCAACTACTCGACCAACTACTCGACCAACTACTCGACCAACTACTCGACCAACTACTCGACCAATCACTCGACCTACTACTCGGCCAACTTCTCGACCTACTACTCGACCAACTACTTGACCAACTACTCGACCAACTACTCGACCAATCGCTCGACCAATTACTCGACCAACTACCAGACCAACTACTCGAACAATCATTCGACAAACTACTCGACCAACTACTGGAGCAATTACTCGACCAACTACTCGACCAACTACTCGACCAACTACTCGACCAACTACTCGACCAACTACTTGACCAACTATTCGACCAACTACTCCACCCGACCACTCGACCGACCACTCGACCAGTCACTCGACCAACTACTCGACCAACTACTCGACCAACTACTCGACCAACTACTCGACCAACTACTCGACCAATCACTCGACCTACTACTCGGCCAACTAATCGACCAACTACTCGACCAATCACTCGACGAACTACTCGACCAACTTCTCGACCAACTACTCGACCAACTACTTGACCAACTACTCGACCAACTACTCGACCAATCGCTCGACCAATTACTCGACCAACTACCCGACCAACTACTGGAGCAATCACTCGACCAACTACTCGACCAACTACTCGACCAACTACTCGACCAACTACTCGACCAACTACTTGACCAACTACTCGACCAACTACTCCACCCGACCACTCGACCGACCACTCGACCAATCACTCGACCAACTACTCGACCAACTACTCGACCAACTACTCGACCAACTACTCGACTAATTACTCAACCAACTACTCGACCGACCACTCGACCAATCACTCGAACAACTACTCGACCAACTACTCGACCAACTACTCGACCAATCACTCGACCAACTACTCGACCAACTACTCGACCAACTACTCGACCAACTACTCGACCAACTACTCGACCAATCGCTCGACCAATTACTCGACCAACTACTCGACCAACAACTCGACCAACTACTCGACCAACTACTCGACCAACTACTCGACCAATCGCTCGACCAATTACTCGACCAACTACTCGACCTACTACTCCACCCGACCACTCGACCGACCACTCGACCAATCACTCGACCAACTACTTGACCCACTACTCGACCAATCACTCGACCAACTACTCGACCAATCGCTCGACCAACTACTCGACCAACTACTCGACCAACTACTCGACCAACTACTCGACCAACAACTCGACCAACTACTTGACCAACTACTCGACCAGCTACTCGACCAACTACTCGACCAACTACTCGACCAATCGCTCGACCAACTACTCGACCAACTACTCGACCAACTACTCGACCAACTACTCGACCAACTACTGGAGCAATCACTCGACCAACTACTCGACCAACTACTCGACCAACTACTCGACCAATTACTCGACCAACTACTCGTCCAACTACTCGACCAACTACTCGAGCAATCACTCGACCAACTACTCAACCAGCTACTCGACCAATCACTCGACCAACTACTCGACCAATCGCTCGACAAACTACTCGACCAACTACTCGACCAACTACTCGACCAATCACTCGACCAACTACTCGACCAACTACTCGACCAACTACTCGACCAACTACTCGACCAACTACTTGACCAACTACTCGACCAATCACTCGACCAACTACTCGACCCACTACTCGACCAACTACTCTTCCAACTACTCGACCAACTACTTGACCAACTACTCGACCAATCACTCGACCAACTACTCGACCAATCACTCGACCAACTACTCGACCAACTACTCGACCAACTACTCGACCAACTACTCGACCAACTACTTGACCAACTACTCGACCAATCACTCGACCAACTACTCGACCCACTACTCGACCAACTACTCTTCCAACTACTCGACCAACTACTTGACCAACTACTCGACCAACTACTCGACCAATTACTCGACCAACTACTCGAGCAATCACTCGACCAACTACTCAACCAACTACTCGACCAACTACTCGACCAACTACTCGACCAATCACTCGACCAACTACTCGACCATCTACTCGACTAATTACTCAACCAACTACTCGACCAATCACTCGACCAACTACTTGACCCACTACTCGACCAATCACTCGACCAACTACTCGACCAATCGCTCGACCAACTACTCGACCAACTACTCGACCAACTACTCGACCAACTACTCGACCAACAACTCGACCAACTACTTGACCAACTACTCGACCAACTACTCGACCAACTACTCGACCACCTACTCGACCAATCGCTCGACCAACTACTCGACCAACTACTCGACCAACTACTCGACCAACTACTCGACCAACTACTGGAGCAATCACTCGACCAACTACTCGACCAACTACTCGACCAACTACTCGACCAATTACTCGACCAACTACTCGTCCAACTACTCGACCAATCACTCGACCAACTACTCGACCATCTACTCGACTAATTACTCAACCAACTACTCGACCAATCACTCGACCAACTACTCGACCAATCGCTCGACCAACTACTCGACCAACTACTCGACCAACTACTCGACCAACTACTCGACCAACAACTCGACCAACTACTTGACCAACTACTCGACCAGCTACTCGACCAACTACTCGACCAACTACTCGACCAATCGCTCGACCAACTACTCGACCAACTACTCGACCAACTACTCGACCAACTACTCGACCAACTACTGGAGCAATCACTCGACCAACTACTCGACCAACTACTCGACCAACTACTCGACCAATTACTCGACCAACTACTCGTCCAACTACTCGACCAACTACTCGAGCAATCACTCGACCAACTACTCAACCAGCTACTCGACCAATCACTCGACCAACTACTCGACCAATCGCTCGACAAACTACTCGACCAACTACTCGACCAACTACTCGACCAATCACTCGACCAACTACTCGACCAACTACTCGACCAACTACTCGACCAACTACTCGACCAACTACTTGACCAACTACTCGACCAATCACTCGACCAACTACTCGACCCACTACTCGACCAACTACTCTTCCAACTACTCGACCAACTACTTGACCAACTACTCGACCAATCACTCGACCAACTACTCGACCAATCGCTCGACTAACTACTCGACCAACTACTCGACCAACTACTCGACCAACTACTCTACCAACAACTCGACCAACTACTCGACCGTCCACTCGACCGACAACTCGACCAATCACTCGACCAACTACTCAACCAACTACTCGACCAACTACACGACCAACTACTCGACCAATCACTCGACCAACTACTCGACCATCTACTCGACTAATTACTCAACCACCTACTCGACCAATAACTCGACCAACTACTTGACCCACTACTCGACCAATCACTCGACCAACTACTCGACCAATCGCTCGACCAATTACTCGACCAACTACTCGACCAACTACTCGACCAACTACTCGACCAACTACTCGACCAACAACTCGACCAACTACTCGACCAACTACTCGACCAACTACTCGACCAACTTATCGACCCACTACTCGACCAACTACTCAACCAACTACCCGACCAACTACTTAACCAACTACTCGACTAATCACTCGACCGACTACTCGACCAATCGCTCGACCAACTACTCGACCAACTACTCGACCAACTACTCAACCAACTACTTGACCAACAACTCGACAAACTACTCGACCAACTACTCGACCAACTACTCGACAAACTACTCGACCAATCACTCGACCAACTACTCGACTTAGCACTCGACCAACTACTCGACCAACTACTCGACCAACTACTCGACCAATCACTCGACCAACTACTCGGCCAACTTATCGACCAACTACTCGACAAACTACTTGACCAACTACTCGACCAACTACTCGACCAACTACTCGACCAACTACTCGAGCAATCACTCGACCAACTACTCAACCAACTACTCGACCAACTACTCGACCAACTACTCGACCAATCACTCGACCAACTACTCGACCATCTACTCGACTAATTACTCAACCAACTACTCGACCAATCACTCGACCAACTACTTGACCCACTACTCGACCAATCACTCGACCAACTACTCGACCAATCGCTCGACCAACTACTCGACCAACTACTCGACCAACTACTCGACCAACTACTCGACCAACAACTCGACCAACTACTTGACCAACTACTCGACCAACTACTCGACCAACTACTCGACCACCTACTCGACCAATCACTCTACCAACTACTCGACCAACTACTCGACCAACTACTCGACCAACTACTCGACCAACTACTCGACCAACTACTCGACCAACTACTCGACCAATCACTCGACCTACTACTCGGCCAACTAATCGACCAACTACTCGACCAATCACTCGACGAACTACTCGACCAACTTCTCGACCTACTACTCGACCAACTACTTGACCAACTACTCGACCAACTACTCGACCAATCGCTCGACCAATTACTCGACCAACTACCAGACCAACTACTCGAACAATCATTCGACAAACTACTCGACCAACTACTGGAGCAATTACTCGACCAACTACTCGACCAACTACTCGACCAACTACTCGACCAACTACTCGACCAACTATTTGACCAACTATTCGACCAACTACTCCACCCGACCACTCGACCGACCACTCGACCAGTCACTCGACCAACTACTCGACCAACTACTCGACCAACTACTCGACCAACTACTCGACCAACTACTCGACCAATCACTCGACCTACTACTCGGCCAACTAATCGACCAACTACTCGACCAACTACTTGACCAACTACTCGACCAACTACTCGACCAATCGCTCGACCAATTACTCGACCAATTACCCGACCAACTACTGGAGCAATCACTCGACCAACTACTCGACCAACTACTCGACCAACTACTCGACCAACTACTCGACCAACTACTTGACCAACTACTCGACCAACTACTCCACCCGACCACTCGACCGACCACTCGACCAATCACTCGACCAACTACTCGACCAACTACTCGACCAACTACTCGACCAACTACTCGACTAATTACTCAACCAACTACTCGACCGACCACTCGACCAATCACTCGAACAACTACTCGACCAACTACTCGACCAACTACTCGACCAATCACTCGACCAACTACTCGACCAACTACTCGACCAACTACTCGACCAACTACTCGACCAACTACTCGACCAATCGCTCGACCAATTACTCGACCAACTACTCGACCAACAACTCGACCAACTACTCGACCAACTACTCGACCAACTACTCGACCAATCGCTCGACCAATTACTCGACCAACTACTCGACCTACTACTCCACCCGACCACTCGACCGACCACTCGACCAATCACTCGACCAACTACTCGACCAACTACTCGACCAACTACTCGACCAACTACTCGACCAATCACTCGACCAACTACTCAACAAACTACTCGACCAACCACTCGACCAACTACTCGACCAATCACTTGACAAACTACTCGACCCACTACTCGACCAACTACTCTTCCAACTACTCGACCAACTACTTGACCAAATACTCGACCAATCACTCGACCAACTACCCGACCAATCGCTCGACCAACTACTCGACCAACTACTCGACCAACTACTCGACCAACTACTCGACAAACTACTCGACCAACTACTCGACCGACCACTCGACCGACTACTCCACCAATCACTCGACCAACTACTCGACCAACTACTCGACCCACTACTCGACCAACTACTCAACCAACTACCCGACCAACTACTTGACCAACTACTCGACTAATCACTCGACCGACTACTCGACCAATCGCTCGACCAACTACTCGACCAACTACTCGACCAACTACTCAACCAACTACTTGACCAACAACTCGACAAACTACTCGACCAACTACTCGACCAACTACTCGACCAACTACTCGACCAATCATTCGACAAACTACTTGACCAACTACTGGAGCAATCACTCGACCAACTACTCGACCAACTACTCGACCAACTACTCGACCGACCACTCGACCGACTACTCGACCAATCACTCGACCAACTACTCAACCAACTACTCGACCAACTACTCAACCAACTACTCGACCAACTACTCGACCAACTACTCGACCAACTACTCGACCAATCGCTCGACCAACTACTCGACAAACTACTCGACCAACTACTCGACCAACTACTCGACCGACCACTCGACCGACTACTCCACCAATCACTCGACCAACTACTTGACCAACTACTCGACCGACCACTCGACCGACTACTCGACCAATCGCTCGACCAATTACTCGACCAACTACCAGACCAACTACTCGAACAATCATTCGACAAACTACTCGACCAACTACTGGAGCAATTACTCGACCAACTACTCGACCAACTACTCGACCAACTACTCGACCAACTACTCGACCAACTACTTGACCAACTATTCGACCAACTACTCCACCCGACCACTCGACCGACCACTCGACCAGTCACTCGACCAACTACTCGACCAACTACTCGACCAACTACTCGACCAACTACTCGACCAACTACTCGACCAATCACTCGACCTACTACTCGGCCAACTAATCGACCAACTACTCGACCAATCACTCGACGAACTACTCGACCAACTTCTCGACCAACTACTCGACCAACTACTTGACCAACTACTCGACCAACTACTCGACCAATCGCTCGACCAATTACTCGACCAACTACCCGACCAACTACTGGAGCAATCACTCGACCAACTACTCGACCAACTACTCGACCAACTACTCGACCAACTACTCGACCAACTACTTGACCAACTACTCGACCAACTACTCCACCCGACCACTCGACCGACCACTCGACCAATCACTCGACCAACTACTCGACCAACTACTCGACCAACTACTCGACCAACTACTCGACTAATTACTCAACCAACTACTCGACCGACCACTCGACCAATCACTCGAACAACTACTCGACCAACTACTCGACCAACTACTCGACCAATCACTCGACCAACTACTCGACCAACTACTCGACCAACTACTCGACCAACTACTCGACCAACTACTCGACCAATCGCTCGACCAATTACTCGACCAACTACTCGACCAACAACTCGACCAACTACTCGACCAACTACTCGACCAACTACTCGACCAATCGCTCGACCAATTACTCGACCAACTACTCGACCTACTACTCCACCCGACCACTCGACCGACCACTCGACCAATCACTCGACCAACTACTCGACCAACTACTCGACCAACTACTCGACCAACTACTCGACCAATCACTCGACCAACTACTCAACAAACTACTCGACCAACCACTCGACCAACTACTCGACCAATCACTTGACAAACTACTCGACCCACTACTCGACCAACTACTCTTCCAACTACTCGACCAACTACTTGACCAAATACTCGACCAATCACTCGACCAACTACCCGACCAATCGCTCGACCAACTACTCGACCAACTACTCGACCAACTACTCGACCAACTACTCGACCAACTACTCGACAAACTACTCGACCAACTACTCGACCGACCACTCGACCGACTACTCCACCAATCACTCGACCAACTACTCGACCAACTACTCGACCCACTACTCGACCAACTACTCAACCAACTACCCGACCAACTACTTGACCAACTACTCGACTAATCACTCGACCGACTACTCGACCAATCGCTCGACCAACTACTCGACCGACAACTCGACCAATCACTCGACCAACTACTCAACCAACTACTCGACAAACTACTCGACCAACTACTCGACCAATCACTCGACCAACTACTCGACCATCTACTCGACTAATTACTCAACCACCTACTCGACCAATAACTCGACCAACTACTTGACCCACTACTCGACCAATCACTCGACCAAATACTCGACCAATCGCTCGACCAATTACTCGACCAACTACTCGACCAACTACTCGACCAACTACTCGACCAACTACTCGACCAACAACTCGACCAACTACTAGACCAACTACTCGACCAACTACTCGACCAACTACTCGACAAACTACTCGACCAACTACTCGACCAACTACTCGACCGACCACTCGACCGACTACTCCACCAATCACTCGACCAACTACTTGACCAACTACTCGACCGACCACTCGACCGACTACTCGACCAATCACTCGACCAACTACTGGAGCAATCACTCGACCAACTACTCGACCAACTACTCGACCAACTACTCGACCAACTACTCGACCAACTACTTGACCAACTACTCGTCCAACTACACGACCAACTACTCGACCAGCTACTCGACCAACTACTCGACCAACTACTCGACCAATCGCTCGACCAACTACTCGACCAACTACTCGACCAATCACTCGACCAACTACTCGACCAACTACTGGAGCAATCACTCGACCAACTACTCGACCAACTACTCGACCAACTACTCGACCAACTACTCGACCAACTACTCGACCAATCGCTCGACCAACTACTCGACAAACTACTCGACCAACTACTCGACCAACTACTCGACCGACCACTCGACCAACTACTCGACCAATCACTCGACCAACTACTCGACCAATCGCTCGACAAACTACTCGACCAACTACTCGACCAACTACTCGACCAATCACTCGACCAACTACTCGACCAACTACTCGATCAACTACTCGACCAACTACTCGACCAACTACTTGACCAACTACTCGACCAATCACTCGACCAACTACTCGACCCACTACTCGACCAACTACTCGACCAATCACTCGACCAACTACTCGACCAATCGCTCGACAAACTACTCGACCAACTACTTGACCAACTACTCGACCAATCACTCGACCAACTACTCGACCAATCGCTCGACTAACTACTCGACCAACTACTCGACCAACTACTCGACCAACTACTCGACCAACTACTCTACCAACAACTCGACCAACTACTCGACCGTCCACTCGACCGACAACTCGACCAATCACTCGACCAACTACTCAACCAACTACTCGACCAACTACTCGACCAACTACTCGACCAATCACTCGACCAACTACTCGACCATCTACTCGACTAATTACTCAACCACCTACTCGACCAATAACTCGACCAACTACTTGACCCACTACTCGACCAATCACTCGACCAAATACTCGACCAATCGCTCGACCAATTACTCGACCAACTACTCGACCAACTACTCGACCAACTACTCGACCAACTACTCGACCAACAACTCGACCAACTACTAGACCAACTACTCGACCAACTACTCGACAAACTACTCGACCAATCACTCGACCAACTACTCGACCATCTACTCGACCAACTACTCGACCAACTACTCGACCAACTACTCGACCAATCACTCGACCAATCACTCGACCAACTACTCGACCGACCACTCGACCAATCACTCGACCAACTACTCGGCCAACTAATCGACCAACTACTCGACAAACTACTTGACCAACTACTCGACCAACTACTCGATCAACTACTCGACCAACTACTCGAGCAATCACTCGACCAACTACTCAACCAACTACTCGACCAACTACTCGACCAACTACTCGACCAATCACTCGACCAACTACTCGACCATCTACTCGACTAATTACTCAACCAACTACTCGACCAATCACTCGACCAACTACTTGACCCACTACTCGACCAATCACTCGACCAACTACTCGACCAATCGCTCGACCAACTACTCGACCAACTACTCGACCAACTACTCGACCAACTACTCGACCAACTACTCGACCAACAACTCGACCAACTACTTGACCAACTACTCGACCAACTACTCGACCAACTACTCGACCACCTACTCGACCAATCACTCTACCAACTACTCGACCAACTACTCGACCAACTACTCGACCAACTACTCGACCAACTACTCGACCAACTACTCGACCAACTACTCGACCAATCACTCGACCTACTACTCGGCCAACTAATCGACCAACTACTCGACCAATCACTCGACGAACTACTCGACCAACTTCTCGACCTACTACTCGACCAACTACTTGACCAACTACTCGACCAACTACTCGACCAATCGCTCGACCAATTACTCGACCAACTACCAGACCAACTACTCGAACAATCATTCGACAAACTACTCGACCAACTACTGGAGCAATTACTCGACCAACTACTCGACCAACTACTCGACCAACTACTCGACCAACTACTCGACCAACTACTCGACCAACTACTTGACCAACTATTCGACCAACTACTCCACCCGACCACTCGACCGACCACTCGACCAATCACTCGACCAACTACTCGACCAACTACTCGACCAACTACTCGACCAACTACTCGACCAACTACTCGACCAATCACTCGACCTACTACTCGGCCAACTAATCGACCAACTACTCGACCAATCACTCGACGAACTACTCGACCAACTTCTCGACCAACTACTCGACCAACTACTTGACCAACTACTCGACCAACTACTCGACCAATCGCTCGACCAATTACTCGACCAACTACCCGACCAACTACTGGAGCAATCACTCGACCAACTACTCGACCAACTACTCGACCAACCACTCGACCAACTACTCGACCAACTACTTGACCAACTACTCGACCAACTACTCCACCCGACCACTCGACCGACCACTCGACCTATCACTCGACCAACTACTCGACCAACTACTCGACCAACTACTCGACCAACTACTCGACTAATTACTCAACCAACTACTCGACCGACCACTCGACCAATCACTCGAACAACTACTCGACCAACTACTCGACCAACTACTCGACCAATCACTCGACCAACTACTCGACCAACTACTCGACCAACTACTCGACCAACTACTCGACCAACTACTCGACCAATCGCTCGACCAATTACTCGACCAACTACTCGACCAACTACTCGACCAATCATTCGAACAACTACTCGACCAACTACTCGACCGACCACTCGACCGACCACTCGACCAATAACTCGAACAACTACTCGACCAACTACTCGACCAATTACTCGACCAACTACTCGACCAACTACTCGACCAACTACACGACCAACTACTCGACCAACTACTCGACCAACAAATCGACCAACTACTCGACCAACTACTCGACCAACTACTCGACCAACTACTCGACCAACAACTCGACCAACTACTCAACCAACTACTCGACCAACTACTCGACCAACAACTCGACCAACTACTCGACCAACTACTCGACCAACTACTCGACCAATCGCTCGACCAATTACTCGACCAACTACTCGACCTACTACTCCACCCGACCACTCGACCGACCACTCGACCAATCACTCGACCAACTACTCGACCAACTACTCGACCAACTACTCGACCAACTACTCGACCAATCACTCGACCAACTACTCAACAAACTACTCGACCAACCACTCGACCAACTACTCGACCAATCACTTGACAAACTACTCGACCCACTACTCGACCAACTACTCTTCCAACTACTCGACCAACTACTTGACCAAATACTCGACCAATCACTCGACCAACTACCCGACCAATCGCTCGACCAACTACTCGACCAACTACTCGACCAACTACTCGACCAACTACTCGACAAACTACTCGACCAACTACTCGACCGACCACTCGACCGACTACTCCACCAATCACTCGACCAACTACTCGACCAACTACTCGACCCACTACTCGACCAACTACTCAACCAACTACCCGACCAACTACTTGACCAACTACTCGACTAATCACTCGACCGACTACTCGACCAATCGCTCGACCAACTACTCGACCAACTACTCGACCAACTACTCAACCAACTACTTGACCAACAACTCGACAAACTACTCGACCAACTACTCGACCAACTACTCGACCAACTACTCGACCAATCATTCGACAAACTACTTGACCAACTACTGGAGCAATCACTCGACCAACTACTCGACCAACTACTCGACCAACTACTCGACCGACCACTCGACCGACTACTCGACCAATCACTCGACCAACTACTCAACCAACTACTCGACCAACTACTCAACCAACTACTCGACCAACTACTCGACCAACTACTCGACCAACTACTCGACCAATCGCTCGACCAACTACTCGACAAACTACTCGACCAACTACTCGACCAACTACTCGACCGACCACTCGACCGACTACTCCACCAATCACTCGACCAACTACTTGACCAACTACTCGACCGACCACTCGACCGACTACTCGACCAATCACTCGACCAACTACTCGACCAACTACTCGACCAACTACTCAACCAACTACTCGACCAACTACTCGACCAACTACTCGACCAACTACTCGACCAACTCCTCGACCAACTACACGACCAACTACTCGACCAATCACTCGACCAACTACTCTACCAACTACTCGACTGACCACTCGACCGACCACTCGACCAACCACTCGACCAACTACTCAACCATCTACTCGACCAACTACTCGACCAACTACTCGACCAACTACTCGACCAATCACTCGACCAACTACTCGACCAATCACTCGACCAACTACTGGAGCAATCACTCAACCAACTACTCGACCAACTACTTGACCAACTACTCGACCAACTACTCGACCAACTACTCGACCAACTACTCGACCAACTACTCGACCAACTCCTCGACCAACTACACGACCAACTACTCGACCAATCACTCGACCAACTACTCGACCAACTACTCGACTGACCACTCGACCGACCACTCGACCAACCACTCGACCAACTACTCAACCATCTATTCGACCAACTACTCGACCAACTACTCGACCAACTACTCGACCAATCACTCGACCAACTACTCGACCAATCACTCGACCAACTACTGGAGCAATCACTCGACCAACTACTCGACCAACTACTCGACCAACTACTCGACCAACTACTTGACCAACTACTCGTCCAACTACACGACCAACTACTCGACCAGCTACTCGACCAACTACTCGACCAACTACTCGACCAATCGCTCGACCAACTACTCGACCAACTACTCGACCAATCACTCGACCAACTACTCGACCAACTACTGGAGCAATCACTCGACCAACTACTCGACCAACTACTCGACCAACTACTCGACCAACTACTCGACCAACTACTCGACCAATCGCTCGACCAACTACTCGACAAACTACTCGACCAACTACTCGACCAACTACTCGACCGACCACTCGACCAACTACTCGACCAATCACTCGACCAACTACTCGACCAATCGCTCGACAAACTACTCGACCAACTACTCGACCAACTACTCGACCAATCACTCGACCAACTACTCGACCAACTACTCGATCAACTACTCGACCAACTACTCGACCAACTACTTGACCAACTACTCGACCAATCACTCGACCAACTACTCGACCCACTACTCGACCAACTACTCTTCCAACTACTCGACCAACTACTTGACCAACTACTCGACCAATCACTCGACCAACTACTCGACCAATCGCTCGACTAACTACTCGACCAACTACTCGACCAACTACTCGACCAACTACTCGACCAACTACTCTACCAACAACTCGACCAACTACTCGACCGTCCACTCGACCGACAACTCGACCAATCACTCGACCAACTACTCAACCAACTACTCGACCAACTACTCGACCAACTACTCGACCAATCACTCGACCAACTACTCGACCATCTACTCGACTAATTACTCAACCACCTACTCGACCAATAACTCGACCAACTACTTGACCCACTACTCGACCAATCACTCGACCAAATACTCGACCAATCGCTCGACCAATTACTCGACCAACTACTCGACCAACTACTCGACCAACTACTCGACCAACTACTCGACCAACAACTCGACCAACTACTAGACCAACTACTCGACCAACTACTCGACAAACTACTCGACCAATCACTCGACCAACTAATCGACCATCTACTCGACCAACTACTCGACCAACTACTCGACCAACTACTCGACCAATCACTCGACCAATCACTCGACCAACTACTCGACCGACCACTCGACCGACCACTCGACCAACCACTCGACCAACTACTCAAACATCTACTCGACCAACTACTCGACCAACTACTCGACCAACTACTCGACTAATTACTCAACCAACTACTCGACCAATCACTCGACCAACTACTCGACCAACTACTCGACCAAATACTCGACCAACTACTCGACCAACTACTCGACCAACTGCTCGACCGACCACTCGACCGACTACTAGACCAATCACTATACCAATCACTCGACCAACTACTCGACTAACTACTCGACCAACTTCTCGACCAACTACTCGACCAACTACTCGTCCAACTACTCGACCAACTACTCGACCAGCTACTCGACCAACTACTCGACCAACTACTCGACCAATCGCTCGACCAACTACTCGACCAACCACTCGACCAACTACTCGACCAACTACTAGACCAACTACTCGACTAACTACTCGACCAACTTCTCGACCAACTACTCGACCAATCACTCGACCAACCACTCGACCAACTACTCGACCGATCGCTCGACAAACTACTCGACCAACTACTCGACCAACTACTCAACCAATCACTCCACCAACTACTCGACCAACTACTCGACTGACCACTCGACCGACCACTCGACCAACCACTCGACCAACTACTCAACCATCTACTCGACCAAATACTCGACCAACTACTTGACCAACTACACGACCAACTACTCGACCAACTACTCGACCAACTACTCGAGCAGTCACTCGATCAACTACTCGACCAACTACTCGACCAACCACTCGACCAGCCACTCGACCAACTACTCGACCGACCACTCGACCGACCACTCGACCAATAACTCGAACAACTACTCGACCAACTACTCGACCAACTACTCGACCAATTACCCGACCAACTACTCTACTAACTACTCGACCAACTACTCGACCAACTACTCTACCAACTACTCGACCAACTACTCGACCAATCGCTCGACCAACTACTCGACCAACTACTCGACCAACTACTCGACCAACTACTCGACCAACTACTCGACCAACTACTCGACCAACTACTCGACCAACTACTCGACCAACTACTCGACCAACTACTCGACCAACTACTCGACCAATCACTTACAACCACTCGACCAACTACTCGACCTATCGCTCGACAAACTACTCGACCAACTACTCGACCAACTACTCAACCAATCACTCGACCAACTACTCGACCAACTACTCGACTGACCACTCGACCGACCACTCGACCAACCACTCGACCAACTACTCAACCATCTACTCGACCAACTACTCGACCAACTACTTGACCAACTACTCGACCAACTACTCGACCAACTACTCGACCAACTACTCGAGCAGTCACTCGATCAACTACTCGACCAACTACTCGACCAACCACTCGACCGACCACTCGACCAACTACTCGACCGACCACTCGACCGACCACTCGACCAATAACTCGAACAACTACTCGACCAACTACTCGACCAACTACTCGACCAATTACTCGACCAACTACTCTACTAACTACTCGACCAACTACTCGACCAACTACTCTACCAACTACTCGACCAACTACTCGACCAATCGCTCGAACAACTACTCGACCAACTACTCGACCAACTACTCGACCAACTACTCGACCAACTACTCGACCAACTACTCGACCAACTACTCGACCAACTACTCGACCAACTACTCGACCAACTACTCGACCAACTACTCGACCAACTACTCGACCGACCACTCGACCGACTACTCCACCAATCACTCGACCAACTTCTCGACCAACTACTCGACCGACCACTCGACCGACCACTCGACCAACTACTCGACCAATCACTCGACCAACTACTCGACCAACTACTCGGCCAACTACTCGACCAACTACTTGACCAACTACTTGTCCAATTACTCGACCAACTACTCGACCAACAACTCGACCATCTACTCGACCAACTACTCGACCAACTACTCGACCAACTACTCGACCAATCACTCGACCAATCACTCGACCAACTACTCGACCGACCACTCGACCGACCACTCGACCAACCACTCGACCAACTACTCAAACATCTACTCGACCAACTACTCGACCAACTACTCGACCAACTACTCGACTAATTACTCAACCAACTACTCGACCAATCACTCGACCAACTACTCGACCAACTACTCGACCAATTACTCGACCAACTACTCGACTAACTACTCGACCAACTACTCGACCATCTACTCGACCAACTACTCGACCAACTACTCGACCAACTACTCGACCAATCACTCGACCAATTACTCGACCTACAACTCGACCACCTACTCGACCGACCACTTGACCAACTACTCGACCAACTACTCGACCCACTACTCTACCAACTACTCAACCAACTACCCGACCAACTACTTAACCAACTACTCGACTAATCACTCGACCGACTACTCGACCAATCGCTCGACCAACTACTCGACCAACTACTCGACCAACTACTCAACCAACTACTTGACCAACAACTCGACAAACTACTCGACCAACTACTCGACCAACTACTCGACAAACTACTCGACCAATCACTCGACCAACTACTCGACTTAGCACTCGACCTACTACTCGACCAACTACTCGACCAACTACTCGACCAACTACTCGACCAATCACTCGACCAACTACTCGGCCAACTAATCGACCAACTACTCGACAAACTACTTGACCAACTACTCGACCAACTACTCGACCAACTACTCGAGCAATCACTCGACCAACTACTCAACCAACTACTCGACCAACTACTCGACCAACTACTCGACTAATCACTCGACCAACTACTCGACCATCTACTCGACTAATTACTCAACCAACTACTCGACCAATCACTCGATCAACTACTTGACCCACTACTCGACCAATCACTCGACCAACTACTCGACCAATCGCTCGACCAACTACTCGACCAACTACTCGACCAACTACTCGACCAACTACTCGACCTAACAACTCGACCAACTACTTGACCAACTACTCGACCAACTACTCGACCAACTACTCGACCACCTACTCGACCAATCACTCTACCAACTACTCGACCAACTACTCGACCAACTTCTCGACCAACTACTCGACCAACTACTCGACCAACTACTCGACCAATCACTCGACCTACTACTCGGCCAACTAATCGACCAACTACTCGACCAATCACTCGACGAACTACTCGACCAACTTCTCGACCAACTACTCGACCAACTACTTGACCAACTACTCGACCAACTACTCGACCAATCGCTCGACCAATTACTCGACCAACTACCCGACCAACTACTCGAACAATCATTCGACAAACTACTCGACCAACTACTGGAGCAATCACTCGACCAACTACTCGACCAACTACTCGACCAACTACTCGACCAACTCCTCGACCAACTACACGACCAACTACTCGACCAATCACTCGACCAACTACTCGACCAACTACTCGACTGACCACTCGACCGACCACTCGACCAACCACTCGACCAACTACTCAACCATCTACTCGACCAACTACTCGACCAACTACTCGACCAACTACTCGACCAATCACTCGACCAACTACTCGACCAATCACTCGACCAACTACTGGAGCAATCACTCGACCAACTACTCGACCAACTACTCGACCAACTACTCGACCAACTACTCAACCAACTACTTGACCAACTACTCGTCCAACTACACGACCAACTACTCGACCAGCTACTCGACCAACTACTCGACCAACTACTCGACCAACTACTCGACCAACAACTCGACCAACTACTTGACCAACTACTCGACCAACTACTCGACCAACTACTCGACCACCTACTCGACCAATCACTCTACCAACTACTCGACCAACTACTCGACCAACTTCTCGACCAACTACTCGACCAACTACTCGACCAACTACTCGACCAATCACTCGACCTACTACTCGGCCAACTAATCGACCAACTACTCGACCAATCACTCGACGAACTACTCGACCAACTTCTCGACCAACTACTCGACCAACTACTTGACCAACTACTCGACCAACTACTCGACCAATCACTCGACCTACTACTCGGCCAACTAATCGACCAACTACTCGACCAATCACTCGACGAACTACTCGACCAACTTCTCGACCAACTACTCGACCAACTACTTGACCAACTACTCGACCAACTACTCGACCAATCGCTCGACCAACTACTCGACCAACTACTCGACCAACTACTCGACCAACTACTCGATCAACTACTCGACCAACTACTCGACCAACTACTTGACCAACTACTCGACCAATCACTCGACCAACTACTCGACCCACTACTCGACCAACTACTCTTCCAACTACTCGACCAACTACTTGACCAACTACTCGACCAATCACTCGACCAACTACTCGACCAATCGCTCGACTAACTACTCGACCAACTACTCGACCAACTACTCGACCAACTACTCTACCAACAACTCGACCAACTACTCGACCGTCCACTCGACCGACAACTCGACCAATCACTCGACCAACTACTCAACCAACTACTCGACCAACTACTCGACCAACTACTCGACCAATCACTCGACCAACTACTCGACCATCTACTCGACTAATTACTCAACCACCTACTCGACCAATAACTCGACCAACTACTTGACCCACTACTCGACCAATCACTCGACCAAATACTCGACCAATCGCTCGACCAATTACTCGACCAACTACTCGACCAACTACTCGACCAACTACTCGACCAACTACTCGACCAACTACTCGACCAACTACTCGACCAATCACTCGACCAATCACTCGACCAACTACTCGACCGACCACTCGACCGACCACTCGACCAACCACTCGACCAACTACTCAAACATCTACTCGACCAACTACTCGACCAACTACTCGACTAATTACTCAACCAACTACTCGACCAATCACTCGACCAACTACTTGACCAACTACTCGACCAAATACTCGACCAACTACTCGACCAACTACTCGACCAACTGCTCGACCGACCACTCGACCGACTACTAGACCAATCACTCGACCAATCACTCGACCAACTACTCGACTAACTACTCGACCAACTTCTCGACCAACTACTCGACCAACTGCTCGACCGACCACTCGACCGACTACTAGACCAATCACTCGACCAATCACTCGACCAACTACTCGACTAACTACTCGACCAACTTCTCGACCAACTACTCGACCAACTACTCGTCCAACTACTCGACCAACTACTCGACCAGCTACTCGACCAACTACTCGACCAACTACTCGACCAATCGCTCGACCAACTACTCGACCAACCACTCGACCAACTACTCGACCAACTACTAGACCAACTACTCGACTAACTACTCGACCAACTTCTCGACCAACTACTCGACCAATCACTCGACCAACCACTCGACCAACTACTCGACCAATCGCTCGACAAACTACTAGACCAACTACTCGACCAACTACTCAACCAATCACTCCACCAACTACTCGACCAACTACTCGACTGACCACTCGACCGACCACTCGACCAACCACTCGACCAACTACTCAACCATCTACTCGACCAACTACTCGACCAACTACTTGACCAACTACTCGACCAACTACTCGACCAACTACTCGACCAACTACTCGAGCAGTCACTCGATCAACTACTCGACCAACTACTCGACCAACCACTCGACCAGCCACTCGACCAACTACTCGACCGACCACTCGACCGACCACTCGACCAATAACTCGAACATATACTCGACCAACTACTCGACCAACTACTCGACCAATTACCCGACCAACTACTCTACTAACTACTCGACCAACTACTCGACCAACTACTCTACCAACTACTCGACCAATTACTCGACCAATCGCTCGACCAACTACTCGACCAACTACTCGACCAACTACTCGACCAACTACTCGACCAACTACTCGACCAACTACTCGACCAACTACTCGACCAACTACTCGACCAACTACTCGACCAACTACTCGACCAACTACTCGACCAACTACTCGACCAACTACTCGACCAATCACTTACAACCACTCGACCAACTACTCGACCTATCGCTCGACAAACTACTCGACCAACTACTCGACCAACTACTCAACCAATCACTCGACCAACTACTCGACCAACTACTCGACTGACCACTCGACCGACCACTCGACCAACCACTCGACCAACTACTCAACCATCTACTCGACCAACTACTCGACCAACTACTTGACCAACTACTCGACCAACTACTCGACCAACTACTCGACCAACTACTCGAGCAGTCACTCGATCAACTACTCGACCAACTACTCGACCAACCACTCGACCGACCACTCGACCAACTACTCGACCGACCACTCGACCGACCACTCGACCAATAACTCGAACAACTACTCGACCAACTACTCGACCAACTACTCGACCAATTACTCGACCAACTACTCTACTAACTACTCGACCAACTACTCGACCAACTACTCTACCAACTACTCGACCAACTACTCGACCAATCGCTCGACCAACTACTCGACCAACTACTCGACCAACTACTCGACCAACTACTCGACCAACTACTCGACCAACTACTCGACCAACTACTCGACCAACTACTCGACCAACTACTCGACCAACTACTCGACCGACCACTCGACCGACTACTCCACCAATCACTCGACCAACTTCTCGACCAACTACTCGACCGACCACTCGACCGACCACTCGACCAACTACTCGACCAATCACTCGACCAACTACTCGACCAACTACTCGGCCAACTACTCGACCAACTACTTGACCAACTACTTGTCCAATTACTCGACCAACTACTCGACCAACAACTCGACCATCTACTCGACCAACTACTCGACCAACTACTCGACCAACTACTCGACCAATCACTCGACCAATCACTCGACCAACTACTCGACCGACCACTCGACCGACCACTCGACCAACCACTCGACCAACTACTCAAACATCTACTCGACCAACTACTCGACCAACTACTCGACCAACTACTCGACTAATTACTCAACCAACTACTCGACCAATCACTCGACCAACTACTCGACCAACTACTCGACCAATTACTCGACCAACTACTCGACTAACTACTCGACCAACTACTCGACCATCTACTCGACCAACTACTCGACCAACTACTCGACCAACTACTCGACCAATCACTTGACCAATTACTCGACCTACAACTCGACCACCTACTCGACCGACCACTTGACCAACTACTCGACAAACTACTCGACCCACTACTCTACCAACTACTCAACCAACTACCCGACCAACTACTTAACCAACTACTCGACTAATCACTCGACCGACTACTCGACCAATCGCTCGACCAACTACTCGACCAACTACTCAACCAACTACTTGACCAACAACTCGACAAACTACTCGACCAACTACTCGACCAACTACTCGACAAACTACTCGACCAATCACTCGACCAACTACTCGACTTAGCACTCGACCAACTACTCGACCAACTACTCGACCAACTACTCGACCAACTACTCGACCAATCACTCGACCAACTACTCGGCCAACTAATCGACCAACTACTCGACAAACTACTTGACCAACTACTCGACCAACTACTCGACCAACTACTCGACCAACTACTCGAGCAATCACTCGACCAACTACTCAACCAACTACTCGACCAACTACTCGACCAACTACTCGACTAATCACTCGACCAACTTCTCGACCATCTACTCGACTAATTACTCAACCAACTACTCGACCAATCACTCGACCAACTACTTGACCCACTACTCGACCAATCACTCGACCAACTACTCGACCAATCGCTCGACCAACTACTCGACCAACTACTCGACCAACTACTCGACCAACTACTCGACCAACAACTCGACCAACTACTTGACCAACTACTCGACCAACTACTCGACCAACTACTCGACCACCTACTCGACCAATCACTCTACCAACTACTCGACCAACTACTCGACCAACTTCTCGACCAACTACTCGACCAACTACTCGACCAACTACTCGACCAATCACTCGACCTACTACTCGGCCAACTAATCGACCAACTACTCGACCAATCACTCGACGAACTACTCGACCAACTTCTCGACCAACTACTCGACCAACTACTTGACCAACTACTCGACCAACTACTCGACCAATCGCTCGACCAATTACTCGACCAACTACCCGACCAACTACTCGAACAATCATTCGACAAACTACTCGACCAACTACTGGAGCAATCACTCGACCAACTACTCGACCAACTACTCGACCAACTACTCGACCAACTCCTCGACCAACTACACGACCAACTACTCGACCAATCACTCGACCAACTACTCGACCAACTACTCGACTGACCACTCGACCGACCACTCGACCAACCACTCGACCAACTACTCAACCATCTACTCGACCAACTACTCGACCAACTACTCGACCAACTACTCGACCAATCACTCGACCAACTACTCGACCAATCACTCGACCAACTACTGGAGCAATCACTCGACCAACTACTCGACCAACTACTCGACCAACTACTCAACCAACTACTTGACCAACTACTCGTCCAACTACACGACCAACTACTCGACCAGCTACTCGACCAACTACTCGACCAACTACTCGACCAATCGCTCGACCAACTACTCGACCAACTACTCGACCAACTACTCGACCAATCACTCGACCAACTACTCGACCAATCACTCGACCAACTACTCGACCAATCGCTCGACTAACTTCTCGACCAACTACTCGACCAACTACTCGACCAACTACTCTACCAACAACTCGACCAACTACTCGACCAACTACTCGACCAATCACTCGACCAATCACTCGACCAACTACTCGACCAACTACTCGACCAACTCCTCGACCAACTACACGACCAACTACTCAACCATCTACTCGACCAACTACTCGACCAACTACTCGACCAACTACTCGACCAATCACTCGACCAACTACTCGACCAATCACTCGACCAACTACTGGAGCAATCACTCGACCAACTACTCGACCAACTACTCGACCAACTACTCGACCAACTACTCAACCAACTACTTGACCAACTACTCGTCCAACTACACGACCAACTACTCGACCAGCTACTCGACCAACTACTCAACCAACTACTCGACCAACTACTCGACCAATCACTCGACCAACTACTCGACCAACTACTGGAGCAATCACTCGACCAACTACTCGACCAACTACTCGACCAACTACTCGACCAATTACTCGACCAACTACTCGTCCAACTACTCGACCAACTACTCGAGCAATCACTCGACCAACTACTCAACCAACTACTCGACCAATCACTCGACCAACTACTCGACCAATCGCTCGAAAAACTACTCGACCAACTACTCGACCAACTACTCGACCAATCACTCGACCAACTACTCGACCAACTACTCGACCAACTACTCGACCACCTACTCGACCAACTACTTGACCAACTACTCGACCAATCACTCGACCAACTACTCGACCCACTACTCGACCAACTACTCTTCCAACTACTCGACCAACTACTTGACCAACTACTCGACCAATCACTCGACCAACTACTCGACCAATCGCTCGACTAACTTCTCGACCAACTACTCGACCAACTACTCGACCAACTACTCTACCAACAACTCGACCAACTACTCGACCGTCCACTCGACCGACAACTCGACCAATCACTCGACCAACTACTCAACCAACTACTCGACCAACTACTCGACCAACTACTCGACCAAACACTCGACCAACTACTCGACCATCTACTCGACCAACTACTCGACCAACTACTCGACCAACTACTCGACCAACTACTCGACCAACTACTCGACCAACTACTCGACCAACTACTCGACCGACCACTCGACCGACTACTCCACCAATCACTCGACCAACTTCTCGACCAACTACTCGACCGACCACTCGACCGACCACTCGACCAACTACTCGACCAATCACTCGACCAACTACTCGACCAACTACTCGGCCAACTACTCGACCAACTACTTGACCAACTACTTGTCCAATTACTCGACCAACTACTCGACCAACAACTCGACCATCTACTCGACCAACTACTCGACCAACTACTCGACCAACTACTCGACCAATCACTCGACCAATCACTCGACCAACTACTCGACCGACCACTCGACCGACCACTCGACCAACCACTCGACCAACTACTCAAACATCTACTCGACCAACTACTCGACCAACTACTCGACCAACTACTCGACTAATTACTCAACCAACTACTCGACCAATCACTCGACCAACTACTCGACCAACTACTCGACCAATTACTCGACCAACTACTCGACTAACTACTCGACCAACTACTCGACCATCTACTCGACCAACTACTCGACCAACTACTCGACCAACTACTCGACCAATCACTCGACCAATTACTCGACCTACAACTCGACCACCTACTCGACCGACCACTTGACCAACTACTCGACCAACTACTCGACCCACTACTCTACCAACTACTCAACCAACTACCCGACCAACTACTTAACCAACTACTCGACTAATCACTCGACCGACTACTCGACCAATCGCTCGACCAACTACTCGACCAACTACTCGACCAACTACTCAACCAACTACTTGACCAACAACTCGACAAACTACTCGACCAACTACTCGACCAACTACTCGACAAACTACTCGACCAATCACTCGACCAACTACTCGACTTAGCACTCGACCAACTACTCGACCAACTACTCGACCAATCGCTCGACTAACTTCTCGACCAACTACTCGACCAACTACTCGACCAACTACTCTACCAACAACTCGACCAACTACTCGACCGTCCACTCGACCGACAACTCGACCAATCACTCGACCAACTACTCAACCAACTACTCGACCAACTACTCGACCAACTACTCGACCAAACACTCGACCAACTACTCGACCATCTACTCGACCAACTACTCGACCAACTACTCGACCAACTACTCGACCAACTACTCGACCAACTACTCGACCAACTACTCGACCAACTACTCGACCGACCACTCGACCGACTACTCCACCAATCACTCGACCAACTTCTCGACCAACTACTCGACCGACCACTCGACCGACCACTCGACCAACTACTCGACCAATCACTCGACCAACTACTCGACCAACTACTCGGCCAACTACTCGACCAACTACTTGACCAACTACTTGTCCAATTACTCGACCAACTACTCGACCAACAACTCGACCATCTACTCGACCAACTACTCGACCAACTACTCGACCAACTACTCGACCAATCACTCGACCAATCACTCGACCAACTACTCGACCGACCACTCGACCGACCACTCGACCAACCACTCGACCAACTACTCAAACATCTACTCGACCAACTACTCGACCAACTACTCGACCAACTACTCGACTAATTACTCAACCAACTACTCGACCAATCACTCGACCAACTACTCGACCAACTACTCGACCAATTACTCGACCAACTACTCGACTAACTACTCGACCAACTACTCGACCATCTACTCGACCAACTACTCGACCAACTACTCGACCAACTACTCGACCAATCACTCGACCAATTACTCGACCTACAACTCGACCACCTACTCGACCGACCACTTGACCAACTACTCGACCAACTACTCGACCCACTACTCTACCAACTACTCAACCAACTACCCGACCAACTACTTAACCAACTACTCGACTAATCACTCGACCGACTACTCGACCAATCGCTCGACCAACTACTCGACCAACTACTCGACCAACTACTCAACCAACTACTTGACCAACAACTCGACAAACTACTCGACCAACTACTCGACCAACTACTCGACAAACTACTCGACCAATCACTCGACCAACTACTCGACTTAGCACTCGACCAACTACTCGACCAACTACTCGACCAACTACTCGACCAACTACTCGACCAATCACTCGACCAACTACTCGGCCAACTAATCGACCAACTACTCGACAAACTACTTGACCAACTACTCGACCAACTACTCGACCAACTACTCGAGCAATCACTCGACCAACTACTCAACCAACTACTCGACCAACTACTCGACCAACTACTCGACTAATCACTCGACCAACTACTCGACCATCTACTCGACTAATTACTCAACCAACTACTCGACCAATCACTCGACCAACTACTTGACCCACTACTCGACCAATCACTCGACCAACTACTCGACCAATCGCTCGACCAACTACTCGACCAACTACTCGACCAACTACTCGACCAACTACTCGACCAACAACTCGACCAACTACTTGACCAACTACTCGACCAACTACTCGATCAACTACTCGACCACCTACTCGACCAATCACTCTACCAACTACTCGACCAACTACTCGACCAACTTCTCGACCAACTACTCGACCAACTACTCGACCAACTACTCGACCAATCACTCGACCTACTACTCGGCCAACTAATCGACCAACTACTCGACCAATCACTCGACGAACTACTCGACCAACTTCTCGACCAACTACTCGACCAACTACTTGACCAACTACTCGACCAACTACTCGACCAACTACTCGACCAATCGCTCGACCAATTACTCGACCAACTACCCGACCAACTACTCGAACAATCATTCGACAAACTACTCGACCAACTACTGGAGCAATCACTCGACCAACTACTCGACCAACTACTCGACCAACTACTCGACCAACTCCTCGACCAACTACACGACCAACTACTCGACCAATCACTCGACCAACTACTCGACCAACTACTCGACCAACTACTCGACTGACCACTCGACCGACCACTCGACCAACCACTCGACCAACTACTCAACCATCTACTCGACCAACTACTCGACCAACTACTCGACCAACTACTCGACCAATCACTCGACCAACTACTCGACCAATCACTCGACCAACTACTGGAGCAATCACTCGACCAACTACTCGACCAACTACTCGACCAACTACTCGACCAACTACTCAACCAACTACTTGACCAACTACTCGTCCAACTACACGACCAACTACTCGACCAGCTACTCGACCAACTACTCGACCAACTACTCGACCAATCGCTCGACCAACTACTCGACCAACTACTCGACCAACTACTCGACCAATCACTCGACCAACTACTCGACCAATCACTCGACCAACTACTCGACCAATCGCTCGACTAACTTCTCGACCAACTACTCGACCAACTACTCGACCAACTACTCTACCAACAACTCGACCAACTACTCGACCAACTACTCGACCAATCACTCGACCAATCACTCGACCAACTACTCGACCGACCACTCGACCGACCACTCGACCAACCACTCGACCAACTACTCAAACATCTACTCGACCAACTACTCGACCAACTACTCGACCAACTACTCGACTAATTACTCAACCAATCACTCGACCAATCACTCGACCAACTACTCGACTAACTACTCGACCAACTTCTCGACCAACTACTCGACCAACTACTCGTCCAACTACTCGACCAACTACTCGACCAGCTACTCGACCAACTACTCGACCAACTACTCGACCAATCGCTCGACCAACTACTCGACCAACTACTCGACCAACCACTCGACCAACCAGTCAACCAACAATTCGTCTTACCAGTCGTCCAACCAGTCGATCAACTACTCGACTACCTACTCGACCACCTTTTCGACCGACCACTCGACCGACTACTCGACCAATCACTCGACCAACTACTCGACCAACTACTCGACCAACTACTCAACCAACTACTCGACCAATCGCTCGACCAACTACTCGACCAACTACTCTACCAACTACTCGACCAACTACTCGACCACCTACTCGACCAATCACTCTACCAACTACTCAACCAACTACTCGACCAACTTCTCGACCAACTACTCGCCCAACTACTCGACCAACTACTCGACCAATCACTCGACCTAATACTCGGCCAACTAATCGACCAACTACTCGACCAATCACTCGACGAACTACTCGACCAACTTCTCGACCAACTACTCGACCAACTACTTGACCAACTACTCGACCAACTACTCGACCAATCGCTCGACCAATTACTCGACCAACTACCCGACCAACTACTCAACCATCTACTCGACCAACTACTCGACCAACTACTCGACCAACTACTCGACCAATCACTCGACCAACTACTCGACCAATCACTCGACCAACTACTGGAGCAATCACTCGACCAACTACTCGACCAACTACTCGACCAACTACTCGACCAACTACTCAACCAACTACTTGACCAACTACTCGTCCAACTACACGACCAACTACTCGACCAGCTACTCGACCAACTACTCAACCAACTACTCGACCAACTACTCGACCAATCACTCGACCAACTACTCGACCAACTACTGGAGCAATCACTCGACCAACTACTCGACCAACTACTCGACCAACTACTCGACCAATTACTCGACCACCTACTCGTCCAACTACTCGACCAACTACTCGAGCAATCACTCGACCAACTACTCAACCAACTACTCGACCAATCACTCGACCAACTACTCGACCAATCGCTCGAAAAACTACTCGACCAACTACTCGACCAACTACTCGACCAATCACTCGACCAACTACTCGACCAACTACTCGACCAACTACTCGACCAACTACTCGACCAACTACTTGACCAACTACTCAAACATCTACTCGACCAACTACTCGACCAACTACTCGACCAACTACTCGACTAATTACTCAACCAACTACTCGACCAATCACTCGACCAACTACTCGACCAACTACTCGACCAACTACTCAACCAACTACTCGACCAACTACTCGACCAATCACTCGACCAACTACTCGACCAACTACTGGAGCAATCACTCGACCAACTACTCGACCAACTACTCGACCAACTACTCGACCAATTACTCGACCACCTACTCGTCCAACTACTCGACCAACTACTCGAGCAATCACTCGACCAACTACTCAACCAACTACTCGACCAATCACTCGACCAACTACTCGACCAATCGCTCGAAAAACTACTCGACCAACTACTCGACCAACTACTCGACCAATCACTCGACCAATCACTCGACCAACTACTCGACCGACCACTCGACCGACCACTCGACCAACCACTCGACCAACTACTCAAACATCTACTCGACCAACTACTCGACCAACTACTCGACCAACTACTCGACTAATTACTCAACCAACTACTCGACCAATCACTCGACCAACTACTCGACCAACTACTCGACCAATTACTCGACCAACTACTCGACTAACTACTCGACCAACTACTCGACCATCTACTCGACCAACTACTCGACCAACTACTCGACCAACTACTCGACCAATCACTCGACCAATTACTCGACCTACAACTCGACCACCTACTCGACCGACCACTTGACCAACTACTCGACCAACTACTCGACCCACTACTCTACCAACTACTCAACCAACTACCCGACCAACTACTTAACCAACTACTCGACTAATCACTCGACCGACTACTCGACCAATCGCTCGACCAACTACTCGACCAACTACTCGACCAACTACTCAACCAACTACTTGACCAACAACTCGACAAACTACTCGACCAACTACTCGACCAACTACTCGACAAACTACTCGACCAATCACTCGACCAACTACTCGACTTAGCACTCGACCAACTACTCGACCAACTACTCGACCAACTACTCGACCAACTACTCGACCAATCACTCGACCAACTACTCGGCCAACTAATCGACCAACTACTCGACAAACTACTTGACCAACTACTCGACCAACTACTCGACCAACTACTCGAGCAATCACTCGACCAACTACTCAACCAACTACTCGACCAACTACTCGACCAACTACTCGACTAATCACTCGACCAACTACTCGACCATCTACTCGACTAATTACTCAACCAACTACTCGACCAATCACTCGACCAACTACTTGACCCACTACTCGACCAATCACTCGACCAACTACTCGACCAATCGCTCGACCAACTACTCGACCAACTACTCGACCAACTACTCGACCAACTACTCGACCAACAACTCGACCAACTACTTGACCAACTACTCGACCAACTACTCGATCAACTACTCGACCACCTACTCGACCAATCACTCTACCAACTACTCGACCAACTACTCGACCAACTTCTCGACCAACTACTCGACCAACTACTCGACCAACTACTCGACCAATCACTCGACCTACTACTCGGCCAACTAATCGACCAACTACTCGACCAATCACTCGACGAACTACTCGACCAACTTCTCGACCAACTACTCGACCAACTACTTGACCAACTACTCGACCAACTACTCGACCAACTACTCGACCAATCGCTCGACCAATTACTCGACCAACTACCCGACCAACTACTCGAACAATCATTCGACAAACTACTCGACCAACTACTGGAGCAATCACTCGACCAACTACTCGACCAACTACTCGACCAACTACTCGACCAACTCCTCGACCAACTACACGACCAACTACTCGACCAATCACTCGACCAACTACTCGACCAACTACTCGACTGACCACTCGACCGACCACTCGACCAACCACTCGACCAACTACTCAACCATCTACTCGACCAACTACTCGACCAACTACTCGACCAACTACTCGACCAATCACTCGACCAACTACTCGACCAATCACTCGACCAACTACTGGAGCAATCACTCGACCAACTACTCGACCAACTACTCGACCAACTACTCGACCAACTACTCAACCAACTACTTGACCAACTACTCGTCCAACTACACGACCAACTACTCGACCAGCTACTCGACCAACTACTCGACCAACTACTCGACCAATCGCTCGACCAACTACTCGACCAACTACTCGACCAACTACTCGACCAATCACTCGACCAACTACTCGACCAATCACTCGACCAACTACTCGACCAATCGCTCGACTAACTTCTCGACCAACTACTCGACCAACTACTCGACCAACTACTCTACCAACAACTCGACCAACTACTCGACCAACTACTCGACCAATCACTCGACCAATCACTCGACCAACTACTCGACCGACCACTCGACCGACCACTCGACCAACCACTCGACCAACTACTCAAACATCTACTCGACCAACTACTCGACCAACTACTCGACCAACTACTCGACTAATTACTCAACCAATCACTCGACCAATCACTCGACCAACTACTCGACTAACTACTCGACCAACTTCTCGACCAACTACTCGACCAACTACTCGTCCAACTACTCGACCAACTACTCGACCAGCTACTCGACCAACTACTCGACCAACTACTCGACCAATCGCTCGACCAACTACTCGACCAACTACTCGACCAACCACTCGACCAACCAGTCAACCAACAATTCGTCTTACCAGTCGTCCAACCAGTCGATCAACTACTCGACTACCTACTCGACCACCTTTTCGACCGACCACTCGACCGACTACTCGACCAATCACTCGACCAACTACTCGACCAACTACTCGACCAACTACTCAACCAACTACTCGACCAATCGCTCGACCAACTACTCGACCAACTACTCTACCAACTACTCGACCAACTACTCGACCACCTACTCGACCAATCACTCTACCAACTACTCAACCAACTACTCGACCAACTTCTCGACCAACTACTCGCCCAACTACTCGACCAACTACTCGACCAATCACTCGACCTAATACTCGGCCAACTAATCGACCAACTACTCGACCAATCACTCGACGAACTACTCGACCAACTTCTCGACCAACTACTCGACCAACTACTTGACCAACTACTCGACCAACTACTCGACCAATCGCTCGACCAATTACTCGACCAACTACCCGACCAACTACTCAACCATCTACTCGACCAACTACTCGACCAACTACTCGACCAACTACTCGACCAATCACTCGACCAACTACTCGACCAATCACTCGACCAACTACTGGAGCAATCACTCGACCAACTACTCGACCAACTACTCGACCAACTACTCGACCAACTACTCAACCAACTACTTGACCAACTACTCGTCCAACTACACGACCAACTACTCGACCAGCTACTCGACCAACTACTCAACCAACTACTCGACCAACTACTCGACCAATCACTCGACCAACTACTCGACCAACTACTGGAGCAATCACTCGACCAACTACTCGACCAACTACTCGACCAACTACTCGACCAATTACTCGACCACCTACTCGTCCAACTACTCGACCAACTACTCGAGCAATCACTCGACCAACTACTCAACCAACTACTCGACCAATCACTCGACCAACTACTCGACCAATCGCTCGAAAAACTACTCGACCAACTACTCGACCAACTACTCGACCAATCACTCGACCAACTACTCGACCAACTACTCGACCAACTACTCGACCAACTACTCGACCAACTACTTGACCAACTACTCGACCAATCACTCGACCAACTACTCGACCCACTACTCGACCAACTACTCTTCCAACTACTCGACCAACTACTTGACCAACTACTCGACCAATCACTCGACCAACTACTCGACCAATCGCTCGACTAACTTCTCGACCAACTACTCGACCAACTACTCGACCAACTACTCTACCAACAACTCGACCAACTACTCGACCGTCCACTCGACCGACAACTCGACCAATCACTCGACCAACTACTCAACCAACTACTCGACCAACTACTCGACCAACTACTCGACCAAACACTCGACCAACTACTCGACCATCTACTCGACCAACTACTCGACCAACTACTCGACCAACTACTCGACCAACTACTCGACCAACTACTCGACCAACTACTCGACCAACTACTCGACCGACCACTCGACCGACTACTCCACCAATCACTCGACCAACTTCTCGACCAACTACTCGACCGACCACTCGACCGACCACTCGACCAACTACTCGACCAATCACTCGACCAACTACTCGACCAACTACTCGGCCAACTACTCGACCAACTACTTGACCAACTACTTGTCCAATTACTCGACCAACTACTCGACCAACAACTCGACCATCTACTCGACCAACTACTCGACCAACTACTCGACCAACTACTCGACCAATCACTCGACCAATCACTCGACCAACTACTCGACCGACCACTCGACCGACCACTCGACCAACCACTCGACCAACTACTCAAACATCTACTCGACCAACTACTCGACCAACTACTCGACCAACTACTCGACTAATTACTCAACCAACTACTCGACCAATCACTCGACCAACTACTCGACCAACTACTCGACCAATTACTCGACCAACTACTCGACTAACTACTCGACCAACTACTCGACCATCTACTCGACCAACTACTCGACCAACTACTCGACCAACTACTCGACCAATCACTCGACCAATTACTCGACCTACAACTCGACCACCTACTCGACCGACCACTTGACCAACTACTCGACCAACTACTCGACCCACTACTCTACCAACTACTCAACCAACTACCCGACCAACTACTTAACCAACTACTCGACTAATCACTCGACCGACTACTCGACCAATCGCTCGACCAACTACTCGACCAACTACTCGACCAACTACTCAACCAACTACTTGACCAACAACTCGACAAACTACTCGACCAACTACTCGACCAACTACTCGACAAACTACTCGACCAATCACTCGACCAACTACTCGACTTAGCACTCGACCAACTACTCGACCAACTACTCGACCAACTACTCGACCAACTACTCGACCAATCACTCGACCAACTACTCGGCCAACTAATCGACCAACTACTCGACAAACTACTTGACCAACTACTCGACCAACTACTCGACCAACTACTCGAGCAATCACTCGACCAACTACTCAACCAACTACTCGACCAACTACTCGACCAACTACTCGACTAATCACTCGACCAACTACTCGACCATCTACTCGACTAATTACTCAACCAACTACTCGACCAATCACTCGATCAACTACTTGACCCACTACTCGACCAATCACTCGACCAACTACTCGACCAATCGCTCGACCAACTACTCGACCAACTACTCGACCAACTACTCGACCAACTACTCGACCTAACAACTCGACCAACTACTTGACCAACTACTCGACCAACTACTCGACCAACTACTCGACCACCTACTCGACCAATCACTCTACCAACTACTCGACCAACTACTCGACCAACTTCTCGACCAACTACTCGACCAACTACTCGACCAACTACTCGACCAATCACTCGACCTACTACTCGGCCAACTAATCGACCAACTACTCGACCAATCACTCGACGAACTACTCGACCAACTTCTCGACCAACTACTCGACCAACTACTTGACCAACTACTCGACCAACTACTCGACCAATCGCTCGACCAATTACTCGACCAACTACCCGACCAACTACTCGAACAATCATTCGACAAACTACTCGACCAACTACTGGAGCAATCACTCGACCAACTACTCGACCAACTACTCGACCAACTACTCGACCAACTCCTCGACCAACTACACGACCAACTACTCGACCAATCACTCGACCAACTACTCGACCAACTACTCGACTGACCACTCGACCGACCACTCGACCAACCACTCGACCAACTACTCAACCATCTACTCGACCAACTACTCGACCAACTACTCGACCAACTACTCGACCAATCACTCGACCAACTACTCGACCAATCACTCGACCAACTACTGGAGCAATCACTCGACCAACTACTCGACCAACTACTCGACCAACTACTCGACCAACTACTCGACCAACTACTCGACCAATCACTCGACCAACTACTCGACCAACTACTCGGCCAACTACTCGACCAACTACTTGACCAACTACTTGTCCAATTACTCGACCAACTACTCGACCAACAACTCGACCATCTACTCGACCAACTACTCGACCAACTACTCGACCAACTACTCGACCAATCACTCGACCAATCACTCGACCAACTACTCGACCGACCACTCGACCGACCACTCGACCAACCACTCGACCAACTACTCAAACATCTACTCGACCAACTACTCGACCAACTACTCGACCAACTACTCGACTAATTACTCAACCAACTACTCGACCAATCACTCGACCAACTACTCGACCAACTACTCGACCAATTACTCGACCAACTACTCGACTAACTACTCGACCAACTACTCGACCATCTACTCGACCAACTACTCGACCAACTACTCGACCAACTACTCGACCAATCACTCGACCAATTACTCGACCTACAACTCGACCACCTACTCGACCGACCACTTGACCAACTACTCGACCAACTACTCGACCCACTACTCTACCAACTACTCAACCAACTACCCGACCAACTACTTAACCAACTACTCGACTAATCACTCGACCGACTACTCGACCAATCGCTCGACCAACTACTCGACCAACTACTCGACCAACTACTCAACCAACTACTTGACCTACAACTCGACAAACTACTCGACCAACTACTCGACCAACTACTCGACAAACTACTCGACCAATCACTCGACCAACTACTCGACTTAGCACTCGACCAACTACTCGACCAACTACTCGACCAACTACTCGACCAACTACTCGACCAATCACTCGACCAACTACTCGGCCAACTAATCGACCAACTACTCGACAAACTACTTGACCAACTACTCGACCAACTACTCGACCAACTACTCGAGCAATCACTCGACCAACTACTCAACCAACTACTCGACCAACTACTCGACCAACTACTCGACTAATCACTCGACCAACTACTCGACCATCTACTCGACTAATTACTCAACCAACTACTCGACCAATCACTCGATCAACTACTTGACCCACTACTCGACCAATCACTCGACCAACTACTCGACCAATCGCTCGACCAACTACTCGACCAACTACTCGACCAACTACTCGACCAACTACTCGACCTAACAACTCGACCAACTACTTGACCAACTACTCGACCAACTACTCGACCAACTACTCGACCACCTACTCGACCAATCACTCTACCAACTACTCGACCAACTACTCGACCAACTTCTCGACCAACTACTCGACCAACTACTCGACCAACTACTCGACCAATCACTCGACCTACTACTCGGCCAACTAATCGACCAACTACTCGACCAATCACTCGACGAACTACTCGACCAACTTCTCGACCAACTACTCGACCAACTACTTGACCAACTACTCGACCAACTACTCGACCAATCGCTCGACCAATTACTCGACCAACTACCCGACCAACTACTCGAACAATCATTCGACAAACTACTCGACCAACTACTGGAGCAATCACTCGACCAACTACTCGACCAACTACTCGACCAACTACTCGACCAACTCCTCGACCAACTACACGACCAACTACTCGACCAATCACTCGACCAACTACTCGACCAACTACTCGACTGACCACTCGACCGACCACTCGACCAACCACTCGACCAACTACTCAACCATCTACTCGACCAACTACTCGACCAACTACTCGACCAACTACTCGACCAATCACTCGACCAACTACTCGACCAATCACTCGACCAACTACTGGAGCAATCACTCGACCAACTACTCGACCAACTACTCGACCAACTACTCGACCAACTACTCAACCAACTACTTGACCAACTACTCGTCCAACTACACGACCAACTACTCGACCAGCTACTCGACCAACTACTCGACCAACTACTCGACCAACTACTCGACCAACAACTCGACCAACTACTTGACCAACTACTCGACCAACTACTCGACCAACTACTCGACCACCTACTCGACCAATCACTCTACCAACTACTCGACCAACTACTCGACCAACTTCTCGACCAACTACTCGACCAACTACTCGACCAACTACTCGACCAATCACTCGACCTACTACTCGGCCAACTAATCGACCAACTACTCGACCAATCACTCGACGAACTACTCGACCAACTTCTCGACCAACTACTCGACCAACTACTTGACCAACTACTCGACCAACTACTCGACCAATCACTCGACCTACTACTCGGCCAACTACTCGACCAATCACTCGACCAACTACTCGACCAATCGCTCGAAAAACTACTCGACCAACTACTCGACCAACTACTCGACCAATCACTCGACCAACTACTCGACCAACTACTCGACCAACTACTCGACCAACTACTCGACCAACTACTTGACCAACTACTCGACCAATCACTCGACGAACTACTCGACCCACTACTCGACCAACTACTCTTCCAACTACTCGACCAACTACTTGACCAACTACTCGACCAATCACTCGACCAACTACTCGACCAATCGCTCGACTAACTTCTCGACCAACTACTCGACCAACTACTCGACCAACTACTCTACCAACAACTCGACCAACTACTCGACCGTCCACTCGACCGACAACTCGACCAATCACTCGACCAACTACTCAACCAACTACTCGACCAACTACTCGACCAACTACTCGACCAAACACTCGACCAACTACTCGACCATCTACTCGACCAACTACTCGACCAACTACTCGACCAACTACTCGACCAACTACTCGACCAACTACTCGACCAACTACTCGACCAACTACTCGACCGACCACTCGACCGACTACTCCACCAATCACTCGACCAACTTCTCGACCAACTACTCGACCGACCACTCGACCGACCACTCGACCAACTACTCGACCAATCACTCGACCAACTACTCGACCAACTACTCGGCCAACTACTCGACCAACTACTTGACCAACTACTTGTCCAATTACTCGACCAACTACTCGACCAACAACTCGACCATCTACTCGACCAACTACTCGACCAACTACTCGACCAACTACTCGACCAATCACTCGACCAATCACTCGACCAACTACTCGACCGACCACTCGACCGACCACTCGACCAACCACTCGACCAACTACTCAAACATCTACTCGACCAACTACTCGACCAACTACTCGACCAACTACTCGACTAATTACTCAACCAACTACTCGACCAATCACTCGACCAACTACTCGACCAACTACTCGACCAATTACTCGACCAACTACTCGACTAACTACTCGACCAACTACTCGACCATCTACTCGACCAACTACTCGACCAACTACTCGACCAACTACTCGACCAATCACTCGACCAATTACTCGACCTACAACTCGACCACCTACTCGACCGACCACTTGACCAACTACTCGACCAACTACTCGACCCACTACTCTACCAACTACTCAACCAACTACCCGACCAACTACTTAACCAACTACTCGACTAATCACTCGACCGACTACTCGACCAATCGCTCGACCAACTACTCGACCAACTACTCGACCAACTACTCAACCAACTACTTGACCAACAACTCGACAAACTACTCGACCAACTACTCGACCAACTACTCGACAAACTACTCGACCAATCACTCGACCAACTACTCGACTTAGCACTCGACCAACTACTCGACCAACTACTCGACCAACTACTCGACCAACTACTCGACCAATCACTCGACCAACTACTCGGCCAACTAATCGACCAACTACTCGACAAACTACTTGACCAACTACTCGACCAACTACTCGACCAACTACTCGAGCAATCACTCGACCAACTACTCAACCAACTACTCGACCAACTACTCGACCAACTACTCGACTAATCACTCGACCAACTACTCGACCATCTACTCGACTAATTACTCAACCAACTACTCGACCAATCACTCGATCAACTACTTGACCCACTACTCGACCAATCACTCGACCAACTACTCGACCAATCGCTCGACCAACTACTCGACCAACTACTCGACCAACTACTCGACCAACTACTCGACCTAACAACTCGACCAACTACTTGACCAACTACTCGACCAACTACTCGACCAACTACTCGACCACCTACTCGACCAATCACTCTACCAACTACTCGACCAACTACTCGACCAACTTCTCGACCAACTACTCGACCAACTACTCGACCAACTACTCGACCAATCACTCGACCTACTACTCGGCCAACTAATCGACCAACTACTCGACCAATCACTCGACGAACTACTCGACCAACTTCTCGACCAACTACTCGACCAAGTACTTGACCAACTACTCGACCAACTACTCGACCAATCGCTCGACCAATTACTCGACCAACTACCCGACCAACTACTCGAACAATCATTCGACAAACTACTCGACCAACTACTGGAGCAATCACTCGACCAACTACTCGACCAACTACTCGACCAACTACTCGACCAACTCCTCGACCAACTACACGACCAACTACTCGACCAATCACTCGACCAACTACTCGACCAACTACTCGACTGACCACTCGACCGACCACTCGACCAACCACTCGACCAACTACTCAACCATCTACTCGACCAACTACTCGACCAACTACTCGACCAACTACTCGACCAATCACTCGACCAACTACTCGACCAATCACTCGACCAACTACTGGAGCAATCACTCGACCAACTACTCGACCAACTACTCGACCAACTACTCGACCAACTACTCGACCAACTACTCGACCAATCACTCGACCAACTACTCGACCAACTACTCGGCCAACTACTCGACCAACTACTTGACCAACTACTTGTCCAATTACTCGACCAACTACTCGACCAACAACTCGACCATCTACTCGACCAACTACTCGACCAACTACTCGACCAACTACTCGACCAATCACTCGACCAATCACTCGACCAACTACTCGACCGACCACTCGACCGACCACTCGACCAACCACTCGACCAACTACTCAAACATCTACTCGACCAACTACTCGACCAACGACTCGACTAATTACTCAACCAACTACTCGACCAATCACTCGACCAACTACTCGACCAACTACTCGACCAATTACTCGACCAACTACTCGACTAACTACTCGACCAACTACTCGACCATCTACTCGACCAACTACTCGACCAACTACTCGACCAACTACTCGACCAATCACTCGACCAATTACTCGACCTACAACTCGACCACCTACTCGACCGACCACTTGACCAACTACTCGACCAACTACTCGACCCACTACTCTACCAACTACTCAACCAACTACCCGACCAACTACTTAACCAACTACTCGACTAATCACTCGACCGACTACTCGACCAATCGCTCGACCAACTACTCGACCAACTACTCGACCAACTACTCAACCAACTACTTGACCTACAACTCGACAAACTACTCGACCAACTACTCGACAAACTACTCGACCAATCACTCGACCAACTACTCGACTTAGCACTCGACCAACTACTCGACCAACTACTCGACCAACTACTCGACCAACTACTCGACCAATCACTCGACCAACTACTCGGCCAACTAATCGACCAACTACTCGACAAACTACTTGACCAACTACTCGACCAACTACTCGACCAACTACTCGAGCAATCACTCGACCAACTACTCAACCAACTACTCGACCAACTACTCGACCAACTACTCGACTAATCACTCGACCAACTACTCGACCATCTACTCGACTAATTACTCAACCAACTACTCGACCAATCACTCGATCAACTACTTGACCCACTACTCGACCAATCACTCGACCAACTACTCGACCAATCGCTCGACCAACTACTCGACCAACTACTCGACCAACTACTCGACCAACTACTCGACCTAACAACTCGACCAACTACTTGACCAACTACTCGACCAACTACTCGACCAACTACTCGACCACCTACTCGACCAATCACTCTACCAACTACTCGACCAACTACTCGACCAACTTCTCGACCAACTACTCGACCAACTACTCGACCAACTACTCGACCAATCACTCGACCTACTACTCGGCCAACTAATCGACCAACTACTCGACCAATCACTCGACGAACTACTCGACCAACTTCTCGACCAACTACTCGACCAACTACTTGACCAACTACTCGACCAACTACTCGACCAATCGCTCGACCAATTACTCGACCAACTACCCGACCAACTACTCGAACAATCATTCGACAAACTACTCGACCAACTACTGGAGCAATCACTCGACCAACTACTCGACCAACTACTCGACCAACTACTCGACCAACTCCTCGACCAACTACACGACCAACTACTCGACCAATCACTCGACCAACTACTCGACCAACTACTCGACTGACCACTCGACCGACCACTCGACCAACCACTCGACCAACTACTCAACCATCTACTCGACCAACTACTCGACCAACTACTCGACCAACTACTCGACCAATCACTCGACCAACTACTCGACCAATCACTCGACCAACTACTGGAGCAATCACTCGACCAACTACTCGACCAACTACTCGACCAACTACTCGACCAACTACTCAACCAACTACTTGACCAACTACTCGTCCAACTACACGACCAACTACTCGACCAGCTACTCGACCAACTACTCGACCAACTACTCGACCAACTACTCGACCAACAACTCGACCAACTACTTGACCAACTACTCGACCAACTACTCGACCAACTACTCGACCACCTACTCGACCAATCACTCTACCAACTACTCGACCAACTACTCGACCAACTTCTCGACCAACTACTCGACCAACTACTCGACCAACTACTCGACCAATCACTCGACCTACTACTCGGCCAACTAATCGACCAACTACTCGACCAATCACTCGACGAACTACTCGACCAACTTCTCGACCAACTACTCGACCAACTACTTGACCAACTACTCGACCAACTACTCGACCAATCACTCGACCTACTACTCGGCCAACTAATCGACCAACTACTCGACCAATCACTCGACGAACTACTCGACCAACTTCTCGACCAACTACTCGACCAACTACTTGACCAACTACTCGACCAACTACTCGACCAATCGCTCGACCAACTACTCGACCAACTACTCGACCAACTACTCGACCAACTACTCGATCAACTACTCGACCAACTACTCGACCAACTACTTGACCAACTACTCGACCAATCACTCGACCAACTACTCGACCCACTACTCGACCAACTACTCTTCCAACTACTCGACCAACTACTTGACCAACTACTCGACCAATCACTCGACCAACTACTCGACCAATCGCTCGACTAACTACTCGACCAACTACTCGACCAACTACTCGACCAACTACTCTACCAACAACTCGACCAACTACTCGACCGTCCACTCGACCGACAACTCGACCAATCACTCGACCAACTACTCAACCAACTACTCGACCAACTACTCGACCAACTACTCGACCAATCACTCGACCAACTACTCGACCATCTACTCGACTAATTACTCAACCACCTACTCGACCAATAACTCGACCAACTACTTGACCCACTACTCGACCAATCACTCGACCAAATACTCGACCAATCGCTCGACCAATTACTCGACCAACTACTCGACCAACTACTCGACCAACTACTCGACCAACTACTCGACCAACTACTCGACCAACTACTCGACCAATCACTCGACCAATCACTCGACCAACTACTCGACCGACCACTCGACCGACCACTCGACCAACCACTCGACCAACTACTCAAACATCTACTCGACCAACTACTCGACCAACTACTCGACCAACTACTCGACTAATTACTCAACCAACTACTCGACCAATCACTCGACCAACTACTTGACCAACTACTCGACCAAATACTCGACCAACTACTCGACCAACTACTCGACCAACTGCTCGACCGACCACTCGACCGACTACTAGACCAATCACTCGACCAATCACTCGACCAACTACTCGACTAACTACTCGACCAACTTCTCGACCAACTACTCGACCAACTGCTCGACCGACCACTCGACCGACTACTAGACCAATCACTCGACCAATCACTCGACCAACTACTCGACTAACTACTCGACCAACTTCTCGACCAACTACTCGACCAACTACTCGTCCAACTACTCGACCAACTACTCGACCAGCTACTCGACCAACTACTCGACCAACTACTCGACCAATCGCTCGACCAACTACTCGACCAACCACTCGACCAACTACTCGACCAACTACTAGACCAACTACTCGACTAACTACTCGACCAACTTCTCGACCAACTACTGCACCAATCACTCGACCAACCACTCGACCAACTACTCGACCAATCGCTCGACAAACTACTCGACCAACTACTCGACCAACTACTCAACCAATCACTCCACCAACTACTCGACCAACTACTCGACTGACCACTCGACCGACCACTCGACCAACCACTCGACCAACTACTCAACCATCTACTCGACCAACTACTCGACCAACTACTTGACCAACTACTCGACCAACTACTCGACCAACTACTCGACCAACTACTCGAGCAGTCACTCGATCAACTACTCGACCAACTACTCGACCAACCACTCGACCAGCCACTCGACCAACTACTCGACCGACCACTCGACCGACCACTCGACCAATAACTCGAACATATACTCGACCAACTACTCGACCAACTACTCGACCAATTACCCGACCAACTACTCTACTAACTACTCGACCAACTACTCGACCAACTACTCTACCAACTACTCGACCAACTACTCGACCAATCGCTCGACCAACTACTCGACCAACTACTCGACCAACTACTCGACCAACTACTCGACCAACTACTCGACCAACTACTCGACCAACTACTCGACCAACTACTCGACCAACTACTCGACCAACTACTCGACCAACTACTCGACCAATCACTTACAACCACTCGACCAACTACTCGACCTATCGCTCGACAAACTACTCGACCAACTACTCGACCAACTACTCAACCAATCACTCGAACAACTACTCGACCAACTACTCGACTGACCACTCGACCGACCACTCGACCAACCACTCGACCAACTACTCAACCATCTACTCGACCAACTACTCGACCAACTACTTGACCAACTACTCGACCAACTACTCGACCAACTACTCGACCAACTACTCGAGCAGTCACTCGATCAACTACTCGACCAACTACTCGACCAACCACTCGACCGACCACTCGACCAACTACTCGACCGACCACTCGACCGACCACTCGACCAATAACTCGAACAACTACTCGACCAACTACTCGACCAACTACTCGACCAATTACTCGACCAACTACTCTACTAACTACTCGACCAACTACTCGACCAACTACTCGACCAACTACTCGACCAATCGCTCGACCAACTACTCGACCAACTACTCGACCAACTACTCGACCAACTACTCGACCAACTACTCGACCAACTACTCGACCAACAACTCGACCAACTACTTGACCAACTACTCGACCAGCTACTCGACCAACTACTCGACCAACTACTCGACCAATCGCTCGACCAACTACTCGACCAACTACTCGACCAACTACTCGACCAACTACTCGACCAACTACTGGAGCAATCACTCGACCAACTACTCGACCAACTACTCGACCAACTACTCGACCAATTACTCGACCAACTACTCGTCCAACTACTCGACCAACTACTCGAGCAATCACTCGACCAACTACTCAACCAGCTACTCGACCAATCACTCGACCAACTACTCGACCAATCGCTCGACAAACTACTCGACCAACTACTCGACCAACTACTCGACCAATCACTCGACCAACTACTCGACCAACTACTCGACCAACTACTCGACCAACTACTCGACCAACTACTTGACCAACTACTCGACCAATCACTCGACCAACTACTCGACCCACTACTCGACCAACTACTCTTCCAACTACTCGACCAACTACTTGACCAACTACTCGACCAATCACTCGACCAACTACTCGACCAATCACTCGACCAACTACTCGACCAACTACTCGACCAACTACTCGACCAACTACTCGACCAACTACTTGACCAACTACTCGACCAATCACTCGACCAACTACTCGACCCACTACTCGACCAACTACTCTTCCAACTACTCTTCCAACTACTTGACCAACTACTCGACCAACTACTCGACCAACAACTCGACCAACTACTTGACCAACTACTCGACCAACTACTCGACCAACTACTCGACCACCTACTCGACCAATCACTCTACCAACTACTCGACCAACTACTCGACCATCTACTCGACCAACTACTCGACCAACTACTCGACCAACTACTCGACCAATCACTCGACCAATCACTCGACCAACTACTCGACCGACCACTCGACCGACCACTCGACCAACCACTCGACCAACTACTCAAACATCTACTCGACCAACTACTCGACCAACTACTCGACCAACTACTCGACTAATTACTCAACCAACTACTCGACCAATCACTCGACCAACTACTCGACCAACTACTCGACCAATTACTCGACCAACTACTCGACTAACTACTCGACCAACTACTCGACCATCTACTCGACCAACTACTCGACCAACTACTCGACCAAATACTCGACCAATCACTTGACCAATTACTCGACCTACAACTCGACCACCTACTCGACCGACCACTTGACCAACTACTCGACAAACTACTCGACCCACTACTCTACCAACTACTCAACCAACTACCCGACCAACTACTTAACCAACTACTCGACTAATCACTCGACCGACTACTCGACCAATCGCTCGACCAACTACTCGACCAACTACTCAACCAACTACTTGACCAACAACTCGACAAACTACTCGACCAACTACTCGACAAACTACTCGACCAATCACTCGACCAACTACTCGACTTAGCACTCGACCAACTACTCGACCAACTACTCGACCAACTACTCGACCAATCACTCGACCAACTACTCGGCCAACTAATCGACCAACTACTCGACAAACTACTTGACCAACTACTCGACCAACTACTCGACCAACTACTCGACCAACTACTCGAGCAATCACTCGACCAACTACTCAACCAACTACTCGACCAACTACTCGACCAACTACTCGACTAATCACTCGACCAACTACTCGACCATCTACTCGACTAATTACTCAACCAACTACTCGACCAATCACTCGACCAACTACTTGACCCACTACTCGACCAATCACTCGACCAACTACTCGACCAATCGCTCGACCAACTACTCGACCAACTACTCGACCAACTACTCGACCAACTACTCGACCAACAACTCGACCAACTACTTGACCAACTACTCGACCAACTACTCGACCAACTACTCGACCACCTACTCGACCAATCACTCTACCAACTACTCGACCAACTACTCGACCAACTTCTCGACCAACTACTCGACCAACTACTCGACCAACTACTCGACCAATCACTCGACCTACTACTCGGCCAACTAATCGACCAACTACTCGACCAATCACTCGACGAACTACTCGACCAACTTCTCGACCAACAACTCGACCAACTACTTGACCAACTACTCGACCAACTACTCGACCAATCGCTCGACCAATTACTCGACCAACTACCCGACCAACTACTCGAACAATCATTCGACAAACTACTCGACCAACTACTGGAGCAATCACTCGACCAACTACTCGACCAACTACTCGACCAACTACTCGACCAACTCCTCGACCAACTACACGACCAACTACTCGACCAATCACTCGACCAACTACTCGACCAACTACTCGACTGACCACTCGACCGACCACTCGACCAACCACTCGACCAACTACTCAACCATCTACTCGACCAACTACTCGACCAACTACTCGACCAACTACTCGACCAATCACTCGACCAACTACTCGACCAATCACTCGACCAACTACTGGAGCAATCACTCGACCAACTACTCGACCAACTACTCGACCAACTACTCGACCAACTACTCAACCAACTACTTGACCAACTACTCGTCCAACTACACGACCAACTACTCGACCAGCTACTCGACCAACTACTCGACCAACTACTCGACCAATCGCTCGACCAACTACTCGACCAACTACTCGACCAACTACTCGACCAATCACTCGACCAACTACTCGACCAATCACTCGACCAACTACTCGACCAATCGCTCGACTAACTTCTCGACCAACTACTCGACCAACTACTCGACCAACTACTCTACCAACAACTCGACCAACTACTCGACCAACTACTCGACCAATCACTCGACCAATCACTCGACCAACTACTCGACCGACCACTCGACCGACCACTCGACCAACCACTCGACCAACTACTCAAACATCTACTCGACCAACTACTCGACCAACTACTCGACCAACTACTCGACTAATTACTCAACCAACTACTCGACCAATCACTCGACCAACTACTCGACCAACTACTCGACCAAATACTCGACCAACTACTCGACCAACTACTCGACCAACTGCTCGACCGACCACTCGACCGACTACTAGACCAATCACTCGACCAATCACTCGACCAATTACTCGACTAACTACTCGACCAACTTCTCGACCAACTACTCGACCAACTACTCGTCCAACTACTCGACCAACTACTCGACCAGCTACTCGACCAACTACTCGACCAACTACTCGACCAATCGCTCGACCAACTACTCGACCAACTACTCGACCAACCACTCGACCAACCAGTCAACCAACAATTCGTCTTACCAGTCGTCCAACCAGTCGATCAACTACTCGACTACCTACTCGACCACCTTTTCGACCGACCACTCGACCGACTACTCGACCAATCACTCGACCAACTACTCGACCAACTACTCGACCAACTACTCAACCAACTACTCGACCAATCGCTCGACCAACTACTCGACCAACTACTCTACCAACTACTCGACCAACTACTCGACCACCTACTCGACCAATCACTCTACCAACTACTCAACCAACTACTCGACCAACTTCTCGACCAACTACTCGCCCAACTACTCGACCAACTACTCGACCAATCACTCGACCTAATACTCGGCCAACTAATCGACCAACTACTCGACCAATCACTCGACGAACTACTCGACCAACTTCTCGACCAACTACTCGACCAACTACTTGACCAACTACTCGACCAACTACTCGACCAATCGCTCGACCAATTACTCGACCAACTACCCGACCAACTACTCGAACAATCATTCGACAAACTACTCGACCAACTACTGGAGCAATCACTCGACCAACTACTCGACCAACTACTCGACCAACTACTCGACCAACTCCTCGACCAACTACACGACCAACTACTCAACCATCTACTCGACCAACTACTCGACCAACTACTCGACCAACTACTCGACCAATCACTCGACCAACTACTCGACCAATCACTCGACCAACTACTGGAGCAATCACTCGACCAACTACTCGACCAACTACTCGACCAACTACTCGACCAACTACTCAACCAACTACTTGACCAACTACTCGTCCAACTAAACGACCAACTACTCGACCAGCTACTCGACCAACTACTCAACCAACTACTCGACCAACTACTCGACCAATCACTCGACCAACTACTCGACCAACTACTGGAGCAATCACTCGACCAACTACTCGACCAACTACTCGACCAACTACTCGACCAATTACTCGACCAACTACTCGTCCAACTACTCGACCAACTACTCGAGCAATCACTCGACCAACTACTCAACCAACTACTCGACCAATCACTCGACCAACTACTCGACCAATCGCTCGAAAAACTACTCGACCAACTACTCGACCAACTACTCGACCAATCACTCGACCAACTACTCGACCAACTACTCGACCAACTACTCGACCAACTACTCGACCAACTACTTGACCAACTACTCGACCAATCACTCGACCAACTACTCGACCCACTACTCGACCAACTACTCTTCCAACTACTCGACCAACTACTTGACCAACTACTCGACCAATCACTCGACCAACTACTCGACCAATCGCTCGACTAACTTCTCGACCAACTACTCGACCAACTACTCGACCAACTACTCTACCAACAACTCGACCAACTACTCGACCGTCCACTCGACCGACAACTCGACCAATCACTCGACCAACTACTCAACCAACTACTCGACCAACTACTCGACCAACTACTCGACCAAACACTCGACCAACTACTCGACCATCTACTCGACTAATTACTCAACCACCTACTCGACCAATAACTCGACCAACTACTTGACCCACTACTCGACCAATCACTCGACCAAATACTCGACCAATCGCTCTACCAATTACTCGACCAACTACTCGACCAACTACTCGACCAACTACTCGACCAACTACTCGACCAACAACTCCACCAACTACTAGACCAACTACTCGACCAACTACTCGACAAACTACTCGACCAACTACTCGACCAACTACTCGACCAACTACACGACCAACTACTCGACCAACTACTCGACCAACTACTCGACCAACTACTCGACCAACTACTCGACCAACTACTCGACCAACTACTCGACCAACTACTCGACCAATTACTCGACCAACTACTCGACCAATCACTCGACCAATCACTCGACCAACTACTCGACCAACTACTCGACCAACTACTCGACCGACCACTCGACCAACTACTCGACCAACTACTCGACCCACTACTCGACCAACTACTCAACCAACTACCCGACCAACTACTTAACCAACTACTCGACTAATCACTCGACCGACTACTCGACCAATCGCTCGACCAACTACTCGACCAACTACTCGACCAACTACTCAACCAACTACTTGACCAACAACTCGACAAACTACTCGACCAACTACTCGACCAACTACTCGACAAACTACTCGACCAATCACTCGACCAACTACTCGACCAACTACTCGACCAAATACTCGACCAACTACTCGACCAACTACTCGACCAACTGCTCGACCGACCACTCGACCGACTACTAGACCAATCACTCGACCAATCACTCGACCAACTACTCGACTAACTACTCGACCAACTTCTCGACCAACTACTCGACCAACTACTCGTCCAACTACTCGACCAACTACTCGACCAGCTACTCGACCAACTACTCGACCAACTACTCGACCAATCGCTCGACCAACTACTCGACCAACTACTCGACCAACCACTCGACCAACCAGTCAACCAACAATTCGTCTTACCAGTCGTCCAACCAGTCGATCAACTACTCGACTACCTACTCGACCACCTTTTCGACCGACCACTCGACCGACTACTCGACCAATCACTCGACCAACTACTCGACCAACTACTCGACCAACTACTCAACCAACTACTCGACCAATCGCTCGACCAACTACTCGACCAACTACTCTACCAACTACTCGACCAACTACTCGACCACCTACTCGACCAATCACTCTACCAACTACTCAACCAACTACTCGACCAACTTCTCGACCAACTACTCGCCCAACTACTCGACCAACTACTCGACCAATCACTCGACCTAATACTCGGCCAACTAATCGACCAACTACTCGACCAATCACTCGACGAACTACTCGACCAACTTCTCGACCAACTACTCGACCAACTACTTGACCAACTACTCGACCAACTACTCGACCAATCGCTCGACCAATTACTCGACCAACTACCCGACCAACTACTCGAACAATCATTCGACAAACTACTCGACCAACTACTGGAGCAATCACTCGACCAACTACTCGACCAACTACTCGACCAACTACTCGACCAACTCCTCGACCAACTACACGACCAACTACTCAACCATCTACTCGACCAACTACTCGACCAACTACTCGACCAACTACTCGACCAATCACTCGACCAACTACTCGACCAATCACTCGACCAACTACTGGAGCAATCACTCGACCAACTACTCGACCAACTACTCGACCAACTACTCGACCAACTACTCAACCAACTACTTGACCAACTACTCGTCCAACTAAACGACCAACTACTCGACCAGCTACTCGACCAACTACTCAACCAACTACTCGACCAACTACTCGACCAATCACTCGACCAACTACTCGACCAACTACTGGAGCAATCACTCGACCAACTACTCGACCAACTACTCGACCAACTACTCGACCAATTACTCGACCAACTACTCGTCCAACTACTCGACCAACTACTCGAGCAATCACTCGACCAACTACTCAACCAACTACTCGACCAATCACTCGACCAACTACTCGACCAATCGCTCGAAAAACTACTCGACCAACTACTCGACCAACTACTCGACCAATCACTCGACCAACTACTCGACCAACTACTCGACCAACTACTCGACCAACTACTCGACCAACTACTTGACCAACTACTCGACCAATCACTCGACCAACTACTCGACCCACTACTCGACCAACTACTCTTCCAACTACTCGACCAACTACTTGACCAACTACTCGACCAATCACTCGACCAACTACTCGACCAATCGCTCGACTAACTTCTCGACCAACTACTCGACCAACTACTCGACCAACTACTCTACCAACAACTCGACCAACTACTCGACCGTCCACTCGACCGACAACTCGACCAATCACTCGACCAACTACTCAACCAACTACTCGACCAACTACTCGACCAACTACTCGACCAAACACTCGACCAACTACTCGACCATCTACTCGACTAATTACTCAACCACCTACTCGACCAATAACTCGACCAACTACTTGACCCACTACTCGACCAATCACTCGACCAAATACTCGACCAATCGCTCTACCAATTACTCGACCAACTACTCGACCAACTACTCGACCAACTACTCGACCAACTACTCGACCAACAACTCCACCAACTACTAGACCAACTACTCGACCAACTACTCGACAAACTACTCGACCAACTACTCGACCAACTACTCGACCAACTACACGACCAACTACTCGACCAACTACTCGACCAACTACTCGACCAACTACTCGACCAACTACTCGACCAACTACTCGACCAACTACTCGACCAACTACTCGACCAATTACTCGACCAACTACTCGACCAATCACTCGACCAATCACTCGACCAACTACTCGACCAACTACTCGACCAACTACTCGACCGACCACTCGACCAACTACTCGACCAACTACTCGACCCACTACTCGACCAACTACTCAACCAACTACCCGACCAACTACTTAACCAACTACTCGACTAATCACTCGACCGACTACTCGACCAATCGCTCGACCAACTACTCGACCAACTACTCGACCAACTACTCAACCAACTACTTGACCAACAACTCGACAAACTACTCGACCAACTACTCGACCAACTACTCGACAAACTACTCGACCAATCACTCGACCAACTACTCGACTTAGCACTCGACCAACTACTCGACCAACTACTCGACCAACTACTCGACCAACTATTCGACCAATCACTCGACCAACTACTCGGCCAACTAATCGACCAACTACTCGTCAAACTACTTGACCAACTACTCGACCAACTACTCGACCAACTACTCGAGCAATCACTCGACCAACTACTCAACCAACTACTCGACCAACTACTCGACCAACTACTCGACCAATCACTCGACCAACTACTCGACCATCTACTCGACTAATTACTCAACCAACTACTCGACCAATCACTCGACCAACTACTTGACCCACTACTCGACCAATCACTCGACCAACTACTCGACCAATCGCTCGACCAACTACTCGACCAACTACTCGACCAACTACTCGACCAACTACTCGACCAACAACTCGACCAACTACTTGACCAACTACTCGACCAACTACTCGACCAACTACTCGACCACCTACTCGACCAATCACTCTACCAACTACTCGACCAATCACTCGACCAACTACTCAACCAACTACTCGACCAACTACTCAACCAACTACTCGACCAACTACTCGACCAACTACTCGACCAACTACTCGACCAATCGCTCGACCAACTACTCGACAAACTACTCGACCAACTACTCGACCAACTACTCGACCGACCACTCGACCGACTACTCCACCAATCACTCGACCAACTACTTGACCAACTACTCGACCGACCACTCAACCGACTACTCGACCAATCACTCGACCAACTACTCGACCAACTTCTCGACCAACTACTCAACCAACTACTCGACCAACTACTCGACCAAGTACTCGACCAACTACTCGACCAACTCCTCGACCAACTACACGACCAACTACTCGACCAATCACTCGACCAACTACTCGACCAACTACTCGACTGACCACTCGACCGACCACTCGACCAACCACTCGACCAACTACTCAACCATCTACTCGACCAACTACTCGACCAACTACTCGACCAACTACTCGACCAATCACTCGACCAACTACTCGACCAATCACTCGACCAACTACTGGAGCAATCACTCGACCAACTACTCGACCAACTACTTGACCAACTACTCGACCAACTACTCGACCAACTACTCGACCAACTACTCGACCAACTACTCGACCAACTCCTCGACCAACTACACGACCAACTACTCGACCAATCACTCGACCAACTACTCGACCAACTACTCGACCAACTACTCGACCAACTACTCAACCAACTACTCGACCCACTACTCGACCAACTACTCTTCCAACTACTCGACCAACTACTCAACCAACTACTCGACCAACTACTCGACCAAGTACTCGACCAACTACTCGACCAACTCCTCGACCAACTACACGACCAACTACTCGACCAATCACTCGACCAACTACTCGACCAACTACTCGACTGACCACTCGACCGACCACTCGACCAACCACTCGACCAACTACTCAACCATCTACTCGACCAACTACTCGACCAACTACTCGACCAACTACTCGACCAATCACTCGACCAACTACTCGACCAATCACTCGACCAACTACTGGAGCAATCACTCGACCAACTACTCGACCAACTACTTGACCAACTACTCGACCAACTACTCGACCAACCACTCGACCAACTACTCGACCAACTACTCGACCAACTCCTCGACCAACTACACGACCAACTACTCGACCAATCACTCGACCAACTACTCGACCAACTACTCGACCAACTACTCGACCAACTACTCAACCAACTACTTGACCAACTACTCGTCCAACTACACGACCAACTACTCGACCAGCTACTCGACCAACTACTCGACCAACTACTCGACCAATCGCTCGACCAACTACTCGACCAACTACTCGACCAACTACTCGACCAATCACTCGACCAACTACTCGACCAACCACTGGAGCAATCACTCGACCAACTACTCGACCAACTACTCGACCAACTACTCGACCAATTACTCGACCAAATACTCGTCCAACTACTCGACCAACTACTCGAGCAATCACTCGACCAACTACTCAACCAACTACTCGACCAATCACTCGACCAACTACTCGACCAATCGCTCGACAAACTACTCGACCAACTACTCGACCAACTACTCGACCAATCACTCGACCAACTACTCGACCAACTACTCGACCAACTACTCGACCGACTACTCGACCAACTACTTGACCAACTACTCGACCAATCAGTCGACCAACTACTCGACCCACTACTCGACCAACTACTCTTCCAACTACTCGACCAACTACTTGACCAACTACTCGACCAATCACTCGACCAACTACTCGACCAATCGCTCGACTAACTTCTCGACCAACTACTCGACCAACTACTCGACCAACTACTCTACCAACAACTCGACCAACTACTCGACCGTCCACTCGACCGACAACTCGACCAATCACTCGACCAACTACTCAACCAACTACTCGACCAACTACTCGACCAACTACTCGACCAAACACTCGACCAACTACTCGACCATCTACTCGACTAATTACTCAACCACCTACTCGACCAGTAACTCGACCAACTACTTGACCCACTACTCGACCAATCACTCGACCAAATACTCGACCAATCGCTCGACCAATTACTCGACCAACTACTCGACCAACTACTCGACCAACTACTCGACCAACTACTCGACCAACAACTCGACCAACTACTAGACCAACTACTCGACCAACTACTCGACAAACTACTCGACCAATCACTCGACCAACTACTCGACCATCTACTCGACCAACTACTCGACCAACTACTCGACCAACTACTCGACCAATCACTCGACCAATCACTCGACCAAATACTCGACCGACCACTCGACCGACCACTCGACCAACCACTCGACCAACTACTCAAACATCTACTCGACCAACTACTCGACCAACTACTCGACCAACTACTCGACTAATTACTCAACCAACTACTCGACCAATCACTCGACCAACTACTCGACCAACTACTCGACCAAATACTCGACCAACTACTCGACCAACTACTCGACCAACTGCTCGACCGACCACTCGACCGACTACTAGACCAATCACTCGACCAATCACTCGACCAACTACTCGACTAACTACTCGACCAACTTCTCGACCAACTACTCGACCAACTACTCGTCCAACTACTCGACCAACTACTCGACCAGCTACTCGACCAACTACTCGACCAACCACTCGACCAACCAGTCAACCAACAATTCGTCTTACCAGTCGTCCAACCAGTCGATCAACTACTCGACTACCTACTCGACCACCTTTTCGACCGACCACTCGACCGACTACTCGACCAATCACTCGACCAACTACTCGACCAACTACTCGACCAACTACTCAAAGAACTACTCGACCAATCGCTCGACCAACTACTCGACCAACTACTCTACCAACTACTCGACCAACTACTCGACCACCTACTCGACCAATCACTCTACCAACTACTCAACCAACTACTCGACCAACTTCTCGACCAACTACTCGACCAACTACTCGACCAACTACTCGACCAATCACTCGACCTACTACTCGGCCAACTAATCGACCAACTACTCGACCAATCACTCGACGAACTACTCGACCAACTTCTCGACCAACTACTCGACCAACTACTTGACCAACTACTCGACCAACTACTCGACCAATCGCTCGACCAATTACTCGACCAACTACCCGACCAACTACTCGAACAATCATTCGACAAACTACTCGACCAACTACTGGAGCAATCACTCGACCAACTACTCGACCAACTACTCGACCAACTACTCGACCAACTCCTCGACCAACTACACGACCAACTACTCAACTATCTACTCGACCAACTACTCGACCAACTACTCGACCAACTACTCGACCAATCACTCGACCAACTACTCGACCAATCACTCGACCAACTACTGGAGCAATCACTCGACCAACTACTCGACCAACTACTCGACCAACTACTCAACCAACTACTTGACCAACTACTCGTCCAACTACACGACCAACTACTCGACCAGCTACTCGACCAACTACTCAACCAACTACTCGACCAACTACTCGACCAATCACTCGACCAACTACTCGACCAACTACTGGAGCAATCACTCGACCAACTACTCGACTAACTACTCGACCAACTACTCGACCAATTACTCGACCAACTACTCGTCCAACTACTAGACCAACTACTCGAGCAATCACTCGACCAACTACTCAACCAACTACTCGACCAATCACTCGACCAACTACTCGACCAATCGCTCGAAAAACTACTCGACCAACTACTCGACCAACTACTCGACCAATCACTCGACCAACTACTCGACCAACTACTCGACCAACTACTCGACCAACTACTCGACCAACTTCTTGACCAACTACTCGACCAATCACTCGACCAACTACTCGACCCACTACTCGACCAACTACTCGACCAACCACTCGACCAACCAGTCAACCAACAATTCGTCTTACCAGTCGTCCAACCAGTCGATCAACTACTCGACTACCTACTCGACCACCTTTTCGACCGACCACTCGACCGACTACTCGACCAATCACTCGACCAACTACTCGACCAACTACTCGACCAACTACTCAACCAACTACTCGACCAATCGCTCGACCAACTACTCGACCAACTACTCTACCAACTACTCGACCAACTACTCGACCACCTACTCGACCAATCACTCTACCAACTACTCAACCAACTACTCGACCAACTTCTCGACCAACTACTCGACCAACTACTCGACCAACTACTCGACCAATCACTCGACCTACTACTCGGCCAACTAATCGACCAACTACTCGACCAATCACTCGACGAACTACTCGACCAACTTCTCGACCAACTACTCGACCAACTACTTGACCAACTACTCGACCAACTACTCGACCAATCGCTCGACCAATTACTCGACCAACTACCCGACCAACTACTCGAACAATCATTCGACAAACTACTCGACCAACTACTGGAGCAATCACTCGACCAACTACTCGACCAACTACTCGACCAACTACTCGACCAACTCCTCGACCAACTACACGACCAACTACTCAACCATCTACTCGACCAACTACTCGACCAACTACTCGACCAACTACTCGACCAATCACTCGACCAACTACTCGACCAATCACTCGACCAACTACTGGAGCAATCACTCGACCAACTACTCGACCAACTACTCGACCAACTACTCGACCAACTACTCAACCAACTACTTGACCAACTACTCGTCCAACTACACGACCAACTACTCGACCAGCTACTCGACCAACTACTCAACCAACTACTCGACCAACTACTCGACCAATCACTCGACCAACTACTCGACCAACTACTGGAGCAATCACTCGACCAACTACTCGACTAACTACTCGACCAACTACTCGACCAATTACTCGACCAACTACTCGTCCAACTACTAGACCAACTACTCGAGCAATCACTCGACCAACTACTCAACCAACTACTCGACCAATCACTCGACCAACTACTCGACCAATCGCTCGAAAAACTACTCGACCAACTACTCGACCAACTACTCGACCAATCACTCGACCAACTACTCGACCAACTACTCGACCAACTACTCGACCAACTACTCGACCAACTTCTTGACCAACTACTCGACCAATCACTCGACCAACTACTCGACCCACTACTCGACCAACTACTCTTCCAACTACTCGACCAACTACTTGACCAACTACTCGACCAATCACTCGACCAACTACTCGACCAATCGCTCGACTAACTTCTCGACCAACTACTCGACCAACTACTCGACCAACTACTCTACCAACAACTCGACCAACTACTCGACCGTCCACTCGACCGACAACTCGACCAATCACTCGACCAACTACTCAACCAACTACTCGACCAACTACTCGACCAAACACTCGACCAACTATTCGACCATCTACTCGACTAATTACTCAACCACCTACTCGACCAATAACTCGACCAACTACTTGACCCACTACTCGACCAATCACTCGACCAAATACTCGACCAATCGCTCGACCAATTACTCGACCAACTACTCGACCAACTACTCGACCAACTACTCGACCAACTACTCGACCAACAACTCCACCAACTACTAGACCAACTACTCGACCAACTACTCGACAAACTACTCGACCAACTACTCGACCAACTACTCGACCAACTACACGACCAACTACTCGACCAACTACTCGACCAACTACTCGACCAACTACTCGACCAACTACTCGACCAACTACTCGACCAACTACTCGACCAACTACTCGACCAATTACTCGACCAACTACTCGACCAATCACTCGACCAATCACTCGACCAACTACTCGACCAACTACTCGACCAACTACTCGACCGACCACTCGACCAACTACTCGACCAACTACTCGACCCACTACTCGACCAACTACTCAACCAACTACCCGACCAACTACTTAACCAACTACTCGACTAATCACTCGACCGACTACTCGACCAATCGCTCGACCAACTACTCGACCAACTACTCGACCAACTACTCAACCAACTACTTGACCAACAACTCGACAAACTACTCGACCAACTACTCGACCAACTACTCGACAAACTACTCGACCAATCACTCGACCAACTACTCGACTTAGCACTCGACCAACGACTCGACCAACTACTCGACCAACAACTCGACCAACTACTTGACCAACTACTCGACCAACTACTCGACCAACTACTCGACCACCTACTCGACAAATCACTCTACCAACTACTCGACCAATCACTCGACCAACTACTCAACCAACTACTCGACCAACTACTCAACCAACTACTCGACCAACTACTCGACCAACTACTCGACCAACTACTCGACCAATCGCTCGACCAACTACTCGACAAACAACTCGACCAACTACTCGACCAACTACTCGACCGACCACTCGACCGACTACTACACCAATCACTCGACCAACTACTTGACCAACTACTCGACCGACCACTCGACCGACTACTCGACCAATCACTCGACCAACTACTCGACCCACTACTCGACCAACTACTCAACCAACTACCCGACCAACTACTTAACCAACTACTCGACTAATCACTCGACCGACTACTCGACCAATCGCTCGACCAACTACTCGACCAACTACTCGACCAACTACTCAACCAACTACTTGACCAACAACTCGACAAACTACTCGACCAACTACTCGACCAACTACTCGACAAACTACTCGACCAATCACTCGACCAACTACTCGACTTAGCACTCGACCAACGACTCGACCAACTACTCGACCAACAACTCGACCAACTACTTGACCAACTACTCGACCAACTACTCGACCAACTACTCGACCACCTACTCGACAAATCACTCTACCAACTACTCGACCAATCACTCGACCAACTACTCAACCAACTACTCGACCAACTACTCAACCAACTACTCGACCAACTACTCGACCAACTACTCGACCAACTACTCGACCAATCGCTCGACCAACTACTCGACAAACTACTCGACCAACTACTCGACCAACTACTCGACCGACCACTCGACCGACTACTCCACCAATCACTCGACCAACTACTTGACCAACTACTCGACCGACCACTCGACCGACTACTCGACCAATCACTCGACCAACTACTCGACCAACTACTCGACCAACTACTCAACCAACTACTCGACCAACTACTCGACCAAGTACTCGACCAACTACTCGACCAACTCCTCGACCAACAACACGACCAACTACTCGACCAACTACTCGACTGACCACTCGACCGACCACTCGACCAACCACTCGACCAACTACTCAACCATCTACTCGACCAACTACTCGACCAACTACTCGACCAACTACTCGACCAATCACTCGACCAACTACTCGACCAATCACTCGACCAACTACTGGAGCAATCACTCGACCAACTACTCGACCAACTACTTGACCAACTACTCGACCAACTACTCGACCAACTACTCGACCAACTACTCGACCAACTACTCGACCAACTCCTCGACCAACTACTCGACCAACTACTCGACCAACTACTCGACCAACTCCTCGACCAACTACACGACCAACTACTCGACCAATCACTCGACCAACTACTGGAGCAATCACTCGACCAAATACTCGACCAACTACTCGACCAACTACTCGACCAACTACTCGACCAACTACTTGACCAACTACTCGTCCAACTACACGACCAACTACTCGACCAGCTACTCGACCAACTACTCGACCAACTACTCGACCAATCGCTCGACCAACTACTCGACCAACTACTCGACCAACTACTCGACCAATCACTCGACCAACTACTCGACCAACTACTGGAGCAATCACTCGACCAACTACACGACCAACTACTCGACCAACTACTCGACCAATTACTCGACCAACTACTCGTCCAACTACTCGACCAACTACTCGAGCAATCACTCGACCAACTACTCAACCAGCTACTCGACCAACTACACGACCAACTACTCGACCAATCACTCGACCAACTACTCGACCAACTACTCGACTGACCACTCGACCGACCACTCGACCAACCACTCGAACAACTACTCAACCATCTATTCGACCAACTACTCGACCAACTTCTCGACCAACTACTCGACCAATCACTCGACCAACTACTCGACCAATCACTCGACCAACTACTGGAGCAATCACTCGACCAACTACTCGACCAACTACTCGACCAACTACTCGACCAACTACTCGACCAACTACTTGACCAACTACTCGTCCAACTACACGACCAACTACGCGACCAGCTACTCGACCAACTACTCGACTAACTACTCGACCAATCACTCGACCAACTACTCGACCAATCGCTCGACTAACTACTCGACCAACTACTCGACCAACTACTCGACCAACTACTCTACCAACAACTCGACCAACTACTCGACCGTCCACTCGACTAATTACTCAACCAACTACTCGACCAATCACTCGACCAACTACTCGACCAACTACTCGACCAATTACTCGACCAACTACTCGACTAACTACTCGACCAACTACTCGACCATCTACTCGACCAACTACTCGACCAACTACTCGACCAACTACTCGACCAATCACTCGACCAATTACTCGACCTACAACTCGACCACCTACTCGACCGACCACTTGACCAACTACTCGACCAACTACTCGACCCACTACTCGACCAACTACTCAACCAACTACCCGACCAACTACTTAACCAACTACTCGACTAATCACTCGACCGACTACTCGACCAATCGCTCGACCAACTACTCGACCAACTACTCGACCAACTACTCAACCAACTACTTGACCAATAACTCGACAAACTACTCGACCAACTACTCGACCAACTACTCGACAAACTACTCGACCAATCACTCGACCAACTACTCGACTTAGCACTCGACCAACTACTCGACCAACTACTCGACCAACTACTCGACCAACTACTCGACCAATCACTCGACCAACTACTCGGCCAACTAATCGACCAACTACTCGACAAACTACTTGACCAACTACTCGACCAACTACTCGACCAACTACTCGACCAACTACTCGAGCAATCACTCGACCAACTACTCAACCAACTACTCGACCAACTACTCGACCAACTACTCGACCAATCACTCGACCAACTACTCGACCATCTACTCGACTAATTACTCAACCAACTACTCGACCAATCACTCGACCAACTACTTGACCCACTACTCGACCAATCACTCGACCAACTACTCGACCAATCGCTCGACAAACTACTCGACCAACTACTCGACCAACTACTCGACCAACTACTCGACCAACAACTCGACCAACTACTCGACCAACTACTCGACCTACTACTCCACCCGACCACTCGACCGACCACTCGACCAATCACTCGACCAACTACTCGACCAACTACTCGACCAACTACTCGACCATCTACTCGACTAATTATTCAACCAACTACTCGACCAATCACTCGACCAACTACTTGACCCACTACTCGACCAATCACTCGACCAACTACTCGACCAATCGCTCGACCAACTACTCGACCAACTACTCGACCAACTACTCGACCAACTACTCGACCAACAACTCGACCAACTACTCGACCAACTACTCGACCTACTACTCCACCCGACCACTCGACCGACCACTCGACCAATCACTCGACCAACTACTCGACCAACTACTCGACCAACTACTTGACCAACTACTCGACCAACTACTCGACCAACTACTCGACCACCTACTCGACCAATCACTCTACCAACTACTCGACCAACTACTCGACCAACTACTCGACCAACTACTCGACCAACTACTCGACCAACTACTCGACCAACTACTCGACCAATCACTCGACCCACTACTCGGCCAATTAATCGACCAACTACTCGACCAATCACTCGACGAACTACTCGACCAACTACTCGACCAACTACTCGACTAATTACTCAACCAACTACTCGACCAATCACTCGACCAACTACTCGACCAACTACTCGACCAAATACTCGACCAACTACTCGACCAACTACTCGACCAACTGCTCGACCGACCACTCGACCGACTACTAGACCAATCACTCGACCAATCACTCGACCAACTACTCGACTAACTACTCGACCAACTTCTCGACCAACTACTCGACCAACTACTCGTCCAACTACTCGACCAACTACTCGACCAGCTACTCGACCAACTACTCGACCAACTACTCGACCAATCGCTCGACCAACTACTCGACCAACTACTCGACCAACCACTCGACCAACCAGTCAACCAACAATTCGTCTTACCAGTCGTCCAACCAGTCGATCAACTACTCGACTACCTACTCGACCACCTTTTCGACCGACCACTCGACCGACTACTCGACCAATCACTCGACCAACTACTCGACCAACTACTCGACCAACTACTCAACCAACTACTCGACCAATCGCTCGACCAACTACTCGACCAACTACTCTACCAACTACTCGACCAACTACTCGACCAACTACTCGACCAACTTCTCGACCAACTACTCGACCAATCACTCGACCAACTACTGGACCAACTACTCGACCAACTACTCGACCAACTACTCGACCATTCACTCGACCAACTACTCGACCAAGTACTCGACCAATCACTCGACCAACTACTCGACCAACTACTCGACCAACTACTCGACCAACTACTCGACCACCTACTCGACCAATCACTCTACCAACTACTCGACCAACTACTCGACCAACTACTCGACCAACTACTCGACCAACTACTCGACCAACTACTCGACCAACTACTCGACCAACTACTCGACCAATCACTCGACCCACTACTCGGCCAACTAATCGACCAACTACTCGACCAATCACTCGACGAACTACTCGACCAACTACTCGACCAACTACTCGACTAATTACTCAACCAACTACTCGACCAATCACTCGACCAACTACTCGACCAACTACTCGACCAAATACTCGACCAACTACTCGACCAACTACTCGACCAACTGCTCGACCGACCACTCGACCGACTACTAGACCAATCACTCGACCAATCACTCGACCAACTACTCGACTAACTACTCGACCAACTTCTCGACCAACTACTCGACCAACTACTCGTCCAACTACTCGACCAACTACTCGACCAGCTACTCGACCAACTACTCGACCAACTACTCGACCAATCGCTCGACCAACTACTCGACCAACTACTCGACCAACCACTCGACCAACCAGTCAACCAACAATTCGTCTTACCAGTCGTCCAACCAGTCGATCATCTACTCGACTACCTACTCGACCACCTTTTCGACCGACCACTCGACCGACTACTCGACCAATCACTCGACCAACTACTCGACCAACTACTCGACCAACTACTCAACCAACTACTCGACCAATCGCTCGACCAACTACTCGACCAACTACTCTACCAACTACTCGACCAACTACTCGACCAACTACTCGACATACTTCTCGACCAACTACTCGACCAATCACTCGACCAACTACTGGACCAACTACTCGACCAACTACTCGACCAACTACTCGACCATTCACTCGACCAACTACTCGACCAAGTACTCGACCAATCACTCGACCAACTACTCGACCAACTACTCGACCAACTACTCGACCATCTACTCGACCAACTACTCGACCAACTACTCGACCAACTACTCGAACGACCACTCGACCGACTACTCGACCAATCACTCGACCAACTACTCGACCAACTACTCAACCAACTACTCGACCAACTACTCGACCAACTACTAGACCAACTACTCGACTAACTACTCGACCAACTTCTCGACCAACTACTCGACCAATCACTCGACCAACCACTCGACCAACTACTCGACCAATCGCTCGACAAACTACTAGACCAACTACTCGACCAACTACTAAACCAATCACTCGACCAACTACTCGACCAACTACTCGACTGACCACTCGACCGACCACTCGACCAACCACTCGACCAACTACTCAACCATCTACTCGACCAACTACTCGACCAACTACTTGACCAACTACTCGACTAACTACTCGACCAACTACTCGACCAACTACTCGACCAACTACTCGACCAATCACTTACAACCACTCGACCAACTACTCGACCTATCGCTCGACAAACTACTTGACCAACTACTCGACCAACTACTCAACCAATCACTCGACCAACTACTCGACCAACTACTCGACTGACCACTCGACCGACCACTCGACCAACCACTCGACCAACTACTCAACCATCTACTCGACCAACTACTCGATCAACTACTTGACCAACTACTCGACCAACTACTCAACCGACCACTCGACCGACCACTCGACCAACCACTCGACCAACTACTCAAACATCTACTCGACCAACTACTCGACCAACTACTCGACCAACTACTCGACTAATTACTCAACCAACTACTCGACCAATCACTCGACCAACTACTCGACCAACTACTCGACCAAATACTCGACCAACTACTCGACCAACTACTCGACCAACTGCTCGACCGACCACTCGACCGACTACTAGACCAATCACTCGACCAATCACTCGACCAACTACTCGACTAACTACTCGACCAACTTCTCGACCAATTACTCGACCAACTACTCGTCCAACTACTCGACCAACTACTCGACCAGCTACTCGACCAACTACTCGACCAACTACTCGACCAATCGCTCGACCAACTACTCGACCAACTACTCGACCAACCACTCGACCAACCAGTCAACCAACAATTCGTCTTACCAGTCGTCCAACCAGTCGATCAACTACTCGACTACCTACTCGACCACCTTTTCGACCGACCACTCGACCGACTACTCGACCAATCACTCGACCAACTACTCGACCAACTACTCGACCAACTACTCAACCAACTACTCGACCAATCGCTCGACCAACTACTCGACCAACTACTCTACCAACTACTCGACCAACTACTCGACCAACTACTCGACCAACTTCTCGACCAACTACTCGACCAATCACTCGACCAACTACTGGACCAACTACTCGACCAACTACTCGACCAACTACTCGACCATTCACTCGACCAACTACTCGACCAAGTACTCGACCAATCACTCGACCAACTACTCGACCAACTACTCGACCAACTACTCGACCATCTACTCGACCAACTACTCGACCAACTACTCGACCAACTACTCGAACGACCACTCGACCGACTACTCGACCAATCACTCGACCAACTACTCGACCAACTACTCAACCAACTACTCGACCAACTACTCGACCAAATACTAGACCAACTACTCGACTAACTACTCGACCAACTTCTCGACCAACTACTCGACCAATCACTCGACCAACCACTCGACCAACTACTCGACCAATCGCTCGACAAACTACTCGACCAACTACTCGACCAACTACTCAACCAATCACTCGACCAACTACTCGACCAACTACTCGACTGACCCCTCGACCGACCACTCGACCAACCACTCGACCAACTACTCAACCATCTACTCGACCAACTACTCGACCAACTACTTGACCAACTACTCGACCAACTACTCGACCAACTACTCGACCAACTACTCGAGCAGTCACTCGATCAACTACTCGTCCAACTACTCGACCAACCACTCGACCAGCCACTCGACCAACTACTCGACCGACCACTCGACCGACCACTCGACCAATAACTCGAACAACTACTCGACCAACTACTCGACCAACTACTCGACCAATTACCCGACCAACTACTCTACTAACTACTCGACCAACTACTCGACCAACTACTCTACCAACTACTCGACCAACTACTCGACCAATCGCTCGACCAACTACTCGACCAACTACTCGACCAACTACTCGACCAACTACTCGACCAACTACTCGACCAACTACTCGACCAACTACTCGACCAACTACTCGACCAACTACTCGACCAACTACTCGACCAACTACTCGACCAATCACTTACAACCACTCGACCAACTACTCGACCTATCGCTCGACAAACTACTTGACCAACTACTCGACCAACTACTCAACCAATCACTCGACCAACTACTCGACCAACTACTCGACTGACCACTCGACCGACCACTCGACCAACCACTCGACCAACTACTCAACCATCTACTCGACCAACTACTCGACCAACTACTTGACCAACTACTCGACCAACTACTCGACCAACTACTCGACCAACTACTCGAGCAGTCACTCGATCAACTACTCGACCAACTACTCGACCAACCACTCGACCGACCACTCGACCAACTACTCGACCGGCCACTCGACCGACCACTCGACCAATAACTCGAACAACTACTCGACCAACTACTCGACCAACTACTCGACCAATTACTCGACCAACTACTCTACTAACTAATCGACCAACTACTCGACCAACTACTCTACCAACTACTCGACAAACTACTCGACCAATCGCTCGACCAACTACTCGACCAACTACTCGACCAACTACTCGACCAACTACTCGACCAACTACTCGACCAACTACTCGACCAACTACTTGACCAACTACTCGACCAACTACTCGACCAACTACTCGACCAACTACTCGACCAACTACTCGACCGACCACTCGACCGACTACTCCACCAATCACTCGACCAACTTCTCGACCAACTACTCGACCGACCACTCGACCAACTACTCGACCAACTACTCGACCAATCACTCGACCAACTACTCGACCAACTACTCGGCCAACTACTCGACCAACTACTTGACCAACTACTTGTCCAATTACTCGACCAACTACTCGACCAACAACTCGACCATCTACTCGACCAACTACTCGACCAACTACTCGACCAACTACTCGACCAATCACTCGACCAATCACTCGACCAACTACTCGACCGACCACTCGACCGACCACTCGACCAACCACTCGACCAACTACTCAAACATCTACTCGACCAACTACTCGACCAACTACTCGACTAATTACTCAACCAACTACTCGACCAATCACTCGACCAACTACTCGACCAACTACTCGACCAATTACTCGACCAACTACTCGACTAACTACTCGACCAACTACTCGACCATCTACTCGACCAACTACTCGACCAACTACTCGACCAACTACTCGATCAATCACTCGACCAATTACTCGACCTACAACTCGACCACCTACTCGACCGACCACTTGACCAACTACTCGACCAACTACTCGACCCACTACTCGACCAACTACTCAACCAACTACCCGACCAACTACTTAACCAACTACTCGACTAATCACTCGACCGACTACTCGACCAATCGCTCGACCAACTACTCGACCAACTACTCGACCAACTACTCGACCAACTACTCAACCAACTACTTGACCAACAACTCGACAAACTACTCGACCAACTACTCGACCAACTACTCGACAAACTACTCGACAAATCACTCGACCAACTACTCGACTTAGCACTCGACCAACTACTCGACCAACTACTCGACCAACTACTCGACCAACTACTCGACCAATCACTCGACCAACTACTCGGCCAACTAATCGACCAACTACTCGACAAACTACTTGACCAACTACTCGACCAACTACTCGACCAACTACTCGACCAACTACTCGAGCAATCACTCGACCAACTACTCAACCAACTACTCGACCAACTACTCGACCAACTACTCGACCAATCACTCGACCAACTACTCGACCATCTACTCGACTAATTACTCAACCAACTACTCGACCAATCACTCGACCAACTACTTGACCCACTACTCGACCAATCACTCGACCAACTACTCGACCAATCGCTCGACCAACTACTCGACCAACTACTCGACCAACTACTCGACCAACTACTCGACCAACAACTCGACTGACCACTCGACCGACCACTCGACCAACCACTCGACCAACTACTCAACCATCTACTCGACCAACTACTCGACCAACTACTTGACCAACTACTCGACCAACTACTCGACCAACTACTCGACCAACTACTCGAGCAGTCACTCGATCAACTACTCGACCAACTACTCGACCAACCACTCGACCGACCACTCGACCGACCACTCGACCAACCACTCGACCAACTACTCAAACATCTACTCGACCAACTACTCGACCAACTACTCGACCAACTACTCGACTAATTACTCAACCAACTACTCGACCAATCACTCGACCAACTACTCGACCAACTACTCGACCAAATACTCGACCAACTACTCGACCAACTACTCGACCAACTGCTCGACCGACCACTCGACCGACTACTAGACCAATCACTCGACCAATCACTCGACCAACTACTCGACTAACTACTCGACCAACTTCTCGACCAATTACTCGACCAACTACTCGTCCAACTACTCGACCAACTACTCGACCAGCTACTCGACCAACTACTCGACCAACTACTCGACCAATCGCTCGACCAACTACTCGACCAACTACTCGACCAACCACTCGACCAACCAGTCAACCAACAATTCGTCTTACCAGTCGTCCAACCAGTCGATCAACTACTCGACTACCTACTCGACCACCTTTTCGACCGACCACTCGACCGACTACTCGACCAATCACTCGACCAACTACTCGACCAACTACTCGACCAACTACTCAACCAACTACTCGACCAATCGCTCGACCAACTACTCGACCAACTACTCTACCAACTACTCGACCAACTACTCGACCAACTACTCGACCAACTTCTCGACCAACTACTCGACCAATCACTCGACCAACTACTGGACCAACTACTCGACCAACTACTCGACCAACTACTCGACCATTCACTCGACCAACTACTCGACCAAGTACTCGACCAATCACTCGACCAACTACTCGACCAACTACTCGACCAACTACTCGACCATCTACTCGACCAACTACTCGACCAACTACTCGACCAACTACTCGAACGACCACTCGACCGACTACTCGACCAATCACTCGACCAACTACTCGACCAACTACTCAACCAACTACTCGACCAACTACTCGACCAACTACTAGACCAACTACTCGACTAACTACTCGACCAACTTCTCGACCAACTACTCGACTAATCACTCGACCAACCACTCGACCAACTACTCGACCAATCGCTCGACAAACTACTCGACCAACTACTCGACCAACTACTCAACCAATCACTCGACCAACTACTCGACCAACTACTCGACTGACCCCTCGACCGACCACTCGACCAACCACTCGACCAACTACTCAACCATCTACTCGACCAACTACTCGACCAACTACTTGACCAACTACTCGACCAACTACTCGACCAACTACTCGACCAACTACTCGAGCAGTCACTCGATCAACTACTCGTCCAACTACTCGACCAACCACTCGACCAGCCACTCGACCAACTACTCGACCGACCACTCGACCGACCACTCGACCAATAACTCGAACAACTACTCGACCAACTACTCGACCAACTACTCGACCAATTACCCGACCAACTACTCTACTAACTACTCGACCAACTACTCGACCAACTACTCTACCAACTACTCGACCAACTACTCGACCAATCGCTCGACCAACTACTCGACCAACTACTCGACCAACTACTCGACCAACTACTCGACCAACTACTCGACCAACTACTCGACCAACTACTCGACCAACTACTCGACCAATCACTTACAACCACTCGACCAACTACTCGACCTATCGCTCGACAAACTACTTGACCAACTACTCGACCAACTACTTAACCAATCACTCGACCAACTACTCGACCAACTACTCGACTGACCACTCGACCGACCACTCGACCAACCACTCGACCAACTACTCAACCATCTACTCGACCAACTACTCGACCAACTACTTGACCAACTACTCGACCAACTACTCGACCAACTACTCGACCAACTACTCGAGCAGTCACTCGATCAACTACTCGACCAACTACTCGACCAACCACTCGACCGACCACTCGACCAACTACTCGACCGGCCACTCGACCGACCACTCGACCAATAACTCGAACAACTACTCGACCAACTACTCGACCAACTACTCGACCAATTACTCGACCAACTACTCTACTAACTACTCGACCAACTACTCGACCAACTACTCTACCAACTACTCGACAAACTACTCGACCAATCGCTCGACCAACTACTCGACCAACTACTCGACCAACTACTCGACCAACTACTCGACCAACTACTCGACCAACTACTCGACCAACTACTTGACCAACTACTCGACCAACTACTCGACCAACTACTCGACCAACTACTCGACCAACTACTCGACCGACCACTCGACCGACTACTCCACCAATCACTCAACCAACTTCTCGACCAACTACTCGACCGACCACTCGACCAACTACTCGACCAACTACTCGACCAATCACTCGACCAACTACTCGACCAACTACTCGGCCAACTACTCGACCAACTACTTGACCAACTACTTGTCCAATTACTCGACCAACTACTCGACCAACAACTCGACCATCTACTCGACCAACTACTCGACCAACTACTCGACCAACTACTCGACCAATCACTCGACCAATCACTCGACCAACTACTCGACCGACCACTCGACCGACCACTCGACCAACCACTCGACCAACTACTCAAACATCTACTCGACCAACTACTCGACCAACTACTCGACTAATTACTCAACCAACTACTCGACCAATCACTCGACCAACTACTCGACCAACTACTCGACCAATTACTCGACCAACTACTCGACTAACTACTCGACCAACTACTCGACCATCTACTCGACCAACTACTCGACCAACTACTCGACCAACTACTCGACCAATCACTCGACCAATTACTCGACCTACAACTCGACCACCTACTCGACCGACCACTTGACCAACTACTCGACCAACTACTCGACCCACTACTCGACCAACTACTCAACCAACTACCCGACCAACTACTTAACCAACTACTCGACTAATCACTCGACCGACTACTCGACCAATCGCTCGACCAACTACTCGACCAACTACTCGACCAACTACTCAACCAACTACTTGACCAACAACTCGACAAACTACTCGACCAACTACTCGACCAACTACTCGACAAACTACTCGACAAATCACTCGACCAACTACTCGACTTAGCACTCGACCAACTACTCGACCAACTACTCGACCAACTACTCGACCAACTACTCGACCAATCACTCGACCAACTACTCGGCCAACTAATCGACCAACTACTCGACAAACTACTTGACCAACTACTCGACCAACTACTCGACCAACTACTCGACCAACTACTCGAGCAATCACTCGACCAACTACTCAACCAACTACTCGACCAACTACTCGACCAACTACTCGACCAATCACTCGACCAACTACTCGACCATCTACTCGACTAATTACTCAACCAACTACTCGACCAATCACTCGACCAACTACTTGACCCACTACTCGACCAATCACTCGACCAACTACTCGACCAATCGCTCGACCAACTACTCGACCAACTACTCGACCAACTACTCGACCAACTACTCGACCAACAACTCGACCAACTACTCGACCAACTACTCGACCTACTACTCCACCCGACCACTCGACCGACCACTCGACCAATCACTCGACCAACTACTCGACCAACTACTCGACCAACTACTTGACCAACTACTCGACCAACTACTCGACCAACTACTCGACCACCTACTCGACCAATCACTCTACCAACTACTCGACCAACTACTCGACCAACTACTCGACCAACTACTCGACCAACTACTCGACCAACTACTCGACCAATCACTCGACCCACTACTCGGCCAACTAATCGACCAACTACTCGACCAATCACTCGACGAACTACTCGACCAACTTCTCGACCAACTACTCGACCAACTACTTGACCAACTACTCGACCAACTACTCGAACAACTACTCGACCAACAACTCGACCAACTACTCGACCAACTACTCGACCAACTACTCGACCAATCGCTCGACCAATTACTCGACCAACTACTCGACCAACTACTCGACCAATCATTCGACTAACTACTCGACCAACTACTGGAGCAATCACTCGACCAACTACTCGACCAACTACTCGACCAACTACTTGACCAACTACTCGACCAACTACTCGACCAACTACTCGACCACCTACTCGACCAATCACTCTACCAACTACTCGACCAACTACTCGACCAACTACTCGACCAACTACTCGACCAACTACTCGACCAACTACTCGACCAACTACTCGACCAATCACTCGACCCACTACTCGGCCAACTAATCGACCAACTACTCGACCAATCACTCGACGAACTACTCGACCAACTTCTCGACCAACTACTCGACCAACTACTTGACCAACTACTCGACCAACTACTCGACCAACTACTCGACCAACAACTCGACCAACTACTCGACCAACTACTCGACCAACTACTCGACCAACTACTCGACCAACTACTCGACCAAATACTCGACCAACTACTCGACCAACTACTCGACCAACTGCTCGACCGACCACTCGACCGACTACTAGACCAATCACTCGACCAATCACTCGACCAACTACTCGACTAACTACTCGACCAACTTCTCGACCAACTACTCGACCAACTACTCGTCCAACTACTCGACCAACTACTCGACCAGCTACTCGACCAACTACTCGACCAACTACTCGACCAATCGCTCGACCAACTACTCGACCAACTACTCGACCAACCACTCGACCAACCAGTCAACCAACAATTCGTCTTACCAGTCGTCCAACCAGTCGATCAACTACTCGACTACCTACTCAATCTCAATCCTACTAAGACAAAATATATGGTCTTTGGATCACAGTATCAGGTGAATAACATTCCATCAGACTGTCAGGTTAGATTGGGGTCCAAAGTCGTTGAGCGTGTGTATGAAGCCAGGAATTTAGGATTAGTGCTAGACCCAAACCTGCGCTACGAAAAGCATATTTCGGAAGTTACACGAAACTGTTTCTACAGATTAAAAGTGCTGTACAAAGTTCGGCGATACCTGAATGAACGGCTTCGTATCCAGCTAGTAGAGGCCCTAGTATTGTCCAAATTAAACTATTCAGATACTGTGTATGGGCCTCGTTTATATGCTAGGACTGAAAAGTTAATTCAACGGGTACAAAATGCATGTGCTCGGTTTTGTTTCTCGATACCACCACGGAGCCACGTTACGCCGTTCTTGAATGACCATAATATTTTAAGAATCGTTTACCGCAGGAAACTTCACCTGGCGTGCCTCCTCTTTGAAGTTATAAAATCAGAAGCCCCAAAATACCTCTACAATAAACTAATTTGGACAAAGAGCAGGTGCCCAGAACGAAGGCGACGATTTCCACAGTTGTGCACACAACGGCATAAGTCCGCTGCGTTCCGTGGTGGCTTCCGATATGCGGCTACCAAATGTTGGAACAACATCCCGCCACCCATTAAGAACGCGCGCACCAAACTTAGTTTCAAAAACAAACTGAGATTGTTTTTGATGGAGGTTCAAAAAGATATGTAAATGCGCTAGTTAGATAACATCACTTAGTTAGTTAGATAACATCACTTAGTTAGTTAGATAACATCACTTGTGTTGAACATCCATCGGAACATTTTTGTTGTTAATATATTATATTATTTTACTTCGAGGTAGCTTTTTAACTAAAATCGCTCTTTATATTTTTTTGGTATAACAATAAATATTATTATTTATTTGTCTTTTTATTATTCTTTTTAGTTTAGAATTATAGATATATCTAAGTATTTTTCCACTCAACTTGTATATGTACGACAATTGTTTGTTTATTTATTTATTACTGCTGCAACTGACGCACTGACGCACAGGCTTTTGCAGAATACCAGCGCTTATTTCCTCCACAGGTAATAAGCACATAGCTGAGCAAAGGCCTTATCCATTCAACATTGCAACACTTTGTAACACGTGTTTGTTCTTTCTTTTAATTTTATTTATTTGTATTTTGTTTTTTTTTGCCTTTTGTCATTTTGTTCGTTTTTTTAAATTGTCTTAAGATGTAATTACTTTACCTTTGTTTATCAATTTTATAAATTAGTGTGCAATTTTTTTTTTTCTTGAATGGATTAAATGATTTATTATTATTATTATTATTATTACTCGACCACCTTTTCGACCGACCACTCGACCGACTACTCGACCAATCACTCGACCAACTACTCGACCAACTACTCGACCAACTACTCAACCAACTACTCGACCAATCGCTCGACCAACTACTCGACCAACTACTCTACCAACTACTCGACCAACTACTCGACCAACTTCTCGACCAACTACTCGACCAATCACTCGACCAACTACTGGACCAACTACTCGACCAACTACTCGACCAACTACTCGACCATTCACTCGACCAACTACTCGACCAAGTACTCGACCAATCACTCGACCAACTACTCGACCAACTACTCGACCAACTACTCGACCATCTACTCGACCAACTACTCGACCAACTACTCGACCAACTACTCGAACGACCACTCGACCGACTACTCGACCAATCACTCGACCAACTACTCGACCAACTACTCAACCAACTACTCGACCAACTACTCGACCAACTACTAGACCAACTACTCGACTAACTACTCGACCAACTTCTCGACCAATTACTCGACCAATCACTCGACCAACCACTCGACCAACTACTCGACCAATCGCTCGACAAACTACTCGACCAACTACTCGACCAACTACTCAACCAATCACTCGACCAACTACTCGACCAACTACTCGACTGACCCCTCGACCGACCAATCGACCAACCACTCGACCAACTACTCAACCATCTACTCGACCAACTACTCGACCAACTACTTGACCAACTACTCGACCAACTACTCGACCAACTACTCGACCAACTACTCGAGCAGTCACTCGATCAACTACTCGACCAACTACTCGACCAACCACTCGACCAGCCACTCGACCAACTACTCGACCGACCACTCGACCGACCACTCGACCAATAACTCGAACAACTACTCGACCAACTACTCGACCAACTACTCGACCAATTACCCGACCAACTACTCTACTAACTACTCGACCAACTACTCGACCAACTACTCTACCAACTACTCGACCAACTACTCGACCAATCGCTCGACCAACTACTCGACCAACTACTCGACCAACTACTCGACCAACTACTCGACCAACTACTCGACCAACTACTCGACCAACTACTCGACCAACTACTCGACCAACTACTCGACCAACTACTCGACCAATCATTTACAACCACTCGACCAACTACTCGACCTATCGCTCGACAAACTACTTGACCAACTACTCGACCAACTACTCAACCAATCACTCGACCAACTACTCGACCAACTACTCGACTGACCACTCGACCGACCACTCGACCAACCACTCGACCAACTACTCAACCATCTACTCGACCAACTACTCGACCAACTACTTGACCAACTACTCGACCAACTACTCGACCAACTACTCGACCAACTACTCGAGCAGTCACTCGATCAACTACTCGACCAACTACTCGACCAACCACTCGACCGACCACTCGACCAACTACTCGACCGGCCACTCGACCGACCACTCGACCAATAACTCGAACAACTACTCGACCAACTACTCGACCAACTACTCGACCAATTACTCGACCAACTACTCTACTAACTACTCGACCAACTACTCGACCAACTACTCTACCAACTACTCGACCAACTACTCGACCAATCGCTCGACCAACTACTCGACCAACTACTCGACCAACTACTCGACCAACTACTCGACCAACTACTCGACCAACTACTCGACCAACTACTTGACCAACTACTCGACCAACTACTCGACCAACTACTCGACCAACTACTCGACCAACTACTCGACCGACCACTCGACCGACTACTCCACCAATCACTCGACCAACTTCTCGACCAACTACTCGACCGACCACTCGACCGACCACTCGACCAACTACTCGACCAACTACTCGACCAATCACTCGACCAACTACTCGACCAACTACTCGGCCAACTACTCGACCAACTACTTGACCAACTACTTGTCCAATTACTCGACCAACTACTCGACCAACAACTCGACCATCTACTCGACCAACTACTCGACCAACTACTCGACCAACTACTCGACCAATCACTCGACCAATCACTCGACCAACTACTCGACCGACCACTCGACCGACCACTCGACCAACCACTCGACCAACTACTCAAACATCTACTCGACCAACTACTCGACCAACTACTCGACTAATTACTCAACCAACTACTCGACCAATCACTCGACCAACTACTCGACCAACTACTCGACCAATTACTCGACCAACTACTCGACTAACTACTCGACCAACTACTCGACCATCTACTCGACCAACTACTCGACCAACTACTCGACCAACTACTCGACCAATCACTCGACCAATTACTCGACCTACAACTCGACCACCTACTCGACCGACCACTTGACCAACTACTCGACCAACTACTCGACCCACTACTCGACCAACTACTCAACCAACTACCCGCCCAACTACTTAACCAACTACTCGACTAATCACTCGACCGACTACTCGACCAATCGCTCGACCAACTACTCGACCAACTACTCGACCAACTACTCAACCAACTACTTGACCAACAACTCGACAAACTACTCGACCAACTACTCGACCAACTACTCGACAAACTACTCGACAAATCACTCGACCAACTACTCGACTTAGCACTCGACCAACTACTCGACCAACTACTCGACCAACTACTCGACCAACTACTCGACCAATCACTCGACCAACTACTCGGCCAACTAATCGACCAACTACTCGACAAACTACTTGACCAACTACTCGACCAACTACTCGACCAACTACTCGACCAACTACTCGAGCAATCACTCGACCAACTACTCAACCAACTACTCGACCAACTACTCGACCAACTACTCGACCAATCACTCGACCAACTACTCGACCATCTACTCGACTAATTACTCAACCAACTACTAGACCAATCACTCGACCAACTACTTGACCCACTACTCGACCAATCACTCGACCAACTACTCGACCAATCGCTCGACCAACTACTCGACCCACTACTCGACCAACTACTCAACCAACTACCCGCCCAACTACTTAACCAACTACTCGACTAATCACTCGACCGACTACTCGACCAATCGCTCGACCAACTACTCGACCAACTACTCGACCAACTACTCAACCAACTACTTGACCAACAACTCGACAAACTACTCGACCAACTACTCGACCAACTACTCGACAAACTACTCGACAAATCACTCGACCAACTACTCGACTTAGCACTCGACCAACTACTCGACCAACTACTCGACCAACTACTCGACCAACTACTCGACCAATCACTCGACCAACTACTCGGCCAACTAATCGACCAACTACTCGACAAACTACTTGACCAACTACTCGACCAACTACTCGACCAACTACTCGACCAACTACTCGAGCAATCACTCGACCAACTACTCAACCAACTACTCGACCAACTACTCGACCAACTACTCGACCAATCACTCGACCAACTACTCGACCATCTACTCGACTAATTACTCAACCAACTACTAGACCAATCACTCGACCAACTACTTGACCCACTACTCGACCAATCACTCGACCAACTACTCGACCAATCGCTCGACCAACTACTCGACCAACTACTCGACCAACTACTCGACCAACTACTCGACCAACAACTCGACCAACTACTCGACCAACTACTCGACCTACTACTCCACCCGACCACTCGACCGACCACTCAACCAATCACTCGACCAACTACTCGACCAACTACTCGACCCACTACTCGACCAACTACTCAACCAACTACCCGCCCAACTACTTAACCAACTACTCGACTAATCACTCGACCGACTACTCGACCAATCGCTCGACCAACTACTCGACCAACTACTCGACCAACTACTCAACCAACTACTTGACCAACAACTCGACAAACTACTCGACCAACTACTCGACCAACTACTCGACAAACTACTCGACAAATCACTCGACCAACTACTCGACTTAGCACTCGACCAACTACTCGACCAACTACTCGACCAACTACTCGACCAACTACTCGACCAATCACTCGACCAACTACTCGGCCAACTAATCGACCAACTACTCGACAAACTACTTGACCAACTACTCGACCAACTACTCGACCAACTACTCGACCAACTACTCGAGCAATCACTCGACCAACTACTCAACCAACTACTCGACCAACTACTCGACCAACTACTCGACCAATCACTCGACCAACTACTCGACCATCTACTCGACTAATTACTCAACCAACTACTAGACCAATCACTCGACCAACTACTTGACCCACTACTCGACCAATCACTCGACCAACTACTCGACCAATCGCTCGACCAACTACTCGACCAACTACTCGACCAACTACTCGACCAACTACTCGACCAACAACTCGACCAACTACTCGACCAACTACTCGACCTACTACTCCACCCGACCACTCGACCGACCACTCAACCAATCACTCGACCAACTACTCGACCAACTACTCGACCAACTACTTGACCAACTACTCGACCAACTACTCGACCAACTACTCGACCACCTACTCGACCAATCACTCTACTAACTACTCGACCAACTACTCGACCAACTACTCGACCAACTACTCGACCATCTACTCGACCAACTACTCGACCAACTACTCGACCAACTACTCGAACGACCACTCGACCGACTACTCGACCAATCACTCGACCAACTACTCGACCAACTACTCAACCAACTACTCGACCAACTACTCGACCAACTACTAGACCAACTACTCGACTAACTACTCGACCAACTTCTCGACCAACTACTCGACCAATCACTCGACCAACCACTCGACCAACTACTCGACCAATCGCTCGACAAACTACTCGACCAACTACTCGACCAACTACTCAACCAATCACTCGACCAACTACTCGACCAACTACTCGACTGACCCCTCGACCGACCAATCGACCAACCACTCGACCAACTACTCAACCATCTACTCGACCAACTACTCGACCAACTACTTGACCAACTACTCGACCAACTACTCGACCAACTACTCGACCAACTACTCGAGCAGTCACTCGATCAACTACTCGACCAACTACTCGACCAACCACTCGACCAGCCACTCGACCAACTACTCGACCGACCACTCGACCGACCACTCGACCAATAACTCGAACAACTACTCGACCAACTACTCGACCAACTACTCGACCAATTACCCGACCAACTACTCTACTAACTACTCGACCAACTACTCGACCAACTACTCTACCAACTACTCGACCAACTACTCGACCAATCGCTCGACCAACTACTCGACCAACTACTCGACCAACTACTCGACCAACTACTCGACCAACTACTCGACCAACTACTCGACCAACTACTCGACCAACTACTCGACCAACTACTCGACCAACTACTCGACCAATCACTTACAACCACTCGACCAACTACTCGACCTATCGCTCGACAAACTACTTGACCAACTACTCGACCAACTACTCAACCAATCACTCGACCAACTACTCGACCAACTACTCGACTGACCACTCGACCGACCACTCGACCAACCACTCGACCAACTACTCAACCATCTACTCGACCAACTACTCGACCAACTACTTGACAAACTACTCGACCAACTACTCGACCAACTACTCGACCAACTACTCGAGCAGTCACTCGATCAACTACTCGACCAACTACTCGACCAACCACTCGACCGACCACTCGACCAACTACTCGACCGGCCACTCGACCGACCACTCGACCAATAACTCGAACAACTACTCGACCAACTACTCGACCAACTACTCGACCAATTACTCGACCAACTACTCTACTAACTACTCGACCAACTACTCGACCAACTACTCTACCAACTACTCGACCAACTACTCGACCAATCGCTCGACCAACTACTCGACCAACTACTCGACCAACTACTCGACCAACTACTCGACCAACTACTCGACCAACTACTCGACCAACTACTTGACCAACTACTCGACCAACTACTCGACCAACTACTCGACCAACTACTCGACCAACTACTCGACCGACCACTCGACCGACTACTCCACCAATCACTCGACCAACTTCTCGACCAACTACTCGACCGACCACTCGACCGACCACTCGACCAACTACTCGACCAACTACTCGACCAATCACTCGACCAACTACTCGACCAACTACTCGGCCAACTACTCGACCAACTACTTGACCAACTACTTGTCCAATTACTCGACCAACTACTCGACCAACAACTCGACCATCTACTCGACCAACTACTCGACCAACTACTCGACTAATTACTCAACCAACTACTCGACCAATCACTCGACCAACTACTCGACCAACTACTCGACCAATTACTCGACCAACTACTCGACTAACTACTCGACCAACTACTCGACCATCTACTCGACCAACTACTCGACCAACTACTCGACCAACTACTCGACCAATCACTCGACCAATTACTCGACCTACAACTCGACCACCTACTCGACCGACCACTTGACCAACTACTCGACCAACTACTCGACCCACTACTCGACCAACTACTCAACCAACTACCCGCCCAACTACTTAACCAACTACTCGACTAATCACTCGACCGACTACTCGACCAATCGCTCGACCAACTACTCGACCAACTACTCGACCAACTACTCAACCAACTACTTGACCAACAACTCGACAAACTACTCGACCAACTACTCGACCAACTACTCGACAAACTACTCGACAAATCACTCGACCAACTACTCGACTTAGCACTCGACCAACTACTCGACCAACTACTCGACCAACTACTCGACCAACTACTCGACCAATCACTCGACCAACTACTCGGCCAACTAATCGACCAACTACTCGACAAACTACTTGACCAACTACTCGACCAACTACTCGACCAACTACTCGACCAACTACTCGAGCAATCACTCGACCAACTACTCAACCAACTACTCGACCAACTACTCGACCAACTACTCGACCAATCACTCGACCAACTACTCGACCATCTACTCGACTAATTACTCAACCAACTACTAGACCAATCACTCGACCAACTACTTGACCCACTACTCGACCAATCACTCGACCAACTACTCGACCAATCGCTCGACCAACTACTCGACCAACTACTCGACCAACTACTCGACCAACTACTCGACCAACAACTCGACCAACTACTCGACCAACTACTCGACCTACTACTCCACCCGACCACTCGACAGACCACTCAACCAATCACTCGACCAACTACTCGACCAACTACTCGACCAACTACTTGACCAACTACTCGACCAACTACTCGACCAACTACTCGACCACCTACTCGACCAATCACTCTACTAACTACTCGACCAACTACTCGACCAACTACTCGACCAACTACTCGACCAACTACTCGACCAACTACTCGACCAATCACTCGACCCACTACTCGGCCAACTAATCGACCAACTACTCGACGAATCACTCGACGAACTACTCGACCAACTTCTCGACCAACTACTCGACCAACTACTTGACCAACTACTCGACCAACTACTCGACCAACTACTCGACCAACAACTCGACCAACTACTCGACCAACTACTCGACCAACTACTCGACCAATCGCTCGACCAATTACTCGACCAACTACTCGACCAACTTCTCGACCAATCATTCGACTAACTACTCGACCAACTACTGGAGCAATCACTCGACCAACTCCTCGACCTACTACTCCACCCGACCACTCGACCGACCACTCGACCAACTACTCGACCAACTACTCGACCAATCACTCGACCAACTACTCGACCAACTACTCGGCCAACTACTCGACCAACTACTTGACCAACTACTTGTCCAATTACTCGACCAACTACTCGACCAACAACTCGACCATCTACTCGACCAACTACTCGACCAACTACTCGACCAACTACTCGACCAATCACTCGACCAATCACTCGACCAACTACTCGACCGACCACTCGACCGACCACTCGACCAACCACTCGACCAACTACTCAAACATCTACTCGACCAACTACTCGACCAACTACTCGACTAATTACTCAACCAACTACTCGACCAATCACTCGACCAACTACTCGACCAACTACTCGACCAATTACTCGACCAACTACTCGACTAACTACTCGACCAACTACTCGACCATCTACTCGACCAACTACTCGACCAACTACTCGACCAACTACTCGACCAATCACTCGACCAATTACTCGACCTACAACTCGACCACCTACTCGACCGACCACTTGACCAACTACTCGACCAACTACTCGACCCACTACTCGACCAACTACTCAACCAACTACCCGACCAACTACTTAACCAACTACTCGACTAATCACTCGACCGACTACTCGACCAATCGCTCGACCAACTACTCGACCAACTACTCGACCAACTACTCAACCAACTACTTGACCAACAACTCGACAAACTACTCGACCAACTACTCGACCAACTACTCGACAAACTACTCGACAAATCACTCGACCAACTACTCGACTTAGCACTCGACCAACTACTCGACCAACTACTCGACCAACTACTCGACCAACTACTCGACCAATCACTCGACCAACTACTCGGCCAACTAATCGACCAACTACTCGACAAACTACTTGACCAACTACTCGACCAACTACTCGACCAACTACTCGAACGACCACTCGACCGACTACTCGACCAATCACTCGACCAACTACTCGACCAACTACTCAACCAACTACTCGACCAACTACTCGACCAACTACTAGACCAACTACTCGACTAACTACTCGACCAACTTCTCGACCAACTACTCGACCAATCACTCGACCAACCACTCGACCAACTACTCGACCAATCGCTCGACAAACTACTCGACCAACTACTCGACCAACTACTCAACCAATCACTCGACCAACTACTCGACCAACTACTCGACTGACCCCTCGACCGACCAATCGACCAACCACTCGACCAACTACTCAACCATCTACTCGACCAACTACTCGACCAACTACTTGACCAACTACTCGACCAACTACTCGACCAACTACTCGACCAACTACTCGAGCAGTCACTCGATCAACTACTCGACCAACTACTCGACCAACCACTCGACCAGCCACTCGACCAACTACTCGACCGACCACTCGACCGACCACTCGACCAATAACTCGAACAACTACTCGACCAACTACTCGACCAACTACTCGACCAATTACCCGACCAACTACTCTACTAACTACTCGACCAACTACTCGACCAACTACTCTACCAACTACTCGACCAACTACTCGACCAATCGCTCGACCAACTACTCGACCAACTACTCGACCAACTACTCGACCAACTACTCGACCAACTACTCGACCAACTACTCGACCAACTACTCGACCAACTACTCGACCAACTACTCGACCAACTACTCGACCAATCACTTACAACCACTCGACCAACTACTCGACCTATCGCTCGACAAACTACTTGACCAACTACTCGACCAACTACTCAACCAATCACTCGACCAACTACTCGACCAACTACTCGACTGACCACTCGACCGACCACTCGACCAACCACTCGACCAACTACTCAACCATCTACTCGACCAACTACTCGACCAACTACTTGACCAACTACTCGACCAACTACTCGACCAACTACTCGACCAACTACTCGAGCAGTCACTCGATCAACTACTCGACCAACTACTCGACCAACCACTCGACCGACCACTCGACCAACTACTCGACCGGCCACTCGACCGACCACTCGACCAATAACTCGAACAACTACTCGACCAACTACTCGACCAACTACTCGACCAATTACTCGACCAACTACTCTACTAACTACTCGACCAACTACTCGACCAACTACTCTACCAACTACTCGACCAACTACTCGACCAATCGCTCGACCAACTACTCGACCAACTACTCGACCAACTACTCGACCAACTACTCGACCAACTACTCGACCAACTACTCGACCAACTACTTGACCAACTACTCGACCAACTACTCGACCAACTACTCGACCAACTACTCGACCAACTACTCGACCGACCACTCGACCGACTACTCCACCAATCACTCGACCAACTTCTCGACCAACTACTCGACCGACCACTCGACCGACCACTCGACCAACTACTCGACCAACTACTCGACCAATCACTCGACCAACTACTCGACCAACTACTCGGCCAACTACTCGACCAACTACTTGACCAACTACTTGTCCAATTACTCGACCAACTACTCGACCAACAACTCGACCATCTACTCGACCAACTACTCGACCAACTACTCGACTAATTACTCAACCAACTACTCGACCAATCACTCGACCAACTACTCGACCAACTACTCGACCAATTACTCGACCAACTACTCGACTAACTACTCGACCAACTACTCGACCATCTACTCGACCAACTACTCGACCAACTACTCGACCAACTACTCGACCAATCACTCGACCAATTACTCGACCTACAACTCGACCACCTACTCGACCGACCACTTGACCAACTACTCGACCAACTACTCGACCCACTACTCGACCAACTACTCAACCAACTACCCGCCCAACTACTTAACCAACTACTCGACTAATCACTCGACCGACTACTCGACCAATCGCTCGACCAACTACTCGACCAACTACTCGACCAACTACTCAACCAACTACTTGACCAACAACTCGACAAACTACTCGACCAACTACTCGACCAACTACTCGACAAACTACTCGACAAATCACTCGACCAACTACTCGACTTAGCACTCGACCAACTACTCGACCAACTACTCGACCAACTACTCGACCAACTACTCGACCAATCACTCGACCAACTACTCGGCCAACTAATCGACCAACTACTCGACAAACTACTTGACCAACTACTCGACCAACTACTCGACCAACTACTCGACCAACTACTCGAGCAATCACTCGACCAACTACTCAACCAACTACTCGACCAACTACTCGACCAACTACTCGACCAATCACTCGACCAACTACTCGACCATCTACTCGACTAATTACTCAACCAACTACTAGACCAATCACTCGACCAACTACTTGACCCACTACTCGACCAATCACTCGACCAACTACTCGACCAATCGCTCGACCAACTACTCGACCAACTACTCGACCAACTACTCGACCAACTACTCGACCAACAACTCGACCAACTACTCGACCAACTACTCGACCTACTACTCCACCCGACCACTCGACAGACCACTCAACCAATCACTCGACCAACTACTCGACCAACTACTCGACCAACTACTTGACCAACTACTCGACCAACTACTCGACCAACTACTCGACCACCTACTCGACCAATCACTCTACTAACTACTCGACCAACTACTCGACCAACTACTCGACCAACTACTCGACCAACTACTCGACCAACTACTCGACCAATCACTCGACCCACTACTCGGCCAACTAATCGACCAACTACTCGACGAATCACTCGACGAACTACTCGACCAACTTCTCGACCAACTACTCGACCAACTACTTGACCAACTACTCGACCAACTACTCGACCAACTACTCGACCAACAACTCGACCAACTACTCGACCAACTACTCGACCAACTACTCGACCAATCGCTCGACCAATTACTCGACCAACTACTCGACCAACTACTCGACCAATCATTCGACTAACTACTCGACCAACTACTGGAGCAATCACTCGACCAACTCCTCGACCTACTACTCCACCCGACCACTCGACCGACCACTCGACCAACTACTCGACCAACTACTCGACCAATCACTCGACCAACTACTCGACCAACTACTCGGCCAACTACTCGACCAACTACTTGACCAACTACTTGTCCAATTACTCGACCAACTACTCGACCAACAACTCGACCATCTACTCGACCAACTACTCGACCAACTACTCGACCAACTACTCGACCAATCACTCGACCAATCACTCGACCAACTACTCGACCGACCACTCGACCGACCACTCGACCAACCACTCGACCAACTACTCAAACATCTACTCGACCAACTACTCGACCAACTACTCGACTAATTACTCAACCAACTACTCGACCAATCACTCGACCAACTACTCGACCAACTACTCGACCAATTACTCGACCAACTACTCGACTAACTACTCGACCAACTACTCGACCATCTACTCGACCAACTACTCGACCAACTACTCGACCAACTACTCGACCAATCACTCGACCAATTACTCGACCTACAACTCGACCACCTACTCGACCGACCACTTGACCAACTACTCGACCAACTACTCGACCCACTACTCGACCAACTACTCAACCAACTACCCGACCAACTACTTAACCAACTACTCGACTAATCACTCGACCGACTACTCGACCAATCGCTCGACCAACTACTCGACCAACTACTCGACCAACTACTCAACCAACTACTTGACCAACAACTCGACAAACTACTCGACCAACTACTCGACCAACTACTCGACAAACTACTCGACAAATCACTCGACCAACTACTCGACTTAGCACTCGACCAACTACTCGACCAACTACTCGACCAACTACTCGACCAACTACTCGACCAATCACTCGACCAACTACTCGGCCAACTAATCGACCAACTACTCGACAAACTACTTGACCAACTACTCGACCAACTACTCGACCAACTACTCGACCAACTACTCGAGCAATCACTCGACCAACTACTCAACCAACTACTCGACCAACTACTCGACCAACTACTCGACCAATCACTCGACCAACTACTCGACCATCTACTCGACTAATTACTCAACCAACTACTCGACCAATCACTCGACCAACTACTTGACCCACTACTCGACCAATCACTCGACCAACTACTCGACCAATCGCTCGACCAACTACTCGACCAACTACTCGACCAACTACTCGACCAACTACTCGACCAACAACTCGACCAACTACTCGACCAACTACTCGACCTACTACTCCACCCGACCACTCGACCGACCACTCAACCAATCACTCGACCAACTACTCGACCAACTACTCGACCAACTACTTGACCAACTACTCGACCAACTACTCGACCAACTACTCGACCACCTACTCGACCAATCACTCTACTAACTACTCGACCAACTACTCGACCAACTACTCGACCAACTACTCGACCAACTACTCGACCAACTACTCGACCAATCACTCGACCCACTACTCGGCCAACTAATCGACCAACTACTCGACGAATCACTCGACGAACTACTCGACCAACTTCTCGACCAACTACTCGACCAACTACTTGACCAACTACTCGACCAACTACTCGACCAACTACTCGACCAACAACTCGACCAACTACTCGACCAACTACTCGACCAACTACTCGACCAATCGCTCGACCAATTACTCGACCAACTACTCGACCAACTACTCGACCAATCATTCGACTAACTACTCGACCAACTACTGGAGCAATCACTCGACCAACTCCTCGACCTACTACTCCACCCGACCACTCGACCGACCACTCGACCAACTACTCGACCAACTACTCGACCAACAACTCGACCAACTACTTGACCAACTACTCGACCAACTACTCGACCAACTACTCGACCACCTACTCGACCAATCACTCTACCAACTACTCGACCAACTACTCGACCAACTACTCGACCAACTACTCGACCAACTACTCGACCAACTACTCGACCAACTACTCGACCAATCACTCGACCCACTACTCGGCCAACTAATCGACCAACTACTCGACCAATCACTCGACGAACTACTCGACCAACTTCTCGACCAACTACTCGACCAACTACTTGACCAACTACTCGACCAACTACTCGACCAATCGCTCGACCAATTACTCGACCAACTACCCGACCAACTACTCGAACAATCATTCGACAAACTACTCGACCAACTACTGGAGCAATCACTCGACCAACTACTTGACCAACTACTCGACCAACTACTCGACCAACTACTCGACCAACTACTTGACCAACTACTCGACCAACTACTCCACCCGACCACTCGACCGACCACTCGACCGACCACTCGACCAATCACTCGACCAACTACTCGACCAACTACTCGACCAACTACTCGACTAACTACTCGACCAATCACTCGACCTACTACTCGGCCAACTAATCGACCAACTACTCGACCAATCACTCGACGAACTACTCGACCAACTTCTCGACCAACTACTCGACCAACTACTTGACCAACTACTCGACCAACTACTCGACCAATCGCTCGACCAATTACTCGACCAACTACCCGACCAACTACTGGAGCAACTACTCGACCAACTACTCGACCAATCGCTCGACCAATTACTCGACCAACTACTCGACCAACTACTTGACCAACTACTCGACCAACTACTCCACCCGACCACTCGACCGACCACTCGACCAATCACTCGACCAACTACTCGACCAACTACTCGACCAACTACTCGACTAATTACTCAACCAACTACTCGACCGACCACTCGACCAATCACTCGAACAACTACTCGACCAACTACTCGACCAACTACTCGACCAACTACTCGACCAATCACTCGACCAACTACTCGACCAACTACTCGACCGACCACTCGACCGACAACTCGACCAATAACTCGAACAACTACTCGACCAACTACTCGACCAACTACTCGACCAATTACTCGACCAACTACTCGACCAACTACTCGACCAACTACTCGACCAACTACTCGACCAACTACTCGACCAACAACTCGACCAACTACTCGACCAACTACTCGACCAACTACTCGACCAACTACTCGACCAACAACTCGACCAACTACTCGACCAACTACTCGACCAACTACTCGACCAACAACTCGACCAACTACTCGACCAACTACTCGACCAACTACTCGACCAATCGCTCGACCAATTACTCGACCAACTACTCGACCAACTACTCGACCAATCATTCGACTAACTACTCGACCAACTACTCGACCAATTACTCGACCAACTACTCGACCAACTACTCGACCAACTACTCGACCAACTACTCGACCAACTACTCGACCAACAACTCGACCAACTACTCGACCAACTACTCGACCAACTACTCGACCAACTACTCGACCAACAACTCGACCAACTACTCGACCAACTACTCGACCAACTACTCGACCAACAACTCGACCAACTACTCGACCAACTACTCGACCAACTACTCGACCAATCGCTCGACCAATTACTCGACCAACTACTCGACCAACTACTCGACCAATCATTCGACTAACTACTCGACCAACTACTGGAGCAATCACTCGACCAACTACTCGACCAACTACTCGACCAACTACTCGACCAACTACTCGACCCACTACTAGACCAACTACTCTTCCAACTACTCGACCAACTACTTGACCAACTACTCGACCAATCACTCGACCAACTACTCGACCAATCGCTCGACCAACTACTCGACCAACTACTCGACCAAATACTTGACCAACTACTCGACCAACAACTCGACCAACTACTCGACCGTCCACTCGACCGACAACTCGACCAATCACTCGACCAACTACTCAACCAACTACTCGAACAACTACTCGACCAACTACTCGACCAACTACTCGACCAATCACTCGACCAACTACTCGACCAACTACTCGACTAATTACTCAACCAACTACTCGACCAATCACTCGACCAACTACTCGACCAACTACTCGACCAACTACTCGACCAACTACTTCACCAACTACTCGACCAACTACTCGACCAACTACTCGACCAACCACTCGACCGACTACTCGACCAATCACTCGACCAACTACTCGACCAATCGCTCGACCAACTACTCGACCAACTACTCGACCAACTGCTCGACCAACTACTCGACCAGCTACTCGACCAACTACTCGACCAACTACTTGACCGTCCACTCGACCGACAACTCGACCAATCACTCGACCAACTACTCAACAAACTACACGACCAACTACTCGACCAACCACTCGACCAACCAGTCAACCAACAATTCGTCTTACCAGTCGTCCAACCAGTTGATCAACTACTCGACTACCTACTCGACCACCGACTCGACCGACTACTCGACCAACTACTCGACCAACTACTCGACCCACTACTCGACCAACTACTCAACCAACTACTCGACCAACTACTCTACCAATCACTCGACCAACTACTAGACCAATCGCTCGACCAACTACTCGACCAACTACTCGACCAACTACTCGACCAACTACTCGACCAACAACTCGACCAACTACTCGACCAACTACTGGAGCAATCACTCGACCTACTACTCGACCAACAACTCGACCAACTACTTGACCAACTACTCGACCAACTACTCGACCAACTACTCGACCAACTACTCGACCAACTACTCGACCAACTACTCGAGCCATCACTCGACCAACTACTCAACCAACTACTCGACCAATCACTAGACCAACTACTCGACCAACTACTCGACCAATCGCTCGACAAACTACTCGACCAACTACTCGACCAACTACTCAACCAATCACTCGACCAACTACTCGACCAACTACTCGACTGACCACTCGACCGACCACTCGACCAACCACTCGACCAACTACTCAACCATCTACTCGACCAACTACTCGACCAACTACTTGACCAACTACTCGACCAACTACTCGACCAACTACTCGACCAACTACTCGACCAATCATTCGACTAACTACTCGACCAACTACTGGAGCAATCACTCGACCAACTACTCGACCAACTACTCGACCAACTACTCGACCAACTACTCGACCCACTACTAGACCAACTACTCTTCCAACTACTCGACCAACTACTTGACCAACTACTCGACCAATCACTCGACCAACTACTCGACCAATCGCTCGACCAACTACTCGACCAACTACTCGACCAACTACTTGACCAACTACTCGACCAACAACTCGACCAACTACTCGACCGTCCACTCGACCGACAACTCGACCAATCACTCGACCAACTACTCAACCAACTACTCGAACAACTACTCGACCAACTACTCGACTGACCACTCGACCGACCACTCGACCAACCACTCGACCAACTACTCAACCATCTACTCGACCAACTACTCGACCAACTACTTGACCAACTACTCGACCAATTACTCGACCAACTACTCGACCAACTACTCGACCAATCATTCGACTAACTACTCGACCAACTACTGGAGCAATCACTCGACCAACTACTCGACCAACTACTCGACCAACTACTCGACCAACTACTCGACCCACTACTAGACCAACTACTCTTCCAACTACTCGACCAACAACTCGACCAACTACTTGACCAACTACTCGACCAACTACTCGACCAACTACTCGACCACCTACTCGACCAATCACTCTACCAACTACTCGACCAACTACTCGACCAACTACTCGACCAACTACTCGACCAACTACTCGACCAACTACTCGACCAACTACTCGACCAATCACTCGACCTACTACTCGGCCAACTAATCGACCAACTACTCGACCAATCACTCGACGAACTACTCGACCAACTTCTCGACCAACTACTCGACCAACTACTTGACCAACTACTCGACCAACTACTCGACCAATCGCTCGACCAATTACTCGACCAACTACCCGACCAACTACTCGAACAATCATTCGACAAACTACTCGACCAACTACTGGAGCAATCACTCGACCAACTACTCGACCAACTACTCGACCAACTACTCGACCAACTACTCGACCAACTACTTGACCAACTACTCGACCAACTACTCCACCCGACCACTCGACCGACCACTCGACCAATCACTCGACCAACTACTCGACCAACTACTCGACCAACTACTCGACTAACTACTCGACCAATCACTCGACCTACTACTCGGCCAACTAATCGACCAACTACTCGACCAATCACTCGACGAACTACTCGACCAACTTCTCGACCAACTACTCGACCAACTACTTGACCAACTACTCGACCAACTACTCGACCAATCGCTCGACCAATTACTCGACCAACTACCCGACCAACTACTGGAGCAACTACTCGACCAACTACTCGACCAATCGCTCGACCAATTACTCGACCAACTACTCGACCAACTACTTGACCAACTACTCGACCAACTACTCCACCCGACCACTCGACCGACCACTCGACCAATCACTCGACCAACTACTCGACCAACTACTCGACCAACTACTCGACTAATTACTCAACCAACTACTCGACCGACCACTCGACCAATCACTCGAACAACTACTCGACCAACTACTCGACCAACTACTCGACCAACTACTCGACCAATCACTCGACCAACTACTCGACCAACTACTCGACCGACCACTCGACCGACAACTCGACCAATAACTCGAACAACTACTCGACCAACTACTCGACCAACTACTCGACCAATTACTCGACCAACTACTCGACCAACTACTCGACCAACTACTCGACCAACTACTCGACCAACTACTCGACCAACAACTCGACCAACTACTCGACCAACTACTCGACCAACTACTCGACCAACTACTCGACCAACAACTCGACCAACTACTCGACCAACTACTCGACCAACTACTCGACCAACAACTCGACCAACTACTCGACCAACTACTCGACCAACTACTCGACCAATCGCTCGACCAATTACTCGACCAACTACTCGACCAACTACTCGACCAATCATTCGACTAACTACTCGACCAACTACTGGAGCAATCACTCGACCAACTACTCGACCTACTACTCCACCCGACCACTCGACCGACCACTCGACCAATCACTCGACCAACTACTCGACCAACTACTCGACCAACTACTCGACCAACTACTCGACCAATCACTCGACCAACTACTCAACCAACTACTCGACCAACTCCTCGACCAACTACTCGACCAATCACTCGACCAACTACTCGACCAACTACTCGACCAACTACTCGACTAATTACTCAACCAACTACTCGACCGACCACTCGACCAATCACTCGAACAACTACTCGACCAACTACTCGACCAACTACTCGACCAACTACTCGACCAATCACTCGACCAACTACTCGACCAACTACTCGACCAACTACTCGACCAACTACTCGACCAACTACTCGACCAACAACTCGACCAACTACTCGACCAACTACTCGACCAATCGCTCGACCAACTACTCGACCAGCTACTCGACCAACTACTCGACCAACTACTCGACCAACTACTCGACCAACTACTCGACCAACTACTCGACCAACTACTCGACCAACTACTCGACCAACTACTCGACCAACTACTCGAGCAATCACTCGACCAACTACTCAACCAACTACTCGACCAACTACTCGACCAACTACTCGACCAATCACTCGACCAACTACTCGACCATCTACTCGACTAATTACTCAACCAACTACTCGACCAATCACTCGACCAACTACTTGACCCACTACTCGACCAATCACTCGACCAACTACTCGACCAATCGCTCGACCAACTACTCGACCAACTACTCGACCAACTACTCGACCAACTACTCGACCAACAACTCGACCAACTACTTGACCAACTACTCGACCAACTACTCGACCAACTACTCGACCACCTACTCGACCAATCACTCTACCAACTACTCGACCAACTACTCGACCAACTACTCGACCAACTACTCGACCAACTACTCGACCAACTACTCGACCAACTACTCGACCAATCACTCGACCTACTACTCGGCCAACTAATCGACCAACTACTCGACCAATCACTCGACGAACTACTCGACCAACTTCTCGACCAACTACTCGACCAACTACTTGACCAACTACTCGACCAACTACTCGACCAATCGCTCGACCAATTACTCGACCAACTACCCGACCAACTACTCGAACAATCATTCGACAAACTACTCGACCAACTACTGGAGCAATCACTCGACCAACTACTCGACCAACTACTCGACCAACTACTCGACCAACTACTCGACCAACTACTTGACCAACTACTCGACCAACTACTCCACCCGACCACTCGACCGACCACTCGACCAATCACTCGACCAACTACTCGACCAACTACTCGACCAACTACTCGACTAACTACTCGACCAATCACTCGACCTACTACTCGGCCAACTAATCGACCAACTACTCGACCAATCACTCGACGAACTACTCGACCAACTTCTCGACCAACTACTCGACCAACTACTTGACCAACTACTCGACCAACTACTCGACCAATCGCTCGACCAATTACTCGACCAACTACCCGACCAACTACTGGAGCAACTACTCGACCAACTACTCGACCAATCGCTCGACCAATTACTCGACCAACTACTCGACCAACTACTTGACCAACTACTCGACCAACTACTCCACCCGACCACTCGACCGACCACTCGACCAATCACTCGACCAACTACTCGACCAACTACTCGACCAACTACTCGACTAATTACTCAACCAACTACTCGACCGACCACTCGACCAATCACTCGAACAACTACTCGACCAACTACTCGACCAACTACTCGACCAACTACTCGACCAATCACTCGACCAACTACTCGACCAACTACTCGACCGACCACTCGACCGACAACTCGACCAATAACTCGAACAACTACTCGACCAACTACTCGACCAACTACTCGACCAATTACTCGACCAACTACTCGACCAACTACTCGACCAACTACTCGACCAACTACTCGACCAACTACTCGACCAACAACTCGACCAACTACTCGACCAACTACTCGACCAACTACTCGACCAACTACTCGACCAACAACTCGACCAACTACTCGACCAACTACTCGACCAACTACTCGACCAACAACTCGACCAACTACTCGACCAACTACTCGACCAACTACTCGACCAATCGCTCGACCAATTACTCGACCAACTACTCGACCAACTACTCGACCAATCATTCGACTAACTACTCGACCAACTACTGGAGCAATCACTCGACCAACTACTCGACCTACTACTCCACCCGACCACTCGACCGAACACTCGACCAATCACTCGACCAACTACTCGACCAACTACTCGACCAACTACTCGACCAACTACTCGACCAATCACTCGACCAACTACTCAACCAACTACTCGACCAACTCCTCGACCAACTACTCGACCAATCACTCGACCAACTACTCGACCAACTACTCGACTAATTACTCAACCAACTACTCGACCAATCACTCGACCAACTACTCGACCAACTACTCGACCAACTACTCGACCAACTACTCGACCCACTACTAGACCAACTACTCTTCCAACTACTCGACCAACTACTTGACCAACTACTCGACCAATCACTCGACCAACTACTCGACCAATCGCTCGACCAACTACTCGACCAACTACTCGACCAACTACTCGACCAACTACTCGACCAGCTACTCGACCAACTACTCGACCAACTACTTGACCGTCCACTCGACCGACAACTCGACCAATCACTCGACCAACTACTCGACCAACTACTTGACCAACTACTCGACCAACTACTCGACCAATCGCTCGACCAATTACTCGACCAACTACCCGACCAACTACTGGAGCAACTACTCGACCAACTACTCGACCAATCGCTCGACCAATTACTCGACCAACTACTCGACCAACTACTTGACCAACTACTCGACCAACTACTCCACCCGACCACTCGACCGACCACTCGACCAATCACTCGACCAACTACTCGACCAACTACTCGACCAACTACTCGACTAATTACTCAACCAACTACTCGACCGACCACTCGACCAATCACTCGAACAACTACTCGACCAACTACTCGACCAACTACTCGACCAATCACTCGACCAACTACTCGACCAACTACTCGACCGACCACTCGACCGACCACTCGACCAATAACTCGAACAACTACTCGACCAACTACTCGACCAACTACTCGACCAATTACTCGACCAACTACTCGACCAACTACTCGACCAACTACTCGACCAACTACTCGACCAACTACTCGACCAACAACTCGACCAACTACTCGACCAACTACTCGACCAACTACTCGACCAACTACTCGACCAACAACTCGACCAACTACTCGACCAACTACTCGACCAACTTATCGACCAACAACTCGACCAACTACTCGACCAACTACTCGACCAACTACTCGACCAATCGCTCGACCAATTACTCGACCAACTACTCGACCAACTACTCGACCAATCATTCGACTAACTACTCGACCAACTACTGGAGCAATCACTCGACCAACTACTCGACCTACTACTCCACCCGACCACTCGACCGACCACTCGACCAATCACTCGACCAACTACTCGACCAACTACTCGACCAACTACTCGACCAACTACTCGACCAATCACTCGACCAACTACTCAACCAACTACTCGACCAACTCCTCGACCAACTACTCGACCAATCACTCGACCAACTACTCGACCAACTACTCGACTAATTACTCAACCAACTACTCGACCAATCACTCGACCAACTACTCGACCAACTACTCGACCAACTACTCGACCAACTACTCGACCCACTACTTGACCAACTACTCGACCAATCACTCGACCAACTACTCGACCAATCGCTCGACCAACTACTCGACCAACTACTCGACCAACTACTTGACCAACTACTCGACCAACAACTCGACCAACTACTCGACCGTCCACTCGACCGACAACTCGACCAATCACTCGACCAACTACTCAACCAACTACTCGAACAACTACTCGACCAACTACTCGACCAATCACTCGACCAACTACTCGACCAACTACTCGACTAATTACTCAACCAACTACTCGACCAATCACTCGACCAACTACTCGACCAACTACTCGACCAACTACTCGACCAACTACTTCACCAACTACTCGACCAACTACTCGACCAACTACTCGACCAACCACTCGACCGACTACTCTTCCAACTACTCGACCAACTACTTGACCAACTACTCGACCAATCACTCGACCAACTACTCGACCAATCGCTCGACCAACTACTCGACCAACTACTCGACCAACTACTTGACCAACTACTCGACCAACAACTCGACCAACTACTCGACCGTCCACTCGACCGACAACTCGACCAATCACTCGACCAACTACTCAACCAACTACTCGAACAACTACTCGACCAACTACTCGACCAATCACTCGACCAACTACTCGACCAACTACTCGACTAATTACTCAACCAACTACTCGACCAATCACTCGACCAACTACTCGACCAACTACTCGACCAACTACTCGACCAACTACTTCACCAACTACTCGACCAACTACTCGACCAACTACTCGACCAACCACTCGACCGACTACTCGACCAATCACTCGACCAACTACTCGACCAATCGCTCGACCAACTACTCGACCAACTACTCGACCAACTACTCGACCAACTACTCGACCAGCTACTCGACCAACTACTCGACCAACTACTTGACCGTCCACTCGACCGACAACTCGACCAATCACTCGACCAACTACTCAACAAACTACACGACCAACTACTCGACCAACCACTCGACCAACCAGTCAACCAACAATTCGTCTTACCAGTCGTCCAACCAGTTGATCAACTACTCGACTACCTACTCGACCACCGACTCGACCGACTACTCGACCAACTACTCGACCAACTACTCGACCCACTACTCGACCAACTACTCAACCAACTACTCGACCAACTACTCTACCAATCACTCGACCAACTACTAGACCAATCGCTCGACCAACTACTCGACCAACTACTCGACCAACTACTCGACCAACTACTCGACCAACAACTCGACCAACTACTCGACCAACTACTGGAGCAATCACTCGACCTACTACTCGACCAACTACTCGACCAACTACTTGACCAACTACTCGACCAACTACTCGACCAACTACTCGACCAACTACTCGACCAACTACTCGACCAACTACTCAAGCAATCACTCGACCAACTACTCAACCAACTACTCGACCAATCACTAGACCAACTACTCGACCAACTACTCGACCAATCGCTCGACAAACTACTCGACCAACTACTCGACCAACTACTCAACCAATCACTCGACCAACTACTCAACCATCTACTCGACCAACTACTCGACCAACTACTTGACCAACTACTCGACCAACTACTCGACCAACTACTCGACCAACTACTCGAGCAGTCACTCGATCAACTACTCGACCAACTACTCGACCAACCACTCGACAAACTACTCGACCAACTACTCGACCAACTACTCGACCAACTACTCAACCAATCACTCGACTAAATACTCGACCAACTACTCGACTGACCACTCGACCGACCACTCGACCAACTACTCAACCATCTACTCGACCAACTACTCGACCAACTACTTGACCAACTACTCGACCAACTACTCGACCAACTACTCGACCAACTACTCGAGCAGTCACTCGATCAACTACTCGACCAATCGCTCGACCAACTACTCGACCAACTACTCGACCAACTACTCAACCAACTACTTGACCAACAACTCGACAAACTACTCGACCAACTACTCGACCAACTACTCGACAAACTACTCGACAAATCACTCGACCAACTACTCGACTTAGCACTCGACCAACTACTCGACCAACTACTCGACCAACTACTCGACCAACTACTCGACCAATCACTCGACCAACTACTCGGCCAACTAATCGACCAACTACTCGACAAACTACTTGACCAACTACTCGACCAACTACTCGACCAACTACTCGACCAACTACTCGAGCAATCACTCGACCAACTACTCAACCAACTACTCGACCAACTACTCGAACAACTACTCGACCAATCACTCGACCAACTACTCGACCATCTACTCGACTAATTACTCAACCAACTACTCGACCAATCACTCGACCAACTACTTGACCCACTACTCGACCAATCACTCGACCAACTACTCGACCAATCGCTCGACCAACTACTCGACCAACTACTCGACCAACTACTCGACCAACTACTCGACCAACAACTCGACCAACTACTCGACCAACTACTCGACCTACTACTCCACCCGACCACTCGACCGACCACTCGACCAATCACTCGACCAACTACTCGACCAACTACTCGACCAACTACTTGACCAACTACTCGACCAACTACTCGACCAACTACTCGACCACCTACTCGACCAATCACTCTACCAACTACTCGACCAACTACTCGACCAACTACTCGACCAACTACTCGACCAACTACTCGACCAACTACTCGACCAACTACTCGACCAATCACTCGACCCACTACTCGGCCAACTAATCGACCAACTACTCGACCAATCACTCGACGAACTACTCGACCAACTTCTCGACCAACTACTCGACCAACTACTTGACCAACTACTCGACCAACTACTCGACCAACTACTCGACCAACAACTCGACCAACTACTCGACCAACTACTCGACCAACTACTCGACCAATCGCTCGACCAATTACTCGACCAACTACTCGACCAACTACTCGACCAATCATTCGACTAACTACTCGACCAACTACTGGAGCAATCACTCGACCAACTACTCGACCTACTACTCCACCCGACCACTCGACCGACCACTCGACCAACTACTCGACCAACTACTCGACCAACAACTCGACCAACTACTTGACCAACTACTCGACCAACTACTCGACCAACTACTCGACCACCTACTCGACCAATCACTCTACCAACTACTCGACCAACTACTCGACCAACTACTCGACCAACTACTCGACCAACTACTCGACCAACTACTCGACCAACTACTCGACCAACTACTCGACCAATCACTCGACCCACTACTCGGCCAACTAATCGACCAACTACTCGACCAATCACTCGACGAACTACTCGACCAACTTCTCGACCAACTACTCGACCAACTACTTGACCAACTACTCGACCAACTACTCGACCAATCGCTCGACCAATTACTCGACCAACTACCCGACCAACTACTCGAACAATCATTCGACAAACTACTCGACCAACTACTGGAGCAATCACTCGACCAACTACTCGACCAACTACTCGACCAACTACTCGACCAACTACTCGACCAACTACTTGACCAACTACTCGACCAACTACTCCACCCGACCACTCGACCGACCACTCGACCAATCACTCGACCAACTACTCGACCAACTACTCGACCAACTACTCGACCAACTACTCGACCAACTACTCGACCAATCACTCGACCTACTACTCGGCCAACTAATCGACCAACTACTCGACCAATCACTCGACGAACTACTCGACCAACTTCTCGACCAACTACTCGACCAATCGCTCGACCAATTACTCGACCAACTACCCGACCAAATACTGGAGCAACTACTCGACCAACTACTCGACCAATCGCTCGACCAATTACTCGACCAACTACTCGACCAACTACTTGACCAACTACTCGACCAACTACTCGACCAACTACTCGACCAACAACTCGACCAACTACTCGACCAACTACTCGAACAACTACTCGACCAATCGCTCGACCAATTACTCGACCAACTACTCGACCAACTACTCGACCAATCATTCGACTAACTACTCGACCAACTACTGGAGCAATCACTCGACCAACTACTCGACCAACTACTCGACCAATCGCTCGACCAATTACTCGACCAACTACCCGACCAACTACTCGAACAATCATTCGACAAACTACTCGACCAACTACTGGAGCAATCACTCGACCAACTACTCGACCAACTACTCGACCAACTACTCGACCAACTACTCGACCAACTACTTGACCAACTACTCGACCAACTACTCCACCCGACCACTCGACCGACCACTCGACCAATCACTCGACCAACTACTCGACCAACTACTCGACCAACTACTCGACCAACTACTCGACCAACTACTCGACCAATCACTCGACCTACTACTCGGCCAACTAATCGACCAACTACTCGACCAATCACTCGACGAACTACTCGACCAACTTCTCGACCAACTACTCGACCAATCGCTCGACCAATTACTCGACCAACTACCCGACCAAATACTGGAGCAACTACTCGACCAACTACTCGACCAATCGCTCGACCAATTACTCGACCAACTACTCGACCAACTACTTGACCAACTACTCGACCAACTACTCCACCCGACCACTCGACCGACCACTCGACCAATCACTCGACCAACTACTCGACCAACTACTCGACCAACTACTCGACTAATTACTCAACCAACTACTCGACAGACCACTCGACCAATCACTCGAACAACTACTCGACCAACTACTCGACCAACTACTCGACCAATCACTCCACCAACTACTCGACCAACTACTCGACCAACTACTCGACCAACTACTCGACCAACTACTCGACCAATCATTCGAACAACTACTCGACCAACTACTCGACCGACCACTCGACCGACCACTCGACCAATAACTCGAACAACTACTCGACCAACTACTCGACCAACTACTCGACCAATTACTCGACCAACTACTCGACCAACTACTCGACCAACTACTCGACCAACTACTCGACTAACTACTCGACCAACAACTCGACCAACTACTCGACCAACTACTCGACCAACTACTCGACCAACTACTCGACCAACAACTCGACCAACTACTCGACCAACTACTCGACCAACAACTCGACCAACTACTCGACCAACTACTCGAACAACTACTCGACCAATCGCTCGACCAATTACTCGACCAACTACTCGACCAACTACTCGACCAATCATTCGACTAACTACTCGACCAACTACTGGAGCAATCACTCGACCAACTACTCGACCTACTACTCCACCCGACCACTCGACCGACCACTCGACCAATCACTCGACCAACTACTCGACCAACTACTCGACCAACTACTCGACCAACTACTCGACCAATCACTCGACCAACTACTCAACCAACTACTCGACCAACTCCTCGACCAACTACTCGACCAATCACTCGACCAACTACTCGACCAACTACTCGACTAATTACTCAACCAACTACTCGACCAATCACTCGACCAACTACTCGACCAACTACTCGACCAACTACTCGACCAACTACTCGACCCACTACTAGACCAACTACTCTTCCAACTACTCGACCAACTACTTGACCAACTACTCGACCAATCACTCGACCAACTACTCGACCAATCGCTCGACCAACTACTCGACCGTCCACTCGACCGACAACTCGACCAATCACTCGACCAACTACTCAACCAACTACTCGAACAACTACTCGACCAACTACTCGACCAATCACTCGACCAACTACTCGACCAACTACTCGACTAATTACTCAACCAACTACTCGACCAATCACTCGACCAACTACTCGACCAACTACTCGACCAACTACTCGACCAACTACTTCACCAACTACTCGACCAACTACTCGACCAACTACTCGACCAACCACTCGACCGACTACTCGACCAATCACTCGACCAACTACTCGACCAATCGCTCGACCACCTACTCGACCAACTACTCGACCAACTACTCGACCAACTACTCGACCAGCTACTCGACCAACTACTCGACCAACTACTTGACCGTCCACTCGACCGACAACTCGACCAATCACTCGACCAACTACTCAACAAACTACACGACCAACTACTCGACCAACCACTCGACCAACCAGTCAACCAACAATTCGTCTTACCAGTCGTCCAACCAGTTGATCAACTACTCGACTGCCTACTCGACCACCGACTCGACCGACTACTCGACCAACTACTCGACCAACTACTCGACCCACTACTCGACCAACTACTCAACCAACTACTCGACCAACTACTCTACCAATCACTCGACCAACTACTAGACCAATCGCTCGACCAACTACTCGACCAACTACTCGACCAACTACTCGACCAACAACTCGACCAACTACTCGACCAACTACTGGAGCAATCACTCGACCTACTACTCGACCAACTACTCGACCAACTACTTGACCAACTACTCGACCAACTACTCGACCAACTACTCGACCAACTACTCGACCAACTACTCGACCAACTACTCGAGCAATCACTCGACCAACTACTCAACCAACTACTCGACCAATCACTAGACCAACTACTCGACCAACTACTCGACCAATCGCTCGACAAACTACTCGAACAACTACTCGACCAACTACTCAACCAATCACTCGACCAACTACTCGACCAACTACTCGACTGACCACTCGACCGACCACTCGACCAACCACTCGACCAACTACTCAACCATCTACTCGACCAACTACTCGACCAACTACTTGACCAACTACTCGACCAACTACTCGACCAACTACTCGACCAACTACTCGAGCAGTCACTCGAAAAACTACTCGACCAACTACTCGACCAACCACTCGACCAGCCACTCGACCAACTACTCGACCGACCACTCGACCGACCACTCGACCAATAACTCGAACAACTACTCGACCAACTACTCGACCAACTACTCGACCAATTACCCGACCAACTACTCTACTAACTACTCGACCAACTACTCGACCAACTACTCTACCAACTACTCGACCAACTACTCGACCAATCGCTCGACCAACTACTCGACCAACTACTCGACCAACTACTCGACCAACTACTCGACCAACTACTCGACCAACTACTCGACCAACTACTCGACCAACTACTCGACCAACTACTCGACCAACTACTCGAGCAATCACTCGACCAACTACTCAACCAACTACTCGACCAACTACTCGACCAACTACTCGACCAATCACTCGACCAACTACTCGACCATCTACTCGACTAATTACTCAACCAACTACTCGACCAATCACTCGACCAACTACTTGACCCACTACTCGACCAATCACTCGACCAACTACTCGACCAATCGCTCGACCAACTACTCGACCAACTACTCGACCAACTACTCGACCAACTACTCGACCAACAACTCGACCAACTACTTGACCAACTACTCGACCAACTACTCGACCAACTACTCGACCACCTACTCGACCAATCACTCTACCAACTACTCGACCAACTACTCGACCAACTACTCGACCAACTACTCGACCAACTACTCGACCAACTACTCGACCAATCGCTCGACCAATTACTCGACCAACTACTCGACCAACTACTCGACCAATCATTCGACTAACTACTCGACCAACTACTGGAGCAATCACTCGACCAACTACTCGACCTACTACTCCACCCGACCACTCGACCGACCACTCGACCAATCACTCGACCAACTACTCGACCAACTACTCGACCAACTACTCGACCAACTACTCGACCAATCACTCGACCAACTACTCAACAAACTACTCGACCAACTCCTCGACCAACTACTCGACCAATCACTCGACCAACTACTCGACCAACTACTCGACTAATTACTCAACCAACTACTCGACCAATCACTCGACCAACTACTCGACCAACTACTCGACCAACTACTCGACCAATCACTAGACCAACTACTCGACCAACTACTCGACCAATCGCTCGACAAACTACTCGAACAACTACTCGACCAACTACTCAACCAATCACTCGACCAACTACTCGACCAACTACTCGACTGACCACTCGACCGACCACTCGACCAACCACTCGACCAACTACTCAACCATCTACTCGACCAACTACTCGACCAACTACTTGACCAACTACTCGACCAACTACTCGACCAACTACTCGACCAACTACTCGAGCAGTCACTCGAAAAACTACTCGACCAACTACTCGACCAACCACTCGACCAGCCACTCGACCAACTACTCGACCGACCACTCGACCGACCACTCGACCAATAACTCTAACAACTACTCGACCAACTACTCGACCAACTACTCGACCAATTACCCGACCAACTACTCTACTAACTACTCGACCAACTACTCGACCAACTACTCTACCAACTACTCGACCAACTACTCGACCAATCGCTCGACCAACTACTCGACCAACTACTCGACCAACTACTCGACCAACTACTCGACCAACTACTCGACCAACTACTCGACCAACTACTCGACCAACTACTCGACCAACTACTCGACCAACTACTCGAGCAATCACTCGACCAACTACTCAACCAACTACTCGACCAACTACTCGACCAACTACTCGACCAATCACTCGACCAACTACTCGACCATCTACTCGACTAATTACTCAACCAACTACTCGACCAATCACTCGACCAACTACTTGACCCACTACTCGACCAATCACTCGACCAACTACTCGACCAATCGCTCGACCAACTACTCGACCAACTACTCGACCAACTACTCGACCAACTACTCGACCAACAACTCGACCAACTACTTGACCAACTACTCGACCAACTACTCGACCAACTACTCGACCACCTACTCGACCAATCACTCTACCAACTACTCGACCAACTACTCGACCAACTACTCGACCAACTACTCGACCAACTACTCGACCAACTACTCGACCAACTACTCGACCAATCACTCGACCTACTACTCGGCCAACTAATCGACCAACTACTCGACCAATCACTCGACGAACTACTCGACCAACTTCTCGACCAACTACTCGACCAACTACTTGACCAACTACTCGACCAACTACTCGACCAATCGCTCGACCAATTACTCGACCAACTACCCGACCAACTACTGGAGCAACTACTCGACCAACTACTCGACCAATCGCTCGACCAATTACTCGACCAACTACTCGACCAACTACTTGACCAACTACTCGACCAACTACTCCACCCGACCACTCGACCGACCACTCGACCAATCACTCGACCAACTACTCGACCAACTACTCGACCAACTACTCGACTAATTACTCAACCAACTACTCGACCGACCACTCGATCAATCACTCGAACAACTACTCGACCAACTACTCGACCAACTACTCGACCAACTACTCGACCAATCACTCGACCAACTACTCGACCAACTACTCGACCGACCACTCGACCGACAACTCGACCAATAACTCGAACAACTACTCGACCAACTACTCGACCAACTACTCGACCAATTACTCGACCAACTACTCGACCAACTACTCGACCAACTACTCGACCAACTACTCGACCAACTACTCGACCAACAACTCGACCAACTACTCGACCAACTACTCGACCAACTACTCGACCAACTACTCGACCAACAACTCGACCAACTACTCGACCAACTACTCGACCAACTACTCGACCAACAACTCGACCAACTACTCGACCAACTACTCGACCAACTACTCGACCAATCGCTCGACCAATTACTCGACCAACTACTCGACCAACTACTCGACCAATCATTCGACTAACTACTCGACCAACTACTGGAGCAATCACTCGACCAACTACTCGACCTACTACTCCACCCGACCACTCGACCGACCACTCGACCAATCACTCGACCAACTACTCGACCAACTACTCGACCAACTACTCGACCAACTACTCGACCAATCACTCGACCAACTACTCAACCAACTACTCGACCAACTCCTCGACCAACTACTCGACCAATCACTCGACCAACTACTCGACCAACTACTCGACTAATTACTCAACCAACTACTCGACCAATCACTCGACCAACTACTCGACCAACTACTCGACCAACTACTCGACCAACTACTCGACCCACTACTAGACCAACTACTCTTCCAACTACTCGACCAACTACTTGACCAACTACTCGACCAATCACTCGACCAACTACTCGACCAATCGCTCGACCAAATACTCGACCAACTATTCGACCAACTACTTGACCAACTACTCGACCAACAACTCGACCAACTACTCGACCGTCCACTCGACCGACAACTCGACCAATCACTCGACCAACTACTCAACCAACTACTCGAACAACTACTCGACCAACTACTCGACCAATCACTCGACCAACTACTCGACCAACTACTCGACTAATTACTCAACCAACTACTCGACCAATCACTCGACCAACTACTCGACCAACTACTCGACCAACTACTCGACCAACTACTTCACCAACTACTCGACCAACTACTCGACCAACTGTTCGACCAACCACTCGACCGACTACTCGACCAATCACTCGACCAACTACTCGACCAATCGCTCGACCAACTACTCGACCAACTACTCGACCAACTACTCGACCAACTACTCGACCAGCTACTCGACCAACTACTCGACCAACTACTTGACCGTCCACTCGACCGACAACTCGACCAATCACTCGACCAACTACTCGACCAACTACTTGACCAACTACTCGACCAACTACTCGACCAATCGCTCGACCAATTACTCGACCAACTACCCGACCAACTACTGGAGCAACTACTCGACCAACTACTCGACCAATCGCTCGACCAATTACTCGACCAACTACTCGACCAACTACTTGACCAACTACTCGACCAACTACTCCACCCGACCACTCGACCGACCACTCGACCAATCACTCGACCAACTACTCGACCAACTACTCGACCAACTACTCGACTAATTACTCAACCAACTACTCGACCGACCACTCGACCAATCACTCGAACAACTACTCGACCAATTACTCGACCAACTACTCGACCAATCACTCGACCAACTACTCGACCAACTACTCGACCGACCACTCGACCGACCACTCGACCAATAACTCGAACAACTACTCGACCAACTACTCGACCAACTACTCGACCAATTACTCGACCAACTACTCGACCAACTACTCGACCAACTACTCGACCAACTACTCGACCAACTACTCGACCAACTACTCGACCAACTACTCGACCAACTACTCGACCAACTACTCGACCAACTACTCGACCAACAACTCGACCAACTACTCGACCAACTACTCGACCAACTACTCGACCAACAACTCGACCAACTACTCGACCAACTACTTGACCAACTACTCGACCAATCGCTCGACCAATTACTCGACCAACTACTCGACCAACTACTCGACCAATCATTCGACTAACTACTCGACCAACTACTGGAGCAATCACTCGACCAACTACTCGACCTACTACTCCACCCGACCACTCGACCGACCACTCGACCAATCACTCGACCAACTACTCGACCAACTACTCGACCAACTACTCGACCAACTACTCGACCAATCACTCGACCAACTACTCAACCAACTACTCGACCAACTCCTCGACCAACTACTCGACCAATCACTCGACCAACTACTCGACCAACTACTCGACTAATTACTCAACCAACTACTCGACCAATCACTCGACCAACTACTCGACCAACTACTCGACCAACTACTCGACCAACTACTCGACCCACTACTAGACCAACTACTCTTCCAACTACTCGACCAACTACTTGACCAACTACTCGACCAATCACTCGACCAACTACTCGACCAATCGCTCGACCAACTACTCGACCAACTACTCGACCAACTACTTGACCAACTACTCGACCAACAACTCGACCAACTACTCGACCGTCCACTCGACCGACAACTCGACCAATCACTCGACCAACTACTCAACCAACTACTCGATCAACTACTCGACCAACTACTCGACCAATCACTCGACCAACTACTCGACCAACTACTCGACTAATTACTCAACCAACTACTCGACCAATCACTCGACCAACTACTCGACCAACTACTCGACCAACTACTCGACCAACTACTTCACCAACTACTCGACCAACTACTCGACCAACTACTCGACCAACCACTCGACCGACTACTCGACCAATCACTCGACCAACTACTCGACCAATCGCTCGACCAACTACTCGACCAACTACTCGACCAACTACTCGACCAACTACTCGACCAGCTACTCGACCAACTACTCGACCAACTACTTGACCGTCCACTCGACCGACAACTCGACCAATCACTCGACCAACTACTCGACCAACTACTTGACCAACTACTCGACCAACTACTCGACCAATCGCTCGACCAATTACTCGACCAACTACCCGACCAACTACTGGAGCAACTACTCGACCAACTACTCGACCAATCGCTCGACCAATTACTCGACCAACTACTCGACCAACTACTTGACCAACTACTCGACCAACTACTCCACCCGACCACTCGACCGACCACTCGACCAATCACTCGACCAACTACTCGACCAACTACTCGACCAACTACTCGACTAATTACTCAACCAACTACTCGACCGACCACTCGACCAATCACTCGAACAACTACTCGACCAACTACTCGACCAACTACTCGACCAATCACTCGACCAACTACTCGACCAACTACTCGACCGACCACTCGACCGACCACTCGACCAATAACTCGAACAACTACTCGACCAACTACTCGACCAACTACTCGACCAATTACTCGACCAACTACTCGACCAACTACTCGACCAACTACTCGACCAACTACTCGACCAACTACTCGACCAACAACTCGACCAACTACTCGACCAACTACTCGACCAACTACTCGACCAACTACTCGACCAACAACTCGACCAACTACTCGACCAACTACTCGACCAACTACTCGACCAACAACTCGACCAACTACTCGACCAACTACTCGACCAACTACTCGACCAATCGCTCGACCAATTACTCGACCAACTACTCGACCAACTACTCGACCAATCATTCGACTAACTACTCGACCAACTACTGGAGCAATCACTCGACCAACTACTCGACATACTACTCCACCCGACCACTCGACCGACCACTCGACCAATCACTCGACCAACTACTCGACCAACTACTCGACCAACTACTCGACCAATCACTCGACCAACTACTCAACCAACTACTCGACCAACTCCTCGACCAACTACTCGACCAATCACTCGACCAACTACTCGACCAACTACTCGACTAATTACTCAACCAACTACTCGACCAATCACTCGACCAACTACTCGACCAACTACTCGACCAACTACTCGACCAACTACTCGACCCACTACTAGACCAACTACTCTTCCAACTACTCGACCAACTACTTGACCAACTACTCGACCAATCACTCGACCAACTACTCGACCAATCGCTCGACCAACTACTCGACCAACTACTCGACCAACTACTTGACCAACTACTCGACCAACAACTCGACCAACTACTCGACCGTCCACTCGACCGACAACTCGACCAATCACTCGACCAACTACTCAACCAACTACTCGAACAACTACTCGACCAACTACTCGACCAATCACTCGACCAACTACTCGACCAACTACTCGACTAATTACTCAACCAACTACTCGACCAACCACTCGACCAACCAGTCAACCAACAATTCGTCTTACCAGTCGTCCAACCAGTTGATCAACTACTCGACTACCTACTCGACCACCGACTCGACCGACTACTCGACCAACTACTCGACCAACTACTCAACCAACTACTCGACCAACTACTCTACCAATCACTCGACCAACTACTAGACCAATCGCTCGACCAACTACTCGACCAACTACTCGACCAACTACTCGACCAACTACTCGACCAACAACTCGACCAACTACTCGACCAACTACTGGAGCAATCACTCGACCTACTACTCGACCAACTACTCGAGCAGTCACTCGATCAACTACTCGACCAACTACTCGACCAACCACTCGACAAACTACTCGACCAACTACTCGACCAACTACTCAACCAATCACTCGACTAACTACTCGACCAACTACTCGACTGACCACTCGACCGACCACTCGACCAACCACTCGACCAACTACTCAACCATCTACTTGACCGTCCACTCGACCGACAACTCGACCAATCACTCGACCAACTACTCCACCCGACCACTCGACCGACCACTCGACCAATCACTCGACCAACTACTCGACCAACTACTCGACCAACTACTCGACTAATTACTCAACCAACTACTCGACCGACCACTCGACCAATCACTCGAACAACTACTCGACCAACTACTCGACCAACTACTCGACCAATCACTCGACCAACTACTCGACCAACTACTCGACCGACCACTCGACCGACCACTCGACCAATAACTCGAACAACTACTCGACCAACTACTCGACCAACTACTCGACCAATTACTCGACCAACTACTCGACCAACTACTCGACCAACTACTCGACCAACTACTCGACCAACTACTCGACCAACAACTCGACCAACTACTCGACCAACTACTCGACCAACTACTCGACCAACTACTCGACCAACAACTCGACCAACTACTCGACCAACTACTCGACCATCTACTCGACCAACAACTCGACCAACTACTCGACCAACTACTCGACCAACTACTCGACCAATCGCTCGACCAATTACTCGACCAACTACTCGACCAACTACTCGACCAATCATTCGACTAACTACTCGACCAACTACTGGAGCAATCACTCGACCAACTACTCGACCTACTACTCCACCCGACCACTCGACCGACCACTCGACCAATCACTCGACCAACTACTCGACCAACTACTCGACCAACTACTCGACCAACTACTTCACCAACTACTCGACCAACTACTCGACCAACTACTCGACCAACCACTCGACCGACTACTCGACCAATCACTCGACCAACTACTCGACCAATCGCTCGACCAACTACTCGACCAACTACTCGACCAACTGCTCGACCAACTACTCGACCAGCTACTCGACCAACTACTCGACCAACTACTTGACCGTCCACTCGACCGACAACTCGACCAATTACTCGACCAACTACTCAACAAACTACACGACCAACTACTCGACCAACCACTCGACCAACCAGTCAACCAACAATTCGTCTTACCAGTCTTCCAACCAGTTGATCAACTACTCGACTACCTACTCGACCACCGACTCGACCGACTACTCGACCAACTACTCGACCAACTACTCGACCCACTACTCGACCAACTACTCAACCAACTACTCGACCAACTACTCTACCAATCACTCGACCTACTACTCGACCAACTACTCGAGCAGTCACTCGATCAACTACTCGACCAACTACTCGACCAACCACTCGACAAACTACTCGACCAACTACTCGACCAACTACTCAACCAATCACTCGACTAACTACTCGACCAACTACTCGACTGACCACTCGACCGACCACTCGACCAACCACTCGACCAACTACTCAACCATCTACTTGACCGTCCACTCGACCGACAACTCGACCAATCACTCGACCAACTACTCCACCCGACCACTCGACCGACCACTCGACCAATCACTCGACCAACTACTCGACCAACTACTCGACCAACTACTCGACTAATTACTCAACCAACTACTCGACCGACCACTCGACCAATCACTCGAACAACTACTCGACCAACTACTCGACCAACTACTCGACCAATCACTCGACCAACTACTCGACCAACTACTCGACCGACCACTCGACCGACCACTCGACCAATAACTCGAACAACTACTCGACCAACTACTCGACCAACTACTCGACCAATTACTCGACCAACTACTCGACCAACTACTCGACCAACTACTCGACCAACTACTCGACCAACTACTCGACCAACAACTCGACCAACTACTCGACCAACTACTCGACCAACTACTCGACCAACTACTCGACCAACAACTCGACCAACTACTCGACCAACTACTCGACCATCTACTCGACCAACAACTCGACCAACTACTCGACCAACTACTCGACCAACTACTCGACCAATCGCTCGACCAATTACTCGACCAACTACTCGACCAACTACTCGACCAATCATTCGACTAACTACTCGACCAACTACTGGAGCAATCACTCGACCAACTACTCGACCTACTACTCCACCCGACCACTCGACCGACCACTCGACCAATCACTCGACCAACTACTCGACCAACTACTCGACCAACTACTCGACCAACTACTTCACCAACTACTCGACCAACTACTCGACCAACTACTCGACCAACCACTCGACCGACTACTCGACCAATCACTCGACCAACTACTCGACCAATCGCTCGACCAACTACTCGACCAACTACTCGACCAACTGCTCGACCAACTACTCGACCAGCTACTCGACCAACTACTCGACCAACTACTTGACCGTCCACTCGACCGACAACTCGACCAATCACTCGACCAACTACTCAACAAACTACACGACCAACTACTCGACCAACCACTCGACCAACCAGTCAACCAACAATTCGTCTTACCAGTCGTCCAACCAGTTGATCAACTACTCGACTACCTACTCGACCACCGACTCGACCGACTACTCGACCAACTACTCGACCAACTACTCGACCCACTACTCGACCAACTACTCAACCAACTACTCGACCAACTACTCTACCAATCACTCGACCAACTACTAGACCAATCGCTCGACCAACTACTCGACCAACTACTCGACCAACTACTCGACCAACTACTCGACCAACAACTCGACCAACTACTCGACCAACTACTGGAGCAATCACTCGACCTACTACTCGACCAACAACTCGACCAACTACTTGACCAACTACTCGACCAACTACTCGACCAACTACTCGACCAACTACTCGACCAACTACTCGACCAACTACTCGAGCCATCACTCGACCAACTACTCAACCAACTACTCGACCAATCACTAGACCAACTACTCGACCAACTACTCGACCAATCGCTCGACAAACTACTCGACCAACTACTCGACCAACTACTCAACCAATCACTCGACCAACTACTCGACCAACTACTCGACTGACCACTCGACCGACCACTCGACCAACCACTCGACCAACTACTCAACCATCTACTCGACCAACTACTCGACCAACTACTTGACCAACTACTCGACCAACTACTCGACCAACTACTCGACCAACTACTCGAGCAGTCACTCGATCAACTACTCGACCAACTACTCGACCAACCACTCGACCAGCCACTCGACCAACTACTCGACCGACCACTCGACCGACCACTCGACCAATAACTCGAACAACTACTCGACCAACTACTCGACCAACTACTCGACCAATTACCCGACCAACTACTCTACTAACTACTCGATCAACTACTCGACCAACTACTCTACCAACTACTCGACCAACTACTCGACCAATCGCTCGACCAACTACTCGACCAGCTACTCGACCAACTACTCGACCAACTACTCGACCAACTACTCGACCAACTACTCGACCAACTACTCGACCAACTACTCGACCAACTACTCGACCAACTACTCGACCAACTACTCGACCAACTACTCGAGCAATCACTCGACCAACTACTCAACCAACTACTCGACCAACTACTCGACCAACTACTCGACCAATCACTCGACCAACTACTCGACCATCTACTCGACTAATTACTCAACCAACTACTCGACCAATCACTCGACCAACTACTTGACCCACTACTCGACCAATCACTCGACCAACTACTCGACCAATCGCTCGACCAACTACTCGACCAACTACTCGACCAACTACTCGACCAACTACTCGACCAACAACTCGACCAACTACTTGACCAACTACTCGACCAACTACTCGACCAACTACTCGACCACCTACTCGACCAATCACTCTACCAACTACTCGACCAACTACTCGACCAACTACTCGACCAACTACTCGACCAACTACTCGACCAACTACTCGACCAACTACTCGACCAATCACTCGACCTACTACTCGGCCAACTAATCGACCAACTACTCGACCAATCACTCGACGAACTACTCGACCAACTTCTCGACCAACTACTCGACCAACTACTTGACCAACTACTCGACCAACTACTCGACCAATCGCTCGACCAATTACTCGACCAACTACCCGACCAACTACTCGAACAATCATTCGACAAACTACTCGACCAACTACTGGAGCAATCACTCGACCAACTACTCGACCAACTACTCGACCAACTACTCGACCAACTACTCGACCAACTACTTGACCAACTACTCGACCAACTACTCCACCCGACCACTCGACCGACCACTCGACCAATCACTCGACCAACTACTCGACCAACTACTCGACCAACTACTCGACTAACTACTCGACCAATCACTCGACCTACTACTCGGCCAACTAATCGACCAACTACTCGACCAATCACTCGACGAACTACTCGACCAACTTCTCGACCAACTACTCGACCAACTACTTGACCAACTACTCGACCAACTACTCGACCAATCGCTCGACCAATTACTCGACCAACTACCCGACCAACTACTGGAGCAACTACTCGACCAACTACTCGACCAATCGCTCGACCAATTACTCGACCAACTACTCGACCAACTACTTGACCAACTACTCGACCAACTACTCCACCCGACCACTCGACCGACCACTCGACCAATCACTCGACCAACTACTCGACCAACTACTCGACCAACTACTCGACTAATTACTCAACCAACTACTCGACCGACCACTCGACCAATCACTCGAACAACTACTCGACCAACTACTCGACCAACTACTCGACCAACTACTCGACCAATCACTCGACCAACTACTCGACCAACTACTCGACCGACCACTCGACCGACAACTCGACCAATAACTCGAACAACTACTCGACCAACTACTCGACCAACTACTCGACCAATTACTCGACCAACTACTCGACCAACTACTCGACCAACTACTCGACCAACTACTCGACCAACTACTCGACCAACAACTCGACCAACTACTCGACCAACTACTCGACCAACTACTCGACCAACTACTCGACCAACAACTCGACCAACTACTCGACCAACTACTCGACCAACTACTCGACCAACAACTCGACCAACTACTCGACCAACTACTCGACCAACTACTCGACCAATCGCTCGACCAATTACTCGACCAACTACTCGACCAACTACTCGACCAATCATTCGACTAACTACTCGACCAACTACTGGAGCAATCACTCGACCAACTACTCGACCTACTACTCCACCCGACCACTCGACCGACCACTCGACCAATCACTCGACCAACTACTCGACCAACTACTCGACCAACTACTCGACCAACTACTCGACCAATCACTCGACCAACTACTCAACCAACTACTCGACCAACTCCTCGACCAACTACTCGACCAATCACTCGACCAACTACTCGACCAACTACTCGACCAACTACTCGACTAATTACTCAACCAACTACTCGACCGACCACTCGACCAATCACTCGAACAACTACTCGACCAACTACTCGACCAACTACTCGACCAACTACTCGACCAATCACTCGACCAACTACTCGACCAACTACTCGACCAACTACTCGACCAACTACTCGACCAACTACTCGACCAACAACTCGACCAACTACTCGACCAACTACTCGACCAATCGCTCGACCAACTACTCGACCAGCTACTCGACCAACTACTCGACCAACTACTCGACCAACTACTCGACCAACTACTCGACCAACTACTCGACCAACTACTCGACCAACTACTCGACCAACTACTCGACCAACTACTCGAGCAATCACTCGACCAACTACTCAACCAACTACTCGACCAACTACTCGACCAACTACTCGACCAATCACTCGACCAACTACTCGACCATCTACTCGACTAATTACTCAACCAACTACTCGACCAATCACTCGACCAACTACTTGACCCACTACTCGACCAATCACTCGACCAACTACTCGACCAATCGCTCGACCAACTACTCGACCAACTACTCGACCAACTACTCGACCAACTACTCGACCAACAACTCGACCAACTACTTGACCAACTACTCGACCAACTACTCGACCAACTACTCGACCACCTACTCGACCAATCACTCTACCAACTACTCGACCAACTACTCGACCAACTACTCGACCAACTACTCGACCAACTACTCGACCAACTACTCGACCAACTACTCGACCAATCACTCGACCTACTACTCGGCCAACTAATCGACCAACTACTCGACCAATCACTCGACGAACTACTCGACCAACTTCTCGACCAACTACTCGACCAACTACTTGACCAACTACTCGACCAATTACTCGACCAATCGCTCGACCAATTACTCGACCAACTACCCGACCAACTACTCGAACAATCATTCGACAAACTACTCGACCAACTACTGGAGCAATCACTCGACCAACTACTCGACCAACTACTCGACCAACTACTCGACCAACTACTCGACCAACTACTTGACCAACTACTCGACCAACTACTCCACCCGACCACTCGACCGACCACTCGACCAATCACTCGACCAACTACTCGACCAACTACTCGACCAACTACTCGACTAACTACTCGACCAATCACTCGACCTACTACTCGGCCAACTAATCGACCAACTACTCGACCAATCACTCGACGAACTACTCGACCAACTTCTCGACCAACTACTCGACCAACTACTTGACCAACTACTCGACCAACTACTCGACCAATCGCTCGACCAATTACTCGACCAACTACCCGACCAACTACTGGAGCAACTACTCGACCAACTACTCGACCAATCGCTCGACCAATTACTCGACCAACTACTCGACCAACTACTTGACCAACTACTCGACCAACTACTCCACCCGACCACTCGACCGACCACTCGACCAATCACTCGACCAACTACTCGACCAACTACTCGACCAACTACTCGACTAATTACTCAACCAACTACTCGACCGACCACTCGACCAATCACTCGAACAACTACTCGACCAACTACTCGACCAACTACTCGACCAACTACTCGACCAATCACTCGACCAACTACTCGACCAACTACTCGACCGACCACTCGACCGACAACTCGACCAATAACTCGAACAACTACTCGACCAACTACTCGACCAACTACTCGACCAATTACTCGACCAACTACTCGACCAACTACTCGACCAACTACTCGACCAACTACTCGACCAACTACTCGACCAACAACTCGACCAACTACTCGACCAACTACTCGACCAACTACTCGACCAACTACTCGACCAACAACTCGACCAACTACTCGACCAACTACTCGACCAACTACTCGACCAACAACTCGACCAACTACTCGACCAACTACTCGACCAACTACTCGACCAATCGCTCGACCAATTACTCGACCAACTACTCGACCAACTACTCGACCAATCATTCGACTAACTACTCGACCAACTACTGGAGCAATCACTCGACCAACTACTCGACCTACTACTCCACCCGACCACTCGACCGAACACTCGACCAATCACTCGACCAACTACTCGACCAACTACTCGACCAACTACTCGACCAACTACTCGACCAATCACTCGACCAACTACTCAACCAACTACTCGACCAACTCCTCGACCAACTACTCGACCAATCACTCGACCAACTACTCGACCAACTACTCGACTAATTACTCAACCAACTACTCGACCAATCACTCGACCAACTACTCGACCAACTACTCGACCAACTACTCGACCAACTACTCGACCCACTACTAGACCAACTACTCTTCCAACTACTCGACCAACTACTTGACCAACTACTCGACCAATCACTCGACCAACTACTCGACCAATCGCTCGACCAACTACTCGACCAACTACTCGACCAACTACTCGACCAACTACTCGACCAGCTACTCGACCAACTACTCGACCAACTACTTGACCGTCCACTCGACCGACAACTCGACCAATCACTCGACCAACTACTCGACCAACTACTTGACCAACTACTCGACCAACTACTCGACCAATCGCTCGACCAATTACTCGACCAACTACCCGACCAACTACTGGAGCAACTACTCGACCAACTACTCGACCAATCGCTCGACCAATTACTCGACCAACTACTCGACCAACTACTTGACCAACTACTCGACCAACTACTCCACCCGACCACTCGACCGACCACTCGACCAATCACTCGACCAACTACTCGACCAACTACTCGACCAACTACTCGACTAATTACTCAACCAACTACTCGACCGACCACTCGACCAATCACTCGAACAACTACTCGACCAACTACTCGACCAACTACTCGACCAATCACTCGACCAACTACTCGACCAACTACTCGACCGACCACTCGACCGACCACTCGACCAATAACTCGAACAACTACTCGACCAACTACTCGACCAACTACTCGACCAATTACTCGACCAACTACTCGACCAACTACTCGACCAACTACTCGACCAACTACTCGACCAACTACTCGACCAACAACTCGACCAACTACTCGACCAACTACTCGACCAACTACTCGACCAACTACTCGACCAACAACTCGACCAACTACTCGACCAACTACTCGACCAACTTATCGACCAACAACTCGACCAACTACTCGACCAACTACTCGACCAACTACTCGACCAATCGCTCGACCAATTACTCGACCAACTACTCGACCAACTACTCGACCAATCATTCGACTAACTACTCGACCAACTACTGGAGCAATCACTCGACCAACTACTCGACCTACTACTCCACCCGACCACTCGACCGACCACTCGACCAATCACTCGACCAACTACTCGACCAACTACTCGACCAACTACTCGACCAACTACTCGACCAATCACTCGACCAACTACTCAACCAACTACTCGACCAACTCCTCGACCAACTACTCGACCAATCACTCGACCAACTACTCGACCAACTACTCGACTAATTACTCAACCAACTACTCGACCAATCACTCGACCAACTACTCGACCAACTACTCGACCAACTACTCGACCAACTACTCGACCCACTACTTGACCAACTACTCGACCAATCACTCGACCAACTACTCGACCAATCGCTCGACCAACTACTCGACCAACTACTCGACCAACTACTTGACCAACTACTCGACCAACAACTCGACCAACTACTCGACCGTCCACTCGACCGACAACTCGACCAATCACTCGACCAACTACTCAACCAACTACTCGAACAACTACTCGACCAACTACTCGACCAATCACTCGACCAACTACTCGACCAACTACTCGACTAATTACTCAACCAACTACTCGACCAATCACTCGACCAACTACTCGACCAACTACTCGACCAACTACTCGACCAACTACTTCACCAACTACTCGACCAACTACTCGACCAACTACTCGACCAACCACTCGACCGACTACTCTTCCAACTACTCGACCAACTACTTGACCAACTACTCGACCAATCACTCGACCAACTACTCGACCAATCGCTCGACCAACTACTCGACCAACTACTCGACCAACTACTTGACCAACTACTCGACCAACAACTCGACCAACTACTCGACCGTCCACTCGACCGACAACTCGACCAATCACTCGACCAACTACTCAACCAACTACTCGAACAACTACTCGACCAACTACTCGACCAATCACTCGACCAACTACTCGACCAACTACTCGACTAATTACTCAACCAACTACTCGACCAATCACTCGACCAACTACTCGACCAACTACTCGACCAACTACTCGACCAACTACTTCACCAACTACTCGACCAACTACTCGACCAACTACTCGACCAACCACTCGACCGACTACTCGACCAATCACTCGACCAACTACTCGACCAATCGCTCGACCAACTACTCGACCAACTACTCGACCAACTACTCGACCAACTACTCGACCAGCTACTCGACCAACTACTCGACCAACTACTTGACCGTCCACTCGACCGACAACTCGACCAATCACTCGACCAACTACTCAACAAACTACACGACCAACTACTCGACCAACCACTCGACCAACCAGTCAACCAACAATTCGTCTTACCAGTCGTCCAACCAGTTGATCAACTACTCGACTACCTACTCGACCACCGACTCGACCGACTACTCGACCAACTACTCGACCAACTACTCGACCCACTACTCGACCAACTACTCAACCAACTACTCGACCAACTACTCTACCAATCACTCGACCAACTACTAGACCAATCGCTCGACCAACTACTCGACCAACTACTCGACCAACTACTCGACCAACTACTCGACCAACAACTCGACCAACTACTCGACCAACTACTGGAGCAATCACTCGACCTACTACTCGACCAACTACTCGACCAACTACTTGACCAACTACTCGACCAACTACTCGACCAACTACTCGACCAACTACTCGACCAACTACTCGACCAACTACTCAAGCAATCACTCGACCAACTACTCAACCAACTACTCGACCAATCACTAGACCAACTACTCGACCAACTACTCGACCAATCGCTCGACAAACTACTCGACCAACTACTCGACCAACTACTCAACCAATCACTCGACCAACTACTCGACCAACTACTCGACTGACCACTCGACCGACCACTCGACCAACCACTCGACCAACTACTCAACCATCTACTCGACCAACTACTCGACCAACTACTTGACCAACTACTCGACCAACTACTCGACCAACTACTCGACCAACTACTCGAGCAGTCACTCGATCAACTACTCGACCAACTACTCGACCAACCACTCGACAAACTACTCGACCAACTACTCGACCAACTACTCGACCAACTACTCAACCAATCACTCGACTAAATACTCGACCAACTACTCGACTGACCACTCGACCGACCACTCGACCAACCACTCGACCAACTACTCAACCATCTACTCGACCAACTACTCGACCAACTACTTGACCAACTACTCGACCAACTACTCGACCAACTACTCGACCAACTACTCGAGCAGTCACTCGATCAACTACTCGACCAATCGCTCGACCAACTACTCGACCAACTACTCGACCAACTACTCAACCAACTACTTGACCAACAACTCGACAAACTACTCGACCAACTACTCGACCAACTACTCGACAAACTACTCGACAAATCACTCGACCAACTACTCGACTTAGCACTCGACCAACTACTCGACCAACTACTCGACCAACTACTCGACCAACTACTCGACCAATCACTCGACCAACTACTCGGCCAACTAATCGACCAACTACTCGACAAACTACTTGACCAACTACTCGACCAACTACTCGACCAACTACTCGACCAACTACTCGAGCAATCACTCGACCAACTACTCAACCAACTACTCGACCAACTACTCGAACAACTACTCGACCAATCACTCGACCAACTACTCGACCATCTACTCGACTAATTACTCAACCAACTACTCGACCAATCACTCGACCAACTACTTGACCCACTACTCGACCAATCACTCGACCAACTACTCGACCAATCGCTCGACCAACTACTCGACCAACTACTCGACCAACTACTCGACCAACTACTCGACCAACAACTCGACCAACTACTCGACCAACTACTCGACCTACTACTCCACCCGACCACTCGACCGACCACTCGACCAATCACTCGACCAACTACTCGACCAACTACTCGACCAACTACTTGACCAACTACTCGACCAACTACTCGACCAACTACTCGACCACCTACTCGACCAATCACTCTACCAACTACTCGACCAACTACTCGACCAACTACTCGACCAACTACTCGACCAACTACTCGACCAACTACTCGACCAACTACTCGACCAATCACTCGACCCACTACTCGGCCAACTAATCGACCAACTACTCGACCAATCACTCGACGAACTACTCGACCAACTTCTCGACCAACTACTCGACCAACTACTTGACCAACTACTCGACCAACTACTCGACCAACTACTCGACCAACAACTCGACCAACTACTCGACCAACTACTCGACCAACTACTCGACCAATCGCTCGACCAATTACTCGACCAACTACTCGACCAACTACTCGACCAATCATTCGACTAACTACTCGACCAACTACTGGAGCAATCACTCGACCAACTACTCGACCTACTACTCCACCCGACCACTCGACCGACCACTCGACCAACTACTCGACCAACTACTCGACCAACAACTCGACCAACTACTTGACCAACTACTCGACCAACTACTCGACCAACTACTCGACCACCTACTCGACCAATCACTCTACCAACTACTCGACCAACTACTCGACCAACTACTCGACCAACTACTCGACCAACTACTCGACCAACTACTCGACCAACTACTCGACCAACTACTCGACCAATCACTCGACCCACTACTCGGCCAACTAATCGACCAACTACTCGACCAATCACTCGACGAACTACTCGACCAACTTCTCGACCAACTACTCGACCAACTACTTGACCAACTACTCGACCAACTACTCGACCAATCGCTCGACCAATTACTCGACCAACTACCCGACCAACTACTCGAACAATCATTCGACAAACTACTCGACCAACTACTGGAGCAATCACTCGACCAACTACTCGACCAACTACTCGACCAACTACTCGACCAACTACTCGACCAACTACTTGACCAACTACTCGACCAACTACTCCACCCGACGACTCGACCGACCACTCGACCAATCACTCGACCAACTACTCGACCAACTACTCGACCAACTACTCGACCAACTACTCGACCAACTACTCGACCAATCACTCGACCTACTACTCGGCCAACTAATCGACCAACTACTCGACCAATCACTCGACGAACTACTCGACCAACTTCTCGACCAACTACTCGACCAATCGCTCGACCAATTACTCGACCAACTACCCGACCAAATACTGGAGCAACTACTCGACCAACTACTCGACCAATCGCTCGACCAATTACTCGACCAACTACTCGACCAACTACTTGACCAACTACTCGACCAACTACTCCACCCGACCACTCGACCGACCACTCGACCAATCACTCGACCAACTACTCGACCAACTACTCGACCAACTACTCGACTAATTACTCAACCAACTACTCGACAGACCACTCGACCAATCACTCGAACAACTACTCGACCAACTACTCGACCAACTACTCGACCAATCACTCCACCAACTACTCGACCAACTACTCGACCAACTACTCGACCAACTACTCGACCAACTACTCGACCAATCATTCGAACAACTACTCGACCAACTACTCGACCGACCACTCGACCGACCACTCGACCAATAACTCGAACAACTACTCGACCAACTACTCGACCAACTACTCGACCAATTACTCGACCAACTACTCGACCAACTACTCGACCAACTACTCGACCAACTACTCGACCAACTACTCGACCAACAACTCGACCAACTACTCGACCAACTACTCGACCAACTACTCGACCAACTACTCGACCAACAACTCGACCAACTTCTCGACCAACTACTCGACCAACAACTCGACCAACTACTCGACCAACTACTCGAACAACTACTCGACCAATCGCTCGACCAATTACTCGACCAACTACTCGACCAACTACTCGACCAATCATTCGACTAACTACTCGACCAACTACTGGAGCAATCACTCGACCAACTACTCGACCTACTACTCCACCCGACCACTCGACCGACCACTCGACCAATCACTCGACCAACTACTCGACCAACTACTCGACCAACTACTCGACCAACTACTCGACCAATCACTCGACCAACTACTCAACCAACTACTCGACCAACTCCTCGACCAACTACTCGACCAATCACTCGACCAACTACTCGACCAACTACTCGACTAATTACTCAACCAACTACTCGACCAATCACTCGACCAACTACTCGACCAACTACTCGACCAACTACTCGACCAACTACTCGACCCACTACTAGACCAACTACTCTTCCAACTACTCGACCAACTACTTGACCAACTACTCGACCAATCACTCGACCAACTACTCGACCAATCGCTCGACCAACTACTCGACCGTCCACTCGACCGACAACTCGACCAATCACTCGACCAACTACTCAACCAACTACTCGAACAACTACTCGACCAACTACTCGACCAATCACTCGACCAACTACTCGACCAACTACTCGACTAATTACTCAACCAACTACTCGACCAATCACTCGACCAACTACTCGACCAACTACTCGACCAACTACTCGACCAACTACTTCACCAACTACTCGACCAACTACTCGACCAACTACTCGACCAACCACTCGACCGACTACTCGACCAATCACTCGACCAACTACTCGACCAATCGCTCGACCACCTACTCGACCAACTACTCGACCAACTACTCGACCAACTACTCGACCAGCTACTCGACCAACTACTCGACCAACTACTTGACCGTCCACTCGACCGACAACTCGACCAATCACTCGACCAACTACTCAACAAACTACACGACCAACTACTCGACCAACCACTCGACCAACCAGTCAACCAACAATTCGTCTTACCAGTCGTCCAACCAGTTGATCAACTACTCGACTGCCTACTCGACCACCGACTCGACCGACTACTCGACCAACTACTCGACCAACTACTCGACCCACTACTCGACCAACTACTCAACCAACTACTCGACCAACTACTCTACCAATCACTCGACCAACTACTAGACCAATCGCTCGACCAACTACTCGACCAACTACTCGACCAACTACTCGACCAACAACTCGACCAACTACTCGACCAACTACTGGAGCAATCACTCGACCTACTACTCGACCAACTACTCGACCAACTACTTGACCAACTACTCGACCAACTACTCGACCAACTACTCGACCAACTACTCGACCAACTACTCGACCAACTACTCGAGCAATCACTCGACCAACTACTCAACCAACTACTCGACCAATCACTAGACCAACTACTCGACCAACTACTCGACCAATCGCTCGACAAACTACTCGAACAACTACTCGACCAACTACTCAACCAATCACTCGACCAACTACTCGACCAACTACTCGACTGACCACTCGACCGACCACTCGACCAACCACTCGACCAACTACTCAACCATCTACTCGACCAACTACTCGACCAACTACTTGACCAACTACTCGACCAACTACTCGACCAACTACTCGACCAACTACTCGAGCAGTCACTCGAAAAACTACTCGACCAACTACTCGACCAACCACTCGACCAGCCACTCGACCAACTACTCGACCGACCACTCGACCGACCACTCGACCAATAACTCGAACAACTACTCGACCAACTACTCGACCAACTACTCGACCAATTACCCGACCAACTACTCTACTAACTACTCGACCAACTACTCGACCAACTACTCTACCAACTACTCGACCAACTACTCGACCAATCGCTCGACCAACTACTCGACCAACTACTCGACCAACTACTCGACCAACTACTCGACCAACTACTCGACCAACTACTCGACCAACTACTCGACCAACTACTCGACCAACTACTCGACCAACTACTCGAGCAATCACTCGACCAACTACTCAACCAACTACTCGACCAACTACTCGACCAACTACTCGACCAATCACTCGACCAACTACTCGACCATCTACTCGACTAATTACTCAACCAACTACTCGACCAATCACTCGACCAACTACTTGACCCACTACTCGACCAATCACTCGACCAACTACTCGACCAATCGCTCGACCAACTACTCGACCAACTACTCGACCAACTACTCGACCAACTACTCGACCAACAACTCGACCAACTACTTGACCAACTACTCGACCAACTACTCGACCAACTACTCGACCACCTACTCGACCAATCACTCTACCAACTACTCGACCAACTACTCGACCAACTACTCGACCAACTACTCGACCAACTACTCGACCAACTACTCGACCAATCGCTCGACCAATTACTCGACCAACTACTCGACCAACTACTCGACCAATCATTCGACTAACTACTCGACCAACTACTGGAGCAATCACTCGACCAACTACTCGACCTACTACTCCACCCGACCACTCGACCGACCACTCGACCAATCACTCGACCAACTACTCGACCAACTACTCGACCAACTACTCGACCAACTACTCGACCAATCACTCGACCAACTACTCAACAAACTACTCGACCAACTCCTCGACCAACTACTCGACCAATCACTCGACCAACTACTCGACCAACTACTCGACTAATTACTCAACCAACTACTCGACCAATCACTCGACCAACTACTCGACCAACTACTCGACCAACTACTCGACCAATCACTAGACCAACTACTCGACCAACTACTCGACCAATCGCTCGACAAACTACTCGAACAACTACTCGACCAACTACTCAACCAATCACTCGACCAACTACTCGACCAACTACTCGACTGACCACTCGACCGACCACTCGACCAACCACTCGACCAACTACTCAACCATCTACTCGACCAACTACTCGACCAACTACTTGACCAACTACTCGACCAACTACTCGACCAACTACTCGACCAACTACTCGAGCAGTCACTCGAAAAACTACTCGACCAACTACTCGACCAACCACTCGACCAGCCACTCGACCAACTACTCGACCGACCACTCGACCGACCACTCGACCAATAACTCGAACAACTACTCGACCAACTACTCGACCAACTACTCGACCAATTACCCGACCAACTACTCTACTAACTACTCGACCAACTACTCGACCAACTACTCTACCAACTACTCGACCAACTACTCGACCAATCGCTCGACCAACTACTCGACCAACTACTCGACCAACTACTCGACCAACTACTCGACCAACTACTCGACCAACTACTCGACCAACTACTCGACCAACTACTCGACCAACTACTCGACCAACTACTCGAGCAATCACTCGACCAACTACTCAACCAACTACTCGACCAACTACTCGACCAACTACTCGACCAATCACTCGACCAACTACTCGACCATCTACTCGACTAATTACTCAACCAACTACTCGACCAATCACTCGACCAACTACTTGACCCACTACTCGACCAATCACTCGACCAACTACTCGACCAATCGCTCGACCAACTACTCGACCAACTACTCGACCAACTACTCGACCAACTACTCGACCAACAACTCGACCAACTACTTGACCAACTACTCGACCAACTACTCGACCAACTACTCGACCACCTACTCGACCAATCACTCTACCAACTACTCGACCAACTACTCGACCAACTACTCGACCAACTACTCGACCAACTACTCGACCAACTACTCGACCAACTACTCGACCAATCACTCGACCTACTACTCGGCCAACTAATCGACCAACTACTCGACCAATCACTCGACGAACTACTCGACCAACTTCTCGACCAACTACTCGACCAACTACTTGACCAACTACTCGACCAACTACTCGACCAATCGCTCGACCAATTACTCGACCAACTACCCGACCAACTACTGGAGCAACTACTCGACCAACTACTCGACCAATCGCTCGACCAATTACTCGACCAACTACTCGACCAACTACTTGACCAACTACTCGACCAACTACTCCACCCGACCACTCGACCGACCACTCGACCAATCACTCGACCAACTACTCGACCAACTACTCGACCAACTACTCGACTAATTACTCAACCAACTACTCGACCGACCACTCGATCAATCACTCGAACAACTACTCGACCAACTACTCGACCAACTACTCGACCAACTACTCGACCAATCACTCGACCAACTACTCGACCAACTACTCGACCGACCACTCGACCGACAACTCGACCAATAACTCGAACAACTACTCGACCAACTACTCGACCAACTACTCGACCAATTACTCGACCAACTACTCGACCAACTACTCGACCAACTACTCGACCAACTACTCGACCAACTACTCGACCAACAACTCGACCAACTACTCGACCAACTACTCGACCAACTACTCGACCAACTACTCGACCAACAACTCGACCAACTACTCGACCAACTACTCGACCAACTACTCGACCAACAACTCGACCAACTACTCGACCAACTACTCGACCAACTACTCGACCAATCGCTCGACCAATTACTCGACCAACTACTCGACCAACTACTCGACCAATCATTCGACTAACTACTCGACCAACTACTGGAGCAATCACTCGACCAACTACTCGACCTACTACTCCACCCGACCACTCGACCGACCACTCGACCAATCACTCGACCAACTACTCGACCAACTACTCGACCAACTACTCGACCAACTACTCGACCAATCACTCGACCAACTACTCAACCAACTACTCGACCAACTCCTCGACCAACTACTCGACCAATCACTCGACCAACTACTCGACCAACTACTCGACTAATTACTCAACCAACTACTCGACCAATCACTCGACCAACTACTCGACCAACTACTCGACCAACTACTCGACCAACTACTCGACCCACTACTAGACCAACTACTCTTCCAACTACTCGACCAACTACTTGACCAACTACTCGACCAATCACTCGACCAACTACTCGACCAATCGCTCGACCAAATACTCGACCAACTATTCGACCAACTACTTGACCAACTACTCGACCAACAACTCGACCAACTACTCGACCGTCCACTCGACCGACAACTCGACCAATCACTCGACCAACTACTCAACCAACTACTCGAACAACTACTCGACCAACTACTCGACCAATCACTCGACCAACTACTCGACCAACTACTCGACTAATTACTCAACCAACTACTCGACCAATCACTCGACCAACTACTCGACCAACTACTCGACCAACTACTCGACCAACTACTTCACCAACTACTCGACCAACTACTCGACCAACTGTTCGACCAACCACTCGACCGACTACTCGACCAATCACTCGACCAACTACTCGACCAATCGCTCGACCAACTACTCGACCAACTACTCGACCAACTACTCGACCAACTACTCGACCAGCTACTCGACCAACTACTCGACCAACTACTTGACCGTCCACTCGACCGACAACTCGACCAATCACTCGACCAACTACTCGACCAACTACTTGACCAACTACTCGACCAACTACTCGACCAATCGCTCGACCAATTACTCGACCAACTACCCGACCAACTACTGGAGCAACTACTCGACCAACTACTCGACCAATCGCTCGACCAATTACTCGACCAACTACTCGACCAACTACTTGACCAACTACTCGACCAACTACTCCACCCGACCACTCGACCGACCACTCGACCAATCACTCGACCAACTACTCGACCAACTACTCGACCAACTACTCGACTAATTACTCAACCAACTACTCGACCGACCACTCGACCAATCACTCGAACAACTACTCGACCAATTACTCGACCAACTACTCGACCAATCACTCGACCAACTACTCGACCAACTACTCGACCGACCACTCGACCGACCACTCGACCAATAACTCGAACAACTACTCGACCAACTACTCGACCAACTACTCGACCAATTACTCGACCAACTACTCGACCAACTACTCGACCAACTACTCGACCAACTACTCGACCAACTACTCGACCAACAACTCGACCAACTACTCGACCAACTACTCGACCAACTACTCGACCAACTACTCGACCAACAACTCGACCAACTACTCGACCAACTACTCGACCAACTACTCGACCAACAACTCGACCAACTACTCGACCAACTACTTGACCAACTACTCGACCAATCGCTCGACCAATTACTCGACCAACTACTCGACCAACTACTCGACCAATCATTCGACTAACTACTCGACCAACTACTGGAGCAATCACTCGACCAACTACTCGACCTACTACTCCACCCGACCACTCGACCGACCACTCGACCAATCACTCGACCAACTACTCGACCAACTACTCGACCAACTACTCGACCAACTACTCGACCAATCACTCGACCAACTACTCAACCAACTACTCGACCAACTCCTCGACCAACTACTCGACCAATCACTCGACCAACTACTCGACCAACTACTCGACTAATTACTCAACCAACTACTCGACCAATCACTCGACCAACTACTCGACCAACTACTCGACCAACTACTCGACCAACTACTCGACCCACTACTAGACCAACTACTCTTCCAACTACTCGACCAACTACTTGACCAACTACTCGACCAATCACTCGACCAACTACTCGACCAATCGCTCGACCAACTACTCGACCAACTACTCGACCAACTACTTGACCAACTACTCGACCAACAACTCGACCAACTACTCGACCGTCCACTCGACCGACAACTCGACCAATCACTCGACCAACTACTCAACCAACTACTCGATCAACTACTCGACCAACTACTCGACCAATCACTCGACCAACTACTCGACCAACTACTCGACTAATTACTCAACCAACTACTCGACCAATCACTCGACCAACTACTCGACCAACTACTCGACCAACTACTCGACCAACTACTTCACCAACTACTCGACCAACTACTCGACCAACTACTCGACCAACCACTCGACCGACTACTCGACCAATCACTCGACCAACTACTCGACCAATCGCTCGACCAACTACTCGACCAACTACTCGACCAACTACTCGACCAACTACTCGACCAGCTACTCGACCAACTACTCGACCAACTACTTGACCGTCCACTCGACCGACAACTCGACCAATCACTCGACCAACTACTCGACCAACTACTTGACCAACTACTCGACCAACTACTCGACCAATCGCTCGACCAATTACTCGACCAACTACCCGACCAACTACTGGAGCAACTACTCGACCAACTACTCGACCAATCGCTCGACCAATTACTCGACCAACTACTCGACCAACTACTTGACCAACTACTCGACCAACTACTCCACCCGACCACTCGACCGACCACTCGACCAATCACTCGACCAACTACTCGACCAACTACTCGACCAACTACTCGACTAATTACTCAACCAACTACTCGACCGACCACTCGACCAATCACTCGAACAACTACTCGACCAACTACTCGACCAACTACTCGACCAATCACTCGACCAACTACTCGACCAACTACTCGACCGACCACTCGACCGACCACTCGACCAATAACTCGAACAACTACTCGACCAACTACTCGACCAACTACTCGACCAATTACTCGACCAACTACTCGACCAACTACTCGACCAACTACTCGACCAACTACTCGACCAACTACTCGACCAACAACTCGACCAACTACTCGACCAACTACTCGACCAACTACTCGACCAACTACTCGACCAACAACTCGACCAACTACTCGACCAACTACTCGACCATCTACTCGACCAACAACTCGACCAACTACTCGACCAACTACTCGACCAACTACTCGACCAATCGCTCGACCAATTACTCGACCAACTACTCGACCAACTACTCGACCAATCATTCGACTAACTACTCGACCAACTACTGGAGCAATCACTCGACCAACTACTCGACATACTACTCCACCCGACCACTCGACCGACCACTCGACCAATCACTCGACCAACTACTCGACCAACTACTCGACCAACTACTCGACCAATCACTCGACCAACTACTCAACCAACTACTCGACCAACTCCTCGACCAACTACTCGACCAATCACTCGACCAACTACTCGACCAACTACTCGACTAATTACTCAACCAACTACTCGACCAATCACTCGACCAACTACTCGACCAACTACTCGACCAACTACTCGACCAACTACTCGACCCACTACTAGACCAACTACTCTTCCAACTACTCGACCAACTACTTGACCAACTACTCGACCAATCACTCGACCAACTACTCGACCAATCGCTCGACCAACTACTCGACCAACTACTCGACCAACTACTTGACCAACTACTCGACCAACAACTCGACCAACTACTCGACCGTCCACTCGACCGACAACTCGACCAATCACTCGACCAACTACTCAACCAACTACTCGAACAACTACTCGACCAACTACTCGACCAATCACTCGACCAACTACTCGACCAACTACTCGACTAATTACTCAACCAACTACTCGACCAATCACTCGACCAACTACTCGACCAACTACTCGACCAACTACTCGACCAACTACTTCACCAACTACTCGACCAACTACTCGACCAACTACTCGACCAACCACTCGACCGACTACTCGACCAATCACTCGACCAACTACTCGACCAATCGCTCGACCAACTACTCGACCAACTACTCGACCAACTACTCGACCAACTACTCGACCAGCTACTCGACCAACTACTCGACCAACTACTTGACCGTCCACTCGACCGACAACTCGACCAATCACTCGACCAACTACTCAACAAACTACACGACCAACTACTCGACCAACCACTCGACCAACCAGTCAACCAACAATTCGTCTTACCAGTCGTCCAACCAGTTGATCAACTACTCGACTACCTACTCGACCACCGACTCGACCGACTACTCGACCAACTACTCGACCAACTACTCAACCAACTACTCGACCAACTACTCTACCAATCACTCGACCAACTACTAGACCAATCGCTCGACCAACTACTCGACCAACTACTCGACCAACTACTCGACCAACTACTCGACCAACAACTCGACCAACTACTCGACCAACTACTGGAGCAATCACTCGACCTACTACTCGACCAACTACTCGAGCAGTCACTCGATCAACTACTCGACCAACTACTCGACCAACCACTCGACAAACTACTCGACCAACTACTCGACCAACTACTCAACCAATCACTCGACTAACTACTCGACCAACTACTCGACTGACCACTCGACCGACCACTCGACCAACCACTCGACCAACTACTCAACCATCTACTTGACCGTCCACTCGACCGACAACTCGACCAATCACTCGACCAACTACTCCACCCGACCACTCGACCGACCACTCGACCAATCACTCGACCAACTACTCGACCAACTACTCGACCAACTACTCGACTAATTACTCAACCAACTACTCGACCGACCACTCGACCAATCACTCGAACAACTACTCGACCAACTACTCGACCAACTACTCGACCAATCACTCGACCAACTACTCGACCAACTACTCGACCGACCACTCGACCGACCACTCGACCAATAACTCGAACAACTACTCGACCAACTACTCGACCAACTACTCGACCAATTACTCGACCAACTACTCGACCAACTACTCGACCAACTACTCGACCAACTACTCGACCAACTACTCGACCAACAACTCGACCAACTACTCGACCAACTACTCGACCAACTACTCGACCAACTACTCGACCAACAACTCGACCAACTACTCGACCAACTACTCGACCATCTACTCGACCAACAACTCGACCAACTACTCGACCAACTACTCGACCAACTACTCGACCAATCGCTCGACCAATTACTCGACCAACTACTCGACCAACTACTCGACCAATCATTCGACTAACTACTCGACCAACTACTGGAGCAATCACTCGACCAACTACTCGACCTACTACTCCACCCGACCACTCGACCGACCACTCGACCAATCACTCGACCAACTACTCGACCAACTACTCGACCAACTACTCGACCAATCACTCGACCAACTACTCAACCAACTACTCGACCAACTCCTCGACCAACTACTCGACCAATCACTCGACCAACTACTCGACCAACTACTCGACTAATTACTCAACCAACTACTCGACCAATCACTCGACCAACTACTCGACCAACTACTCGACCAACTACTCGACCAACTACTCGACCCACTACTAGACCAACTACTCTTCCAACTACTCGACCAACTACTTGACCAACTACTCGACCAATCACTCGACCAACTACTCGACCAATCGCTCGACCAACTACTCGACCAACTACTCGACCAACTACTTGACCAACTACTCGACCAACAACTCGACCAACTACTCGACCGTCCACTCGACCGACAACTCGACCAATCACTCGACCAACTACTCAACCAACTACTCGAACAACTACTCGACCAACTACTCGACCAATCACTCGACCAACTACTCGACCAACTACTCGACTAATTACTCAACCAACTACTCGACCAATCACTCGACCAACTACTCGACCAACTACTCGACCAACTACTCGACCAACTACTTCACCAACTACTCGACCAACTACTCGACCAACTACTCGACCAACCACTCGACCGACTACTCGACCAATCACTCGACCAACTACTCGACCAATCGCTCGACCAACTACTCGACCAACTACTCGACCAACTACTCGACCAACTACTCGACCAGCTACTCGACCAACTACTCGACCAACTACTTGACCGTCCACTCGACCGACAACTCGACCAATCACTCGACCAACTACTCAACAAACTACACGACCAACTACTCGACCAACCACTCGACCAACCAGTCAACCAACAATTCGTCTTACCAGTCGTCCAACCAGTTGATCAACTACTCGACTACCTACTCGACCACCGACTCGACCGACTACTCGACCAACTACTCGACCAACTACTCGACCCACTACTCGACCAACTACTCAACCAACTACTCGACCAACTACTCTACCAATCACTCGACCAACTACTAGACCAATCGCTCGACCAACTACTCGACCAACTACTCGACCAACTACTCGACCAACTACTCGACCAACAACTCGACCAACTACTCGACCAACTACTGGAGCAATCACTCGACCTACTACTCGACCAACTACTCGACCAACTACTTGACCAACTACTCGACCAACTACTCGACCAACTACTCGACCAACTACTCGACCAACTACTCGACCAACTACTCGAGCAATCACTCGACCAACTACTCAACCAACTACTCGACCAATCACTAGACCAACTACTCGACCAACTACTCGACCAATCGCTCGACAAACTACTCGACCAACTACTCGACCAACTACTCAACCAATCACTCGACCAACTACTCGACCAACTACTCGACTGACCACTCGACCGACCACTCGACCAACCACTCGACCAACTACTCAACCATCTACTCGACCAACTACTCGACCAACTACTTGACCAACTACTCGACCAACTACTCGACCAACTACTCGACCAACTACTCGAGCAGTCACTCGATCAACTACTCGACCAACTACTCGACCAACCACTCGACAAACTACTCGACCAACTACTCGACCAACTACTCAACCAATCACTCGACTAACTACTCGACCAACTACTCGACTGACCACTCGACCGACCACTCGACCAACCACTCGACCAACTACTCAACCATCTACTCGACCAACTACTCGACCAACTACTTGACCAACTACTCGACCAACTACTCGACCAACTACTCGACCAACTACTCGAGCAGTCACTCGATCAACTACTCGACCAATCGCTCGACCAACTACTCGACCAACTACTCGACCAACTACTCAACCAACTACTTGACCAACAACTCGACAAACTACTCGACCAACTACTCGACCAACTACTCGACAAACTACTCGACAAATCACTCGACCAACTACTCGACTTAGCACTCGACCAACTACTCGACCAACTACTCGACCAACTACTCGACCAACTACTCGACCAATCACTCGACCAACTACTCGGCCAACTAATCGACCAACTACTCGACAAACTACTTGACCAACTACTCGACCAACTACTCGACCAACTACTCGACCAACTACTCGAGCAATCACTCGACCAACTACTCAACCAACTACTCGACCAACTACTCGAACAACTACTCGACCAATCACTCGACCAACTACTCGACCATCTACTCGACTAATTACTCAACCAACTACTCGACCAATCACTCGACCAACTACTTGACCCACTACTCGACCAATCGCTCGACCAACTACTCGACCAACTACTCGACCAACTACTCGACCAACTACTCGACCAACAACTCGACCAACTACTCGACCAACTACTCGATCTACTACTCCACCCGACCACTCGACCGACCACTCGACCAATCACTCGACCAACTACTCGACCAACTACTCGACCAACTACTTGACCAACTACTCGACCAACTACTCGACCAACTACTCGACCACCTACTCGACCAATCACTCTACCAACTACTCGACCAACTACTCGACCAACTACTCGACCAACTACTCGACCAACTACTCGACCAACTACTCGACCAACTACTCGACCAATCACTCGACCCACTACTCGGCCAACTAATCGACCAACTACTCGACCAATCACTCGACGAACTACTCGACCAACTTCTCGACCAACTACTCGACCAACTACTTGACCAACTACTCGACCAACTACTCGACCAACTACTCGACCAACAACTCGACCAACTACTCGACCAACTACTCGACCAACTACTCGACCAATCGCTCGACCAATTACTCGACCAACTACTCGACCAACTACTCGACCAATCATTCGACTAACTACTCGACCAACTACTGGAGCAATCACTCGACCAACTACTCGACCTACTACTCCACCCGACCACTCGACCGACCACTCGACCAACTACTCGACCAACTACTCGACCAACAACTCGACCAACTACTTGACCAACTACTCGACCAACTACTCGACCAACTACTCGACCACCTACTCGACCAATCACTCTACCAACTACTCGACCAACTACTCGACCAACTACTCGACCAACTACTCGACCAACTACTCGACCAACTACTCGACCAACTACTCGACCAACTACTCGACCAATCACTCGACCCACTACTCGGCCAACTAATCGACCAACTACTCGACCAATCACTCGACGAACTACTCGACCAACTTCTCGACCAACTACTCGACCAACTACTTGACCAACTACTCGACCAACTACTCGACCAATCGCTCGACCAATTACTCGACCAACTACCCGACCAACTACTCGAACAATCATTCGACAAACTACTCGACCAACTACTGGAGCAATCACTCGACCAACTACTCGACCAACTACTCGACCAACTACTCGACCAACTACTCGACCAACTACTTGACCAACTACTCGACCAACTACTCCACCCGACCACTCGACCGACCACTCGACCAATCACTCGACCAACTACTCGACCAACTACTCGACCAACTACTCGACCAACTACTCGACCAACTACTCGACCAATCACTCGACCTACTACTCGGCCAACTAATCGACCAACTACTCGACCAATCACTCGACGAACTACTCGACCAACTTCTCGACCAACTACTCGACCAATCGCTCGACCAATTACTCGACCAACTACCCGACCAAATACTGGAGCAACTACTCGACCAACTACTCGACCAATCGCTCGACCAATTACTCGACCAACTACTCGACCAACTACTTGACCAACTACTCGACCAACTACTCCACCCGACCACTCGACCGACCACTCGACCAATCACTCGACCAACTACTCGACCAACTACTCGACCAACTACTCGACTAATTACTCAACCAACTACTCGACCGACCACTCGACCAATCACTCGAACAACTACTCGACCAACTACTCGACCAACTACTCGACCAATCACTCCACCAACTACTCGACCAACTACTCGACCAACTACTCGACCAACTACTCGACCAACTACTCGACCAATCATTCGAACAACTACTCGACCAACTACTCGACCGACCACTCGACCGACCACTCGACCAATAACTCGAACAACTACTCGACCAACTACTCGACCAACTACTCGACCAATTACTCGACCAACTACTCGACCAACTACTCGACCAACTACTCGACCAACTACTCGACCAACTACTCGACCAACAACTCGACCAACTACTCGACCAACTACTCGACCAACTACTCGACCAACTACTCGACCAACAACTCGACCAACTTCTCGACCAACTACTCGACCAACAACTCGACCAACTACTCGACCAATCATTCGAACAACTACTCGACCAACTACTCGACCGACCACTCGACCGACCACTCGACCAATAACTCGAACAACTACTCGACCAACTACTCGACCAACTACTCGACCAATTACTCGACCAACTACTCGACCAACTACTCGACCAACTACTCGACCAACTACTCGACCAACTACTCGACCAACTACTCGACCAATCGCTCGACCAATTACTCGACCAACTACTCGACCAACTACTCGACCAATCATTCGACTAACTACTCGACCAACTACTGGAGCAATCACTCGACCAACTACTCGACCTACTACTCCACCCGACCACTCGACCGACCACTCGACCAACTACTCGACCAACTACTCGACCAACAACTCGACCAACTACTTGACCAACTACTCGACCAACTACTCGACCAACTACTCGACCACCTACTCGACCAATCACTCTACCAACTACTCGACCAACTACTCGACCAACTACTCGACCAACTACTCGACCAACTACTCGACCAACTACTCGACCAACTACTCGACCAACTACTCGACCAATCACTCGACCCACTACTCGGCCAACTAATCGACCAACTACTCGACCAATCACTCGACGAACTACTCGACCAACTTCTCGACCAACTACTCGACCAACTACTTGACCAACTACTCGACCAACTACTCGACCAATCGCTCGACCAATTACTCGACCAACTACCCGACCAACTACTCGAACAATCATTCGACAAACTACTCGACCAACTACTGGAGCAATCACTCGACCAACTACTCGACCAACTACTCGACCAACTACTCGACCAACTACTCGACCAACTACTTGACCAACTACTCGACCAACTACTCCACCCGACCACTCGACCGACCACTCGACCAATCACTCGACCAACTACTCGACCAACTACTCGACCAACTACTCGACCAACTACTCGACCAACTACTCGACCAATCACTCGACCTACTACTCGGCCAACTAATCGACCAACTACTCGACCAATCACTCGACGAACTACTCGACCAACTTCTCGACCAACTACTCGACCAATCGCTCGACCAATTACTCGACCAACTACCCGACCAAATACTGGAGCAACTACTCGACCAACTACTCGACCAATCGCTCGACCAATTACTCGACCAACTACTCGACCAACTACTTGACCAACTACTCGACCAACTACTCCACCCGACCACTCGACCGACCACTCGACCAATCACTCGACCAACTACTCGACCAACTACTCGACCAACTACTCGACTAATTACTCAACCAACTACTCGACCGACCACTCGACCAATCACTCGAACAACTACTCGACCAACTACTCGACCAACTACTCGACCAATCACTCCACCAACTACTCGACCAACTACTCGACCAACTACTCGACCAACTACTCGACCAACTACTCGACCAATCATTCGAACAACTACTCGACCAACTACTCGACCGACCACTCGACCGACCACTCGACCAATAACTCGAACAACTACTCGACCAACTACTCGACCAACTACTCGACCAATTACTCGACCAACTACTCGACCAACTACTCGACCAACTACTCGACCAACTACTCGACCAACTACTCGACCAACAACTCGACCAACTACTCGACCAACTACTCGACCAACTACTCGACCAACTACTCGACCAACAACTCGACCAACTACTCGACCAACTACTCGACCAACTACTCGACCAACAACTCGACCAACTACTCGACCAACTACTCGACCAACTACTCGACCAATCGCTCGACCAATTACTCGACCAACTACTCGACCAACTACTCGACCAATCATTCGACTAACTACTCGACCAACTACTGGAGCAATCACTCGACCAACTACTCGACCTACTACTCCACCCGACCACTCGACCGACCACTCGACCAATCACTCGACCAACTACTCGACCAACTACTCGACCCACTACTAGACCAACTACTCTTCCAACTACTCGACCAACTACTTGACCAACTACTCGACCAATCACTCGACCAACTACTCGACCAATCGCTCGACCAACTACTCGACCAACTACTCGACCAACTACTTGACCAACTACTCGACCAACAACTCGACCAACTACTCGACCGTCCACTCGACCGACAACTCGACCAATCACTCGACCAACTACTCAACCAACTACTCGAACAACTACTCGACCAACTACTCGACCAATCACTCGACCAACTACTCGACCAACTACTCGACTAATTACTCAACCAACTACTCGACCAATCACTCGACCAACTACTCGACCAACTACTCGACCAACTGCTCGACCAACTACTTCACCAACTACTCGACCAACTACTCGACCAACTACTCGACCAACCACTCGACCGACTACTCGACCAATCACTCGACCAACTACTCGACCAATCGCTCGACCACCTACTCGACCAACTACTCGACCAACTACTCGACCAACTACTCGACCAGCTACTCGACCAACTACTCGACCAACTACTTGACCGTCCACTCGACCGACAACTCGACCAATCACTCGACCAACTACTCAACAAACTACACGACCAACTACTCGACCAACCACTCGACCAACCAGTCAACCAACAATTCGTCTTACCAGTCGTCCAACCAGTTGATCAACTACTCGACTACCTACTCGACCACCGACTCGACCGACTACTCGACCAACTACTCGACCAACTACTCGACCCACTACTCGACCAACTACTCAACCAACTACTCGACCAACTACTCTACCAATCACTCGACCAACTACTAGACCAATCGCTCGACCAACTACTCGACCAACTACTCGACCAACTACTCGACCAACAACTCGACCAACTACTCGACCAACTACTGGAGCAATCACTCGACCTACTACTCGACCAACTACTCGACCAACTACTTGACCAACTACTCGACCAACTACTCGACCAACTACTCGACCAACTACTCGACCAACTACTCGACCAACTACTCGAGCAATCACTCGACCAACTACTCAACCAACTACTCGACCAATCACTAGACCAACTACTCGACCAACTACTCGACCAATCGCTCGACAAACTACTCGAACAACTACTCGACCAACTACTCAACCAATCACTCGACCAACTACTCGACCAACTACTCGACTGACCACTCGACCGACCACTCGACCAACCACTCGACCAACTACTCAACCATCTACTCGACCAACTACTCGACCAACTACTTGACCAACTACTCGACCAACTACTCGACCAACTACTCGACCAACTACTCGAGCAGTCACTCGAAAAACTACTCGACCAACTACTCGACCAACCACTCGACCAGCCACTCGACCAACTACTCGACCGACCACTCGACCGACCACTCGACCAATAACTCGAACAACTACTCGACCAACTACTCGACCAACTACTCGACCAATTACCCGACCAACTACTCTACTAACTACTCGACCAACTACTCGACCAACTACTCTACCAACTACTCGACCAACTACTCGACCAATCGCTCGACCAACTACTCGACCAACTACTCGACCAACTACTCGACCAACTACTCGACCAACTACTCGACCAACTACTCGACCAACTACTCGACCAACTACTCGACCAACTACTCGACCAACTACTCGAGCAATCACTCGACCAACTACTCAACCAACTACTCGACCAACTACTCGACCAACTACTCGACCAATCACTCGACCAACTACTCGACCATCTACTCGACTAATTACTCAACCAACTACTCGACCAATCACTCGACCAACTACTTGACCCACTACTCGACCAATCACTCGACCAACTACTCGACCAATCGCTCGACCAACTACTCGACCAACTACTCCACCAACTACTCGACCAACTACTCGACCAACAACTCGACCAACTACTTGACCAACTACTCGACCAACTACTCGACCAACTACTCGACCACCTACTCGACCAATCACTCTACCAACTACTCGACCAACTACTCGACCAACTACTCGACCAACTACTCGACCAACTACTCGACCAACTACTCGACCAACTACTCGACCAATCACTCGACCTACTACTCGGCCAACTAATCGACCAACTACTCGACCAATCACTCGACGAACTACTCGACCAACTTCTCGACCAACTACTCGACCAACTACTTGACCAACTACTCGACCAACTACTCGACCAATCGCTCGACCAATTACTCGACCAACTACCCGACCAACTACTCGAACAATCATTCGACAAACTACTCGACCAACTACTGGAGCAATCACTCGACCAACTACTCGACCAACTACTCGACCAACTACTCGACCAACTACTCGACCAACTACTTGACCAACTACTCGACCAACTACTCCACCCGACCACTCGACCGACCACTCGACCAATCACTCGACCAACTACTCGACCAACTACTCGACCAACTACTCGACCAACTACTCGACCAACTACTCGACCAACTACTCGACCAATCACTCGACCTACTACTCGGCCAACTAATCGACCAACTACTCGACCAATCACTCGACGAACTACTCGACCAACTTCTCGACCAACTACTCGACCAACTACTTGACCAACTACTCGACCAATCACTCGACCAGCTACTCGACCAACTACTCGACCGACCACTCGACCGACCACTCGACCAATAACTCGAACAACTACTCGACCAACTACTCGACCAACTACTCGACCAATTACTCGACCAACTACTCGACCAACTACTCGACCAACTACTCGACCAACTACTCGACCAACTACTCGACCAACAACTCGACCAACTACTCGACCAACTACTCGACCAACTACTCGACCAACTACTCGACCAACAACTCGACCAACTACTCGACCAACTACTCGACCAACTACTCGACCAACAACTCGACCAACTACTCGACCAACTACTCGACCAACTACTCGACCAATCGCTCGACCAATTACTCGACCAACTACTCGACCAACTACTCGACCAATCATTCGACTAACTACTCGACCAACTACTGGAGCAATCACTCGACCAACTACTCGACCTACTACTCCACCCGACCACTCGACCGACCACTCGACCAATCACTCGACCAACTACTCGACCAACTACTCGACCAACTACTCGACCAACTACTCGACCAATCACTCGACCAACTACTCAACAAACTACTCGACCAACTCCTCGACCAACTACTCGACCAATCACTCGACCAACTACTCGACCAACTACTCGACTAATTACTCAACCAACTACTCGACCAATCACTCGACCAACTACTCGACCAACTACTCGACCAACTACTCGACCAATCACTAGACCAACTACTCGACCAACTACTCGACCAATCGCTCGACAAACTACTCGAACAACTACTCGACCAACTACTCAACCAATCACTCGACCAACTACTCGACCAACTACTCGACTGACCACTCGACCGACCACTCGACCAACCACTCGACCAACTACTCAACCATCTACTCGACCAACTACTCGACCAACTACTTGACCAACTACTCGACCAACTACTCGACCAACTACTCGACCAACTACTCGAGCAGTCACTCGAAAAACTACTCGACCAACTACTCGACCAACCACTCGACCAGCCACTCGACCAACTACTCGACCGACCACTCGACCGACCACTCGACCAATAACTCGAACAACTACTCGACCAACTACTCGACCAACTACTCGACCAATTACCCGACCAACTACTCTACTAACTACTCGACCAACTACTCGACCAACTACTCTACCAACTACTCGACCAACTACTCGACCAATCGCTCGACCAACTACTCGACCAACTACTCGACCAACTACTCGACCAACTACTCGACCAACTACTCGACCAACTACTCGACCAACTACTCGACCAACTACTCGACCAACTACTCGACCAACTACTCGAGCAATCACTCGACCAACTACTCAACCAACTACTCGACCAACTACTCGACCAACTACTCGACCAATCACTCGACCAACTACTCGACCATCTACTCGACTAATTACTCAACCAACTACTCGACCAATCACTCGACCAACTACTTGACCCACTACTCGACCAATCACTCGACCAACTACTCGACCAATCGCTCGACCAACTACTCGACCAACTACTCGACCAACTACTCGACCAACTACTCGACCAACAACTCGACCAACTACTTGACCAACTACTCGACCAACTACTCGACCAACTACTCGACCACCTACTCGACCAATCACTCTACCAACTACTCGACCAACTACTCGACCAACTACTCGACCAACTACTCGACCAACTACTCGACCAACTACTCGACCAATCTCTCGACCTACTACTCGGCCAACTAATCGACCAACTACTCGACCAATCACTCGACGAACTACTCGACCAACTTCTCGACCAACTACTCGACCAACTACTTGACCAACTACTCGACCAACTACTCGACCAATCGCTCGACCAATTACTCGACCAACTACCCGACCAACTACTCGAACAATCATTCGACAAACTACTCGACCAACTACTGGAGCAATCACTCGACCAACTACTCGACCAACTACTCGACCAACTACTCGACCAACTACTCGACCAACTACTTGACCAACTACTCGACCAACTACTCCACCCGACCACTCGACCGACCACTCGACCAATCACTCGACCAACTACTCGACCAACTACTCGACCAACTACTCGACCAACTACTCGACCAACTACTCGACGAACTACTCGACCAATCACTCGACCTACTACTCGGCCAACTAATCGACCAACTACTCGACCAATCACTCGACGAACTACTCGACCAACTTCTCGACCAACTACTCGACCAACTACTTGACCAACTACTCGACCAACTACTCGACCAATCGCTCGACCAATTACTCGACCAACTACCCGACCAACTACTGGAGCAACTACTCGACCAACTACTCGACCAATCGCTCGACCAATTACTCGACCAACTATTCGACCAACTACTTGACCAACTACTCGACCAACTACTCCACCCGACCACTCGACCGACCACTCGACCAATCACTCGACCAACTACTCGACCAACTACTCGACCAACTACTCGACTAATTACTCAACCAACTACTCGACCGACCACTCGACCAATCACTCGAACAACTACTCGACCAACTACTCGACCAACTACTCGACCAATCACTCGACCAACTACTCGACCAACTACTCGACCGACCACTCGACCGACCACTCGACCAACTACTCGACCAACTACTCGACCAACTACTCGACCAACAACTCGACCAACTACTCGACCAACTACTCGACCAACTACTCGACCAACTACTCGACCAACTACTCGACCAACAACTCGACCAACTACTCGACCAACTACTCGACCAACTACTCGACCAACAACTCGACCAACTACTCGACCAACTACTCGACCAACTACTCGACCAATCGCTCGACCAATTACTCGACCAACTACTCGACCAACTACTCGACCAATCATTCGACTAACTACTCGACCAACTACTGGAGCAATCACTCGACCAACTACTCGACCTACTACTCCACCCGACCACTCGACCGACCACTCGACCAATCACTCGACCAACTACTCGACCAACTACTCGACCAACTACTCGACCAACTACTCGACCAATCACTCGACCAACTACTCAACTAACTACTCGACCAACTCCTCGACCAACTACTCGACCAATCACTCGACCAACTACTCGACCAACTACTCGACTAATTACTCAACCAAATACTCGACCAATCACTCGACCAACTACTCGACCAACTACTCGACCAACTACTCGACCAACTACTTGACCCACTACTAGACCAACTACTCTTCCAACTACTCGACCAACTTCTTGACCAACTACTCGACCAATCACTCGACCAACTACTCGACCAATCGCTCGACCAACTACTCGACCAACTACTCGACCAACTACTTGACCAACTACTCGACCAACAACTCGACCAACTACTCGACCGTCCACTCGACCGACAACTCGACCAATCACTCGACCAACTACTCAACCAACTACTCGAACAACTACTCGACCAACTACTCGACCAATCACTCGACCAACTACTCGACCAACTACTCGACTAATTACTCAACCAACTACTCGACCAATCACTCGACCAACTACTGGACCAACTACTCGACCAACTACTCGACCAACTACTCGACCAACTACTTCACCAACTACTCGACCAACTACTCGACCAACTACTCGACCAACCACTCGACCGACTACTCGACCAATCACTCGACCAACTACTCGACCAATCGCTCGACCAACTACTCGACCAACTACTCGACCAACTACTCGACCAACTACTCGACCAGCTACTCGACCAACTACTCGACCAACTACTTGACCGTCCACTCGACCGACAACTCGACCAATCACTCGACCAACTACTCAACAAACTACACGACCAACTACTCGACCAACCACTCGACCAACCAGTCAACCAACAATTCGTCTTACCAGTCGTCCAACCAGTTGATCAACTACTCGACTACCTACTCGACCACCGACTCGACCGACTACTCGACCAACTACTCGACCAACTACTCGACCCACTACTCGACCAACTACTCAACCAACTACTCGACCAACTACTCCACCAATCACTCGACCAACTACTAGACCAATCGCTCGACCAACTACTCGACCAACTACTCGACCAACTACTCGACCAACTACTCGACCAACAACTCGACCAACTACTCGACCAACTATTGGAGCAATCACTCGACCTACTACTCGACCAACTACTCGACCAACTACTTGACCAACTACTCGACCAACTACTCGACCAACTACTCGACCAACTACTCGACCAACTACTCGACCAACTACTCAAGCAATCACTCGACCAACTACTCAACCAACTACTCGACCAATCACTAGACCAACTACTCGACCAACTACTCGACCAATCGCTCGACAAACTACTCGACCAACTACTCGACCAACTACTCAACCAATCACTCGACCAACTACTCGACCAACTACTCGACTGACCACTCGACCGACCACTCGACCAACCACTCGACCAACTACTCAACCATCTACTCGACCAACTACTCGACCAACTACTTGACCAACTACTCGACCAACTACTCGACCAACTACTCGACCAACTACTCGAGCAGTCACTCGATCAACTACTCGACCAACTACTCGACCAACCACTCGACCAGCCACTCGACCAACTACTCGACCGACCACTCGACCGACCACTCGACCAATAACTCGAACAACTACTCGACCAACTACTCGACCAACTACTCGACCAATTACCCGACCAACTACTCTACTAACTACTCGACCAACTACTCGACCAACTACTCTACCAACTACTCGACCAACTACTCGACCAATCGCTCGACCAACTACTCGACCAACTACTCGACCAACTACTCGACCAACTACTCGACCAACTACTCGACCAACTACTCGACCAACTACTCGACCAACTACTCGACCAACTACTCGACCAACTACTCGACCAACTACTCGACCAACTACTCAACCAACTACTCGACCAACTACTCGACCAACTACTCGACCAATCACTCGACCAACTACTCGACCATCTACTCGACTAATTACTCAACCAACTACTCGACCAATCACTCGACCAACTACTCGACCCACTACTCGACCAATCACTCGACCAACTACTCGACCAATCGCTCGACCAACTACTCGACCAACTACTCGACCAACTACTCGACCAACTACTCGACCAACAACTCGACCAACTACTTGACCAACTACTCGACCAACTACTCGACCAACTACTCGACCACCTACTCGACCAATCACTCTACCAACTACTCGACCAACTACTCGACCAACTACTCGACCAACTACTCGACCAACTACTCGACCAACTACTCGACCAACTACTCGACCAATCACTCGACCTACTACTCGGCCAACTAATCGAACAACTACTCGACCAATCACTCGACGAACTACTCGACCAACTTCTCGACCAACTACTCGACCAACTACTTGACCAACTACTCGACCAACTACTCGACCAATCGCTCGACCAATTACTCGACCAACTACCCGACCAACTACTCGAACAATCATTCGACAAACAACTCGACCAACTACTGGAGCAATCACTCGACCAACTACTCGACCAACTACTCGACCAACTACTCGACCAACTACTCGACCAACTACTTGACCAACTACTCGACCAACTACTCCACCCGACCACTCGACCGACCACTCGACCAATCACTCGACCAACTACTCGACCAACTACTCGACCAACTACTCGACCAACTACTCGACCAACTACTCGACCAATCACTCGACCTACTACTCGGCCAACTAATCGACCAACTACTCGACCAATCACTCGACGAACTACTCGACCAACTTCTCGACCAACTACTCGACCAACTACTTGACCAACTACTCGACCAACTACTCGACCAATCGCTCGACCTATTACTCGACCAACTACCCGACCAACTACTGGAGCAACTACTCGACCAACTACTCGACCAATCGCTCGACCAATTACTCGACCAACTACTCGACCAACTACTTGACCAACTACTCGACCAACTACTCCACCCGACCACTCGACCGACCACTCGACCAATCACTCGACCAACTACTCGACCAACTACTCGACCAACTACTCGACTAATTACTCAACCAACTACTCGACCGACCACTCGACCAATCACTCGAACAACTACTCGACCAACTACTCGACCAACTACTCGACCAATCACTCGACCAACTACTCGACCAACTACTCGACCAACTACTCGACCAACTACTCGACCAACTACTCGACCAATCGCTCGACCAATTACTCGACCAACTACTCGACCAACTACTCGACCAATCATTCGAACAACTACTCGACCAACTACTCGACCGACCACTCGACCGACCACTCGACCAATAACTCGAACAACTACTCGACCAACTACTCGACCAACTACTCGACCAATTACTCGACCAACTACTCGACCAACTACTCGACCAACTACTCGACCAACTACGCGACCAACTACTCGACCAACAACTCGACCAACTACTCGACCAACTACTCGACCAACTACTCGACCAACTACTCGACCAACAACTCGACCAACTACTCGACCAACTACTCGACCAACTACTCGACCAACAACTCGACCAACTACTCGACCAACTACTCGACCAACTACTCGACCAATCGCTCGACCAATTACTCGACCAACTACTCGACCAACTACTCGACCAACTACTCGACCAATCGCTCGACCAACTACTCGACCAACTACTCGACCAACTACTCGACCAACTACTCGACCAACTACTCGACCAACTACTCGACCAACTACTCGACCAACTACTCGACCAATCACTTACAACCACTCGACCAACTACTCGACCTATCGCTCGACAAACTACTCGACCAACTACTCGACCAACTACTCAACCAATCACTCGACCAACTACTCGACCAACTACTCGACTGACCACTCGACCGACCACTCGACCAACCACTCGACCAACTACTCAACCATCTACTCGACCAACTACTCGACCGACTACTTGACCAACTACTCGACCAACTACTCGACCAACTACTCGACCAACTACTCGAGCAGTCACTCGATCAACTACTCGACCAACTACTCGACCAACCACTCGACCAACTACTCGACCAACTACTCGACCAACTACTCGACCAACTACTCGACCAACCACTCGAACAACTACTCGACCAACTACTCGACCAACTACTCGACCAACTACTCGAGCAATCACTCGACCAACTACTCAACCAACTACTCGACCAACTACTCGACCAACTACTCGACCAATCACTCGACCAACTACTCGACCATCTACTCGACTAATTACTCAACCAACTACTCGACCAATCACTCGACCAACTACTCGACCCACTACTCGACCAATCACTCGACCAACTACTCGACCAATCGCTCGACCAACTACTCGACCAACTACTCGACCAACTACTCGACCAACTACTCGACCAACTACTCGACCAACTACTCGACCACCTATTCGACCAATCACTCTACCAACTACTCGACCAACTACTCGACCAACTACTCGACCAACTACTCGACCAACTACTCGACCAACTACTCGACCAACTACTCGACCAATCACTCGACCTACTACTCGGCCAACTAATCGAACAACTACTCGACCAATCACTCGACGAACTACTCGACCAACTTCTCGACCAACTACTCGACCAACTACTTGACCAACTACTCGACCAACTACTCGACCAATCGCTCGACCAATTACTCGACCAACTACCCGACCAACTACTCGAACAATCATTCGACAAACAACTCGACCAACTACTGGAGCAATCACTCGACCAACTACTCGACCAACTACTCGACCAACTACTCGACCAACTACTCGACCAACTACTCGACCAACTACTCCACCCGACCACTCGACCGACCACTCGACCAATCACTCGACCAACTACTCGACCAACTACTCGACCAACTACTCGACTAATTACTCAACCAACTACTCGACCGACCACTCGACCAATCACTCGAACAACTACTCGACCAACTACTCCACCCGACCACTCGACCGACCACTCGACCAATCACTCGACCAACTACTCGACCAACTACTCGACCAACTACTCGACCAACTACTCGACCAACTACTCGACCAATCACTCGACCTACTACTCGGCCAACTAATCGACCAACTACTCGACCAATCACTCGACGAACTACTCGACCAACTTCTCGACCAACTACTCGACCAACTACTTGACCAACTACTCGACCAACTACTCGACCAATCGCTCGACCAATTACTCGACCAACTACCCGACCAACTACTGGAGCAACTACTCGACCAACTACTCGACCAATCGCTCGACCAATTACTCGACCAACTACTCGACCAACTACTTGACCAACTACTCGACCAACTTTTCCACCCGACCACTCGACCGACCACTCGACCAATCACTCGACCAACTACTCGACCAACTACTCGACCAACTACTCGACTAATTACTCAACCAACTACTCGACCGACCACTCGACCAATCACTCGAACAACTACTCGACCAACTACTCGACCAACTACTCGACCAATCACTCGACCAACTACTCGACCAACTACTCGACCAACTACTCGACCAACTACTCGACCAATCGCTCGACCAATTACTCGACCAACTACTCGACCGATCACTCGACCGACCACTCGACCAATAACTCGAACAACTACTCGACCAACTACTCGACCAACTACTCGACCAATTACTCGACCAATGACTCGACCAACTACTCGACCAACTACTCGACAAACTACTCGACCAACTTCTCGACCAACTACTCGACCAACTACTTGACCAACTACTCGACCAACTACTCGACCAATCGCTCGACCAATTACTCGACCAACTACCCGACCAACTACTGGAGCAACTACTCGACCAACTACTCGACCAATCGCTCGACCAATTACTCGACCAACTACTCGACCAACTACTTGACCAACTACTCGACCAACTTTTCCACCCGACCACTCGACCGACCACTCGACCAATCACTCGACCAACTACTCGACCAACTACTCGACCAACTACTCGACTAATTACTCAACCAACTACTCGACCGACCACTCGACCAATCACTCGAACAACTACTCGACCAACTACTCGACCAACTACTCGACCAATCACTCGACCAACTACTCGACCAACTACTCGACCAACTACTCGACCAACTACTCGACCAATCGCTCGACCAATTACTCGACCAACTACCCGACCAACTACTCGAACAATCATTCGACAAACAACTCGACCAACTACTGGAGCAATCACTCGACCAACTACTCGACCAACTACTCGACCAACTACTCGACCAATCGCTCGACCAATTACTCGACCAACTACCCGACCAACTACTGGAGCAACTACTCGACCAATCACTCGACCAACTACTCGACCAACTACTCGACCAACTACTCGACTAATTACTCAACCAACTACTCGACCGACCACTCGACCAATCACTCGAACAACTACTCGACCAACTACTCCACCCGACCACTCGACCGACCACTCGACCAATCACTCGACCAACTACTCGACCAACTACTCGACCAACTACTCGACCAACTACTCGACCAACTACTCGACCAATCACTCGACCTACTACTCGGCCAACTAATCGACCAACTACTCGACCAATCACTCGACGAACTACTCGACCAACTTCTCGACCAACTACTCGACCAACTACTTGACCAACTACTCGACCAACTACTCGACCAATCGCTCGACCAATTACTCGACCAACTACCCGACCAACTACTGGAGCAACTACTCGACCAACTACTCGACCAATCGCTCGACCAATTACTCGACCAACTACTCGACTAATTACTCAACCAACTACTCGACCGACCACTCGACCAATCACTCGAACAACTACTCGACCAACTTTTCCACCCGACCACTCGACCGACCACTCGACCAATCACTCGACCAACTACTCGACCAACTACTCGACCAACTACTCGACTAATTACTCAACCAACTACTCGACCGACCACTCGACCAATCACTCGAACAACTACTCGACCAACTACTCGACCAACTACTCGACCAATCACTCGACCAACTACTCGACCAACTACTCGACCAACTACTCGACCAACTACTCGACCAATCGCTCGACCAATTACTCGACCAACTACCCGACCAACTACTCGAACAATCATTCGACAAACAACTCGACCAACTACTGGAGCAATCACTCGACCAACTACTCGACCAACTACTCGACCAACTACTCGACCAACTACTCGACCAACTACTCCACCCGACCACTCGACCGACCACTCGACCAATCACTCGACCAACTACTCGACCAACTACTCGACCAACTACTCGACTAATTACTCAACCAACTACTCGACCGACCACTCGACCAATCACTCGAACAACTACTCGACCAACTACTCCACCCGACCACTCGACCGACCACTCGACCAATCACTCGACCAACTACTCGACCAACTACTCGACCAACTACTCGACCAACTACTCGACCAACTACTCGACCAATCACTCGACCTACTACTCGGCCAACTAATCGACCAACTACTCGACCAATCACTCGACGAACTACTCGACCAACTTCTCGACCAACTACTCGACCAACTACTTGACCAACTACTCGACCAACTACTCGACCAATCGCTCGACCAATTACTCGACCAACTACCCGACCAACTACTGGAGCAACTACTCGACCAACTACTCGACCAATCGCTCGACCAATTACTCGACCAACTACTCGACCAACTACTTGACCAACTACTCGACCAACTTTTCCACCCGACCACTCGACCGACCACTCGACCAATCACTCGACCAACTACTCGACCAACTACTCGACCAACTACTCGACCAATCACTCGACCAACTACTCGACCAACTACTCGACCAACTACTCGACCAACTACTCGACCAACTACTTGACCAACTACTCGACCAACTTTTCCACCCGACCACTCGACCGACCACTCGACCAATCACTCGAACAACTACTCGACCAACTACTCGACCAACTACTCGACCAATCACTCGACCAACTACTCGACCAACTACTCGACCAACTACTCGACCAACTACTCGACCAATCGCTCGACCAATTACTCGACCAACTACTCGACCGATCACTCGACCGACCACTCGACCAATAACTCGAACAACTACTCGACCAACTACTCGACCAACTACTCGACCAATTACTCGACCAATGACTCGACCAACTACTCGACCAACTACTCGACAAACTACTCGACCAACTACTCGACCAACAACTCGACCAACTACTCGACCAACTACTCGACCAACTACTCGACCAACTACTCGACCAACAACTCGACCAACTACTCGACCAACTACTCGACCAACTACTCGACCAACAACTCGACCAACTACTCGACCAACTACTCGACCAACTACTCGACCAATCGCTCGACCAATTACTCGACCAACTACTCGACCAACTACTCGACCAATCATTCGACTAACTACTCGACCAACTACTCAACCAACTACTGGAGCAATCACTCGACCAATCACTCGACCAACTACTCGGCCAACTAATCGACCAACTACTCGACAAACTACTTGACCAACTACTCGACCAACTACTCGACCAACTACTCGACCAACTACTCGAGCAATCACTCGACCAACTACTCAACCAACTACTCGACCAACTACTCGACCAATCACTCGACCAACTACTCGACCAACTACTCGACTAATTACTCAACCAACTACTCGACCAATCACTCGACCAACTACTCGACCCACTACTCGACCAATCACTCGACCAACTACTCTTCCAACTACTTGACCAACTACTCGACCAACCACTCGACCGACTACTCGACCAATCACTCGACCAACTACTCGACCAATCGCTCGACCAACTACTCGACCAACTACTCGACCAACTACTCGACCAACTACTCGACCAGCTACTCGACCAACTACTCGACCAACTACTTGACCGTCCACTCGACCGACAACTCGACCAATCACTCGACCAACTACTCAACAAACTACACGACCAACTACTCGACCAACCACTCGACCAACCAGTCAACCAACAATTCGTCTTACCAGTCGTCCAACCAGTTGATCAACTACTCGACTACCTACTCGACCACCGACTCGACCGACTACTCGACCAACTACTCGACCAACTACTCGACCCACTACTCGACCAACTACTCAACCAACTACTCGACCAACTACTCTACCAATCACTCGACCAACTACTAGACCAATCGCTCGACCAACTACTCGACCAACTACTCGACCAACTACTCGACCAATTACTCGGCCAACAACTCGACCAACTACTCGACCAACTACTGGAGCAATCACTCGACCTACTACTCGACCAACTACTCGACCAACTACTTGACCAACTACTCGAACAACTACTCGACCAACTACTCGACCAACTACTCGACCAACTACTCGACCAACTACTCGAGCAATCACTCGACCAACTACTCAACCAACTACTCGACCAATCACTAGACCAACTACTCGACCAACTACTCGACCAATCGCTCGACAAACTACTCGACCAACTACTCGACCAACTACTCAACCAATCACTCGACCAACTACTCGACCAACTACTCGACTGACCACTCGACCGACCACTCGACCAACCACTCGACCAACTACTCAACCATCTACTCGACCAACTACTCGACCAACTACTTGACCAACTACTCGACCAACTACTCGACCAACTACTCGACCAACTACTCGAGCAGTCACTCGATCAACTACTCGACCAACTACTCGACCAACCACTCGACCAGCCACTCGACCAACTACTCGACCGACCACTCGACCGACCACTCGACCAATAACTCGAACAACTACTCGACCAACTACTCGACCAACTACTTGACCAATTACCCGACCAACTACTCTACTAACTACTCGACCAACTACTTGACCAACTACTCTACCAACTACTCGACCAACTACTCGACCAATCGCTCGACCAACTACTCGACCAACTACTCGACCAACTACTCGACCAACTACTCGACCAACTACTCGACCAACTACTCGACCAACTACTCGACCAACTACTCGACCAACTACTCGACCAACTACTCGACCAATCACTTACAACCACTCGACCAACTACTCGACCTATCGCTCGACAAACTACTCGACCAACTACTCGACCAACTACTCAACCAATCACTCGACCAACTACTCGACCAACTACTCGACTGACCACTCGACCGACCACTCGACCAACCACTCGACCAACTACTCAACCATCTACTCGACCAACTACTCGACCGACTACTTGACCAACTACTCGACCAACTACTCGATCAACTACTCGACCAACTACTCGAGCAGTCACTCGATAAACTACTCGACCAACTACTCGACCAACCACTCGACCGACCACTCGACCAACTACTCGACCGACCACTCGACCGACCACTCGACCAATAACTCGAACAACTACTCGACCAACTACTCGACCAACTACTCGACCAATTACTCGACCAACTACTCTACTAACTACTCGACCAACTACTCGACCAACTACTCTACCAACTACTCGACAAACTACTCGACCAATCGCTCGACCAACTACTCGACCAACTACTCTACCAACTACTCGACCAACTACTCGACCAACTACTCGACCAACTACTCGACCAACTACTTGACCAACTACTCGACCAACTACTCGACCAACTACTCGACCAACTACTCGACCAACTACTCGACCGACCACTCGACCGACTACTCCACCAATCACTCGACCAACTTCTCGACCAACTACTCGACCGACCACTCGACCGACCACTCGACCAACTACTCGACCAACTACTCGACCAATCACTCGACCAACTACTCGACCAACTACTCGGCCAACTACTCGACCAACTACTTGACCAACTACTTGTCCAATTACTCGACCAACTGCTCGACCAACAACTCGACCATCTACTCGACCAACTACTCGACCAACTACTCGACCAACTACTCGACCAATCACTCGACCAATCACTCGACCAAATACTCGACCGACCACTCGACCGACCACTCGACCAACCACTCGACCAACTACTCAAACATCTACTCGACCAACTACTCGACCAACTACTCGACCAACTACTCGACTAATTACTCAACCAACTACTCGACCAATCACTCGACCAACTACTCCACCAACTACTCGACCAATTACTCGACCAACTTCTCGACTAACTACTCGACCAACTACTAGACCATCTACTCGACCAACTCCTCGACCAACTACTCGACCAACTACTCGACCAATCACTCGACCAATTACTCGACCTACAACTCGACCACGTACTCGACCGACCACTTGACCAACTACTCGACCAACTACTCGACCCACATCTCGACCAACTACTCAACCAACTACCCGACCAACTACTTAACCAACTACTCGACTAATCACTCGACCGACTACTCGACCAATCGCTCGACCAACTACTCGACCAACTACTCGACCAACTACTCAACCAAATACTTGACCAACAACTCGACAAACTACTCGACCAACTACTCGACCAACTACTCGACAAACTACTTGACCAATCACTCGACCAACTACTCGACTTAGCACTCGACCAACTACTCGACCAACTACTCGACCAACTACTCGACCAACTACTCGACCAATCACTCGACCAACTACTCGGCCAACTAATCGACCAACTACTCGACAAACTACTTGACCAACTACTCGACCAACTACTCGACCAACTACTCGACCAACTACTCGAGCAATCACTCGACCAACTACTCAACCAACTACTCGACCAACTACTCGACCAACTACTCGAACAATCACTCGACCAACTACTCGACCATCTACTCGACTAATTACTCAACTAACTACTCGACCAATCACTCGACCAACTACTTGACCCACTACACGACCAATCACTCGACCAACTACTCGACCAATCGCTCGACCAACTACTCGACCAACTACTCGACCAACTACTCGACCAACTACTCGACCAACAACTCGACCAACTACTTGACCAACTACTCAACCAACTACTCGACCAACTACTCGACCACCTACTCGACCAATCACTCTACCAACTACTCGACCAACTACTCGACCAACTACTCGACCAACTACTCGACCAACTACTCGACCAACTACTCGACCAATTACACGACCAATCACTCGACCTACTACTCGGCCAACTAATCGACCAACTACTCGACCAATCACTTGACGAACTACTCGACCAACTTCTCGACCAACTACTCGACCAACTACTTGACCAACTACTCGACCAACTACTCGACCAATCGCTCGACCAATTACTCGACCAACTACCCGACCAACTACTCGAACAATCATTCGACAAACTACTCGACCAACTACTGGAGCAATCACTCGACCAACTACTCGACCAACTACTCGACCAACTACTCGACCAACTACTCGACCAACTACTTGACCAACTACTCGACCAACTACTCCACCCGACCACTCGACCGACCACTCGACCAATCACTCGACCAACTACTCGACCAACTACTCGACCAACTACTCGACCAACTACTCGACCAACTACTCGACCAATCACTCGACCTACTACTCGGCCAACTAATCGACCAACTACTCGACCAATCACTCGACGAACTACTCGACCAACTTCTCGACCAACTACTCGACCAACTACTCGACTAATTACTCGACCAACTACTCGAGCAACTACTCGACCAACTACTCGACCAACTACTCGACCAATCACTCGACCTACTACTCGGCCAACTAATCGACCAACTACTCGACCAATCACTCGACGAACTACTCGACCAACTTCTCGACCAACTACTCGACCAACTACTTGACCAACTACTCGACCAACTACTCGACCAACTACTCGACCAACTACTCGCTTAATACTCAACCAACTACTCGACCAATCACTAGACCAACTACTCGACCAACTACTCGACCAACTACTCGACCAACTTCTCGACCAACTACTCGACCAACTACTCGACCAATCGCTCGACAAACTACTCGACGAACTACTCGACCAACTATTCGACCAACTACTCGACCAATCGCTCGACCAATTACTCGACCAACTACTCGACCAACTACTCGACCAATCATTCGACCAACTACTCGACCGACCACTCGACCGACTACTCGACCAATCACTCGACAAACTACTCGACCAACTACTCGACCAACTACTCGACCAACTACTCGTCCAACTACTCGACCAACTACTCGAGCAATCACTCGACCAACTACTCAACCAACTACTCGACCAATCACTCGACCAACTACTCGACCAATCGCTCGACAAACTACCCGACCAACTACTCGACCAACTACTTGACCAACTACTCGACCAACTACTCGTCCAACTACTCGACCAACTACTCGAGCAATCACTCGACCAACTACTCAACCAACTACTCGACCAATCACTCGACCAACTACTCGACCAATCGCTCGACAAACTACCCGACCAACTACTCGACCAACTACTCGACCAACTACTCGACCAATCGCTCGACAAACTACTCGACCAACTACTCGACCAACTACTCGACCGACCACTCGACCAATCACTCGAACAACTACTCGACAAACTACTCGACCAATCACTCGAACAACTACTCGACCAACTACTCGACCAACTACTCGACCAACTACTCGACCAACTACTTGACCAACTACTCGACCAATCACTCGACAAACTACTCGACGAACTACTCGACCAACTATTCTACCAACTACTCGACCAATCGCTCGACCAATTACTCGACCAACTACTCGACCAACTACTCGACCAATCATTCGACCAACTACTCGACCGACCACTCGACCAACTACTCGAACAATCGCTCGACAAACTACCCGACCAACTACTCGACCAACTGCTTGACCAACTACTCGACCAACTACTCGTCCAACTACTCGACCAACTACTCGAGCAATCACTCGACCAACTACTCAACCAACTACTCGACCAATCACTCGACCAACTACTCGACCAATCGCTCGACAAACTACCCGACCAACTACTCGACCAACTACTCGACCAACTACTCGACCAATCGCTCGACAAACTACTCGACCAACTACTCGACCAACTACTCGACCGACCACTCGACCAATCACTCGAACAACTACTCGACCAACTACTCGACCAACTACTCGACCAATCACTCGAACAACTACTCGACCAACTACTCGACCAACTACTCGACCAACTACTCGACCAACTACTTGACCAACTACTCGACCAATCACTCGACAAACTACTCGACGAACTACTCGACCAACTATTCGACCAACTACTCGACCAATCGCTCGACCAATTACTCGACCAACTACTCGACCAACTACGCGACCAATCATTCGACCAACTACTCGACCGACCACTCGACCGACTACTCGACCAACTACTTGACCAACTACTCGACCAACTACTCGTCCAACTACTCGACCAACTACTCGACCAATCGCTCGACAAACTACCCGACCAACTACTCGACCAACTACTCGACCAACTACTCGACCAATCGCTCGACAAACTACTCGACCAACTACTCGACCAACTACTCGACCGACCACTCGACCAATCACTCGAACAACTACTCGACCAACTACTCGACCAATCACTCGAACAACTACTCGACCAACTACTCGACCAACTACTCGACCAACTACTCGACCAACTACTTGACCAACTACTCGACCAATCACTCGACAAACTACTCGACGAACTACTCGACCAACTATTCGACCAACTACTCGACTAATCGCTCGACCAATCACTCGAACAACTACTCGACCAACTACTCGACCAACAACTCGACCAATCACTCGACCAACTACTCGACCAACTACTCGACCAACTACTCGACCAACTACTCGACCAACTACTCTACCCACTACTCGACCAACTACTCTTCCAACTACTCGACCAACTACTTGACCAACTACTCGACCAATCACTCGACCAACTACTCGACCAATCGCTCGACCAACTACTCGACCAACTACTCGACCAACTACTCGACCAACTACTCGACCAACAACTCGACCAACTACTCGACCAACGACTCGACCGACCACTCGACCGACTACTCGACCAATCACTCGACCAACTACTCGACCAACTACTCGACCAACTACTCAACCAACTACTCGACCAACTACTTGACCAACTACTCGACCAATCACTCGCCCAACTACTCGACCAATCGCTCGAACAACTACTCGACCAACTACTCGACCAACTTCTCGACCAATCACTCGACCAACTACTCGACCAACTACTCGACCATCTACTCGACCAACTACTCGACCAACTACTCGACCAACTACTCGACCAACTACTCGACCAACTACTCAACCAACTACTCGACCAACTACTCGACCAACTACTTGACCAACTACTCGACCAATCGCTCGACCAACTACTCGACCAATTACTCGATCAACTACTCGACCAACTACTCGAACAACTACTCGACCAACTACTCGACCAACTACTCGACCAACTACTCGACAAATCACTCGACCATCTACTCGACCAACTACTCGACCAACTACTCGACCATCTACTCGACCAACTACTCGACCAACTACTCAACCAACTACTCGACAAACTACTCGACCAATCACTCGACCAACTACTCGACCATCTACTCGACCAACTACTCGACCAACTACTCGACCAACTACTCGACCAACTACTCGACCAACTACTCGACCATCTACTCGACCAACTACTCGACCAACTACTCGACCAACTACTCGACCAACTACTCGACCAATCGCTCGACCAACTACTCGACCAATTACTCGACCAACTACTCGACCAACTACTCGAACAACTACTCGACCAACTACTCGACCAACTACTCGACCAACTACTCGACAAATCACTCGACCATCTACTCGACCAACTACTCGACCAACTACTCGACCATCTACTCGACCAACTACTCGACCAACTACTCAACCAACTACTCGACCAACTACTCGACCAATCACTCGACCAACTACTCGAACATCTACTCGACCAACTACTCGACCAACTACTCGACCAACTACTCGACCAACTACTCGACCAACTACTCAACCAACTACTCGACCAACTACTCGACCAACTACTCGACCAACTACTCGACCAATCGCTCGACCAACTACTCGACCAATTACTCGACCAACTACTCAACCAACTACTCGAACAACTACTCGACCAACTACTCGACCAACTACTCGACCAACTACTCGACAAACTACTCGACCAACTACTCGACCATTTACTCGACCAACTACTCGACCAATCGCTCGACAAACTACTCGACCAACTACTCGACCAACTACTCGACCGACCACTCGACCAATCACTCGAACAACTACTCGACAAACTACTCGACCAATCACTCGAACAACTACTCGACCAACTACTCGACCAACTACTCGACCAACTACTCGACCAACTACTTGACCAACTACTCGACCAATCACTCGACAAACTACTCGACGAACTACTCGACCAACTATTCTACCAACTACTCGACCAATCGCTCGACCAATTACTCGACCAACTACTCGACCAACTACTCGACCAATCATTCGACCAACTACTCGACCGACCACTCGACCAACTACTCGACCAATCGCTCGACAAACTACCCGACCAACTACTCGACCAACTACTTGACCAACTACTCGACCAACTACTCGTCCAACTACTCGACCAACTACTCGAGCAATCACTCGACCAACTACTCAACCAACTACTCGACCAATCACTCGACCAACTACTTGACCAACTACTCGACCAACTACTCGACCAACTACTCGACTTATTACTCAACCAACTACTTGACCTATCACTAGACCAACTACTCGACCAACTACTCGACCAACTACTCGACCAACTACTCGACCAACTACTCGACCAACTACTCGACCAACTACTCGACCAACTACTTTACCTACTACTCGACCAACTACTCGACCAACTACTCGACCAACTACTCGACTAATTACTCAACCAACTACTCGACCAATCACTAGACCAACTACTCGACCAACTACTCGACCAACTACTCGACCAACTTCTCGACCAACTACTCGACCAACTACTCGACCAATCGCTCGACAAACTACTCGACGAACTACTCGACCAACTATTCGACCAACTACTCGACCAATCGCTCGACCAATTACTCGACCAACTACTCGACCAACTACTCGACCAATCATTCGACCAACTACTCGACCGACCACTCGACCGACTACTCGACCAATCACTCGACAAACTACTCGACCAACTACTCGACCAACTTCTCGACCAACTACTCGTCCAACTACTCGACCAACTACTCGACCAATCACTCGACCAACTACTCGACCAATCACTCGAACAACTACTCGACCAACTACTCGACCAACTACTCGACCAACTACTCGACCAACTACTTGACCAACTACTCGACCAATCACTCGACAAACTACTCGACGAACTACTCGACCAACTACTCGAGCAATCACTCGACCAACTACTCAACCAACTACTCGACCAATCACTCGACCAACTACTCGACCAATCGCTCGACAAACTACCCGACCAACTACTCGACCAACTACTCGACCAACTACTCGACCAATCGCTCGACAAACTACTCGACCAACTACTCGACCAACTACTCGACCGACCACTCGACCAATCACTCGAACAACTACTCGACCAACTACTCGACCAATCACTCGAACAACTACTCGACCAACTACTCGACCGACCACTCGACCGACCACTCGACCAATAACTCGAACAACTACTCGACCAACTACTCGACCAACTACTCGACCAATTACTCGACCAACTACTCGACCAACTACTCGACCAACTACTCGACCATCTACTCGACCAACTACTCGACCAACTACTCGACCAACTACTCGACCAATCACTCGATCAACTACTCGACCAACTACTCGACCAACTACTCGACCAACTACTCGACCAACTACTCGACCAACTACTTGACCAACTACTCGACCAACTACTCGACCAACTACTCGAAAAACTACTCGACTTATTACTCAACCAACTACTCGACCAACTACTCGACCAACTACTCGACCAACTACTCGACCAACTACTCGACCAACTACTTGACCAACTACTCGACCAACTACTCGACCAACTACTCGACTTATTACTCAACCAACTACTTGACCTATCACTAGACCAACTACTCGACCAACTACTCGACCAACTACTCGACCAACTACTCGACCAACTACTCGACCAACTACTCGACCAACTACTTTACCTACTACTCGACCAACTACTCGACCAACTACTCGACCAACTACTCGACTAATTACTCAACCAACTACTCGACCAATCACTAGACCAACTACTCGACCAACTACTCGACCAACTACTCGACCAACTTCTCGACCAACTACTCGACCAACTACTCGACCAATCGCTCGACAAACTACTCGACGAACTACTCGACCAACTATTCGACCAACTACTCGACCAATCGCTCGACCAATTACTCGACCAACTACTCGACCAACTACTCGACCAATCATTCGACCAACTACTCGACCGACCACACGACCGACTACTCGACCAATCACTCGACAAACTACTCGACCAACTACTCGACCAACTACTCGACCAACTACTCGTCCAACTACTCGACCAACTACTCGAGCAATCACTCGACCAACTACTCAACCAACTACTCGACCAATCACTCGACCAACTACTCGACCAATCGCTCGACAAACTACCCGACCAACTACTCGACCAACTACTTGACCAACTACTCGACCAACTACTCGTCCAACTACTCGACCAACTACTCGAGCAATCACTCGACCAACTACTCAACCAACTACTCGACCAATCACTCGACCAACTACTCGACCAATCGCTCGACAAACTACCCGACCAACTACTCGACCAACTACTCGACCAACTACTCGACCAATCGCTCGACAAACTACTCGACCAACTACTCGACCAACTACTCGACCGACCACTCGACCAATCACTCGAACAACTACTCGACAAACTACTCGACCAATCACTCGAACAACTACTCGACCAACTACTCGACCAACTACTCGACCATCTACTCGACCAACTACTCGACCAACTACTCGACCAATCACTCGACCAACTACTCGACCATCTACTCGACCAACTACTCGACCAACTACTCAACCAACTACTCGACCAACTACTCGACCAATCACTCGACCAACTACTCGACCATCTACTCGACCAACTACTCGACCAACTACTCGACCAACTACTCGACCAACTACTCGACCATCTACTCGACCAACTACTCGACCAACTACTCGACCAACTACTCGACCAACTACTCGACCAATCGCTCGACCAACTACTCGACCAACTACTCGACTAATTACTCAACCAACTACTCGACCAATCACTAGACCAACTACTCGACCAACTACTCGACCAACTACTCGACCAACTTCTCGACCAACTACTCGACCAACTACTCGACCAATCGCTCGACAAACTACTCGACGAACTACTCGACCAACTATTCGACCAACTACTCGACCAATCGCTCGACCAATTACTCGACCAACTACTCGACCAACTACTCGACCAATCATTCGACCAACTACTCGACCGACCACTCGACCGACTACTCGACCAATCACTCGACAAACTACTCGACCAACTACTCGACCAACTTCTCGACCAACTACTCGTCCAACTACTCGACCAACTACTCGACCAATCACTCGACCAACTACTCGACCAATCACTCGAACAACTACTCGACCAACTACTCGACCAACTACTCGACCAACTACTCGACCAACTACTTGACCAACTACTCGACCAATCACTCGACAAACTACTCGACGAACTACTCGACCAACTACTCGAGCAATCACTCGACCAACTACTCAACCAACTACTCGACCAATCACTCGACCAACTACTCGACCAATCGCTCGACAAACTACCCGACCAACTACTCGACCAACTACTCGACCAACTACTCGACCAATCGCTCGACAAACTACTCGACCAACTACTCGACCAACTACTCGACCGACCACTCGACCAATCACTCGAACAACTACTCGACCAACTACTCGACCAATCACTCGAACAACTACTCGACCAACTACTCGACCGACCACTCGACCGACCACTCGACCAATAACTCGAACAACTACTCGACCAACTACTCGACCAACTACTCGACCAATTACTCGACCAACTACTCGACCAACTACTCGACCAACTACTCGACCATCTACTCGACCAACTACTCGACCAACTACTCGACCAACTACTCGACCAATCACTCGATCAACTACTCGACCAACTACTCGACCAACTACTCGACCAACTACTCGACCAACTACTCGACCAACTACTTGACCAACTACTCGACCAACTACTCGACCAACTACTCGAAAAACTACTCGACTTATTACTCAACCAACTACTCGACCAACTACTCGACCAACTACTCGACCAACTACTCGACCAACTACTCGACCAACTACTTGACCAACTACTCGACCAACTACTCGACCAACTACTCGACTTATTACTCAACCAACTACTTGACCTATCACTAGACCAACTACTCGACCAACTACTCGACCAACTACTCGACCAACTACTCGACCAACTACTCGACCAACTACTCGACCAACTACTTTACCTACTACTCGACCAACTACTCGACCAACTACTCGACCAACTACTCGACTAATTACTCAACCAACTACTCGACCAATCACTAGACCAACTACTCGACCAACTACTCGACCAACTACTCGACCAACTTCTCGACCAACTACTCGACCAACTACTCGACCAATCGCTCGACAAACTACTCGACGAACTACTCGACCAACTATTCGACCAACTACTCGACCAATCGCTCGACCAATTACTCGACCAACTACTCGACCAACTACTCGACCAATCATTCGACCAACTACTCGACCGACCACACGACCGACTACTCGACCAATCACTCGACAAACTACTCGACCAACTACTCGACCAACTACTCGACCAACTACTCGTCCAACTACTCGACCAACTACTCGAGCAATCACTCGACCAACTACTCAACCAACTACTCGACCAATCACTCGACCAACTACTCGACCAATCGCTCGACAAACTACCCGACCAACTACTCGACCAACTACTTGACCAACTACTCGACCAACTACTCGTCCAACTACTCGACCAACTACTCGAGCAATCACTCGACCAACTACTCAACCAACTACTCGACCAATCACTCGACCAACTACTCGACCAATCGCTCGACAAACTACCCGACCAACTACTCGACCAACTACTCGACCAACTACTCGACCAATCGCTCGACAAACTACTCGACCAACTACTCGACCAACTACTCGACCGACCACTCGACCAATCACTCGAACAACTACTCGACAAACTACTCGACCAATCACTCGAACAACTACTCGACCAACTACTCGACCAACTACTCGACCATCTACTCGACCAACTACTCGACCAACTACTCGACCAATCACTCGACCAACTACTCGACCATCTACTCGACCAACTACTCGACCAACTACTCAACCAACTACTCGACCAACTACTCGACCAATCACTCGACCAACTACTCGACCATCTACTCGACCAACTACTCGACCAACTACTCGACCAACTACTCGACCAACTACTCGACCAACTACTCGACCATCTACTCGACCAACTACTCGACCAACTACTCGACCAACTACTCGACCAACTACTCGACCAATCGCTCGACCAACTACTCGACCAATTACTCGACCAACTACTCGACCAACTACTCGAACAACTACTCGACCAACTACTCGACCAACTACTCGACCAACTACTCGACAAATCACTCGACCATCTACTCGACCAACTACTCGACCAACTACTCGACCATCTACTCGACCAACTACTCGACCAACTACTCAACCAACTACTCGACCAACTACTCGACCAATCACTCGACCAACTACTCGACCATCTACTCGACCAACTACTCGACCAACTACTCGACCAACTACTCGACCAACTACTCGACCAACTACTCGACCAACTACTCGACCAACTTCTCGACCAACTACTCGACCAACTACTCGACCAATCGCTCGACAAACTACTCGACGAACTACTCGACCAACTATTCGACCAACTACTCGACCAATCGCTCGACCAATTACTCGACCAACTACTCGACCAACTACTCGACCAATCATTCGACCAACTACTCGACCGACCACTCGACCGACTACTCGACCAATCACTCGACAAACTACTCGACCAACTACTCGACCAACTTCTCGACCAACTACTCGTCCAACTACTCGACCAACTACTCGACCAATCACTCGACCAACTACTCGACCAATCACTCGAACAACTACTCGACCAACTACTCGACCAACTACTCGACCAACTACTCGACCAACTACTTGACCAACTACTCGACCAATCACTCGACAAACTACTCGACGAACTACTCGACCAACTACTCGAGCAATCACTCGACCAACTACTCAACCAACTACTCGACCAATCACTCGACCAACTACTCGACCAATCGCTCGACAAACTACCCGACCAACTACTCGACCAACTACTCGACCAACTACTCGACCAATCGCTCGACAAACTACTCGACCAACTACTCGACCAATCACTCGAACAACTACTCGACCAACTACTCGACCGACCACTCGACAGACCACTCGACCAATAACTCGAACAACTACTCGACCAACTACTCGACCAACTACTCGACCAATTACTCGACCAACTACTCGACCAACTACTCGACCAACTACTCGACCATCTACTCGACCAACTACTCGACCAACTACTCGACCAACTACTCGACCAATCACTCGATCAACTACTCGACCAACTACTCGACCAACTACTCGACCAACTACTCGACCAACTACTCGACCAACTACTTGACCAACTACTCGACCAACTACTCGACCAACTACTCGAAAAACTACTCGACTTATTACTCAACCAACTACTCGACCAACTACTCGACCAACTACTCGACCAACTACTCGACCAACTACTCGACCAACTACTTGACCAACTACTCGACCAACTACTCGACCAACTACTCGACTTATTACTCAACCAACTACTTGACCTATCACTAGACCAACTACTCGACCAACTACTCGACCAACTACTCGACCAACTACTCGACCAACTACTCGACCAACTACTCGACCAACTACTTTACCTACTACTCGACCAACTACTCGACCAACTACTCGACCAACTACTCGACTAATTACTCAACCAACTACTCGACCAATCACTAGACCAACTACTCGACCAACTACTCGACCAACTACTCGACCAACTTCTCGACCAACTACTCGACCAACTACTCGACCAATCGCTCGACAAACTACTCGACGAACTACTCGACCAACTATTCGACCAACTACTCGACCAATCGCTCGACCAATTACTCGACCAACTACTCGACCAACTACTCGACCAATCATTCGACCAACTACTCGACCGACCACACGACCGACTACTCGACCAATCACTCGACAAACTACTCGACCAACTACTCGACCAACTACTCGACCAACTACTCGTCCAACTACTCGACCAACTACTCGAGCAATCACTCGACCAACTACTCAACCAACTACTCGACCAATCACTCGACCAACTACTCGACCAATCGCTCGACAAACTACCCGACCAACTACTCGACCAACTACTTGACCAACTACTCGACCAACTACTCGTCCAACTACTCGACCAACTACTCGAGCAATCACTCGACCAACTACTCAACCAACTACTCGACCAATCACTCGACCAACTACTCGACCAATCGCTCGACAAACTACCCGACCAACTACTCGACCAACTACTCGACCAACTACTCGACCAATCGCTCGACAAACTACTCGACCAACTACTCGACCAACTACTCGACCGACCACTCGACCAATCACTCGAACAACTACTCGACAAACTACTCGACCAATCACTCGAACAACTACTCGACCAACTACTCGACCAACTACTCGACCATCTACTCGACCAACTACTCGACCAACTACTCGACCAATCACTCGACCAACTACTCGACCATCTACTCGACCAACTACTCGACCAACTACTCAACCAACTACTCGACCAACTACTCGACCAATCACTCGACCAACTACTCGACCATCTACTCGACCAACTACTCGACCAACTACTCGACCAACTACTCGACCAACTACTCGACCAACTACTCGACCATCTACTCGACCAACTACTCGACCAACTACTCGACCAACTACTCGACCAACTACTCGACCAATTACTCGACCAACTACTCGACCAACTACTCGAACAACTACTCGACCAACTACTCGACCAACTACTCGACCAACTACTCGACAAATCACTCGACCATCTACTCGACCAACTACTCGACCAACTACTCGACCATCTACTCGACCAACTACTCGACCAACTACTCAACCAACTACTCGACCAACTACTCGACCAATCACTCGACCAACTACTCGACCATCTACTCGACCAACTACTCGACCAACTACTCGACCAACTACTCGACCAACTACTCGACCAACTACTCGACCAACTACTCGACCAACTTCTCGACCAACTACTCGACCAACTACTCGACCAATCGCTCGACAAACTACTCGACGAACTACTCGACCAACTATTCGACCAACTACTCGACCAATCGCTCGACCAATTACTCGACCAACTACTCGACCAACTACTCGACCAATCATTCGACCAACTACTCGACCGACCACTCGACCGACTACTCGACCAATCACTCGACAAACTACTCGACCAACTACTCGACCAACTTCTCGACCAACTACTCGTCCAACTACTCGACCAACTACTCGACCAATCACTCGACCAACTACTCGACCAATCACTCGAACAACTACTCGACCAACTACTCGACCAACTACTCGACCAACTACTCGACCAACTACTTGACCAACTACTCGACCAATCACTCGACAAACTACTCGACGAACTACTCGACCAACTACTCGAGCAATCACTCGACCAACTACTCAACCAACTACTCGACCAATCACTCGACCAACTACTCGACCAATCGCTCGACAAACTACCCGACCAACTACTCGACCAACTACTCGACCAACTACTCGACCAATCGCTCGACAAACTACTCGACCAACTACTCGACCAACTACTCGACCGACCACTCGACCAATCACTCGAACAACTACTCGACCAACTACTCGACCAATCACTCGAACAACTACTCGACCAACTACTCGACCGACCACTCGACCGACCACTCGACCAATAACTCGAACAACTACTCGACCAACTACTCGACCAACTACTCGACCAATTACTCGACCAACTACTCGACCAACTACTCGACCAACTACTCGACCATCTACTCGACCAACTACTCGACCATCTACTCGACCAACTACTCGACCAACTACTCGACCAACTACTCGACCAATCACTCGATCAACTACTCGACCAACTACTCGACCAACTACTCGACCAACTACTCGACCAACTACTCGACCAACTACTTGACCAACTACTCGACCAACTACTCGAAAAACTACTCGACTTATTACTCAACCAACTACTCGACCAACTACTCGACCAACTACTCGACCAACTACTCGACCAACTACTTGACCAACTACTCGACCAACTACTCGACCAACTACTCGACTTATTACTCAACCAACTACTTGACCTATCACTAGACCAACTACTCGACCAACTACTCGACCAACTACTCGACCAACTACTTGACCAACTACTCGACCAACTACTCGACCAACTACTCGAAAAACTACTCGACTTATTACTCAACCAACTACTCGACCAACTACTCGACCAACTACTCGACCAACTACTCGACCAACTACTCGACCAACTACTTGACCAACTACTCGACCAACTACTCGACCAACTACTCGACTTATTACTCAACCAACTACTTGACCTATCACTAGACCAACTACTCGACCAACTACTCGACCAACTACTCGACCAACTACTCGACCAACTACTCGACCAACTACTCGACCAACTACTCGACCAACTACTTTACCTACTACTCGACCAACTACTCGACCAACTACTCGACCAACAACTCGACTAATTACTCAACCAACTACTCGACCAATCACTAGACCAACTACTCGACCAACTACTCGACCAACTACTCGACCAACTTCTCGACCAACTACTCGACCAACTACTCGACCAATCGCTCGACAAACTACTCGACGAACTACTCGACCAACTATTCGACCAACTACTCGACCAATCGCTCGACCAATTACTCGACCAACTACTCGACCAACTACTCGACCAATCATTCGACCAACTACTCGACCGACCACTCGACCGACTACTCGACCAATCACTCGACAAACTACTCGACCAACTACTCGACCAACTTCTCGACCAACTACTCGTCCAACTACTCGACCAACTACTCGACCAATCACTCGACCAACTACTCGACCAATCACTCGAACAACTACTCGACCAACTACTCGACCAACTACTCGACCAACTACTCGACCAACTACTTGACCAACTACTCGACCAATCACTCGACAAACTACTCGACGAACTACTCGACCAACTACTCGAGCAATCACTCGACCAACTACTCAACCAACTACTCGACCAATCACTCGACCAACTACTCGACCAATCGCTCGACAAACTACCCGACCAACTACTCGACCAACTACTCGACCAACTACTCGACCAAATACTCGACCGACCACTCGACCAATCACTCGAACAACTACTCGACCAACTACTCGACCAATCACTCGAACAACTACTCGACCAACTACTCGACCGACCACTCGACCGACCACTCGACCAATAACTCGAACAACTACTCGACCAACTACTCGACCAACTACTCGACCAATTACTTGACCAACTACTCGACCAACTACTCGACCAACTACTCGACCATCTACTCGACCAACTACTCGACCAACTACTCGACCAATCACTCGATCAACTACTCGACCAACTACTCGACCAACTACTCGACCAACTACTCGACCAACTACTCGACCAACTACTTGACCAACTACTCGACCAACTACTCGACCAACTACTCGAAAAACTACTCGACTTATTACTCAACCAACTACTCGACCAACTACTCGACCAACTACTCGACCAACTACTCGACCAACTACTCGACCAACTACTTGACCAACTACTCGACCAACTACTCGACCAACTACTCGACTTATTACTCAACCAACTACTCGAGCAATCACTCGACCAACTACTCAACCAACTACTCGACCAATCACTCGACCAACTACTCGACCAATCGCTCGACAAACTACCCGACCAACTACTCGACCAACTACTTGACCAACTACTCGACCAACTACTCGTCCAACTACTCGACCAACTACTCGAGCAATCACTCGACCAACTACTCAACCAACTACTCGACCAATCACTCGACCAACTACTCGACCAATCGCTCGACAAACTACCCGACCAACTACTCGACCAACTACTCGACCAACTACTCGACCAATCGCTCGACAAACTACTCGACCAACTACTCGACCAACTACTCGACCGACCACTCGACCAATCACTCGAACAACTACTCGACAAACTACTCGACCAATCACTCGAACAACTACTCGACCAACTACTCGACCAACTACTCGACCATCTACTCGACCAACTACTCGACCAACTACTCGACCAATCACTCGACCAACTACTCGACCATCTACTCGACCAACTACTCGACCAACTACTCAACCAACTACTCGACCAACTACTCGACCAATCACTCGACCAACTACTCGACCATCTACTCGACCAACTACTCGACCAACTACTCGACCAACTACTCGACCAACTACTCGACCAACTACTCGACCATCTACTCGACCAACTACTCGACCAACTACTCGACCAACTACTCGACCAACTACTCGACCAATTACTCGACCAACTACTCGACCAACTACTCGAACAACTACTCGACCAACTACTCGACCAACTACTCGACCAACTACTCGACAAATCACTCGACCATCTACTCGACCAACTACTCGACCAACTACTCGACCATCTACTCGACCAACTACTCGACCAACTACTCAACCAACTACTCGACCAACTACTCGACCAATCACTCGACCAACTACTCGACCATCTACTCGACCAACTACTCGACCAACTACTCGACCAACTACTCGACCAACTACTCGACCAACTACTCGACCAACTACTCGACCAACTTCTCGACCAACTACTCGACCAACTACTCGACCAATCGCTCGACAAACTACTCGACGAACTACTCGACCAACTATTCGACCAACTACTCGACCAATCGCTCGACCAATTACTCGACCAACTACTCGACCAACTACTCGACCAATCATTCGACCAACTACTCGACCGACCACTCGACCGACTACTCGACCAATCACTCGACAAACTACTCGACCAACTACTCGACCAACTTCTCGACCAACTACTCGTCCAACTACTCGACCAACTACTCGACCAATCACTCGACCAACTACTCGACCAATCACTCGAACAACTACTCGACCAACTACTCGACCAACTACTCGACCAACTACTCGACCAACTACTTGACCAACTACTCGACCAATCACTCGACAAACTACTCGACGAACTACTCGACCAACTACTCGAGCAATCACTCGACCAACTACTCAACCAACTACTCGACCAATCACTCGACCAACTACTCGACCAATCGCTCGACAAACTACCCGACCAACTACTCGACCAACTACTCGACCAACTACTCGACCAATCGCTCGACAAACTACTCGACCAACTACTCGACCAACTACTCGACCGACCACTCGACCAATCACTCGAACAACTACTCGACCAACTACTCGACCAATCACTCGAACAACTACTCGACCAACTACTCGACCGACCACTCGACCGACCACTCGACCAATAACTCGAACAACTACTCGACCAACTACTCGACCAACTACTCGACCAATTACTCGACCAACTACTCGACCAACTACTCGACCAACTACTCGACCATCTACTCGACCAACTACTCGACCATCTACTCGACCAACTACTCGACCAACTACTCGACCAACTACTCGACCAATCACTCGATCAACTACTCGACCAACTACTCGACCAACTACTCGACCAACTACTCGACCAACTACTCGACCAACTACTTGACCAACTACTCGACCAACTACTCGAAAAACTACTCGACTTATTACTCAACCAACTACTCGACCAACTACTCGACCAACTACTCGACCAACTACTCGACCAACTACTTGACCAACTACTCGACCAACTACTCGACCAACTACTCGACTTATTACTCAACCAACTACTTGACCTATCACTAGACCAACTACTCGACCAACTACTCGACCAACTACTCGACCAACTACTTGACCAACTACTCGACCAACTACTCGACCAACTACTCGAAAAACTACTCGACTTATTACTCAACCAACTACTCGACCAACTACTCGACCAACTACTCGACCAACTACTCGACCAACTACTCGACCAACTACTTGACCAACTACTCGACCAACTACTCGACCAACTACTCGACTTATTACTCAACCAACTACTTGACCTATCACTAGACCAACTACTCGACCAACTACTCGACCAACTACTCGACCAACTACTCGACCAACTACTCGACCAACTACTCGACCAACTACTCGACCAACTACTTTACCTACTACTCGACCAACTACTCGACCAACAACTCGACTAATTACTCAACCAACTACTCGACCAATCACTAGACCAACTACTCGACCAACTACTCGACCAACTACTCGACCAACTTCTCGACCAACTACTCGACCAACTACTCGACCAATCGCTCGACAAACTACTCGACGAACTACTCGACCAACTATTCGACCAACTACTCGACCAATCGCTCGACCAATTACTCGACCAACTACTCGACCAACTACTCGACCAATCATTCGACCAACTACTCGACCGACCACTCGACCGACTACTCGACCAATCACTCGACAAACTACTCGACCAACTACTCGACCAACTTCTCGACCAACTACTCGTCCAACTACTCGACCAACTACTCGACCAATCACTCGACCAACTACTCGACCAATCACTCGAACAACTACTCGACCAACTACTCGACCAACTACTCGACCAACTACTCGACCAACTACTTGACCAACTACTCGACCAATCACTCGACAAACTACTCGACGAACTACTCGACCAACTACTCGAGCAATCACTCGACCAACTACTCAACCAACTACTCGACCAATCACTCGACCAACTACTCGACCAATCGCTCGACAAACTACCCGACCAACTACTCGACCAACTACTCGACCAACTACTCGACCAAATACTCGACCGACCACTCGACCAATCACTCGAACAACTACTCGACCAACTACTCGACCAATCACTCGAACAACTACTCGACCAACTACTCGACCGACCACTCGACCGACCACTCGACCAATAACTCGAACAACTACTCGACCAACTACTCGACCAACTACTCGACCAATTACTCGACCAACTACTCGACCAACTACTCGACCAACTACTCGACCATCTACTCGACCAACTACTCGACCAACTACTCGACCAATCACTCGATCAACTACTCGACCAACTACTCGACCAACTACTCGACCAACTACTCGACCAACTACTCGACCAACTACTTGACCAACTACTCGACCAACTACTCGACCAACTACTCGAAAAACTACTCGACTTATTACTCAACCAACTACTCGACCAACTACTCGACCAACTACTCGACCAACTACTCGACCAACTACTCGACCAACTACTTGACCAACTACTCGACCAACTACTCGACCAACTACTCGACTTATTACTCAACCAACTACTTGACCTATCACTAGACCAACTACTCGACCAACTACTCGACCAACTACTCGACCAACTACTCGACCAACTACTCGACCAACTACTCGACCAACTACTTTACCTACTACTCGACCAACTACTCGACCAACTACTCGACCAACTACTCGACTAATTACTCAACCAACTACTCGACCAATCACTAGACCAACTACTCGACCAACTACTCGACCAACTACTCGACCAAATTCTCGACCAACTACTCGACCAACTACTCGACCAATCGCTCGACAAACTACTCGACGAACTACTCGACCAACTATTCGACCAACTACTCGACCAATCGCTCGACCAATTACTCGACCAACTACTCGACCAACTACTCGACCAATCATTCGACCAACTACTCGACCGACCACTCGACCGACAACTCGACCAATCACTCGACAAACTACTCGACCAACTACTCGACCAACTACTCGACCAACTACTCGTCCAACTACTCGACCAACTACTCGAGCAATCACTCGACCAACTACTCAACCAACTACTCGACCAATCACTCGACCAACTACTCGACCAATCGCTCGACAAACTACCCGACCAACTACTCGACCAACTACTTGACCAACTACTCGACCAACTACTCGTCCAACTACTCGACCAACTACTCGAGCAATCACTCGACCAACTACTCAACCAACTACTCGACCAATCACTCGACCAACTACTCGACCAATCGCTCGACAAACTACCCGACCAACTACTCGACCAACTACTCGACCAACTACTCGACCAATCGCTCGACAAACTACTCGACCAACTACTCGACCAACTACTCGACCGACCACTCGACCAATCACTCGAACAACTACTCGACAAACTACTCGACCAATCACTCGAACAACTACTCGACCAACTACTCGACCAACTACTCGACCAACTACTCGACCAACTACTTGACCAACTACTCGACCAATCACTCGACAAACTACTCGACGAACTACTCGACCAATCACTCGACCAACTACTCGACCAATCGCTCGACAAACTACCCGACCAACTACTCGACCAACTACTCGACCAACTACTCGACCAATCGCTCGACAAACTACTCGACCAACTACTCGACCAACTACTCGACCGACCACTCGACCAATCACTCGAACAACTACTCGACAAACTACTCGACCAATCACTCGAACAACTACTCGACCAATCGCTCGACCAATTACTCGACCAACTACTCGACCAACTACTCGACCAATCATTCGACCAACTACTCGACCGACCACTCGACCAACTACTCGACCAATCGCTCGACAAACTACCCGACCAACTACTCGACCAACTACTTGACCAACTACTCGACCAACTACTCGTCCAACTACTCGACCAACTACTCGAGCAATCACTCGACCAACTACTCAACCAACTACTCGACCAATCACTCGACCAACTACTCGACCAATCGCTCGACAAACTACCCGACCAACTACTCGACCAACTACTTGACCAACTACTCGACCAACTACTCGTCCAACTACTCGACCAACTACTCGAGCAATCACTCGACCAACTACTCAACCAACTACTCGACCAATCACTCGACCAACTACTCGACCAATCGCTCGACAAACTACCCGACCAACTACTCGACCAACTACTCGACCAACTACTCGACCAATCGCTCGACAAACTACTCGACCAACTACTCGACCAACTACTCGACCGACCACTCGACCAATCACTCGAACAACTACTCGACAAACTACTCGACCAATCACTCGAACAACTACTCGACCAATCGCTCGACCAATTACTCGACCAACTACTCGACCAACTACTCGACCAATCATTCGACCAACTACTCGACCGACCACTCGACCAACTACTCGACCAATCGCTCGACAAACTACCCGACCAACTACTCGACCAACTACTTGACCAACTACTCGACCAACTACTCGTCCAACTACTCGACCAACTACTCGAGCAATCACTCGACCAACTACTCAACCAACTACTCGACCAATCACTCGACCAACTACTTGACCAACTACTCGACCAACTACTCGACCAACTACTCGACTTATTACTCAACCAACTACTTGACCTATCACTAGACCAACTACTCGACCAACTACTCGACCAACTACTCGACCAACTACTCGACCAACTACTCGACCAACTACTCGACCAACTACTCGACCAACTACTTTACCTACTACTCGACCAACTACTCGACCAACTACTCGACCAACTACTCGACTAATTACTCAACCAACTACTCGACCAATCACTAGACCAACTACTCGACCAACTACTCGACCAACTACTCGACCAACTTCTCGACCAACTACTCGACCAACTACTCGACCAATCGCTCGACAAACTACTCGACGAACTACTCGACCAACTATTCGACCAACTACTCGACCAATCGCTCGACCAATTACTCGACCAACTACTCGACCAACTACTCGACCAATCATTCGACCAACTACTCGACCGACCACTCGACCGACTACTCGACCAATCACTCGACAAACTACTCGACCAACTACTCGACCAACTTCTCGACCAACTACTCGTCCAACTACTCGACCAACTACTCGACCAATCACTCGACCAACTACTCGACCAATCACTCGAACAACTACTCGACCAACTACTCGACCAACTACTCGACCAACTACTCGACCAACTACTTGACCAACTACTCGACCAATCACTCGACAAACTACTCGACGAACTACTCGACCAACTACTCGAGCAATCACTCGACCAACTACTCAACCAACTACTCGACCAATCACTCGACCAACTACTCGACCAATCGCTCGACAAACTACCCGACCAACTACTCGACCAACTACTCGACCAACTACTCGACCAATCGCTCGACAAACTACTCGACCAACTACTCGACCAACTACTCGACCGACCACTCGACCAATCACTCGAACAACTACTCGACCAACTACTCGACCAATCACTCGAACAACTACTCGACCAACTACTCGACCGACCACTCGACCGACCACTCGACCAATAACTCGAACAACTACTCGACCAACTACTCGACCAACTACTCGACCAATTACTCGACCAACTACTCGACCAACTACTCGACCAACTACTCGACCATCTACTCGACCAACTACTCGACCAACTACTCGACCAACTACTCGACCAATCACTCGATCAACTACTCGACCAACTACTCGACCAACTACTCGACCAACTACTCGACCAACTACTCGACCAACTACTTGACCAACTACTCGACCAACTACTCGACCAACTACTCGAAAAACTACTCGACTTATTACTCAACCAACTACTCGACCAACTACTCGACCAACTACTCGACCAACTACTCGACCAACTACTCGACCAACTACTTGACCAACTACTCGACCAACTTCTCGACCAACTACTCGACTTATTACTCAACCAACTACTTGACCTATCACTAGACCAACTACTCGACCAACTACTCGACCAACTACTCGACCAACTACTCGACCAACTACTCGACCAACTACTCGACCAACTACTTTACCTACTACTCGACCAACTACTCGACCAACTACTCGACCAACTACTCGACTAATTACTCAACCAACTACTCGACCAATCACTAGACCAACTACTCGACCAACTACTCGACCAACTACTCGACCAACTTCTCGACCAACTACTCGACCAACTACTCGACCAATCGCTCGACAAACTACTCGACGAACTACTCGACCAACTATTCGACCAACTACTCGACCAATCGCTCGACCAATTACTCGACCAACTACTCGACCAACTACTCGACCAATCATTCGACCAACTACTCGACCGACCACACGACCGACTACTCGACCAATCACTCGACAAACTACTCGACCAACTACTCGACCAACTACTCGACCAACTACTCGTCCAAATACTCGACCAACTACTCGAGCAATCACTCGACCAACTACTCAACCAACTACTCGACCAATCACTCGACCAACTACTCGACCAATCGCTCGACAAACTACCCGACCAACTACTCGACCAACTACTTGACCAACTACTCGACCAACTACTCGTCCAACTACTCGACCAACTACTCGAGCAATCACTCGACCAACTACTCAACCAACTACTCGACCAATCACTCGACCAACTACTCGACCAATCGCTCGACAAACTACCCGACCAACTACTCGACCAACTACTCGACCAACTACTCGACCAATCGCTCGACAAACTACTCGACCAACTACTCGACCGACCACTCGACCAATCACTCGAACAACTACTCGACAAACTACTCGACCAATCACTCGAACAACTACTCGACCAACTACTCGACCAACTACTCGACCATCTACTCGACCAACTACTCGACCAACTACTCGACCAATCACTCGACCAACTACTCGACCATCTACTCGACCAACTACTCGACCAACTACTCAACCAACTACTCGACCAACTACTCGACCAATCACTCGACCAACTACTCGACCATCTACTCGACCAACTACTCGACCAACTACTCGACCAACTACTCGACCAACTACTCGACCAACTACTCGACCATCTACTCGACCAACTACTCGACCAACTACTCGACCAACTACTCGACCAACTACTCGACCAATCTCTCGACCAACTACTCGACCAATTACTCGATCAACTACTCGACCAACTACTCGAACAACTACTCGACCAACTACTCGACCAACTACTCGACCAACTACTCGACAAATCACTCGACCATCTACTCGACCAACTACTCGACCAACTACTCGACCATCTACTCGACCAACTACTCGACCAACTACTCAACCAACTACTCGACCAACTACTCGACCAATCACTCGACCAACTACTCGACCATCTACTCGACCAACTACTCGACCAACTACTCGACCAACTACTCGACCAACTACTCGACCAACTACTCGACCAACTACTCGACCAACTTCTCGACCAACTACTCGACCAACTACTCGACCAATCGCTCGACAAACTACTCGACGAACTACTCGACCAACTATTCGACCAACTACTCGACCAATCGCTCGACCAATTACTCGACCAACTACTCGACCAACTACTCGACCAATCATTCGACCAACTACTCGACCAATCACTCGAACAACTACTCGACCAACTACTCGACCAACTACTCGACCAACTACTCGACCAACTACTTGACCAACTACTCGACCAATCACTCGACAAACTACTCGACGAACTACTCGACCAACTACTCGAGCAATCACTCGACCAACTACTCAACCAACTACTCGACCAATCACTCGACCAACTACTCGACCAATCGCTCGACAAACTACTCGACGAACTACTCGACCAACTACTCGAGCAATCACTCGACCAACTACTCAACCAACTACTCGACCAATCACTCGACCAACTACTCGACCAATCGCTCGACAAACTACCCGACCAACTACTCGACCAACTACTCGACCAATCGCTCGACAAACTACTCGACCAACTACTCGACCAATCACTCGAACAACTACTCGACCAACTACTCGACCGACCACTCGACCGACCACTCGACCAATAACTCGAACAACTACTCGACCAACTACTCGACCAACTACTCGACCAATTACTCGACCAACTACTCGACCAACTACTCGACCAACTACTCGACCATCTACTCGACCAACTACTCGACCAACTACTCGACCAACTACTCGACCAATCACTCGATCAACTACTCGACCAACTACTCGACCAACTACTCGACCAACTACTCGACCAACTACTCGACCAACTACTTGACCAACTACTCGACCAACTACTCGACCAACTACTCGAAAAACTACTCGACTTATTACTCAACCAACTACTCGACCAACTACTCGACCAACTACTCGACCAACTACTCGACCAACTACTCGACCAACTACTTGACCAACTACTCGACCAACTACTCGACCAACTACTCGACTTATTACTCAACCAACTACTTGACCTATCACTAGACCAACTACTCGACCAACTACTCGACCAACTACTCGACCAACTACTCGACCAACTACTCGACCAACTACTTTACCTACTACTCGACCAACTACTCGACCAACTACTCGACCAACTACTCGACTAATTACTCAACCAACTACTCGACCAATCACTAGACCAACTACTCGACCAACTACTCGACCAACTACTCGACCAACTTCTCGACCAACTACTCGACCAACTACTCGACCAATCGCTCGACAAACTACTCGACGAACTACTCGACCAACTATTCGACCAACTACTCGACCAATCGCTCGACCAATTACTCGACCAACTACTCGACCAACTACTCGACCAATCATTCGACCAACTACTCGACCGACCACACGACCGACTACTCGACCAATCACTCGACAAACTACTCGACCAACTACTCGACCAACTACTCGACCAACTACTCGTCCAACTACTCGACCAACTACTCGAGCAATCACTCGACCAACTACTCAACCAACTACTCGACCAATCACTCGACCAACTACTCGACCAATCGCTCGACAAACTACCCGACCAACTACTCGACCAACTACTTGACCAACTACTCGACCAACTACTCGTCCAACTACTCGACCAACTACTCGAGCAATCACTCGACCAACTACTCAACCAACTACTCGACCAATCACTCGACCAACTACTCGACCAACTACTCGACCAACTTCTCGACCAACTACTCGACCAACTACTCGACCAATCGCTCGACAAACTACTCGACGAACTACTCGACCAACTATTCGACCAACTACTCGACCAATCGCTCGACCAATTACTCGACCAACTACTCGACCAACTACTCGACCAATCATTCGACCAACTACTCGACCGACCACACGACCGACTACTCGACCAATCACTCGACAAACTACTCGACCAACTACTCGACCAACTACTCGACCAACTACTCGTCCAACTACTCGACCAACTACTCGAGCAATCACTCGACCAACTACTCAACCAACTACTCGACCAATCACTCGACCAACTACTCGACCAATCGCTCGACAAACTACCCGACCAACTACTCGACCAACTACTTGACCAACTACTCGACCAACTACTCGTCCAACTACTCGACCAACTACTCGAGCAATCACTCGACCAACTACTCAACCAACTACTCGACCAATCACTCGACCAACTACTCGACCAATCGCTCGACAAACTACCCGACCAACTACTCGACCAACTACTCGACCAACTACTCGACCAATCGCTCGACAAACTACTCGACCAACTACTCGACCAACTACTCGACCGACCACTCGACCAATCACTCGAACAACTACTCGACAAACTACTCGACCAATCACTCGAACAACTACTCGACCAACTACTCGACCAACTACTCGACCATCTACTCGACCAACTACTCGACCAACTACTCGACCAATCACTCGACCAACTACTCGACCATCTACTCGACCAACTACTCGACCAACTACTCAACCAACTACTCGACCAACTACTCGACCAATCACTCGACCAACTACTCGACCATCTACTCGACCAACTACTCGACCAACTACTCGACCAACTACTCGACCAACTACTCGACCAACTACTCGACCATCTACTCGACCAACTACTCGACCAACTACTCGACCAACTACTCGACCAACTACTCGACCAATCGCTCGACCAACTACTCGACCAATTACTCGACCAACTACTCGACCAACTACTCGAACAACTACTCGACCAACTACTCGACCAACTACTCGACCAACTACTCGACAAATCACTCGACCATCTACTCGACCAACTACTCGACCAACTACTCGACCATCTACTCGACCAACTACTCGACCAACTACTCAACCAACTACTCGACCAACTACTCGACCAATCACTCGACCAACTACTCGACCATCTACTCGACCAACTACTCGACCAACTACTCGACCAACTACTCGACCAACTACTCGACCAACTACTCGACCAACTACTCGACCAACTTCTCGACCAACTACTCGACCAACTACTCGACCAATCGCTCGACAAACTACTCGACGAACTACTCGACCAACTATTCGACCAACTACTCGACCAATCGCTCGACCAATTACTCGACCAACTACTCGACCAACTACTCGACCAATCATTCGACAAACTACTCGACCGACCACTCGACCGACTACTCGACCAATCACTCGACAAACTACTCGACCAACTACTCGACCAACTTCTCGACCAACTACTCGTCCAACTACTCGACCAACTACTCGACCAATCACTCGACCAACTACTCGACCAATCACTCGAACAACTACTCGACCAACTACTCGACCAACTACTCGACCAACTACTCGACCAACTACTTGACCAACTACTCGACCAATCACTCGACAAACTACTCGACGAACTACTCGACCAACTACTCGAGCAATCACTCGACCAACTACTCAACCAACTACTCGACCAATCACTCGACCAACTACTCGACCAATCGCTCGACAAACTACCCGACCAACTACTCGACCAACTACTCGACCATTACTCGACCAATCGCTCGACAAACTACTCGACCAACTACTCGACCAACTACTCGACCGACCACTCGACCAATCACTCGAACAACTACTCGACCAACTACTCGACCAATCACTCGAACAACTACTCGACCAACTACTCGACCGACCACTCGACCGACCACTCGACCAATAACTCGAACAACTACTCGACCAACTACTCGACCAACTACTCGACCAATTACTCGACCAACTACTCGACCAACTACTCGACCAACTACTCGACCATCTACTCGACCAACTACTCGACCATCTACTCGACCAACTACTCGACCAACTACTCGACCAACTACTCGACCAATCACTCGATCAACTACTCGACCAACTACTCGACCAACTACTCGACCAACTACTCGACCAACTACTCGACCAACTACTTGACCAACTACTCGACCAACTACTCGACCAACTACTCGAAAAACTACTCGACTTATTACTCAACCAACTACTCGACCAACTACTCGACCAACTACTCGACCAACTACTCGACCAACTACTCGACCAACTACTTGACCAACTACTCGACCAACTACTCGACCAACTACTCGACTTATTACTCAACCAACTACTTGACCTATCACTAGACCAACTACTCGACCAACTACTCGACCAACTACTCGACCAACTACTCGACCAACTACTCGACCAACTACTTTACCTACTACTCGACCAACTACTCGACCAACTACTCGACCAACTACTCGACTAATTACTCAACCAACTACTCGACCAATCACTAGACCAACTACTCGACCAACTACTCGACCAACTACTCGACCAACTTCTCGACCAACTACTCGACCAACTACTCGACCAATCGCTCGACAAACTACTCGACGAACTACTCGACCAACTATTCGACCAACTACTCGACCAATCGCTCGACCAATTACTCGACCAACTACTCGACCAACTACTCGACCAATCATTCGACCAACTACTCGACCGACCACTCGACCGACTACTCGACCAATCACTCGACAAACTACTCGACCAACTACTCGACCAACTACTCGACCAACTACTCGTCCAACTACTCGACCAACTACTCGAGCAATCACTCGACCAACTACTCAACCAACTACTCGACCAATCACTCGACCAACTACTCGACCAATCGCTCGACAAACTACCCGACCAACTACTCGACCAACTACTTGACCAACTACTCGACCAACTACTCGTCCAACTACTCGACCAACTACTCGAGCAATCACTCGACCAACTACTCAACCAACTACTCGACCAATCACTCGACCAACTACTCGACCAGTCGCTCGACAAACTACCCGACCAACTACTCGACCAACTACTCGACCAACTACTCGACCAATCGCTCGACAAACTACTCGACCAACTACTCGACCAACTACTCGACCGACCACTCGACCAATCACTCGAACAACTACTCGACAAACTACTCGACCAATCACTCGAACAACTACTCGACCAACTACTCGACCAACTACTCGACCAACTACTCGACCAACTACTTGACCAACTACTCGACCAATCACTCGACAAACTACTCGACGAACTACTCGACCAACTATTCTACCAACTACTCGACCAATCGCTCGACCAATTACTCGACCAACTACTCGACCAACTACTCGACCAATCATTCGACCAACTACTCGACCGACCACTCGACCAACTACTCGACCAATCGCTCGACAAACTACCCGACCAACTACTCGACCAACTACTTGACCAACTACTCGACCAACTACTCGTCCAACTACTCGACCAACTACTCGAGCAATCACTCGACCAACTACTCAACCAACTACTCGACCAATCACTCGACCAACTACTCGACCAATCGCTCGACAAACTACCCGACCAACTACTCGACCAACTACTCGACCAACTACTCGACCAATCGCTCGACAAACTACTCGACCAACTACTCGACCAACTACTCGACCGACCACTCGACCAATCACTCGAACAACTACTCGACCAACTACTCGACCAACTACTCGACCAATCACTCGAACAACTACTCGACCAACTACTCGACCAACTACTCGACCAACTACTCGACCAACTACTTGACCAACTACTCGACCAATCACTCGACAAACTACTCGACGAACTACTCGACCAACTATTCGACCAACTACTCGACCAATCGCTCGACCAATTACTCGACCAACTACTCGACCAACTACGCGACCAATCATTCGACCAACTACTCGACCGACCACTCGACCGACTACTCGACCAACTACTTGACCAACTACTCGACCAACTACTCGTCCAACTACTCGACCAACTACTCGACCAATCGCTCGACAAACTACCCGACCAACTACTCGACCAACTACTCGACCAACTACTCGACCAATCGCTCGACAAACTACTCGACCAACTACTCGACCAACTACTCGACCGACCACTCGACCAATCACTCGAACAACTACTCGACCAACTACTCGACCAATCACTCGAACAACTACTCGACCAACTACTCGACCAACTACTCGACCAACTACTCGACCAACTACTTGACCAACTACTCGACCAATCACTCGACAAACTACTCGACGAACTACTCGACCAACTATTCGACCAACTACTCGACTAATCGCTCGACCAATCACTCGAACAACTACTCGACCAACTACTCGACCAACTACTCGACCAATCACTCGACCAACTACTCGACCAACTACTCGACCAACTACTCGACCAACTACTCGACCAACTACTCTACCCACTACTCGACCAACTACTCTTCCAACTACTCGACCAACTACTTGACCAACTACTCGACCAATCACTCGACCAACTACTCGACCAATCGCTCGACCAACTACTCGACCAACTACTCGACCAACTACTCGACCAACTACTCGACCAACAACTCGACCAACTACTCGACCAACGACTCGACCGACCACTCGACCGACTACTCGACCAATCACTCGACCAACTACTCGACCAACTACTCGACCAACTACTCAACCAACTACTCGACCAACTACTTGACCAACTACTCGACCAATCACTCGCCCAACTACTCGACCAATCGCTCGAACAACTACTCGACCAACTACTCGACCAACTTCTCGACCAATCACTCGACCAACTACTCGACCAACTACTCGACCATCTACTCGACCAACTACTCGACCAACTACTCGACCAACTACTCGACCAACTACTCGACCAACTACTCAACCAACTACTCGACCAACTACTCGACCAACTACTTGACCAACTACTCGACCAATCGCTCGACCAACTACTCGACCAATTACTCGATCAACTACTCGACCAACTACTCGAACAACTACTCGACCAACTACTCGACCAACTACTCGACCAACTACTCGACAAATCACTCGACCATCTACTCGACCAACTACTCGACCAACTACTCGACCATCTACTCGACCAACTACTCGACCAACTACTCAACCAACTACTCGACCAACTACTCGACCAATCACTCGACCAACTACTCGACCATCTACTCGACCAACTACTCGACCAACTACTCGACCAACTACTCGACCAACTACTCGACCAACTACTCGACCATCTACTCGACCAACTACTCGACCAACTACTCGACCAACTACTCGACCAACTACTCGACCAATCGCTCGACCAACTACTCGACCAATTACTCGACCAACTACTCGACCAACTACTCGAACAACTACTCGACCAACTACTCGACCAACTACTCGACCAACTACTCGACAAATCACTCGACCATCTACTCGACCAACTACTCGACCAACTACTCGACCATCTACTCGACCAACTACTCGACCAACTACTCAACCAACTACTCGACCAACTACTCGACCAATCACTCGACCAACTACTCGACCATCTACTCGACCAACTACTCGACCAACTACTCGACCAACTACTCGACCAACTACTCGACCAACTACTCAACCAACTACTCGACCAACTACTCGACCAACGACTCGACCAACTACTCGACCAATCGCTCGACCAACTACTCGACCAATTACTCGACCAACTACTCAACCAACTACTCGAACAACTACTCGACCAACTACTCGACTAACTACTCGACCAACTACTCGACAAACTACTCGACCAACTACTCGACCAACTACTCGACCATCTACTCGACCAACTACTCGACCGACCACTCGACCAATAACTCGAACAACTACTCGACCAACTACTCGACCAACTACTCGACCAATTACTCGACCAACTACTCGACCAACTACTCGACCAACTACTCGACCATCTACTCGACCAACTACTCGACCAACTACTCGACCAACTACTCGACCAATCACTCGATCAACTACTCGACCAACTACTCGACCAACTACTCGACCAACTACTCGACCAACTACTCGACCAACTACTTGACCAACTACTCGACCAACTACTCGACCAACTACTCGAAAAACTACTCGACTTATTACTCAACCAACTACTCGACCAACTACTCAACCAACTACTCGACCAACTACTCGACCAACTACTCGACCAACTACTTGACCAACTACTCGACCAACTACTCGACCAACTACTCGACTTATTACTCAACCAACTACTTGACCTATCACTAGACCAACTACTCGACCAACTACTCGACCAACTACTCGACCAACTACTCGACCAACTACTCGACCAACTACTCGACCAACTTCTTTACCTACTACTCGACCAACTACTCGACCAACTACTCGACCAACTACTCGACTAATTACTCAATCAACTACTCGACCAATCACTAGACCAACTACTCGACCAACTACTCGACCAACTACTCGACCAACTTCTCGACCAACTACTCGACCAACTACTCGACCAATCGCTCGACAAACTACTCGACGAACTACTCGACCAACTATTCGACCAACTACTCGACCAATCGCTCGACCAATTACTCGACCAACTACTCGACCAACTACTCGACCAATCATTCGACCAACTACTCGACCGACCACTCGACCGACTACTCGACCAATCACTCGACAAACTACTCGACCAACTACTCGACCAACTTCTCGACCAACTACTCGTCCAACTACTCGACCAACTACTCGACCAATCACTCGACCAACTACTCGACCAATCACTCGAACAACTACTCGACCAACTACTCGACCAACTACTCGACCAACTACTCGACCAACTACTTGACCAACTACTCGACCAATCACTCGACAAACTACTCGACGAACTACTCGACCAACTACTCGAGCAATCACTCGACCAACTACTCAACCAACTACTCGACCAATCACTCGACCAACTACTCGACCAATCGCTCGACAAACTACCCGACCAACTACTCGACCAACTACTCGACCAATCGCTCGACAAACTACTCGACCAACTACTCGACCAACTACTCGACCGACCACTCGACCAATCACTCGAACAACTACTCGACCAACTACTCGACCAATCACTCGAACAACTACTCGACCAACTACTCGACCAACTACTCGACCAACTACTCGACCAACTACTTGACCAACTACTCGACCAATCACTCGACAAACTACTCGACGAACTACTCGACCAACTATTCTACCAACTACTCGACCAATCGCTCGACCAATTACTCGACCAACTACTCGACCAACTACTCGACCAATCATTCGACCAACTACTCGACCGACCACTCGACCAACTACTCGACCAATCGCTCGACAAACTACCCGACCAACTACTCGACCAACTACTTGACCAACTACTCGACCAACTACTCGTCCAACTACTCGACCAACTACTCGAGCAATCACTCGACCAACTACTCAACCAACTACTCGACCAATCACTCGACCAACTACTCGACCAATCGCTCGACAAACTACCCGACCAACTACTCGACCAACTACTCGACCAACTACTCGACCAATCGCTCGACAAACTACTCGATCAACTACTCGACCAACTACTCGACCGACCACTCGACCAATCACTCGAACAACTACTCGACCAACTACTCGACCAACTACTCGACCAATCACTCGAACAACTACTCGACCAACTACTCGACCAACTACTCGACCAACTACTTGACCAACTACTCGACCAACTACTCGACCAACTACTCGAAAAACTACTCGACTTATTACTCAACCAACTACTCGACCAACTACTCGACCAACTACTCGACCAACTACTCGACCAACTACTCGACCAACTACTTGACCAACTACTCGACCAACTACTCGACCAACTACTCGACTTATTACTCAACCAACTACTTGACCTATCACTAGACCAACTACTCGACCAACTACTCGACCAACTACTCGACCAACTACTCGACCAACTACTCGACCAACTACTTTACCTACTACTCGACCAACTACTCGACCAACTACTCGACCAACTACTCGACTAATTACTCAACCAACTACTCGACCAATCACTAGACCAACTACTCGACCAACTACTCGACCAACTACTCGACCAACTTCTCGACCAACTACTCGACCAACTACTCGACCAATCGCTCGACAAACTACTCGACGAACTACTCGACCAACTATTCGACCAACTACTCGACCAATCGCTCGACCAATTACTCGACCAACTACTCGACCAACTACTCGACCAATCATTCGACCAACTACTCGACCGACCACTCGACCGACTACTCGACCAATCACTCGACAAACTACTCGACCAACTACTCGACCAACTACTCGACCAACTACTCGTCCAACTACTCGACCAACTACTCGAGCAATCACTCGACCAACTACTCAACCAACTACTCGACCAATCACTCGACCAACTACTCGACCAATCGCTCGACAAACTACCCGACCAACTACTCGACCAACTACTTGACCAACTACTCGACCAACTACTCGTCCAACTACTCGACCAATTACTCGAGCAATCACTCGACCAACTACTCAACCAACTACTCGACCAATCACTCGACCAACTACTCGACCAGTCGCTCGACAAACTACCCGACCAACTACTCGACCAACTACTCGACCAACTACTCGACCAATCGCTCGACAAACTACTCGACCAACTACTCGACCAACTACTCGACCGACCACTCGACCAATCACTCGAACAACTACTCGACAAACTACTCGACCAATCACTCGAACAACTACTCGACCAACTACTCGACCAACTACTCGACCAACTACTCGACCAACTACTTGACCAACTACTCGACCAATCACTCGACAAACTACTCGACGAACTACTCGACCAACTATTCTACCAACTACTCGACCAATCGCTCGACCAATTACTCGACCAACTACTCGACCAACTACTCGACCAATCATTCGACCAACTACTCGACCGACCACTCGACCAACTACTCGACCAATCGCTCGACAAACTACCCGACCAACTACTCGACCAACTACTTGACCAACTACTCGACCAACTACTCGTCCAACTACTCGACCAACTACTCGAGCAATCACTCGACCAACTACTCAACCAACTACTCGACCAATCACTCGACCAACTACTCGACCAATCGCTCGACAAACTACCCGACCAACTACTCGACCAACTACTCGACCAACTACTCGACCAATCGCTCGACAAACTACTCGACCAACTACTCGACCAACTACTCGACCGACCACTCGACCAATCACTCGAACAACTACTCGACCAACTACTCGAACAACTACTCGACCAATCACTCGAACAACTACTCGACCAACTACTCGACCAACTACTCGACCAACTACTCGACCAACTACTTGACCAACTACTCGACCAATCACTCGACAAACTACTCGACGAACTACTCGACCAACTATTCGACCAACTACTCGACCAATCGCTCGACCAATTACTCGACCAACTACTCGACCAACTACGCGACCAATCATTCGACCAACTACTCGACCGACCACTCGACCGACTACTCGACCAACTACTTGACCAACTACTCGACCAACTACTCGTCCAACTACTCGACCAACTACTCGACCAATCGCTCGACAAACTACCCGACCAACTACTCGACCAACTACTCGACCAACTACTCGACCAATCGCTCGACAAACTACTCGACCAACTACTCGACCAACTACTCGACCGACCACTCGACCAATCACTCGAACAACTACTCGACCAACTACTCGACCAATCACTCGAACAACTACTCGACCAACTACTCGACCAACTACTCGACCAACTACTCGACCAACTACTTGACCAACTACTCGACCAATCACTCGACAAACTACTCGACGAACTACTCGACCAACTATTCGACCAACTACTCGACTAATCGCTCGACCAATCACTCGAACAACTACTCGACCAACTACTCGACCAACTACTCGACCAATCACTCGACCAACTACTCGACCAACTACTCGACCAACTACTCGACCAACTACTCGACCAACTACTCTACCCACTACACGACCAACTACTCTTCCAACTACTCGACCAACTACTTGACCAACTACTCGACCAATCACTCGACCAACTACTCGACCAATCGCTCGACCAACTACTCGACCAACTACTCGACCAACTACTCGTCCAACTACTCGACCAACAACTCGACCAACTACTCGACCAACGACTCGACCGACCACTCGACCGACTACTCGACCAATCACTCGACCAACTACTCGACCAACTACTCGACCAACTACTCAACCAACTACTCGACCAACTACTTGACCAACTACTCGACCAATCACTCGCCCAACTACTCGACCAATCGCTCGAACAACTACTCGACCAACTACTCGACCAACTTCTCGACCAATCACTCGACCAACTACTCGACCAACTACTCGACCATCTACTCGACCAACTACTCGACCAACTACTCGACCAACTACTCGACCAACTACTCGACCAACTACTCAACCAACTACTCGACCAACTACTCGACCAACTACTTGACCAACTACTCGACCAATCGCTCGACCAACTACTCGACCAATTACTCGATCAACTACTCGACCAACTACTCGAACAACTACTCGACCAACTACTTGACCAACTACTCGACCAACTACTCGACAAATCACTCGACCATCTACTCGACCAACTACTCGACCAACTACTCGACCATCTACTCGACCAACTACTCGACCAACTACTCAACCAACTACTCGACCAACTACTCGACCAATCACTCGACCAACTACTCGACCATCTACTCGACCAACTACTCGACCAACTACTCGACCAACTACTCGACCAACTACTCGACCAACTACTCGACCATCTACTCGACCAACTACTCGACCAACTACTCGACCAACTACTCGACCAACTACTCGACCAATCGCTCGACCAACTACTCGACCAATTACTCGACCAACTACTCGACCAACTACTCGAACAACTACTCGACCAACTACTCGACCAACTACTCGACCAACTACTCGACAAATCACTCGACCATCTACTCGACCAACTACTCGACCAACTACTCGACCATCTACTCGACCAACTACTCGACCAACTACTCAACCAACTACTCGACCAACTACTCGACCAATCACTCGACCAACTACTCGACCATCTACTCGACCAACTACTCGACCAACTACTCGACCAACTACTCGACCAACTACTCGACCAACTACTCAACCAACTACTCGACCAACTACTCGACCAACGACTCGACCAACTACTCGACCAATCGCTCGACCAACTACTCGACCAATTACTCGACCAACTACTCAACCAACTACTCGAACAACTACTCGACCAACTACTCGACTAACTACTCGACCAACTACTCGACAAACTACTCGACCAACTACTCGACCAACTACTCGACCATCTACTCGACCAACTACTCGACCGACCACTCGACCAACTACTCGACCGACCACTCGACCGACCACTCGACCAATAACTCGAACAACTACTCGACCAACTACTCGACCAACTACTCGACCAATTACTCGACCAACTACTCGACCAACTACTCGACCAACTACTCGACCATCTACTCGACCAACTACTCGACCAACTACTCGACCAACTACTCGACCAATCACTCGATCAACTACTCGACCAACTACTCGACCAACTACTCGACCAACTACTCGACCAACTACTCGACCAACTACTTGACCAACTACTCGACCAACTACTCGACCAACTACTCGAAAAACTACTCGACTTATTACTCAACCAACTACTCGACCAACTACTCAACCAACTACTCGACCAACTACTCGACCAACTACTCGACCAACTACTTGACCAACTACTCGACCAACTACTCGACCAACTACTCGACTTATTACTCAACCAACTACTTGACCTATCACTAGACCAACTACTCGACCAACTACTCGACCAACTACTCGACCAACTACTCGACCAACTACTCGACCAACTACTCGACCAACTTCTTTACCTACTACTCGACCAACTACTCGACCAACTACTCGACTAATTACTCAATCAACTACTCGACCAATCACTAGACCAACTACTCGACCAACTACTCGACCAACTACTCGACCAACTTCTCGACCAACTACTCGACCAACTACTCGACCAATCGCTCGACAAACTACTCGACGAACTACTCGACCAACTATTCGACCAACTACTCGACCAATCGCTCGACCAATTACTCGACCAACTACTCGACCAACTACTCGACCAATCATTCGACCAACTACTCGACCGACCACTCGACCGACTACTCGACCAATCACTCGACAAACTACTCGACCAACTACTCGACCAACTTCTCGACCAACTACTCGTCCAACTACTCGACCAACTACTCGACCAATCACTCGACCAACTACTCGACCAATCACTCGAACAACTACTCGACCAACTACTCGACCAACTACTCGACCAACTACTCGACCAACTACTTGACCAACTACTCGACCAATCACTCGACAAACTACTCGACGAACTACTCGACCAACTACTCGAGCAATCACTCGACCAACTACTCAACCAACTACTCGACCAATCACTCGACCAACTACTCGACCAATCGCTCGACAAACTACCCGACCAACTACTCGACCAACTACTCGACCAATCGCTCGACAAACTACTCGACCAACTACTCGACCAACTACTCGACCGACCACTCGACCAATCACTCGAACAACTACTCGACCAACTACTCGACCAATCACTCGAACAACTACTCGACCAACTACTCGACCAACTACTCGACCAACTACTCGACCAACTACTTGACCAACTACTCGACCAATCACTCGACAAACTACTCGACGAACTACTCGACCAACTATTCTACCAACTACTCGACCAATCGCTCGACCAATTACTCGACCAACTACTCGACCAACTACTCGACCAATCATTCGACCAACTACTCGACCGACCACTCGACCAACTACTCGACCAATCGCTCGACAAACTACCCGACCAACTACTCGACCAACTACTTGACCAACTACTCGACCAACTACTCGTCCAACTACTCGACCAACTACTCGAGCAATCACTCGACCAACTACTCAACCAACTACTCGACCAATCACTCGACCAACTACTCGACCAATCGCTCGACAAACTACCCGACCAACTACTCGACCAACTACTCGACCAACTACTCGACCAATCGCTCGACAAACTACTCGATCAACTACTCGACCAACTACTCGACCGACCACTCGACCAATCACTCGAACAACTACTCGACCAACTACTCGACCAACTACTCGACCAATCACTCGAACAACTACTCGACCAACTACTCGACCAACTACTCGACCAACTACTCGACCAACTACTTGACCAACTACTCGACCAATCACTCGACAAACTACTCGACGAACTACTCGACCAACTATTCGACCAACTACTCGACCAACTACTCGACCAACTACTTGACCAACTACTCGACCAATCACTCGACAAACTACTCGACGAACTACTCGACCAACTATTCGACCAACTACTCGACCAATCGCTCGACCAATTACTCGACCAACTACTCGACCAACTACGCGACCGACCACTCGAGCAATCACTCGACCAACTACTCAACCACCTACTCGACCAATCACTCGACCAACTACTCGACCAATCGCTCGACAAACTACTCGACCAACTACTCGACCAACTACTCGAACGACCACTCGACCAATCACTCGAACAACTACTCGACCAACTACTCGACCAACTACTCGACCAATCACTCGACCAACTACTCGACCAACTACTCGACCAACTACTCGACCAACTACTCGACCAACTACTCTACCCACTACTCGACCAACTACTCTTCCAACTACTCGACCAACTACTTGACCAACTACTCGACCAATCACTCGACCAACTACTCGACCAATCGCTCGACCAACTACTCGATCAACTACTCGACCAACTACTCGACTTATTACTCAACCAACTACTTGACCTATCACTAGACCAACTACTCGACCAACTACTCGACCAACTACTCGACCAACTACTCGACCAACTACTCGACCAACTACTCGACCAACTACTTTACCTACTACTCGACCAACTACTCGACCAACTACTCGACCAACTACTCGACTAATTACTCAACCAACTACTCGACCAATCACTAGACCAACTACTCGACCAACTACTCGACCAACTACTCGACCAACTTCTCGACCAACTACTCGACCAACTACTCGACCAATCGCCCGACAAACTACTCGACGAACTACTCGACCAACTATTCGACCAACAACTCGACCAATCGCTCGACCAATTACTCGACCAACTACTCGACCAATCATTCGACCAACTACTCGACCGACCACTCGACCGACTACTCGACCAATCACTCGACAAACTACTCGACCAACTACTCGACCAACTACTCGACCAACTACTCGTCCAACTACTCGACCAACTACTCGAGCAATCACTCGACCAACTACTCAACCAACTACTCGACCAATCACTCGACCAACTACTCGACCAATCGCTCGACAAACTACCCGACCAACTACTCGACCAACTACTTGACCAACTACTCGACCAACTACTCGTCCAACTACTCGACCAACTACTCGAGCAATCACTCGACCAACTACTCAACCAACTACTCGACCAATCACTCGACCAACTACTCGACCAATCGCTCGACAAACTACCCGACCAACTAATCGACCAACTACTCGACGAATCGCTCGACAAACTACTCGACCAACTACTCGACCAACTACTCGACCGACCACTCGACCAATCACTCGAACAACTACTCGACCAACTACTCGACCAATCACTCGAACAACTACTCGACCAACTACTCGACCAACTACTCGACCAACTACTCGACCAACTACTTGACCAACTACTCGACCAATCACTCGACAAACTACTCGACGAACTACTCGACCAACTATTCTACCAACTACTCGACCAATCGCTCGACCAATTACTTGACCAACTACTCGACCAACTACTCGACCAATCATTCGACCAACTACTCGACCGACCACTCGACCAACTACTCGACCAATCGCTCGACAAACTACCCGACCAACTACTCGACCAACTACTTGACCAACTACTCGACCAACTACTCGTCCAACTACTCGACCAACTACTCGAGCAATCACTCGACCAACTACTCAACCAACTACTCGACCAATCACTCGACCAACTACTCGACCAATCGCTCGACAAACTACCCGACCAACTACTCGACCAACTACTCGACCAACTACTCGACCAATCGCTCGACAAACTACTCGATCAACTACTCGACCAACTACTCGACCGACCACTCGACCAATCACTCGAACAACTACTCGACCAACTACTCGACCAACTACTCGACCAATCACTCGAACAACTACTCGACCAACTACTCGACCAACTACTCGACCAACTACTCGACCAACTACTTGACCAACTACTCGACCAATCACTCGACAAACTACTCGACGAACTACTCGACCAACTATTCGACCAACTACTCGACCAATCGCTCGACCAATTACTCGACCAACTACTCGACCAACTACGCGACCAATCATTCGACCAACTACTCGACCGACCACTCGACCGACTACTCGACCAACTACTTGACCAACTACTCGACCAACTACTCGTCAAACTACTCGACCAACTACTCGACCAATCGCTCGACAAACTACCCGACCAACTACTCGACCAACTACTCGACCAACTACTCGACCAATCGCTCGACAAACTACTCGACCAACTACTCGACCAACTACTCGACCGACCACTCGACCAATCACTCGAACAACTACTCGACCAACTACTCGACCAATCACTCGAACAACTACTCGACCAACTACTCGACCAACTACTCGACCAACTACTCGACCAACTACTTGACCAACTACTCGACCAATCACTCGACAAACTACTCGACGAACTACTCGACCAACTATTCGACCAACTACTCGACCAATCGCTCGACCAATTACTCGACCAACTACTCGACCAACTACGCGACCGACCACTCGAGCAATCACTCGACCAACTACTCAACCACCTACTCGACCAATCACTCGACCAACTACTCGACCAATCGCTCGACAAACTACTCGACCAACTACTCGAACGACCACTCGACCAATCACTCGAACAACTACTCGACCAACTACTCGACCAACTACTCGACCAATCACTCGACCAACTACTCGACCAACTACTCGACCAACTACTCGACCAACTACTCGACCAACTACTCTACCCACTACTCGACCAACTACTCTTCCAACTACTCGACCAACTACTTGACCAACTACTCGACCAATCACTCGACCAACTACTCGACCAATCGCTCGACCAACTACTCGACCAACTACTCGACCAACTACTCGACCAACTACTCGACCAACAACTCGACCAACTACTCGACCAACGACTCGACCGACCACTCGACCGACTACTCGACCAATCACTCGACCAACTACTCGACCAACTACTCTACCAACTACTCAACCAACTACAAGACCAACTACTTGACCAACTACTCGACCAATCACTCGCCCAACTACTCGACCAATCGCTCGAACAACTACTCGACCAACTACTCGACCAACTTCTCGACCAACTACTCGACCAACTACTCGACCAACTACTCGACCAATCGCTCGACAAACTACTCGACCAACTACTCGACCAATCACTCGAACAACTACTCGACCAAATACTCGACCAACTACTCGACCAACTACTCGACCAACTACTTGACCAACTACTCGACCAATCACTCGACAAACTACTCGACGAACTGCTCGACCAACTATTCGACCAACTACTAGAGCAATCGCTCGACCAATTACTCGACCAACTACTCGACCAACTACTCGACCAATCATTCGACCATCTACTCGACCAACTACTCGACCAACTACTTGACCAACTTCTCGACCAACTACTCGTCCATCTACTCGATTAACTACTCGAGCAATCACTCGACCAAATACTCAACCAACTACTCGACCAATCACTCGACCAACTACTCAACCAATCGCTCGACAAACTACCCGACCAACTACTCGACCAACTACTCGACCAACTACTCGACCAACTACTCGACCAACTACTCGACCAATCGCTCGACAAACTACTCGACCAACTACTCGACCAACTACTCGACCAACAACTCGACCAACTACTCGACCAACTACTCGACCGACCACTCGACCGACTACTCGACCAATCACTCGACCAACTACTCGACCAACTACTCGACCAACTACTCAACCAACTACTCGACCAACTACTTGACCAACTACTCGACCAATCACTCGCCCAACTACTCGACCAATCGCTCGAACAACTACTCGACCAACTACTCGACCAACTACTCGACCAATCACTCCACCAACTATTCGACCAACTACTCCACCAACTATTCGACCAACTACTCGACCAATCGCTTGACAAACTACTCGACCAACTACTCGACCGACCACTCGACCAATCACTCGAACAACTACTCGACCAACTACTCGACCAATCACTCGAACAACTACTCGACCAACTACTCGACCAACTACTCGACCAACTACTCGACCAACTACTTGACCAACTACTCGACCAATCACTCGACAAACTACTCGACGAACTACTCGACCAACTATTCGACCAACTACTCGACCAATCGCTCGACCAATTACTCGACCATCTACTCGACCAACTACTCGACCAATCATTCGAACAACTACTCGACCGACCACTCGACCGACTACTCGACCAATCACTCGACAAACTACTCGACCAACTAATCGACCAACTACTGGACCAACTACTCGACCAACTACTCGTCCAACTACTCGACCAACTACTCGAGCAATCACTCGACCAACTACTCAACCAACTACTCGACCAATCACTCGACCAACTACTCGACCAATCGCTCGACAAACTACCCGACCAACTACTCGACCAACTACTCGACCAACTACTCGACCAATCGCTCGACAAACTACTCGACCAACTACTCGACCAACTACTCGACCGACCACTCGACCAATCACTCGAACAACTACTCGACCAATCGCTCGAACAACTACTCGACCAACTACTCGACCAATCACTCCACCAACTATTCGACCAACTACTCGACCAACTATTCGACCAACTACTCGACCAATCGCTTGACAAACTACTCGACCAACTACTCGACCGACCACTCGACCAATCACTCGAACAACTACTCGACCAACTACTCGACCAATCACTCGAACAACTACTCGACCAACTACTCGACCAACTACTCGACCAACTACTCGACCAACTACTTGACCAACTACTCGACCAATCACTCGACAAACTACTCGACGAACTACTCGACCAACTATTCGACCAACTACTCGACCAATCGCTCGACCAATTACTCGACCATCTACTCGACCAACTACTCGACCAATCATTCGAACAACTACTCGACCGACCACTCGACCGACTACTCGACCAATCACTCGACAAACTACTCGACCAACTAATCGACCAACTACTGGACCAACTACTCGACCAACTACTCGTCCAACTACTCGACCAACTACTCGAGCAATCACTCGACCAACTACTCAACCAACTACTCGACCAATCACTCGACCAACTACTCGACCAATCGCTCGACAAACTACCCGACCAACTACTCGACCAACTACTCGACCAACTACTCGACCAATCGCTCGACAAACTACTCGACCAACTACTCGACCAACTACTCGACCGACCACTCGACCAATCACTCGAACAACTACTCGACCAACTACTCGACCAACTACTCGACCAATCACTCGAACAACTACTCGACCAACTACTCGACAACTTCTCGACCAGCTACTCGACCAACTACTTGACCAACTACTCGACAAACTACTCGACGAACTACTCGACCAACTATTCGACCAACTACTCGACCAATCGCTCGACCAATTACTCGACCAACTACTCGACCAACTACGCGACCAATCATTCGACCAACTACTCGACCGACCACTCGACCGACTACTCGACCAATCACTCGACCAACTACTCGACCAACTACTCGACCAACTACTTGACCAACTACTCGACCAACTACTCGTCCAACTACTCGACCAACCACTCGACCGACTACTCGACCAATCACTCGACCAACTACTCGACCAACTACTCGACCAACTACTCGACCAATCACTCGACCAACTACTCGACCAACTACTCGACCAACTTCTCGACCAACTACTCGACCAACTACTCGACCAACTACTCGACCATCTACTCGTCCAACTACTCGACCAACTACTCGACCAACTACTCGACCAATCACTCAACCAATCACTCGACCAACTACTCGAACAACTACTGGAGCAATCACTCGACCAACAACTCGACCAACTACTCGACCAAGTACTCGACCAACTACTAGACCGACCACTCGACCGACCACTCGACCAATCACTCGACCAACTACTCGACCAACTACTCGACCAACTACTCGACCAACTACTCGACCAACTACTCGACCCACTACTCGACCGACCACTCGACCGACTACTCGACCAATCACTCGACCAACTACTCGACCAACTACTCGACCAACTACTCAACCAACTACTCGACCAACTACTCGACCAATCACTCGACCAACTACTCGACCAACTACTCGACCAACTACTCGACCAACTACTCGACCAACTACTCGACCAACTACTCGACCAACTACTTGACCAACTACTCGACCAATCACTCGACAAACTACTCGACGAACTACTCGACCAACTACTCGACCAACTACTCGACCAACTACTTGACCAACTACTCGACCAGCTACTCGACCAACTACTCGACCAACTACTCGTCCAACTACTTGACCAACTACTCGACCAATCACTCGACCAACTACTCGACCAACTACTCGACCAACTACTCGACCCACTACTCGACCGACCACTCGACCGACTACTCGACCAATCACTCGACCAACTACTCGACCAACTACTCGACCAACTACTCAACCAACTACTCGACCAACTACTCGACCAATCACTCGACCAACTACTCGACCAACTACTCGACCAACTACTCGACCAACTACTCGACTAACTACTCGACCAACTACTCGACCAACTACTCGACCAACTACTTGACCAACTACTCGACCAACTACTCGACCAATCACTCGACCAACTACTCGACCAACTTCTCGACCAACTACTCGACCAACTACTCGACCAGCTACTCGACCAACTACTCGACCAACTACTCGACCAATCGCTCGACCAATTACTCGACCAACTACTCGACCAACTACTCGACCAATCATTCGACCATCTACTCGACCAACTACTCGACCAACTACTTGACCAACTTCTCGACCAACTACTCGTCCAACTACTCGATTAACTACTCGAGCAATTACTCGACCAAATACTCAACCAACTACTCGACCAATCACTCGACCAACTACTCGACCAATCGCTCGACAAACTACCCGACCAACTACTCGACCAACTACTCGACCAACTACTCGACCAACTACTCGACCAATCGCTCGACAAACTACTCGACCAACTACTCGACCAACTACTCGACCAACTACTCGACCGACCACTCGACCGACTACTCGACCAATCACTCGACCAACTACTCGACCAACTACTCGACCAACTACTCAACCAACTACTCGACCAATCGCTCGACAAACTACTCGACCAACTACTCGACCAACTACTCGACCGACCACTCGACCAATCACTCGAACAACTACTCGACCAACTACTCGACCAACTACTCGACCAATCACTCGAACAACTACTCGACCAACTACTCGACAACTTCTCGACCAACTACTCGACCAACTACTTGACCAACTACTCGACAAACTACTCGACGAACTACTCGACCAACTATTCGACCAACTACTCGACCAATCGCTCGACCAATTACTCGACCAACTACTCGACCAACTACGCGACCAATCATTCGACCAACTACTCGACCGACCACTCGACCGACTACTCGACCAATCACTCGACCAACTACTCGACCAACTACTCGACCAACTACTTGACCAACTACTCGACCAACTACTCGTCCAACTACTCGACCAACCACTCGACCGACTACTCGACCAATCACTCGACCAACTACTCGACCAACTACTCGACCAACTACTCGACCAATCACTCGACCAACTACTCGACCAACTACTCGACCAACTTCTCGACCAACTACTCGACCAACTACTCGACCAACTACTCGACCATCTACTCGTCCAACTACTCGACCAACTACTCGACCAACTACTCGACCAATCACTCAACCAATCACTCGACCAACTACTCGAACAACTACTGGAGCAATCACTCGACCAACAACTCGACCAACTACTCGACCAAGTACTCGACCAACTACTAGACCGACCACTCGACCAACTACTCGACCAACTACTTGACCAACTACTCGACCAATCACTCGACAAACTACTCGACGAACTACTCGACCAACTACTCGACCAACTACTCGACCAACTACTTGACCAACTACTCGACCAGCTACTCGACCAACTACTCGACCAACTACTCGTCCAACTACTTGACCAACTACTCGACCAATCACTCGACCAACTACTCGACCAACTACTCGACCAACTACTCGACCCACTACTCGACCGACCACTCGACCGACTACTCGACCAATCACTCGACCAACTACTCGACCAACTACTCGACCAACTACTCAACCAACTACTCGACCAACTACTCGACCAATCACTCGACCAACTACTCGACCAACTACTCGACCAACTACTCGACCAACTACTCGACTAACTACTCGACCAACTACTCGACCAACTACTCGACCAACTACTTGACCAACTACTCGACCAACTACTCGACCAATCACTCGACCAACTACTCGACCAACTTCTCGACCAACTACTCGACCAACTACTCGACCAGCTACTCGACCAACTACTCGACCAACTACACGACCGACCACTCGAACGACTACTCGACCAATCACTCGACCAACTACTCGACCAACTACTCGACCAACTACTCAACCAACTACTCGACCAACTACTCGACCAATCACTCGACCAACTACTCGACCATCTACTCGACCAACTACTCGACCAACTACTCGACCAACTACTCGACCAACTACTCAACCAACTACTCGACCAACTACTCGACCAACTACTCGACCAACTACTCGACCAATCGCTCGACCAACTACTCGACCAATTACTCGACCAACTACTCAACCAACTACTCGAACAACTACTCGACCAACTACTCGACCAACTACTCGACCAACTACTCGACCAACTACTCGACCAACTACTCGACCATCTACTCGACCAACTACTCGACCAACTACTCGACCAACTACTCGACCAACCACTCGACCGACTACTCGACCAATCACTCGACCAACTACTCGACCAACTACTCGACCAACTACTCGACCAACTACTCGACCGACCACTCGACCAATCACTCGAACAACTACTCGACCAACTACTTGACCAACTACTCGACCAACTACTCGACAAATCACTCGACCAACTACTCGACCAACTACTCGACCAACTACTTGACCAACTACTCGACCAACTACTTGACCAACTACTCGACCAACTACTCGACCAACTACTCGACCAACTACTCGAGCAATCCCTCGACCAACTACTCAACCAACTACTCGACCAATCACTCGACCAACTACTCGACCAATCGCTCGACAAACTACTCGACCAACTACTCGACCAACTACTCGACCAATCACTCGACCAACTACTCGACCAACTACTCGACCGACCACTCGACCGACCACTCGACCAACCACTCGACCAACTACTCAACCATCTAATCGTCCAACTACTCGACCAACTACTCGACCAACTACTCGAGCAGTCACTCGATCAGCTACTCGACCAACTACTCAACCAACCACTCGACCGACCACTCGACCAACTACTCGACCGACCACTCGACCGACCACTCGACCAATAACTCGAACAACTACTCGACCAACTACTCGACCAACTACTCGACCAATTACTCGACCAACTACTCGACCAACTACTCGACCAACTACTCGACCATCTACTCGACCAACTACTCGACCAACTACTCGACCAACTACTCGACCAATCACTCGATCAACTACTCGACCAACTACTCGACCAACTACTCGACCAACTACTCGACCAACTACTCGACCAACTACTTGACCAACTACTCGACCAACTACTCGACCAACTACTCGAAAAACTACTCGACTTATTACTCAACCAACTACTCGACCAATCACTAGACCAACTACTCGACCAACTACTCGACCAACTACTCGACCATCTACTCGACCAACTACTCGACCAACTACTCGACCAACTACTCGACCAACTACTCGACCAACTACTTGACCAACTACTCGACCAACTACTCGACCAACTACTCGACTTATTACTCAACCAACTACTCGACTAATCACTAGACCAACTACTCGACCAACTACTCGACCAACTACTCGACCAACTACTTTACCTACTACTCGACCAACTACTCGACCAACTACTCGACCAACTACTCGACTAATTACTCAACCAACTACTCGACCAATCACTAGACCAACTACTCGACCAACTACTCGACCAACTACTCGACCAACTTCTCGACCAACTACTCGACCAACTACTCGACCAATCGCTCGACAAACTACTCGACGAACTACTCGACCAACTATTCGACCAACTACTCGACCAATCGCTCGACCAATTACTCGACCAACTACTCGACCAACTACTCGACCAATCATTCGACCAACTACTCGACCGACCACTCGACCGACTACTCGACCAATCACTCGACAAACTACTCGACCAACTACTCAACCAACTACTTGACCAACTACTCGACCAACTACTCGTCCAACTACTCGACCAACTACTCGAGCAATCACTCGACCAACTACTCAACCAACTACTCGACCAATCACTCGACCAACTACTCGACCAATCGCTCGACAAACTACCCGACCAACTACTCGACCAACTACTTGACCAACTACTGGACCAACTACTCGTCCAACTACTCGACCAACTACTCGAGCAATCACTCGACCAACTACTCAACCAACTACTCGACCAATCACTCGACCAACTACTCGACCAATCGCTCGACAAACTACCCGACCAACTACTCGACCAACTACTCGACCGACCACTCGACCAATCACTCGAACAACTACTCGACCAACTACTCGACCAACTACTCGACCAATCACTCGAACAACTACTCGACCAACTACTCGACCAACTACTCGACCAACTACTCGACCAACTACTTGACCAACTACTCGACCAATCACTCGACAAACTACTCGACGAACTACTCGATCAACTATTCTACCAACTACTCGACCAATCGCTCGACCAATTACTCGACCAACTACTCGACCAACTACTCGACCAATCATTCGACCAATCATTCGACCAACTACTCGACCGACCACTCGACCAACTACTCGACCAATCGCTCGACAAACTACCCGACCAACTACTCGACCAACTACTTGACCAACTACTCGACCAACTACTCGTCCAACTACTCGACCAACTACTCGAGCAATCACTCGACCAACTACTCAACCAACTACTCGACCAATCACTCGACCAACTACTCGACCAATCGCTCGACAAACTACCCGACCAACTACTCGACCAACTACTCGACCAACTACTCGACCAATTGCTCGACAAACTACTCGACCAACTACTCGACCAACTACTCGACCGACCACTCGACCAATCACTCGAACAACTACTTGACCAACTACTCGACCAATCACTCGAACAACTACTCGACCAACTACTCGACCAACTACTCGACCAACTACTCGACCAACTACTTGACCAACTACTCGACCAATCACTCGACAAACTACTCGACGAACTACTCGACCAATCACTCGAACAACTACTCGACCAACTACTCGACCAACTACTCGACCAACTACTCGACCAACTACTTGACCAACTACTCGACCAACTACTCGACCAACTACTCGACCGACCACTCGACCGACCACTCGACCAACCACTCGACCAACTACTCAACCATCTAATCGTCCAACTACTCGACCAACTACTCGACCAACTACTCGAGCAGTCACTCGATCAGCTACTCGACCAACTACTCAACCAACCACTCGACCGACCACTCGACCAACTACTCGACCGACCACTCGACCGACCACTCGACCAATAACTCGAACAACTACTCGACCAACTACTCGACCAACTACTCGACCAATTACTCGACCAACTACTCGACCAACTACTCGACCAACTACTCGACCATCTACTCGACCAACTACTCGACCAACTACTCGACCAACTACTCGACCAATCACTCGATCAACTACTCGACCAACTACTCGACCAACTACTCGACCAACTACTCGACCAACTACTCGACCAACTACTTGATCAACTACTCGACCAACTACTCGACCAACTACTCGAAAAACTACTCGACTTATTACTCAACCAACTACTCGACCAATCACTAGACCAACTACTCGACCAACTACTCGACCAACTACTCGACCATCTACTCGACCAACTACTCGACCAACTACTCGACCAACTACTCGACCAACTACTCGACCAACTACTCGACCAATCGCTCGACAAACTACTCGACGAACTACTCGACCAACTATTCGACCAACTACTCGACCAATCGCTCGACCAATTACTCGACCAACTACTCGACCAACTACTCGACCAATCATTCGACCAACTACTCGACCGACCACTCGACCGACTACTCGACCAATCACTCGACAAACTACTCGACCAACTACTCAACCAACTACTTGACCAACTACTCGACCAACTACTCGTCCAACTACTCGACCAACTACTCGAGCAATCACTCGACCAACTACTCAACCAACTACTCGACCAATCACTCGACCAACTACTCGACCAATCGCTCGACAAACTACCCGACCAACTACTCGACCAACTACTTGACCAACTACTGGACCAACTACTCGTCCAACTACTCGACCAACTACTCGAGCAATCACTCGACCAACTACTCAACCAACTACTCGACCAATCACTCGACCAACTACTCGACCAATCGCTCGACAAACTACCCGACCAACTACTCGACCAACTACTCGACCGACCACTCGACCAATCACTCGAACAACTACTCGACCAACTACTCGACCAACTACTCGACCAATCACTCGAACAACTACTCGACCAACTACTCGACCAACTACTCGACCAACTACTCGACCAACTACTTGACCAACTACTCGACCAATCACTCGACAAACTACTCGACGAACTACTCGATCAACTATTCTACCAACTACTCGACCAATCGCTCGACCAATTACTCGACCAACTACTCGACCAACTACTCGACCAATCATTCGACCAATCATTCGACCAACTACTCGACCGACCACTCGACCAACTACTCGACCAATCGCTCGACAAACTACCCGACCAACTACTCGACCAACTACTTGACCAACTACTCGACCAACTACTCGTCCAACTACTCGACCAACTACTCGAGCAATCACTCGACCAACTACTCAACCAACTACTCGACCAATCACTCGACCAACTACTCGACCAATCGCTCGACAAACTACCCGACCAACTACTCGACCAACTACTCGACCAACTACTCGACCAATTGCTCGACAAACTACTCGACCAACTACTCGACCAACTACTCGACCGACCACTCGACCAATCACTCGAACAACTACTTGACCAACTACTCGACCAATCACTCGAACAACTACTCGACCAACTACTCGACCAACTACTCGACCAACTACTCGACCAACTACTTGACCAACTACTCGACCAATCACTCGACAAACTACTCGACGAACTACTCGACCAATCACTCGAACAACTACTCGACCAACTACTCGACCAACTACTCGACCAACTACTCGACCAACTACTTGACCAACTACTCGACCAACTACTCGACCAACTACTCGACCGACCACTCGACCGACCACTCGACCAACCACTCGACCAACTACTCAACCATCTAATCGTCCAACTACTCGACCAACTACTCGACCAACTACTCGAGCAGTCACTCGATCAGCTACTCGACCAACTACTCAACCAACCACTCGACCGACCACTCGACCAACTACTCGACCGACCACTCGACCGACCACTCGACCAATAACTCGAACAACTACTCGACCAACTACTCGACCAACTACTCGACCAATTACTCGACCAACTACTCGACCAACTACTCGACCAACTACTCGACCATCTACTCGACCAACTACTCGACCAACTACTCGACCAACTACTCGACCAATCACTCGATCAACTACTCGACCAACTACTCGACCAACTACTCGACCAACTACTCGACCAACTACTCGACCAACTACTTGACCAACTACTCGACCAACTACTCGACCAACTACTCGAAAAACTACTCGACTTATTACTCAACCAACTACTCGACCAATCACTAGACCAACTACTCGACCAACTACTCGACCAACTACTCGACCATCTACTCGACCAACTACTCGACCAACTACTCGACCAACTACTCGACCAACTACTCGACCAACTACTTGACCAACTACTCGACCAACTACTCGACCAACTACTCGACTTATTACTCAACCAACTACTCGACTAATCACTAGACCAACTACTCGACCAACTACTCGACCAACTACTCGACCAACTACTCGACCAACTACTTTACCTACTACTCGACCAACTACTCGACCAACTACTCGACCAACTACTCGACTAATTACTCAACCAACTACTCGACCAATCACTAGACCAACTACTCGACCAACTACTCGACCAACTACTCGACCAACTTCTCGACCAACTACTCGACCAACTACTCGACCAATCGCTCGACAAACTACTCGACGAACTACTCGACCAACTATTCGACCAACTACTCGACCAATCGCTCGACCAATTACTCGACCAACTACTCGACCAACTACTCGACCAATCATTCGACCAACTACTCGACCGACCACTCGACCGACTACTCGACCAATCACTCGACAAACTACTCGACCAACTACTCAACCAACTACTTGACCAACTACTCGACCAACTACTCGTCCAACTACTCGACCAACTACTCGAGCAATCACTCGACCAACTACTCGACCAATCGCTCGACAAACTACCCGACCAACTACTCGACCAACTACTTGACCAACTACTGGACCAACTACTCGTCCAACTACTCGACCAACTACTCGAGCAATCACTCGACCAACTACTCAACCAACTACTCGACCAATCACTCGACCAACTACTCGACCAATCGCTCGACAAACTACCCGACCAACTACTCGACCAACTACTCGACCGACCACTCGACCAATCACTCGAACAACTACTCGACCAACTACTCGACCAACTACTCGACCAATCACTCGAACAACTACTCGACCAACTACTCGACCAACTACTCGACCAACTACTCGACCAACTACTTGACCAACTACTCGACCAATCACTCGACAAACTACTCGACGAACTACTCGATCAACTATTCTACCAACTACTCGACCAATCGCTCGACCAATTACTCGACCAACTACTCGACCAACTACTCGACCAATCATTCGACCAATCATTCGACCAACTACTCGACCGACCACTCGACCAACTACTCGACCAATCGCTCGACAAACTACCCGACCAACTACTCGACCAACTACTTGACCAACTACTCGACCAACTACTCGTCCAACTACTCGACCAACTACTCGAGCAATCACTCGACCAACTACTCAACCAACTACTCGACCAATCACTCGACCAACTACTCGACCAATCGCTCGACAAACTACCCGACCAACTACTCGACCAACTACTCGACCAACTACTCGACCAATTGCTCGACAAACTACTCGACCAACTACTCGACCAACTACTCGACCGACCACTCGACCAATCACTCGAACAACTACTTGACCAACTACTCGACCAATCACTCGAACAACTACTCGACCAACTACTCGACCAACTACTCGACCAACTACTCGACCAACTACTTGACCAACTACTCGACCAATCACTCGACAAACTACTCGACGAACTACTCGACCAATCACTCGAACAACTACTCGACCAACTACTCGACCAACTACTCGACCAACTACTCGACCAACTACTTGACCAACTACTCGACCAATCACTCGACAAACTACTCGACGAACTACTCGACCAACTATTCGACCAACTACTCGACCAATCGCTCGACCAATTACTCGACCAACTACTCGACCAACTACGCGACCAATCACTCGACCAACTACTCGACCAACTACTCGACCAACTACTCGACCCACTACTCGACCGACCACTCGACCGACTACTCGACCAATCACTCGACCAACTACTCGACCAACTACTCGACCAACTACTCAACCAACTACTCGACCAACTACTCGACCAATCACTCGACCAACTACTCGACCAACTACTCGACCAACTACTCGACCAACTACTCGACTAACTACTCGACCAACTACTCGACCAACTACTCGACCAACTACTTGACCAACTACTCGACCAACTACTCGACCAATCACTCGACCAACTACTCGACCAACTTCTCGACCAACTACTCGACCAACTACTCGACCAGCTACTCGACCAACTACTCGACCAACTACACGACCGACCACTCGAACGACTACTCGACCAATCACTCGACCAACTACTCGACCAACTACTCGACCAACTACTCAACCAACTACTCGACCAACTACTCGACCAATCACTCGACCAACTACTCGACCATCTACTCGACCAACTACTCGACCAACTACTCGACCAACTACTCGACCAACTACTCAACCAACTACTCGACCAACTACTCGACCAACTACTCGACCAACTACTGGACCAATCGCTCGACCAACTACTCGACCAATTACTCGACCAACTACTCAACCAACTACTCGAACAACTACTCGACCAACTACTCGACCAACTACTCGACCAACTACTCGACCAACTACTCGACCAACTACTCGACCATCTACTCGACCAACTACTCGACCAACTACTCGACCAACTACTCGACCAACCACTCGACCGACTACTCGACCAATCACTCGACCAACTACTCGACCAACTACTCGACCAACTACTCGACCAACTACTCGACCGACCACTCGACCAATCACTCGAACAACTACTCGACCAACTACTTGACCAACTACTCGACCAACTACTCGACAAATCACTCGACCAACTACTCGACCAACTACTCGACCAACTACTCGACCAACTACTTGACCAACTACTCGACCAACTACTCGACCAACTACTCGACCAACTACTCGAGCAATCACTCGACCAACTACTCAACCAACTACTCGACCAATCACTCGACCAACTACTCGACCAATCGCTCGACAAACTACTCGACCAACTACTCGACCAACTACTCGACCAATCACTCGACCAACTACTCGACCAACTACTCGACCGACCACTCGACCGACCACTCGACCAACCACTCGACCAACTACTCAACCATCTAATCGTCCAACTACTCGACCAACTACTCGACCAACTACTCGAGCAGTCACTCGATCAGCTACTCGACCAACTACTCAACCAACCACTCGACCGACCACTCGACCAACTACTCGACCGACCACTCGACCGACCACTCGACCAATAACTCGAACAACTACTCGACCAACTACTCGACCAACTACTCGACCAATTACTCGACCAACTACTCGACCAACTGCTCGACCAACTACTCGACCATCTACTCGACCAACTACTCGACCAACTACTCGACCAACTACTCGACCAATCACTCGATCAACTACTCGACCAACTACTCGACCAACTACTCGACCAACTACTCGACCAACTACTCGACCAACTACTTGACCAACTACTCGACCAACTACTCGACCAACTACTCGAAAAACTACTCGACTTATTACTCAACCAACTACTCGACCAATCACTAGACCAACTACTCGACCAACTACTCGACCAACTACTCGACCATCTACTCGACCAACTACTCGACCAACTACTCGACCAACTACTCGACCAACTACTCGACCAACTACTTGACCAACTACTCGACCAACTACTCGACCAACTACTCGACTTATTACTCAACCAACTACTCGACCAATCACTAGACCAACTACTCGACCAACTACTCGACCAACTACTCGACCAACTACTTTACCTACTACTCGACCAACTACTCGACCAACTACTCGACCAAATACTCGACTAATTACTCAACCAACTACTCGACCAATCACTAGACCAACTACTCGACCAACTACTCGACCAACTACTCGACCAACTTCTCGACCAACTACTCGACCAACTACTCGACCAATCGCTCGACAAACTACTCGACCAACTACTCGACCAACTACTCAACCAACTACTCGACCAACTACTCGACCAATCACTCGACCAACAACTCGACCAACTACTCGACCAACTACTCGACCCACTTCTCGACCAACTACTCGACCAACTACTCGACCAACTACTCGTCCAACTACTCGACCAACTACTCGAGCAATCACTCGACCAACTACTCAACCAACTACTCGACCAATCACTCGACCAACTACTCGACCAATCGCTCGACAAACTACCCGACCAACTACTCGACCAACTACTTGACCAACTACTGGACCAACTACTCGTCCAACTACTCGACCAACTACTCGAGCAATCACTCGACCAACTACTCAACCAACTACTCGACCAATCACTCGACCAACTACTCGACCAATCGCTCGACAAACTACCCGACCAACTACTCGACCAACTACTCGACCAACTACTCGACCAATTGCTCGACAAACTACTCGACCAACTACTCGACCAACTACTCGACCGACCACTCGACCAATCACTCGAACAACTACTCGACCAACTACTCGACCAACTACTCGACCAATCACTCGAACAACTACTCGACCAACTACTCGACCAACTACTCGACCAACTACTCGACCAACTACTTGACCAACTACTCGACCAATCACTCGACAAACTACTCGACGAACTACTCGATCAACTATTCTACCAACTACTCGACCAATCGCTCGACCAATTACTCGACCAACTACTCGACCAACTACTCGACCAATCATTCGACCAATCATTCGACCAACTACTCGAGCGACCACTCGACCAACTACTCGACCAATCGCTCGACAAACTACCCGACCAACTACTCGACCAACTACTTGACCAACTACTCGACCAACTACTCGTCCAACTACTCGACCAACTACTCGAGCAATCACTCGACCAACTACTAAACCAACTACTCGACCAATCACTCGACCAACTACTCGACCAATCGCTCGACAAACTACCCGACCAACTACTCGACCAACTACTCGACCAACTACTCGACCAATTGCTCGACAAACTACTCGACCAACTTTTCGACCAACTACTCGACCGACCACTCGACCAATCACTCGAACAACTACTTGACCAACTACTCGACCATTCACTCGAACAACTACTCGACCAACTACTCGACCAACTACTCGACCAACTACTCGACCAACTACTTGACCAACTACTCGACCAATCACTCGACAAACTACTCGACGAACTACTCGACCAACTATTCGACCAACTACTCGACCAATCGCTCGACCAATTACTCGACCAACTACTCGACCAACTACGCGACCAATCATTCGACCAACTACTCGACCGACCACTCGACCGACTACTCGACCAACTACTTGACCAACTACTCGACCAACTACTCGTCCAACTACTCGACCAACTACTCGACCAACCGCTCGACAAACTACCCGACCAACTACTCGACCAACTACTCGACCAATCGCTCGACAAACTACTCGACCAACTACTCGACCAACTACTCGACCGACCACTCGACCAATCACTCGAACAAATACTCGACCAACTACTCGACCAATCACTCGAACAACTACTCGAGCAACTACTCGACCAACTACTCGACCAACTACTCGACCAACTACTTGACCAACTACTCGACAAATCACTCGACCAACTACTCGACCAACTACTCGACCAACTACTCGACCAACTACTTGACCAACTACTTGACCAACTACTCGACCAATCACTCGACAAACTACTCGACGAACTACTCGACCAACTATTCGACCAACTACTCGACCAATCGCTCGACCAATTACTCGACCAACTACTCTTCCAACTACTCGACCAAATACTCGACCAACTACTCGACTAACTTCTCGACCAACTACTCGACCAACTACTCGACCAACTACTCGACCAAATACTCGACCAACAACTCCACCCGAACACTCGACCGACCAACTACTCGACCAACTACTCGACCAACTACTCGACCAATCACTCGACCAACTACTCGACCAACTACTCGACCAACTACTCGACCAACTACTCGACCAACTACTCGACCAACTACTCGACCAACTACTTGACCAACTACTCGACCAACTACTCGACCAATCACTCGACCAACTACTCGACCAACTTCTCGACCAACTACTCGACCAACTACTCGACCAGCTACTCGACCAACTACTCGACCAACTACTCGACCGACCACTCGACCGACTACTCGACCAATCACTCGACCAACTACTCGACCATCTACTCGACCAACTACTCGACCAACTACTCGACCAACTAGTCGACCAACTACTCGACCAACTACTCAATCAACTACTCGACCAACTACTCGACCAACTACTCGACCAACTACTCGACCAATCGCTAGACCAACTACTCGACCAATTACTCGACCAACTACTCGACCAACTACTCGAACAACTACTCGACCAACTACTCGACCAACTACTCGACCAACTACTCGACAAATCACTCGACCATCTACTCGACCAACTACTCGACCAACTACTCGACCATCTACTCGACCAACTACTCGACCAACTACTCGACCAACTACTTGACCAACTACTCGACCAACTACTCGTCCAACTACTCGACCAACTACTCGAGCAATCACTCGACCAACTACTCAACCAACTACTCGAACAATCACTCGACCAACTACCCGACCAATCACTCGACCGACCACTCGACCGACCACTCGACCAACCACTCGACCAACTACTCAACCATGTAATCGTCCAACTACTCGACCAACTACTCGAGCAGTCACTCGATCAGCTACTCGACCAACTACTCAACCAACCACTCGACCGACCACTCGACCAACTACTCGACCGACCACTCGACCGACCACTCGACCAATAACTCGAACAACTACTCGACCAACTACTCGACCAACTACTCGACCAATTACTCGACCAACTACTCGACCAACTACTCGACCAACTACTCGACCATCTACTCGACCAACTACTCGACCAACTACTCGACCAACTACTCGACCAATCACTCGATCAACTACTCGACCAACTACTCGACCAACTACTCGACCAACTACTCGACCAACTACTCGACCAACTACTTGACCAACTACTCGACCAACTACTCGACCAACTACTCGAAAAACTACTCGACTTATTACTCAACCAACTACTCGACCAACTACTCGACCAACTACTCGACCAACTACTCGACCAACTACTCGACCAACTACTTGACCAACTACTCGACCAACTACTCGACCAACTACTCGACTTATTACTCAACCAACTACTTGACCTATCACTAGACCAACTACTCGACCAACTACTCGACCAACTACTCGACCAACTACTCGACCAACTACTCGACCAACTACTCGACCAACTACTTTACCTACTACTCGACCAACTACTCGACCAACTACTCGACCAACTACTCGACTAATTACTCAACCAACTACTCGACCAATCACTAGACCAACTACTCGACCAACTACTCGACCAACTACTCGACCAACTTCTCGACCAACTACTCGACCAACTACTCGACCAATCGCTCGACAAACTACTCGACGAACTACTCGACCAACTATTCGACCAACTACTCGACCAATCGCTCGACCAATTACTCGACCAACTACTCGACCAACTACTCGACCAATCATTCGACCAACTACTCGACCGACCACTCAACCGACTACTCGACCAATCACTCGACAAACTACTCGACCAACTACTCGACCAACTACTCGACCAACTACTCGTCCAACTACTCGACCAACTACTCGAGCAATCACTCGACCAACTACTCAACCAACTACTCGACCAATCACTCGACCAACTACTCGACCAATCGCTCGACAAACTACCCGACCAACTACTCGACCAACTACTTGACCAACTACTCGACCAACTACTCGTCCAACTACTCGACCAACTACTCGAGCAATCACTCGACCAACTACTCAACCAACTACTCGACCAATCACTCGACCAACTACTCGACCAATCGCTCGACAAACTACCCGACCAACTACTCGAACAACTACTCGACCAACTACTCGACCAATCGCTCGACAAACTACTCGACCAACTACTCGACCAACTACTCGACCAATCATTCGAACAACTACTCGACCAACTACTCGACCGACCACTCGACCGACCACTCGACCAATAACTCGAACAACTACTCGACCAATTACTCGACCAACTACTCGACCAATTACTCGACCAACTACTCGACCAACTACTCGACCAACTACTCGACCAACTACTCGACCAACTACTCGACCAACAACTCGACCAACTACTCGACCAACTACTCGACCAACTACTCGACCAACTACTCGACCAACAACTCGACCAACTACTCGACCAACTACTCGACCAACTACTCGACCAACAACTCGACCAACTACTCGACCAACTACTCGACCAACTACTCGACCAATCGCTCGACCAATTACTCGACCAACTACTCGACCAACTACTCGACCAATCATTCGACTAACTACTCGACCAACTACTGGAGCAATCACTCGACCAACTACTCGACCTACTACTCCACCCGACCACTCGACCGACCACTCGACCAATCACTCGACCAACTACTCGACCAACTTCTCGACCAACTACTCGACCAACTACTCGACCAATCACTCGACCAACTACTCAACCAACTACTCGACCAACTCCTCGACCAACTACTCGACCAATCACTCGACCAACTACTCGACCAACTACTCGACTAATTACTCAACCAACTACTCGACCAATCACTCGACCAACTACTCGACCAACTACTCGACCAACTACTCGACCAACTACTCGACCCACTACTAGACCAACTACTCTTCCAACTACTCGACCAACTACTTGACCAACTACTCGACCAATCACTCGACCAACTACTCGACCAATCGCTCGACCAACTACTCGACCAACTACTCGACCAACTACTTGACCAACTACTCGACCAACAACTCGACCAACTACTCGACCGTCCACTCGACCGACAACTCGACCAATCACTCGACCAACTACTCAACCAACTACTCGAACAACTACTCGACCAACTACTCGACCAATCACTCGACCAACTACTCGACCAACTACTCGACTAATTACTCAACCAACTACTCGACCAATCACTCGACCAACTACTCGACCAACTACTCGACCAACTACTCGACCAACTACTTCACCAACTACTCGACCAACTACTCGACCAACTACTCGACCAACCACTCGACCGACTACTCGACCAATCACTCGACCAACTACTCGACCAATCGCTCGACCACCTACTCGACCAACTACTCGACCAACTACTCGACCAACTACTCGACCAGCTACTCGACCAACTACTCGACCAACTACTTGACCGTCCACTCGACCGACAACTCGACCAATCACTCGACCAACTACTCAACAAACTACACGACCAACTACTCGACCAACCACTCGACCAACCAGTCAACCAACAATTCGTCTTACCAGTCGTCCAACCAGTTGATCAACTACTCGACTACCTACTCGACCACCGACTCGACCGACTACTCGACCAACTACTCGACCAACTACTCGACCCACTACTCGACCAACTACTCAACCAACTACTCGACCAACTACTCTACCAATCACTTGACCAACTACTAGACCAATCGCTCGACCAACTACTCGACCAACTACTCGACCAACTACTCGACCAACAACTCGACCAACTACTCGACCAACTACTGGAGCAATCACTCGACCTACTACTCGACCAACTACTCGACCAACTACTTGACCAACTACTCGACCAACTACTCGACCAACTACTCGACCAACTACTCGACCAACTACTCGACCAACTACTCGAGCAATCACTCGACCAACTACTCAACCAACTACTCGACCAATCACTAGACCAACTACTCGACCAACTACTCGACCAATCGCTCGACAAACTACTCGAACAACTACTCGACCAACTACTCAACCAATCACTCGACCAACTACTCGACCAACTACTCGACTGACCACTCGACCGACCACTCGACCAACCACTCGACCAACTACTCAACCATCTACTCGACCAACTACTCGACCAACTACTTGACCAACTACTCGACCAACTACTCGACCAACTACTCGACCAACTACTCGAGCAGTCACTCGAAAAACTACTCGACCAACTACTCGACCAACCACTCGACCAGCCACTCGACCAACTACTCGACCGACCACTCGACCGACCACTCGACCAATAACTCGAACAACTACTCGACCAACTACTCGACCAACTACTCGACCAATTACCCGACCAACTACTCTACTAACTACTCGACCAACTACTCGACCAACTACTCTACCAACTACTCGACCAACTACTCGACCAATCGCTCGACCAACTACTCGACCAACTACTCGACCAACTACTCGACCAACTACTCGACCAACTACTCGACCAACTACTCGACCAACTACTCGACCAACTACTCGACCAACTACTCGACCAACTACTCGAGCAATCACTCGACCAACTACTCAACCAACTACTCGACCAACTACTCGACCAACTACTCGACCAATCACTCGACCAACTACTCGACCATCTACTCGACTAATTACTCAACCAACTACTCGACCAATCACTCGACCAACTACTTGACCCACTACTCGACCAATCACTCGACCAACTACTCGACCAATCGCTCGACCAACTACTCGACCAACTACTCGACCAACTACTCGACCAACTACTCGACCAACAACTCGACCAACTACTTGACCAACTACTCGACCAACTACTCGACCAACTACTCGACCACCTACTCGACCAATCACTCTACCAACTACTCGACCAACTACTCGACCAACTACTCGACCAACTACTCGACCAACTACTCGACCAACTACTCGACCAACTACTCGACCAATCACTCGACCTACTACTCGGCCAACTAATCGACCAACTACTCGACCAATCACTCGACGAACTACTCGACCAACTTCTCGACCAACTACTCGACCAACTACTTGACCAACTACTCGACCAACTACTCGACCAATCGCTCGACCAATTACTCGACCAACTACCCGACCAACTACTCGAACAATCATTCGACAAACTACTCGACCAACTACTGGAGCAATCACTCGACCAACTACTCGACCAACTACTCGACCAACTACTCGACCAACTACTCGACCAACTACTTGACCAACTACTCGACCAACTACTCCACCCGACCACTCGACCGACCACTCGACCAATCACTCGACCAACTACTCGACCAACTACTCGACCAACTACTCGACCAACTACTCGACCAACTACTCGACCAACTACTCGACCAACTACTCGACCAATCACTCGACCTACTACTCGGCCAACTAATCGACCAACTACTCGACCAATCACTCGACGAACTACTCGACCAACTTCTCGACCAACTACTCGACCAACTACTTGACCAACTACTCGACCAACTACTCGACCAATCGCTCGACCAATTACTCGACCAACTACCCGACCAACTACTGGAGCAACTACTCGACCAACTACTCGACCAATCGCTCGACCAATTACTCGACCAACTATTCGACCAACTACTTGACCAACTACTCGACCAACTACTCCACCCGACCACTCGACCGACCACTCGACCAATCACTCGACCAACTACTCGACCAACTACTCGACCAACTACTCGACTAATTACTCAACCAACTACTCGACCGACCACTCGACCAATCACTCGAACAACTACTCGACCAACTACTCGACCAATTACTCGACCAATCACTCGACCAACTACTCGACCAACTACTCGACCGACCACTCGACCGACCACTCGACCAATAACTCGAACAACTACTCGACCAACTACTCGACCAACTACTCGACCAATTACTCGACCAACTACTCGACCAACTACTCGACCAACTACTCGACCAACTACTCGACCAACTACTCGACCAACAACTCGACCAACTACTCGACCAACTACTCGACCAACTACTCGACCAACTACTCGACCAACAACTCGACCAACTACTCGACCAACTACTCGACCAACTACTCGACCAACAACTCGACCAACTACTCGACCAACTACTCGACCAACTACTCGACCAATCGCTCGACCAATTACTCGACCAACTACTCGACCAACTACTCGACCAACTACTCGACCAATCGCTCGACCAATTACTCGACCAACTACTCGACCAACTACTCGATCAATCATTCGACTAACTACTCGACCAACTACTGGAGCAATCACTCGACCAACTACTCGACCTACTACTCCACCCGACCACTCGACCGACCACTCGACCAATCACTCGACCAACTACTCGACCAACTACTCGACCAACTACTCGACCAACTACTCGACCAATCACTCGACCAACTACTCAACAAACTACTCGACCAACTCCTCGACCAACTACTCGACCAATCACTCGACCAACTACTCGACCAACTACTCGACTAATTACTCAACCAACTACTCGACCAATCACTCGACCAACTACTCGACCAACTACTCGACCAACTACTCGACCAACTACTCGACCAACTACTCGACCAACTACTCGACCAACTACTCGACCAATCACTCGACCAACTACTCAACCATCTAATCGTCCAACTACTCGACCAACTACTCGACCAACTACTCGAGCAGTCACTCGATCAGCTACTCGACCAACTACTCGACCAATCGCTCGACCAACTACTCGACCAACTACTCGACCAACTACTCGACCAACTACTCGACCAACTACTCGACCAACTATTCGACCAACTACTCGACCAACTACTCGACCAACTACTCGACCAACTACTCGACCAACTACTCGACCAACTACTCGAGCAATCACTCGACCAACTACTCAACCAACTACTCGACCAACTACTCGACCAACTACTCGACCAATCACTCGACCAACTACTCGACCATCTACTCGACTAATTACTCAACCAACTACTCGACCAATCACTCGACCAACTACTCGACCCACTACTCGACCAATCACTCGACCAACTACTCGACCAATCGCTCGACCAACTACTCGACCAACTACTCGACCAACTACTCGACCAACTACTCGACCAACAACTCGACCAACTACTTGACCAACTACTCGACCAACTACTCGACCAACTACTCGACCACCTACTGGACCAATCACTCTACCAACTACTCGACCAACTACTCGACCAACTACTCGACCAACTACTCGACCAACTACTCGACCAACTACTCGACCAACTACTCGACCAATCACTCGACCTACTACTCGGCCAACTAATCGAACAACTACTCGACCAATCACTCGACGAACTACTCGACCAACTTCTCGACCAACTACTCGACCAACTACTTGACCAACTACTCGAACAACTACTCGACCAATCGCTCGACCAATTACTCGACCAACTACCCGACCAACTACTCGAACAATCATTCGACAAACAACTCGACCAACTACTGGAGCAATCACTCGACCAACTACTCGACCAACTACTCGACCAACTACTCGACCAACTACTCGACCAACTACTTGACCAACTACTCGACCAACTACTCCACCCGACCACTCGACCGACCACTCGACCAATCACTCGACCAACTACTCGACCAACTACTCGACCAACTACTCGACCAACTACTCGACCAACTACTCGACCAATCACTCGACCTACTACTCGGCCAACTAATCGACCAACTACTCGACCAATCACTCGACGAACTACTCGACCAACTTCTCGACCAACTACTCGACCAACTACTTGACCAACTACTCGACCAACTACTCGACCAATCGCTCGACCAATTACTCGACCAACTACCCGACCAACTACTGGAGCAACTACTCGACCAACTACTCGACCAATCGCTCGACCAATTACTCGACCAACTACTCGACCAACTACTTGACCAACTACTCGACCAACTACTCCACCCGACCACTCGACCGACCACTCGACCAATCACTCGACCAACTACTCGACCAACTACTCGACCAACTACTCGACTAATTACTCAACCAACTACTCGACCGACCACTCGACCAATCACTCGAACAACTACTCGACCAACTACTCGACCAACTACTCGACCAATCACTCGACCAACTACTCGACCAACTACTCGACCAACTACTCGACCAACTACTCGACCAACTACTCGACCAATCGCTCGACCAATTACTCGACCAACTACTCGACCAACTACTCGACCAATCATTCGAACAACTACTCGACCAACTACTCGACCGACCACTCGACCGACCACTCGACCAATAACTCGAACAACTACTCGACCAACTACTCGACCAACTACTCGACCAATTACTCGACCAACTACTCGACCAACTACTCGACCAACTACTCGACCAACTACTCGACCAACTACTCGACCAACAACTCGACCAACTACTCGACCAACTACTCGACCAACTACTCGACCAACTACTCGACCAACAACTCGACCAACTACTCGACCAACTACTCGACCAACTACTCGACCAACAACTCGACCAACTACTCGACCAACTACTCGACCAACTACTCGACCAATCGCTCGACCAATTACTCGACCAACTACTCGACCAACTACTCGACCAATCATTCGACTAACTACTCGACCAACTACTCGACCAACTACTGGAGCAATCACTCGACCAATCACTCGACCAACTACTCGGCCAACTAATCGACCAACTACTCGACAAACTACTTGACCAACTACTCGACCAACTACTCGACCAACTACTCGACCAACTACTCGAGCAATCACTCGACCAACTACTCGACCAACTACTCGACCAATCACTCGACCAACTACTCGACCAACTACTCGACTAATTACTCAACCAACTACTCGACCAATCACTCGACCAACTACTCGACCAACTACTCGACCAACTACTCGACCAACTACTCGACCCACTACTAGACCAACTACTCTTCCAACTACTCGACCAACTACTTGACCAACTACTCGACCAATCACTCGACCAACTACTCGACCAATCGCTCGACCAACTACTCGACCAACTACTCGACCAACTACTTGACCAACTACTCGACCAACAACTCGACCAACTACTCGACCGTCCACTCGACCGACAACTCGACCAATCACTCGACCAACTACTCAACCAACTACTCGAACAACTACTCGACCAACTACTCGACCAATCACTCGACCAACTACTCGACCAACTACTCGACTAATTACTCAACCAACTACTCGACCAATCACTCGACCAACTACTCGACCAACTACTCGACCAACTACTCGACCAACTACTTGACCAACTACTCGACCAACTACTCGACCAACTACTCGACCAACCACTCGACCGACTACTCGACCAATCACTCGACCAACTACTCGACCAATCGCTCGACCAACTACTCGACCAACTACTCGACCAACTACTCGACCAACTACTCGACCAGCTACTCGACCAACTACTCGACCAACTACTTGACCGTCCACTCGACCGACAACTCGACCAATCACTCGACCAACTACTCAACAAACTACACGACCAACTACTCGACCAACCACTCGACCAACCAGTCAACCAACAATTCGTCTTACCAGTCGTCCAACCAGTTGATCAACTACTCGACTACCTACTCGACCACCGACTCGACCGACTACTCGACCAACTACTCGACCAACTACTCGACCCACTACTCGACCAACTACTCAACCAACTACTCGACCAACTACTCTACCAATCACTCGACCAACTACTAGACCAATCGCTCGACCAACTACTCGACCAACTACTCGACCAACTACTCGACCAACTACTCGACCAACAACTCGACCAACTACTCGACCAACTACTGGAGCAATCACTCGACCTACTACTCGACCAACTACTCGACCAACTACTTGACCAACTACTCGACCAACTACTCGACCAACTACTCGACCAACTACTCGACCAACTACTCGACCAACTACTCGAGCAATCACTCGACCAACTACTCAACCAACTACTCGACCAATCACTAGACCAACTACTCGACCAACTACTCGACCAATCGCTCGACAAACTACTCGACCAACTACTCGACCAACTACTCAACCAATCACTCGACCAACTACTCGACCAACTACTCGACTGACCACTCGACCGACCACTCGACCAACCACTCGACCAACTACAAAACCATCTACTCGACCAACTACTCGACCAACTACTTGACCAACTACTCGACCAACTACTCGACCAACTACTCGACCAACTACTCGAGCAGTCACTCGATCAACTACTCGACCAACTACTCGACCAACCACTCGACCAGCCACTCGACCAACTACTCGACCGACCACTCGACCGACCACTCGACCAATAACTCGAACAACTACTCGACCAACTACTCGACCAACTACTCGACCAATTACCCGACCAACTACTCTACTAACTAATCGACCAACTACTCGACCAACTACTCTACCAACTACTCGACCAACTACTCGACCAATCGCTCGACCAACTACTCGACCAACTACTCGACCAACTACTCGACCAACTACTCGACCAACTACTCGACCAACTACTCGACCAACTACTCGACCAACTACTCGACCAACTACTCGACCAATCACTTACAACCACTCGACCAACTACTCGACCTATCGCTCGACAAACTACTCGACCAACTACTCGACCAACTACTCAACCAATCACTCGACCAACTACTCGACCAACTACTCGACTGACCACTCGACCGACCACTCGACCAACCACTCGACCAACTACTCAACCATCTACTCGACCAACTACTCGACCGACTACTTGACCAACTACTCGACCAACTACTCGACCAACTACTCGACCAACTACTCGAGCAGTCACTCGATCAACTACTCGACCAACTACTCGACCAACCACTCGACCAACTACTCGACCAACTACTCGACCAACTACTCGACCAACTACTCGAGCAATCACTCGACCAACTACTCAACCAACTACTCGACCAACTACTCGACCAACTACTCGACCAATCACTCGACCAACTACTCGACCATCTACTCGACTAATTACTCAACCAACTACTCGACCAATCACTCGACCAACTACTCGACCCACTACTCGACCAATCACTCGACCAACTACTCGACCAATCGCTCGACCAACTACTCGACCAACTACTCGACCAACTACTCGACCAACTACTCGACCAACAACTCGACCAACTACTTGACCAACTACTCGACCAACTACTCGACCAACTACTCGACCACCTACTCGACCAATCACTCTACCAACTACTCGACCAACTACTCGACCAACTACTCGACCAACTACTCGACCAACTACTCGACCAACTACTCGACCAACTACTCGACCAATCACTCGACCTACTACTCGGCCAACTAATCGAACAACTACTCGACCAATCACTCGACGAACTACTCGACCAACTTCTCGACCAACTACTCGACCAACTACTTGACCAACTACTCGACCAACTACTCGACCAATCGCTCGACCAATTACTCGACCAACTACCCGACCAACTACTCGAACAATCATTCGACAAACAACTCGACCAACTACTGGAGCAATCACTCGACCAACTACTCGACCAACTACTCGACCAACTACTCGACCAACTACTCGACCAACTACTCCACCCGACCACTCGACCGACCACTCGACCAATCACTCGACCAACTACTCGACCAACTACTCGACCAACTACTCGACTAATTACTCAACCAACTACTCGACCGACCACTCGACCAATCACTCGAACAACTACTCGACCAACTACTCCACCCGACCACTCGACCGACCACTCGACCAATCACTCGACCAACTACTCGACCAACTACTCGACCAACTACTCGACCAACTACTCGACCAACTACTCGACCAATCACTCGACCTACTACTCGGCCAACTAATCGACCAACTACTCGACCAATCACTCGACGAACTACTCGACCAACTTCTCGACCAACTACTCGACCAATTACTTGACCAACTACTCGACCAACTACTCGACCAATCGCTCGACCAATTACTCGACCAACTACCCGACCAACTACTGGAGCAACTACTCTACCAACTACTCGACCAATCGCTCGACCAATTACTCGACCAACTACTCGACCAACTACTTGACCAACTACTCGACCAACTACTCCACCCGACCACTCGACCGACCACTCGACCAATCACTCGACCAACTACTCGACCAACTACTCGACCAACTACTCGACCGTCCACTCGACCGACAACTCGACCAATCACTCGACCAACTACTCAACCAACTACTCGAACAACTACTCGACCAACTACTCGACCAATCACTCGACCAACTACTCGACCAACTACTCGACTAATTACTCAACCAACTACTCGACCAATCACTCGACCAACTACTCGACCAACTACTCGACCAACTACTCGACCAACTACTTGACCAACTACTCGACCAACTACTCGACCAACTACTCGACCAACCACTCGACCGACTACTCGACCAATCACTCGACCAACTACTCGACCAATCGCTCGACCAACTACTCGACCAACTACTCGACCAACTACTCGACCAACTACTCGACCAGCTACTCGACCAACTACTCGACCAACTACTTGACCGTCCACTCGACCGACAACTCGACCAATCACTCGACCAACTACTCAACAAACTACACGACCAACTACTCGACCAACCACTCGACCAACCAGTCAACCAACAATTCGTCTTACCAGTCGTCCAACCAGTTGATCAACTACTCGACTACCTACTCGACCACCGACTCGACCGACTACTCGACCAACTACTCGACCAACTACTCGACCCACTACTCGACCAACTACTCAACCAACTACTCGACCAACTACTCTACCAATCACTCGACCAACTACTAGACCAATCGCTCGACCAACTACTCGACCAACTACTCGACCAACTACTCGACCAACTACTCGACCAACAACTCGACCAACTACTCGACCAACTACTGGAGCAATCACTCGACCTACTACTCGACCAACTACTCGACCAACTACTTGACCAACTACTCGACCAACTACTCGACCAACTACTCGACCAACTACTCGACCAACTACTCGACCAACTACTCGAGCAATCACTCGACCAACTACTCAACCAACTACTCGACCAATCACTAGACCAACTACTCGACCAACTACTCGACCAATCGCTCGACAAACTACTCGACCAACTACTCGACCAACTACTCAACCAATCACTCGACCAACTACTCGACCAACTACTCGACTGACCACTCGACCGACCACTCGACCAACCACTCGACCAACTACTCAACCATCTACTCGACCAACTACTCGACCAACTACTTGACCAACTACTCGACCAACTACTCGACCAACTACTCGACCAACTACTCGAGCAGTCACTCGATCAACTACTCGACCAACTACTCGACCAACCACTCGACCAGCCACTCGACCAACTACTCGACCGACCACTCGACCGACCACTCGACCAATAACTCGAACAACTACTCGACCAACTACTCGACCAACTACTCGACCAATTACCCGACCAACTACTCTACTAACTACTCGACCAACTACTCGACCAACTACTCTACCAACTACTCGACCAACTACTCGACCAATCGCTCGACCAACTACTCGACCAACTACTCGACCAACTACTCGACCAACTACTCGACCAACTACTCGACCAACTACTCGACCAACTACTCGACCAACTACTCGACCAACTACTCGACCAACTACTCGACCAACTACTCGACCAATCACTTACAACCACTCGACCAACTACTCGACCTATCGCTCGACAAACTACTCGACCAACTACTCGACCAACTACTCAACCAATCACTCGACCAACTACTCGACCAACTACTCGACTGACCACTCGACCGACCACTCGACCAACCACTCGACCAACTACTCAACCATCTACTCGACCAACTACTCGACCGACTACTTGACCAACTACTCGACCAACTACTCGACCAACTACTCGACCAACTACTCGAGCAGTCACTCGATCAACTACTCGACCAACTACTCGACCAACCACTCGACCGACCACTCGACCAACTACTCGACCGACCACTCGACCGACCACTCGACCAATAACTCGAACAACTACTCGACCAACTACTCGACCAACTACTCGACCAATTACTCGACCAACTACTCTACTAACTACTCGACCAACTACTCGACCAACTACTCTACCAACTACTCGACCAACTACTCGACCAATCGCTCGACCAACTACTCGACCAACTACTCTACCAACTACTCGACCAACTACTCGACCAACTACTCGACCAACTACTCGACCAACTACTTGACCAACTACTCGACCAACTACTCGACCAACTACTCGACCAACTACTCGACCAACTACTCGACCGACCACTCGACCGACTACTCCAGCAATCACTCGACCAACTTCTCGACCAACTACTCGACCGACCACTCGACCGACCACTCGACCAACTACTCGACCAACTACTCGACCAATCACTCGACCAACTACTCGACCAACTACTCGGCCAACTACTCGACCAACTTCTTGACCAACTACTTGTCCAATTACTCGACCAACTGCTCGACCAACAACTCGACCATCTACTCGACCAACTACTCGACCAACTACTCGACCAACTACTCGACCAATCACTCGACCAATCACTCGACCAACTACTCGACCGACCACTCGACCGACCACTCGACCAACCACTCGACCAACTACTCAAACATCTACTCGACCAACTACTCGACCAACTACTCGACCAACTACTCGACTAATTACTCAACCAACTACTCGACCAATCACTTGACCAACTACTCCACCAACTACTCGACCAATTACTCGACCAACTTCTCGACTAACTACTCGACCAACTACTCGACCAACTACTCGACCAACTACTCGACCAACTACTCGACCAGCTACTCGACCAACTACTCGACCAACTACTTGACCGTCCACTCGACCGACAACTCGACCAATCACTCGACCAACTACTCAACAAACTACACGACCAACTACTCGACCAACCACTCGACCAACCAGTCAACCAACAATTCGTCTTACCAGTCGTCCAACCAGTTGATCAACTACTCGACTACCTACTCGACCACCGACTCGACCGACTACTCGACCAACTACTCGACCAACTACTCGACCCACTACTCGACCAACTACTCAACCAACTACTCGACCAACTACTCTACCAATCACTCGACCAACTACTAGACCAATCGCTCGACCAACTACTCGACCAACTACTCGACCAACTACTCGACCAACTACTCGACCAACAACTCGACCAACTACTCGACCAACTACTGGAGCAATCACTCGACCTACTACTCGACCAACTACTCGACCAACTACTTGACCAACTACTCGACCAACTACTCGACCAACTACTCGACCAACTACTCGACCAACTACTCGACCAACTACTCGAGCAATCACTCGACCAACTACTCAACCAACTACTCGACCAATCACTAGACCAACTACTCGACCAACTACTCGACCAATCGCTCGACAAACTACTCGACCAACTACTCGACCAACTACTCAACCAATCACTCGACCAACTACTCGACCAACTACTCGACTGACCACTCGACCGACCACTCGACCAACCACTCGACCAACTACTCAACCATCTACTCGACCAACTACTCGACCAACTACTTGACCAACTACTCGACCAACTACTCGACCAACTACTCGACCAACTACTCGAGCAGTCACTCGATCAACTACTCGACCAACTACTCGACCAACCACTCGACCAGCCACTCGACCAACTACTCGACCGACCACTCGACCGACCACTCGACCAATAACTCGAACAACTACTCGACCAACTACTCGACCAACTACTCGACCAATTACCCGACCAACTACTCTACTAACTACTCGACCAACTACTCGACCAACTACTCTACCAACTACTCGACCAACTACTCGACCAATCGCTCGACCAACTACTCGACCAACTACTCGACCAACTACTCGACCAACTACTCGACCAACTACTCGACCAACTACTCGACCAACTACTCGACCAACTACTCGACCAACTACTCGACCAACTACTCGACCAACTACTCGACCAATCACTTACAACCACTCGACCAACTACTCGACCTATCGCTCGACAAACTACTCGACCAACTACTCGACCAACTACTCAACCAATCACTCGACCAACTACTCGACCAACTACTCGACTGACCACTCGACCGACCACTCGACCAACCACTCGACCAACTACTCAACCATCTACTCGACCAACTACTCGACCGACTACTTGACCAACTACTCGACCAACTACTCGACCAACTACTCGACCAACTACTCGAGCAGTCACTCGATCAACTACTCGACCAACTACTCGACCAACCACTCGACCGACCACTCGACCAACTACTCGACCGACCACTCGACCGACCACTCGACCAATAACTCGAACAACTACTCGACCAACTACTCGACCAACTACTCGACCAATTACTCGACCAACTACTCTACTAACTACTCGACCAACTACTCGACCAACTACTCTACCAACTACTCGACCAACTACTCGACCAATCGCTCGACCAACTACTCGACCAACTACTCTACCAACTACTCGACCAACTACTCGACCAACTACTCGACCAACTACTCGACCAACTACTTGACCAACTACTCGACCAACTACTCGACCAACTACTCGACCAACTACTCGACCAACTACTCGACCGACCACTCGACCGACTACTCCAGCAATCACTCGACCAACTTCTCGACCAACTACTCGACCGACCACTCGACCGACCACTCGACCAACTACTCGACCAACTACTCGACCAATCACTCGACCAACTACTCGACCAACTACTCGGCCAACTACTCGACCAACTTCTTGACCAACTACTTGTCCAATTACTCGACCAACTGCTCGACCAACAACTCGACCATCTACTCGACCAACTACTCGACCAACTACTCGACCAACTACTCGACCAATCACTCGACCAATCACTCGACCAACTACTCGACCGACCACTCGACCGACCACTCGACCAACCACTCGACCAACTACTCAAACATCTACTCGACCAACTACTCGACCAACTACTCGACCAACTACTCGACTAATTACTCAACCAACTACTCGACCAATCACTTGACCAACTACTCCACCAACTACTCGACCAATTACTCGACCAACTTCTCGACTAACTACTCGACCAACTACTCGACCATCTACTCGACCAACTACTCGACCAACTACTCGACCAACTACTCGACCAATCACTCGACCAATTACTCGACCTACAACTCGACCACCTACTCGACCGACCACTTGACCAACTACTCGACCAACTACTCGACCCACATCTCGACCAACTACTCAACCAACTACCCGACCAACTACTTAACCAACTACTCGACTAATCACTCGACCGACTACTCGACCAATCGCTCGACCAACTACTCGACCAACTACTCGACCAACTACTCAACCAAATACTTGACCAACAACTCGACAAACTACTCGACCAACTACTCGACCAACTACTCGACAAACTACTTGACCAATCACTCGACCAACTACTCGACTTAGCACTCGACCAACTACTCGACCAACTACTCGACCAACTACTCGACCAACTACTCGACCAATCACTCGACCAACTACTCGGCCAACTAATCGACCAACTACTCGACAAACTACTTGACCAACTACTCGACCAACTACTCGACCAACTACTCGAGCAATCACTCGACCAACTACTCAACCAACTACTCGACCAACTACTCGACCAACTACTCGAACAATCACTCGACCAACTACTCGACCATCTACTCGACTAATTACTCAACTAACTACTCGACCAATCACTCGACCAACTACTTGACCCACTACTCGACCAATCACTCGACCAACTACTCGACCAATCGCTCGACCAACTACTCGACCAACTACTCGACCAACTACTCGACCAACTACTCGACCAACAACTCGACCAACTACTTGACCAACTACTCAACCAACTACTCGACCAACTACTCGACCACCTACTCGACCAACTACTCGACCAACTACTCGACCAACTACTCGACCAACTACTTGACCAACTACTCGACCAACTACTCCACCCGACCACTCGACCGACCACTCGACCAATCACTCGACCAACTACTCGACAAACTACTCGACCAACTACTCGACCAACTACTCGACCAACTACTCGACCAATCACTCGACCTACTACTCGGCCAACTAATCGACCAACTACTCGACCAATCACTCGACGAACTACTCGACCAACTTCTCGACCAACTACTCGACCAACTACTCGACCAATTACTCGACCAACTACTCGACCAACTACTCGACCAACTACTCGACCAACTACTCGACCAACTACTCGACCAACTACTCGACCAATCACTCGACCTACTACTCGGCCAACTAATCGACCAACTACTCGACCAATCACTCGACGAACTACTCGACCAACTTCTCGACCAACTACTCGACCAACTACTTGACCAACTACTCGACCAACTACTCGACCAATCGCTCGACCAACTACTCGACCAACTACTCGACTAATTACTCAACCAACTACTCGACCGACCACTCGACCAATCACTCGAACAACTACTCGACCAACTACTCGACCAACTACTCGACCAATCACTCGACCAACTACTCGACCAACTACTCGACCAACTACTCGACCAACTACTCGACCAACTACTCGACCAATCGCTCGACCAATTACTCGACCAACTACTCGACCAACTACTCGACGAATCATTCGAACAACTACTCGACCAACTACTCGACCGACCACTCGACCGACCACTCGACCAATAACTCGAACAACTACTCGACCAACTACTCGACCAACTACTCGACCAATTACTCGACCAACTACTCGACCAACTACTCGACCAACTACTCGACCAACTACTCGACCAACTACTCGACCAACTACTCGACCAATCACTCGACCTACTACTCGGCCAACTAATCGACCAACTACTCGACCAATCACTCGACGAACTACTCGACCAACTTCTCGACCAACTACTCGACCAACTACTTGACCAACTACTCGACCAACTACTCGACCAATCGCTCGACCAATTACTCGACCAACTACCCGACCAACTACTGGAGCAACTACTCGACCAACTACTCGACCAATCGCTCGACCAATTACTCGACCAACTACTCGACCAACTACTTGACCAACTACTCGACCAACTACTCCACCCGACCACTCGACCGACCACTCGACCAATCACTCGACCAACTACTCGACCAACTACTCGACCGACCACTCGACCAATCACTCGACCAACTACTCGAGCAACTACTCGACCAACTACTCGACCAACTACTCGACTAATTACTCAACCAACTACTCGACCGACCACTCGACCAATCACTCGAACAACTACTCGACCAACTACTCGACCAACTACTCGACCAATCACTCGACCAACTACTCGACCAACTACTCGACCAACTACTCGACCAACTACTCGACCAACTACTCGACCAACTACTCGACCAACTACTCGACCAACTACTCGACCAACTACTCGACCAACTACTCGACCAACTACTCGACCAACTACTCGACCAACTACTCGACCAATCACTTACAACCACTCGACCAACTACTCGACCTATCGCTCGACAAACTACTCGACCAACTACTCGACCAACTACTCAACCAATCACTCGACCAACTACTCGACCAACTACTCGACTGACCACTCGACCGACCACTCGACCAACCACTCGACCAACTACTCAACCATCTACTCGACCAACTACTCGACCGACTACTTGACCAACTACTCGACCAACTACTCGACCAACTACTCAACCAACTACTCGAGCAGTCACTCGATCAACTACTCGACCAACTACTCGACCAACCACTCGACCGACCACTCGACCAACTACTCGACCGACCACTCGACCGACCACTCGACCAATAACTCGAACAACTACTCGACCAACTACTCGACCAACTACTCGACCAATTACTCGACCAACTACTCTACTAACTACTCGACCAACTACTCGACCAACTACTCTACCAACTACTCGACCAACTACTCGACCAATCGCTCGACCAACTACTCGACCAACTACTCGACCAACTACTCGACCAACTACTCGACCAACTACTCGACCAACTACTCGACCAACTACTTGACCAACTACTCGACCAACTACTCGACCAACTACTCGACCAACTACTCGACCAACTACTCGACCGACCACTCGACCGACTACTCCACCAATCACTCGACCAACTTCTCGACCAACTACTCGACCGAACACTCGACCGACCACTCGACCAACTACTCGACCAACTACTCGACCAAGCACTCGACCAACTACTCGACCAACTACTCGGCCAACTACTCGACCAACTACTTGACCAACTACTTGTCCAATTACTCGACCAACTGCTCGACCAACAACTCGACCATCTACTCGACCAACTACTCGACCAACTACTCGACCAACTACTCGACCAATCACTCGACCAATCACTCGACCAACTACTCGACCGACCACTCGACCGACCACTCGACCAACCACTCGACCAACTACTCAAACATCTACTCGACCAACTACTCGACCAACTACTCGACCAACTACTCGACTAATTACTCGACCAACTACTCGACCAATCACTCGACCATCTACTCGACCAACTACTCGACCAACTACTCGACCAACTACTCGACCAATCACTCGACCAATTACTCGACCTACAACTCGACCACCTACTCGACCGACCACTTGACCAACTACTCGACCAACTACTCGACCCACATCTCGACCAACTACTCAACCAACTACCCGACCAACTACTTAACCAACTACTCGACTAATCACTCGACCGACTACTCGACCAATCGCTCGACCAACTACTCGACCAACTACTCGACCAACTACTCAACCAACTACTTGACCAACAACTCGACAAACTACTCGACCAACTACTCGACCAACTACTCGACAAACTACTTGACCAATCACTCGACCAACTACTCGACTTAGCACTCGACCAACTACTCGACCAACTACTCGACCAACTACTCGACCAACTACTCGACCAATCACTCGACCAACTACTCGGCCAACTAATCGACCAACTACTCGACAAACTACTTGACCAACTACTCGACCAACTACTCGACCAACTACTCGACCAACTACTCGAGCAATCACTCGACCAACTACTCAACCAACTACTCGACCAACTACTCGACCAACTACTCGAACAATCACTCGACCAACTACTCGACCGACCACTCGACCAACCACTCGACCAACTACTCAACCATCTAATCGTCCAACTACTCGACCAACTACTCGAGCAGTCACTCGATCAGCTACTCGACCAACTACTCAACCAACCACTCGACCGACCACTCGACCAACTACTCGACCGACCACTCGACCGACCACTCGACCAATAACTCGAACAACTACTCGACCAACTACTCGACCAACTACTCGACCAATTACTCGACCAACTACTCGACCAACTACTCGACCAACTACTCGACCATCTACTCGACCAACTACTCGACCAACTACTCGACCAACTACTCGACCAATCACTCGATCAACTACTCGACCAACTACTCGACCAACTACTCGACCAACTACTCGACCAACTACTCGACCAACTACTTGACCAACTACTCGACCAACTACTCGACCAACTACTCGAAAAACTACTCGACTTATTACTCAACCAACTACTCGACCAACTACTCGACCAACTACTCGACCAACTACTCGACCAACTACTCGACCAACTACTTGACCAACTACTCGACCAACTACTCGACCAACTACTCGACTTATTACTCAACCAACTACTTGACCTATCACTAGACCAACTACTCGACCAACTACTCGACCAACTACTCGACCAACTACTCGACCAACTACTCGACCAACTACTCGACCAACTACTTTACCTACTACTCGACCAACTACTCGACCAACTACTCGACCAACTACTCGACTAATTACTCAACCAACTACTCGACCAATCACTAGACCAACTACTCGACCAACTACTCGACCAACTACTCGACCAACTTCTCGACCAACTACTCGACCAACTACTCGACCAATCGCTCGACAAACTACTCGACGAACTACTCGACCAACTATTCGACCAACTACTCGACCAATCGCTCGACCAATTACTCGACCAACTACTCGACCAACTACTCGACCAATCATTCGACCAACTACTCGACCGACCACTCGACCGACTACTCGACCAATCACTCGACAAACTACTCGACCAACTACTCGACCAACTACTCGACCAACTACTCGTCCAACTACTCGACCAACTACTCGAGCAATCACTCGACCAACTACTCAACCAACTACTCGACCAATCACTCGACCAACTACTCGACCAATCGCTCGACAAACTACCCGACCAACTACTCGACCAACTACTTGACCAACTACTCGACCAACTACTCGTCCAACTACTCGACCAACTACTCGAGCAATCACTCGACCAACGACTCAACCAACTACTCGACCAATCACTCGACCAACTACTCGACCAATCGCTCGACAATCTACCCGACCAACTACTCGACCAACTACTCGACCAACTACTCGACCAATCGCTCGACAAACTACTCGACCAACTACTCGACCAACTACTCGACCGACCACTCGACCAATCACTCGAACAACTACTCGACAAACTACTCGACCAATCACTCGAACAACTACTCGACCAACTACTCGACCAACTACTCGACCAACTACTCGACCAATCGCTCGACAAACTACTCGACCAACTACTCGACCAACTACTCGACCGACCACTCGACCAATCACTCGAACAACTACTCGACAAACTACTCGACCAATCACTCGAACAACTACTCGACCAACTACTCGACCAACTACTTGACCAACTACTCGACCAATCACTCGACAAACTACTCGACGAACTACTCGACCAACTATTCTACCAACTACTCGACCAATCGCTCGACCAATTACTCGACCAACTACTCGACCAACTACTCGACCAATCATTCGACCAACTACTCGACCGACCACTCGACCAACTACTCGACCAACTACTCGACCAACTACTCGACCAATCACTCGACCAATCACTCGACCAACTACTCGACCGACCACTCGACCGACCACTCGACCAACCACTCGACCAACTACTCAAACATCTACTCGACCAACTACTCGACCAACTACTCGACCAACTACTCGACTAATTACTCAACCAACTACTCGACCAATCACTCGACCAACTACTCCACCAACTACTCGACCAATTACTCGACCAACTTCTCGACTAACTACTCGACCAACTACTCGACCATCTACTCGACCAACTACTCGACCAACTACTCGACCAACTACTCGACCAATCACTCGACCAATTACTCGACCTACAACTCGACCACCTACTCGACCGACCACTTGACCAACTACTCGACCAACTACTCGACCCACATCTCGACCAACTACTCAACCAACTACCCGACCAACTACTTAACCAACTACTCGACTAATCACTCGACCGACTACTCGACCAATCGCTCGACCAACTACTCGACCAACTACTCGACCAACTACTCAACCAAATACTTGACCAACAACTCGACAAACTACTCGACCAACTACTCGACCAACTACTCGACAAACTACTTGACCAATCACTCGACCAACTACTCGACTTAGCACTCGACCAACTACTCGACCAACTACTCGACCAACTACTCGACCAACTACTCGACCAATCACTCGACCAACTACTCGGCCAACTAATCGACCAACTACTCGACAAACTACTTGACCAACTACTCGACCAACTACTCGACCAACTACTCGACCAACTACTCGAGCAATCACTCGACCAACTACTCAACCAACTACTCGACCAACTACTCGACCAACTACTCGAACAATCACTCGACCAACTACTCGACCATCTACTCGACTAATTACTCAACTAACTACTCGACCAATCACTCGACCAACTACTTGACCCACTACTCGACCAATCACTCGACCAACTACTCGACCAATCGCTCGACCCACTACTCGACCAACTACTCGACCAACTACTCGACCAACTACTCGACCAACTACTCGACCTACTACTCGACCAACTACTCGACCAATTACACGACCAATCACTCGACCTACTACTCGGCCAACTAATCGACCAACTACTCGACCAATCACTTGACGAACTACTCGACCAACTTCTCGACCAACTACTCGACCAACTACTTGACCAACTACTCGACCAACTACTCGACCAATCGCTCGACCAATTACTCGACCAACTACCCGACCAACTACTCGAACAATCATTCGACAAACTACTCGACCAACTACTGGAGCAATCACTCGACCAACTACTCGACCAACTACTCGACCAACTACTCGACCAACTACTCGACCAACTACTTGACCAACTACTCGACCAACTACTCCACCCGACCACTCGACCGACCACTCGACCAATCACTCGACCAACTACTCGACCAACTACTCGACCAACTACTCGACCAACTACTCGACCAACTACTCGACCAATCACTCGACCTACTACTCGGCCAACTAATCGACCAACTACTCGACCAATCACTCGACGAACTACTCGACCAACTTCTCGACCAACTACTCGACCAACTACTCGACCAATTACTCGACCAACTACTCGACCAACTACTCGACCAACTACTCGACCAACTACTCGACCAACTACTCGACCAACTACTCGACCAATCACTCGACCTACTACTCGGCCAACTAATCGACCAACTACTCGACCAATCACTCGACGAACTACTCGACCAACTTCTCGACCAACTACTCGACCAACTACTTGACCAACTACTCGACCAACTACTCGACCAATCGCTCGACCAACTACTCGACCAACTACTCGACTAATTACTCAACCAACTACTCGACCGACCACTCGACCAATCACTCGAACAACTACTCGACCAACTACTCGACCAACTACTCGACCAATCACTCGACCAACTACTCGACCAACTACTCGACCAACTACTCGACCAACTACTCGACCAACTACTCGACCAATCGCTCGACCAATTACTCGACCAACTACTCGACCAATCATTCGAACAACTACTCGACCAACTACTCGACCGACCACTCGACCGACCACTCGACCAATAACTCGAACAACTACTCGACCAACTACTCGACCAACTACTCGACCAATTACTCGACCAACTACTCGACCAACTACTCGACCAACTACTCGACCAACTACTCGACCAACTACTTGACCAACTACTCGACCAACTACTCGACCAACTACTCGACCAACTACTCGACCAACTACTCGACCGACCACTCGACCGACTACTCCACCAATCACTCGACCAACTTCTCGACCAACTACTCGACCGACCACTCGACCGACCACTCGACCAACTACTCGACCAACTACTCGACCAAGCACTCGACCAACTACTCGACCAACTACTCGGCCAACTACTCGACCAACTACTTGACCAACTACTTGTCCAATTACTCGACCAACTGCTCGACCAACAACTCGACCATCTACTCGACCAACTACTCGACCAACTACTCGACCAACTACTCGACCAATCACTCGACCAATCACTCGACCAACTACTCGACCGACCACTCGACCGACCACTCGACCAACCACTCGACCAACTACTCAAACATCTACTCGACCAACTACTCGACCAACTACTCGACCAACTACTCGACTAATTACTCGACCAACTACTCGACCAATCACTCGACCATCTACTCGACCAACTACTCGACCAACTACTCGACCAACTACTCGACCAATCACTCGACCAATTACTCGACCTACAACTCGACCACCTACTCGACCGACCACTTGACCAACTACTCGACCAACTACTCGACCCACATCTCGACCAACTACTCAACCAACTACCCGACCAACTACTTAACCAACTACTCGACTAATCACTCGACCGACTACTCGACCAATCGCTCGACCAACTACTCGACCAACTACTCGACCAACTACTCAGCCAACTACTTGACCAACAACTCGACAAACTACTCGACCAACTACTCGACCAACTACTCGACAAACTACTTGACCAATCACTCGACCAACTACTCGACTTAGCACTCGACCAACTACTCGACCAACTACTCGACCAACTACTCGACCAACTACTCGACCAATCACTCGACCAACTACTCGGCCAACTAATCGACCAACTACTCGACAAACTACTTGACCAACTACTCGACCAACTACTCGACCAACTACTCGACCAACTACTCGAGCAATCACTCGACCAACTACTCAACCAACTACTCGACCAACTACTCGACCAACTACTCGAACAATCACTCGACCAACTACTCGACCGACCACTCGACCAACCACTCGACCAACTACTCAACCATCTAATCGTCCAACTACTCGACCAACTACTCGAGCAGTCACTCGATCAGCTACTCGACCAACTACTCAACCAACCACTCGACCGACCACTCGACCAACTACTCGACCGACCACTCGACCGACCACTCGACCAATAACTCGAACAACTACTCGACCAACTACTCGACCAACTACTCGACCAATTACTCGACCAACTACTCGACCAACTACTCGACCAACTACTCGACCATCTACTCGACCAACTACTCGACCAACTACTCGACCAACTACTCGACCAATCACTCGATCAACTACTCGACCAACTACTCGACCAACTACTCGACCAACTACTCGACCAACTACTCGACCAACTACTTGACCAACTACTCGACCAACTACTCGACCAACTACTCGACCAACTACTCGACCAACTACTCGACCAATTACACGACCAATCACTCGACCTACTACTCGGCCAACTAATCGACCAACTACTCGACCAATCACTTGACGAACTACTCGACCAACTTCTCGACCAACTACTCGACCAACTACTTGACCAACTACTCGACCAACTACTCGACCAATCGCTCGACCAATTACTCGACCAACTACCCGACCAACTACTCGAACAATCATTCGACAAACTACTCGACCAACTACTGGAGCAATCACTCGACCAACTACTCGACCAACTACTCGACCAACTACTCGACCAACTACCCGACCAACTACTTGACCAACTACTCGACCAACTACTCCACCCGACCACTCGACCGACCACTCGACCAATCACTCGACCAACTACTCGACCAACTACTCGACCAACTACTCGACCAACTACTCGACCAACTACTCGACCAATCACTCGACCTACTACTCGGCCAACTAATCGACCAACTACTCGACCAATCACTCGACGAACTACTCGACCAACTTCTCGACCAACTACTCGACCAACTACTCGACCAATTACTCGACCAACTACTCGACCAACTACTCGACCAACTACTCGACCAACTACTCGACCAACTACTCGACCAACTACTCGACCAATCACTCGACCTACTACTCGGCCAACTAATCGACCAACTACTCGACCAATCACTCGACGAACTACTCGACCAACTTCTCGACCAACTACTCGACCAACTACTTGACCAACTACTCGACCAACTACTCGACCAATCGCTCGACCAACTACTCGACCAACTACTCGACTAATTACTCAACCAACTACTCGACCGACCACTCGACCAATCACTCGAACAACTACTCGACCAACTACTCGACCAACTACTCGACCAATCACTCGACCAACTACTCGACCAACTACTCGACCAACTACTCGACCAACTACTCGACCAACTACTCGACCAATCGCTCGACCAATTACTCGACCAACTACTCGACCAATCATTCGAACAACTACTCGACCAACTACTCGACCGACCACTCGACCGACCACTCGACCAATAACTCGAACAACTACTCGACCAACTACTCGACCAACTACTCGACCAATTACTCGACCAACTACTCGACCAACTACTCGACCAACTACTCGACCAACTACTCGACCAACTACTTGACCAACTACTCGACCAACTACTCGACCAACTACTCGACCAACTACTCGACCAACTACTCGACCGACCACTCGACCGACTACTCCACCAATCACTCGACCAACTTCTCGACCAACTACTCGACCGACCACTCGACCGACCACTCGACCAACTACTCGACCAACTACTCGACCAAGCACTCGACCAACTACTCGACCAACTACTCGGCCAACTACTCGACCAACTACTTGACCAACTACTTGTCCAATTACTCGACCAACTGCTCGACCAACAACTCGACCATCTACTCGACCAACTACTCGACCAACTACTCGACCAACTACTCGACCAATCACTCGACCAATCACTCGACCAACTACTCGACCGACCACTCGACCGACCACTCGACCAACCACTCGACCAACTACTCAAACATCTACTCGACCATCTACTCGACCAACTACTCGACCAACTACTCGACTAATTACTCGACCAACTACTCGACCAATCACTCGACCATCTACTCGACCAACTACTCGACCAACTACTCGACCAACTACTCGACCAATCACTCGACCAATTACTCGACCTACAACTCGACCACCTACTCGACCGACCACTTGACCAACTACTCGACCAACTACTCGACCCACATCTCGACCAACTACTCAACCAACTACCCGACCAACTACTTAACCAACTACTCGACTAATCACTCGACCGACTACTCGACCAATCGCTCGACCAACTACTCGACCAACTACTCGACCAACTACTCAACCAACTACTTGACCAACAACTCGACAAACTACTCGACCAACTACTCGACCAACTACTCGACAAACTACTTGACCAATCACTCGACCAACTACTCGACTTAGCACTCGACCAACTACTCGACCAACTACTCGACCAACTACTCGACCAATCACTCGACCAACTACTCGGCCAACTAATCGACCAACTACTCGACAAACTACTTGACCAACTACTCGACCAACTACTCGACCAACTACTCGACCAACTACTCGAGCAATCACTCGACCAACTACTCAACCAACTACTCGACCAACTACTCGACCAATTACTCGAACAATCACTCGACCAACTACTCGACCGACAACTCGACCAACCACTCGACCAACTACTCAACCATCTAATCGTCCAACTACTCGACCAACTACTCGAGCAGTCACTCGATCAGCTACTCGACCAACTACTCAACCAACCACTCGACCGACCACTCGACCAACTACTCGACCGACCACTCGACCGACCACTCGACCAATAACTCGAACAACTACTCGACCAACTACTCGACCAACTACTCGACCAATTACTCGACCAACTACTCGACCAACTACTCGACCAACTACTCGACCATCTACTCGACCAACTACTCGACCAACTACTCGACCAACTACTCGACCAATCACTCGATCAACTACTCGACCAACTACTCGACCAACTACTCGACCAACTACTCGACCAACTACTCGACCAACTACTTGACCAACTACTCGACCAACTACTCGACCAACTACTCGAAAAACTACTCGACTTATTACTCAACCAACTACTCGACCAACTACTCGACCAACTACTCGACCAACTACTCGACCAACTACTCGACCAACTACTTGACCAACTACTCGACCAACTACTCGACCAACTACTCGACTTATTACTCAACCAACTACTTGACCTATCACTAGACCAACTACTCGACCAACTACTCGACCAACTACTCGACCAACTACTCGACCAACTACTCGACCAACTACTCGACCAACTACTCGACCAACTACTTTACCTACTACTCGACCAACTACTCGACCAACTACTCGACCAATCACTCGACCTACTACTCGGCCAACTAATCGACCAACTACTCGACCAATCACTCGACGAACTACTCGACCAACTTCTCGACCAACTACTCGACCAACTACTCGACCAATTACTCGACCAACTACTCGACCAACTACTCGACCAACTACTCGACCAACTACTCGACCAACTACTCGACCAACTACTCGACCAATCACTCGACCTACTACTCGGCCAACTAATCGACCAACTACTCGACCAATCACTCGACGAACTACTCGACCAACTTCTCGACCAACTACTCGACCAACTACTTGACCAACTACTCGACCAACTACTCGACCAATCGCTCGACCAACTACTCGACCAACTACTCGACTAATTACTCAACCAACTACTCGACCGACCACTCGACCAATCACTCGAACAACTACTCGACCAACTACTCGACCAACTACTCGACCAATCACTCGACCAACTACTCGACCAACTACTCGACCAACTACTCGACCAACTACTCGACCAACTACTCGACCAATCGCTCGACCAATTACTCGACCAACTACTCGACCAACTACTCGACGAATCATTCGAACAACTACTCGACCAACTACTCGACCGACCACTCGACCGACCACTCGACCAATAACTCGAACAACTACTCGACCAACTACTCGACCAACTACTCGACCAATTACTCGACCAACTACTCGACCAACTACTCGACCAACTACTCGACCAACTACTCGACCAACTACTCGACCAACTACTCGACCAATCACTCGACCTACTACTCGGCCAACTAATCGACCAACTACTCGACCAATCACTCGACGAACTACTCGACCAACTTCTCGACCAACTACTCGACCAACTACTTGACCAACTACTCGACCAACTACTCGACCAATCGCTCGACCAATTACTCGACCAACTACCCGACCAACTACTGGAGCAACTACTCGACCAACTACTCGACCAATCGCTCGACCAATTACTCGACCAACTACTCGACCAACTACTTGACCAACTACTCGACCAACTACTCCACCCGACCACTCGACCGACCACTCGACCAATCACTCGACCAACTACTCGACCAACTACTCGACCGACCACTCGACCAATCACTCGACCAACTACTCGAGCAACTACTCGACCAACTACTCGACCAACTACTCGACTAATTACTCAACCAACTACTCGACCGACCACTCGACCAATCACTCGAACAACTACTCGACCAACTACTCGACCAACTACTCGACCAATCACTCGACCAACTACTCGACCAACTACTCGACCAACTACTCGACCAACTACTCGACCAACTACTCGACCAACTACTCGACCAACTACTCGACCAACTACTCGACCAACTACTCGACCAACTACTCGACCAACTACTCGACCAACTACTCGACCAACTACTCGACCAATCACTTACAACCACTCGACCAACTACTCGACCTATCGCTCGACAAACTACTCGACCAACTACTCGACCAACTACTCAACCAATCACTCGACCAACTACTCGACCAACTACTCGACTGACCACTCGACCGACCACTCGACCAACCACTCGACCAACTACTCAACCATCTACTCGACCAACTACTCGACCGACTACTTGACCAACTACTCGACCAACTACTCGACCAACTACTCGACCAACTACTCGAGCAGTCACTCGATCAACTACTCGACCAACTACTCGACCAACCACTCGACCGACCACTCGACCAACTACTCGACCGACCACTCGACCGACCACTCGACCAATAACTCGAACAACTACTCGACCAACTACTCGACCAACTACTCGACCAATTACTCGACCAACTACTCTACTAACTACTCGACCAACTACTCGACCAACTACTCTACCAACTACTCGACCAACTACTCGACCAATCGCTCGACCAACTACTCGACCAACTACTCTACCAACTACTCGACCAACTACTCGACCAACTACTCGACCAACTACTCGACCAACTACTTGACCAACTACTCGACCAACTACTCGACCAACTACTCGACCAACTACTCGACCAACTACTCGACCGACCACTCGACCGACTACTCCACCAATCACTCGACCAACTTCTCGACCAACTACTCGACCGAACACTCGACCGACCACTCGACCAACTACTCGACCAACTACTCGACCAAGCACTCGACCAACTACTCGACCAACTACTCGGCCAACTACTCGACCAACTACTTGACCAACTACTTGTCCAATTACTCGACCAACTGCTCGACCAACAACTCGACCATCTACTCGACCAACTACTCGACCAACTACTCGACCAACTACTCGACCAATCACTCGACCAATCACTCGACCAACTACTCGACCGACCACTCGACCGACCACTCGACCAACCACTCGACCAACTACTCAAACATCTACTCGACCAACTACTCGACCAACTACTCGACCAACTACTCGACTAATTACTCGACCAACTACTCGACCAATCACTCGACCATCTACTCGACCAACTACTCGACCAACTACTCGACCAACTACTCGACCAATCACTCGACCAATTACTCGACCTACAACTCGACCACCTACTCGACCGACCACTTGACCAACTACTCGACCAACTACTCGACCCACATCTCGACCAACTACTCAACCAACTACCCGACCAACTACTTAACCAACTACTCGACTAATCACTCGACCGACTACTCGACCAATCGCTCGACCAACTACTCGACCAACTACTCGACCAACTACTCAACCAACTACTTGACCAACAACTCGACAAACTACTCGACCAACTACTCGACCAACTACTCGACAAACTACTTGACCAATCACTCGACCAACTACTCGACTTAGCACTCGACCAACTACTCGACCAACTACTCGACCAACTACTCGACCAACTACTCGACCAATCACTCGACCAACTACTCGGCCAACTAATCGACCAACTACTCGACAAACTACTTGACCAACTACTCGACCAACTACTCGACCAACTACTCGACCAACTACTCGAGCAATCACTCGACCAACTACTCAACCAACTACTCGACCAACTACTCGACCAACTACTCGAACAATCACTCGACCAACTACTCGACCGACCACTCGACCAACCACTCGACCAACTACTCAACCATCTAATCGTCCAACTACTCGACCAACTACTCGAGCAGTCACTCGATCAGCTACTCGACCAACTACTCAACCAACCACTCGACCGACCACTCGACCAACTACTCGACCGACCACTCGACCGACCACTCGACCAATAACTCGAACAACTACTCGACCAACTACTCGACCAACTACTCGACCAATTACTCGACCAACTACTCGACCAACTACTCGACCAACTACTCGACCATCTACTCGACCAACTACTCGACCAACTACTCGACCAACTACTCGACCAATCACTCGATCAACTACTCGACCAACTACTCGACCAACTACTCGACCAACTACTCGACCAACTACTCGACCAACTACTTGACCAACTACTCGACCAACTACTCGACCAACTACTCGAAAAACTACTCGACTTATTACTCAACCAACTACTCGACCAACTACTCGACCAACTACTCGACCAACTACTCGACCAACTACTCGACCAACTACTTGACCAACTACTCGACCAACTACTCGACCAACTACTCGACTTATTACTCAACCAACTACTTGACCTATCACTAGACCAACTACTCGACCAACTACTCGACCAACTACTCGACCAACTACTCGACCAACTACTCGACCAACTACTCGACCAACTACTTTACCTACTACTCGACCAACTACTCGACCAACTACTCGACCAACTACTCGACTAATTACTCAACCAACTACTCGACCAATCACTAGACCAACTACTCGACCAACTACTCGACCAACTACTCGACCAACTTCTCGACCAACTACTCGACCAACTACTCGACCAATCGCTCGACAAACTACTCGACGAACTACTCGACCAACTATTCGACCAACTACTCGACCAATCGCTCGACCAATTACTCGACCAACTACTCGACCAACTACTCGACCAATCATTCGACCAACTACTCGACCGACCACTCGACCGACTACTCGACCAATCACTCGACAAACTACTCGACCAACTACTCGACCAACTACTCGACCAACTACTCGTCCAACTACTCGACCAACTACTCGAGCAATCACTCGACCAACTACTCAACCAACTACTCGACCAATCACTCGACCAACTACTCGACCAATCGCTCGACAAACTACCCGACCAACTACTCGACCAACTACTTGACCAACTACTCGACCAACTACTCGTCCAACTACTCGACCAACTACTCGAGCAATCACTCGACCAACGACTCAACCAACTACTCGACCAATCACTCGACCAACTACTCGACCAATCGCTCGACAATCTACCCGACCAACTACTCGACCAACTACTCGACCAACTACTCGACCAATCGCTCGACAAACTACTCGACCAACTACTCGACCAACTACTCGACCGACCACTCGACCAATCACTCGAACAACTACTCGACAAACTACTCGACCAATCACTCGAACAACTACTCGACCAACTACTCGACCAACTACTCGACCAACTACTCGACCAATCGCTCGACAAACTACTCGACCAACTACTCGTCCAACTACTCGACCAACTACTCGAGCAATCACTCGACCAACGACTCAACCAACTACTCGACCAATCACTCGACCAACTACTCGACCAATCGCTCGACAATCTACCCGACCAACTACTCGACCAACTACTCGACCAACTACTCGACCAATCGCTCGACAAACTACTCGACCAACTACTCGACCAACTACTCGACCGACCACTCGACCAATCACTCGAACAACTACTCGACAAACTACTCGACCAATCACTCGAACAACTACTCGACCAACTACTCGACCAACTACTCGACCAACTACTCGACCAATCGCTCGACAAACTACTCGACCAACTACTCGACCAACTACTCGACCGACCACTCGACCAATCACTCGAACAACTACTCGACAAACTACTCGACCAATCACTCGAACAACTACTCGACCAACTACTCGACCAACTACTTGACCAACTACTCGACCAATCACTCGACAAACTACTCGACGAACTACTCGACCAACTATTCTACCAACTACTCGACCAATCGCTCGACCAATTACTCGACCAACTACTCGACCAACTACTCGACCAATCATTCGACCAACTACTCGACCGACCACTCGACCAACTACTCGACCAACTACTCGACCAACTACTCGACCAATCACTCGACCAATCACTCGACCAACTACTCGACCGACCACTCGACCGACCACTCGACCAACCACTCGACCAACTACTCAAACATCTACTCGAACAACTACTCGACCAACTACTCGACCAACTACTCGACTAATTACTCAACCAACTACTCGACCAATCACTCGACCAACTACTCCACCAACTACTCGACCAATTACTCGACCAACTTCTCGACTAACTACTCGACCAACTACTCGACCATCTACTCGACCAACTACTCGACCAACTACTCGACCAACTACTCGACCAATCACTCGACCAATTACTCGACCTACAACTCGACCACCTACTCGACCGACCACTTGACCAACTACTCGACCAACTACTCGACCCACATCTCGACCAACTACTCAACCAACTACCCGACCAACTACTTAACCAACTACTCGACTAATCACTCGACCAACTACTGGAGCAATCACTCGACCAACTACTCGACCAACTACTCGACCAACTACTCGACCAACTACTCGACCAACTACTCGACCAACTACTCGACCAACTACTCGACCAACTACTCGACCAATCACTCGACCAACTACTCGGCCAACTAATCGACCAACTACTCGACAAACTACTTGACCAACTACTCGACCAACTACTCGACCAACTACTCGACCAACTACTCGAGCAATCACTCGACCAACTACTCAACCAACTACTCGACCAACTACTCGACCAACTACTCGAACAATCACTCGACCAACTACTCGACCATCTACTCGACTAATTACTCAACTAACTACTCGACCAATCACTCGACCAACTACTTGACCCACTACTCGACCAATCACTCGACCAACTACTCGACCAATCGCTCGACCCACTACTCGACCAACTACTCGACCAACTACTCGACCAACTACTCGACCAACAACTCGACCAACTACTTGACCAACTACTCAACCAACTACTCGACCAACTACTCGACCACCTACTCGACCAATCACTCTACCAACTACTCGACCAACTACTCGACCAACTACTCGACCAACTACTCGACCAACTACTCGACCAACTACTCGACCAATTACACGACCAATCACTCGACCTACTACTCGGCCAACTAATCGACCAACTACTCGACCAATCACTTGACGAACTACTCGACCAACTTCTCGACCAACTACTCGACCAACTACTTGACCAACTACTCGACCAACTACTCGACCAATCGCTCGACCAATTACTCGACCAACTACCCGACCAACTACTCGAACAATCATTCGACAAACTACTCGACCAACTACTGGAGCAATCACTCGACCAACTACTCGACCAACTACTCGACCAACTACTCGACCAACTACTCGACCAACTACTTGACCAACTACTCGACCAACTACTCCACCCGACCACTCGACCGACCACTCGACCAATCACTCGACCAACTACTCGACCAACTACTCGACCAACTACTCGACCAACTACTCGACCAACTACTCGACCAATCACTCGACCTACTACTCGGCCAACTAATCGACCAACTACTCGACCAATCACTCGACGAACTACTCGACCAACTTCTCGACCAACTACTCGACCAACTACTCGACCAATTACTCGACCAACTACTCGACCAACTACTCGACCAACTACTCGACCAACTACTCGACCAACTACTCGACCAACTACTCGACCAATCACTCGACCTACTACTCGGCCAACTAATCGACCAACTACTCGACCAATCACTCGACGAACTACTCGACCAACTTCTCGACCAACTACTCGACCAACTACTTGACCAACTACTCGACCAACTACTCGACCAATCGCTCGACCAACTACTCGACCAACTACTCGACTAATTACTCAACCAACTACTCGACCAACTACTCGACCAACTACTCGACCAACTACTCGACCAACTACTCGACCAACTACTTGACCAACTACTCGACCAACTACTCGACCAACTACTCGACTTATTACTCAACCAACTACTTGACCTATCACTAGACCAACTACTCGACCAACTACTCGACCAACTACTCGACCAACTACTCGACCAACTACTCGACCAACTACTCGACCAACTACTTTACCTACTACTCGACCAACTACTCGACCAACTACTCGACCAACTACTCGACTAATTACTCAACCAACTACTCGACCAATCACTAGACCAACTACTCGACCAACTACTCGACCAACTACTCGACCAACTTCTCGACCAACTACTCGACCAACTACTCGACCAATCGCTCGACAAACTACTCGACGAACTACTCGACCAACTATTCGACCAACTACTCGACCAATCGCTCGACCAATTACTCGACCAACTACTCGACCAACTACTCGACCAATCATTCGACCAACTACTCGACCGACCACTCGACCGACTACTCGACCAATCACTCGACAAACTACTCGACCAACTACTCGACCAACTACTCGACCAACTACTCGTCCAACTACTCGACCAACTACTCGAGCAATCACTCGACCAACTACTCAACCAACTACTCGACCAATCACTCGACCAACTACTCGACCAATCGCTCGACAAACTACCCGACCAACTACTCGACCAACTACTTGACCAACTACTCGACCAACTACTCGTCCAACTACTCGACCAACTACTCGAGCAATCACTCGACCAACGACTCAACCAACTACTCGACCAATCACTCGACCAACTACTCGACCAATCGCTCGACAATCTACCCGACCAACTACTCGACCAACTACTCGACCAACTACTCGACCAATCGCTCGACAAACTACTCGACCAACTACTCGACCAACTACTCGACCGACCACTCGACCAATCACTCGAACAACTACTCGACAAACTACTCGACCAATCACTCGAACAACTACTCGACCAACTACTCGACCAACTACTCGACCAACTACTCGACCAATCGCTCGACAAACTACTCGACCAACTACTCGACCAACTACTCGACCGACCACTCGACCAATCACTCGAACAACTACTCGACAAACTACTCGACCAATCACTCGAACAACTACTCGACCAACTACTCGACCAACTACTTGACCAACTACTCGACCAATCACTCGACAAACTACTCGACGAACTACTCGACCAACTATTCTACCAACTACTCGACCAATCGCTCGACCAATTACTCGACCAACTACTCGACCAACTACTCGACCAATCATTCGACCAACTACTCGACCGACCACTCGACCAACTACTCGACCAACTACTCGACCAACTACTCGACCAATCACTCGACCAATCACTCGACCAACTACTCGACCGACCACTCGACCGACCACTCGACCAACCACTCGACCAACTACTCAAACATCTACTCGACCAACTACTCGACCAACTACTCGACCAACTACTCGACTAATTACTCAACCAACTACTCGACCAATCACTCGACCAACTACTCCACCAACTACTCGACCAATTACTCGACCAACTTCTCGACTAACTACTCGACCAACTACTCGACCATCTACTCGACCAACTACTCGACCAACTACTCGACCAACTACTCGACCAATCACTCGACCAATTACTCGACCTACAACTCGACCACCTACTCGACCGACCACTTGACCAACTACTCGACCAACTACTCGACCCACATCTCGACCAACTACTCAACCAACTACCCGACCAACTACTTAACCAACTACTCGACTAATCACTCGACCAACTACTGGAGCAATCACTCGACCAACTACTCGACCAACTACTCGACCAACTACTCGACCAACTACTCGACCAACTACTCGACCAACTACTCGACCAACTACTCGACCAACTACTCGACCAATCACTCGACCAACTACTCGGCCAACTAATCGACCAACTACTCGACAAACTACTTGACCAACTACTCGACCAACTACTCGACCAACTACTCGACCAACTACTCGAGCAATCACTCGACCAACTACTCAACCAACTACTCGAACAACTACTCGACCAACTACTCGAACAATCACTCGACCAACTACTCGACCATCTACTCGACTAATTACTCAACTAACTACTCGACCAATCACTCGACCAACTACTTGACCCACTACTCGACCAATCACTCGACCAACTACTCGACCAATCGCTCGACCCACTACTCGACCAACTACTCGACCAACTACTCGACCAACTACTCGACCAACAACTCGACCAACTACTTGACCAACTACTCAACCAACTACTCGACCAACTACTCGACCACCTACTCGACCAATCACTCTACCAACTACTCGACCAACTACTCGACCAACTACTCGACCAACTACTCGACCAACTACTCGACCAACTACTCGACCAATTACACGACCAATCACTCGACCTACTACTCGGCCAACTAATCGACCAACTACTCGACCAATCACTTGACGAACTACTCGACCAACTTCTCGACCAACTACTCGACCAACTACTTGACCAACTACTCGACCAACTACTCGACCAATCGCTCGACCAATTACTCGACCAACTACCCGACCAACTACTCGAACAATCATTCGACAAACTACTCGACCAACTACTGGAGCAATCACTCGACCAACTACTCGACCAACTACTCGACCAACTACTCGACCAACTACTCGACCAACTACTTGACCAACTACTCGACCAACTACTCCACCCGACCACTCGACCGACCACTCGACCAATCACTCGACCAACTACTCGACCAACTACTCGACCAACTACTCGACCAACTACTCGACCAACTACTCGACCAATCACTCGACCTACTACTCGGCCAACTAATCGACCAACTACTCGACCAATCACTCGACGAACTACTCGACCAACTTCTCGACCAACTACTCGACCAACTACTCGACCAATTACTCGACCAACTACTCGACCAACTACTCGACCAACTACTCGACCAACTACTCGACCAACTACTCGACCAACTACTCGACCAATCACTCGACCTACTACTCGGCCAACTAATCGACCAACTACTCGACCAATCACTCGACGAACTACTCGACCAACTTCTCGACCAACTACTCGACCAACTACTTGACCAACTACTCGACCAACTACTCGACCAATCGCTCGACCAACTACTCGACCAACTACTCGACTAATTACTCAACCAACTACTCGACCGACCACTCGACCAATCACTCGAACAACTACTCGACCAACTACTCGACCAACTACTCGACCAATCACTCGACCAACTACTCGACCAACTACTCGACCAACTACTCGACCAACTACTCGACCAACTACTCGACCAATCGCTCGACCAATTACTCGACCAACTACTCGACCAACTACTCGACCAATCATTCGAACAACTACTCGACCAACTACTCGACCGACCACTCGACCGACCACTCGACCAATAACTCGAACAACTACTCGACCAACTACTCGACCAACTACTCGACCAATTACTCGACCAACTACTCGACCAACTACTCGACCAACTACTCGACCAACTACTCGACCAACTACTTGACCAACTACTCGACCAACTACTCGACCAACTACTCGACCAACTACTCGACCAACTACTCGACCGACCACTCGACCGACTACTCCACCAATCACTCGACCAACTTCTCGACCAACTACTCGACCGACCACTCGACCGACCACTCGACCAACTACTCGACCAACTACTCGACCAAGCACTCGACCAACTACTCGACCAACTACTCGGCCAACTACTCGACCAACTACTTGACCAACTACTTGTCCAATTACTCGACCAACTGCTCGACCAACAACTCGACCATCTACTCGACCAACTACTCGACCAACTACTCGACCAACTACTCGACCAATCACTCGACCAATCACTCGACCAACTACTCGACCGACCACTCGACCGACCACTCGACCAACCACTCGACCAACTACTCAAACATCTACTCGACCAACTACTCGACCAACTACTCGACCAACTACTCGACTAATTACTCGACCAACTACTCGACCAATCACTCGACCATCTACTCGACCAACTACTCGACCAACTACTCGACCAACTACTCGACCAATCACTCGACCAATTACTCGACCTACAACTCGACCACCTACTCGACCGACCACTTGACCAACTACTCGACCAACTACTCGACCCACATCTCGACCAACTACTCAACCAACTACCCGACCAACTACTTAACCAACTACTCGACTAATCACTCGACCGACTACTCGACCAATCGCTCGACCAACTACTCGACCAACTACTCGACCAACTACTCAACCAACTACTTGACCAACAACTCGACAAACTACTCGACCAACTACTCGACCAACTACTCGACAAACTACTTGACCAATCACTCGACCAACTACTCGACTTAGCACTCGACCAACTACTCGACCAACTACTCGACCAACTACTCGACCAACTACTCGACCAATCACTCGACCAACTACTCGGCCAACTAATCGACCAACTACTCGACAAACTACTTGACCAACTACTCGACCAACTACTCGACCAACTACTCGACCAACTACTCGAGCAATCACTCGACCAACTACTCAACCAACTACTCGACCAACTACTCGACCAACTACTCGAACAATCACTCGACCAACTACTCGACCGACCACTCGACCAACCACTCGACCAACTACTCAACCATCTAATCGTCCAACTACTCGACCAACTACTCGAGCAGTCACTCGATCAGCTACTCGACCAACTACTCAACCAACCACTCGACCGACCACTCGACCAACTACTCGACCGACCACTCGACCGACCACTCGACCAATAACTCGAACAACTACTCGACCAACTACTCGACCAACTACTCGACCAATTACTCGACCAACTACTCGACCAACTACTCGACCAACTACTCGACCATCTACTCGACCAACTACTCGACCAACTACTCGACCAACTACTCGACCAATCACTCGATCAACTACTCGACCAACTACTCGACCAACTACTCGACCAACTACTCGACCAACTACTCGACCAACTACTTGACCAACTACTCGACCAACTACTCGACCAACTACTCGAAAAACTACTCGACTTATTACTCAACCAACTACTCGACCAACTACTCGACCAACTACTCGACCAACTACTCGACCAACTACTCGACCAACTACTTGACCAACTACTCGACCAACTACTCGACCAACTACTCGACTTATTACTCAACCAACTACTTGACCTATCACTAGACCAACTACTCGACCAACTACTCGACCAACTACTCGACCAACTACTCGACCAACTACTCGACCAACTACTCGACCAACTACTTTACCTACTACTCGACCAACTACTCGACCAACTACTCGACCAACTACTCGACTAATTACTCAACCAACTACTCGACCAATCACTAGACCAACTACTCGACCAACTACTCGACCAACTACTCGACCAACTTCTCGACCAACTACTCGACCAACTACTCGACCAATCGCTCGACAAACTACTCGACGAACTACTCGACCAACTATTCGACCAACTACTCGACCAATCGCTCGACCAATTACTCGACCAACTACTCGACCAACTACTCGACCAATCATTCGACCAACTACTCGACCGACCACTCGACCGACTACTCGACCAATCACTCGACAAACTACTCGACCAACTACTCGACCAACTACTCGACCAACTACTCGTCCAACTACTCGACCAACTACTCGAGCAATCACTCGACCAACTACTCAACCAACTACTCGACCAATCACTCGACCAACTACTCGACCAATCGCTCGACAAACTACCCGACCAACTACTCGACCAACTACTTGACCAACTACTCGACCAACTACTCGTCCAACTACTCGACCAACTACTCGAGCAATCACTCGACCAACTACTCAACCAACTACTCGACCAAACACTCGACCAACTACTCGACCAATCGCTCGACAATCTACCCGACCAACTACTCGACCAACTACTCGACCAACTACTCGACCAATCGCTCGACAAACTACTCGACCAACTACTCGACCAACTACTCGACCGACCACTCGACCAATCACTCGAACAACTACTCGACAAACTACTCGACCAATCACTCGAACAACTACTCGACCAACTACTCGACCAACTACTCGACCAACTACTCGACCAACTACTCGACCAATCGCTCGACAAACTACTCGACCAACTACTCGACCAACTACTCGACCGACCACTCGACCAATCACTCGAACAACTACTCGACAAACTACTCGACCAATCACTCGAACAACTACTCGACCAACTACTCGACCAACTACTTGACCAACTACTCGACCAATCACTCGACAAACTACTCGACGAACTACTCGACCAACTATTCTACCAACTACTCGACCAATCGCTCGACCAATTACTCGACCAACTACTCGACCAACTACTCGACCAATCATTCGACCAACTACTCGACCGACCACTCGACCAACTACTCGACCAACTACTCGACCAACTACTCGACCAATCACTCGACCAATCACTCGACCAACTACTCGACCGACCACTCGACCGACCACTCGACCAACCACTCGACCAACTACTCAAACATCTACTCGACCAACTACTCGACCAACTACTCGACCAACTACTCGACTAATTACTCAACCAACTACTCGACCAATCACTCGACCAACTACTCCACCAACTACTCGACCAATTACTCGACCAACTTCTCGACTAACTACTCGACCAACTACTCGACCATCTACTCGACCAACTACTCGACCAACTACTCGACCAACTACTCGACCAATCACTCGACCAATTACTCGACCTACAACTCGACCACCTACTCGACCGACCACTTGACCAACTACTCGACCAACTACTCGACCCACATCTCGACCAACTACTCAACCAACTACCCGACCAACTACTTAACCAACTACTCGACTAATCACTCGACCGACTACTCGACCAATCGCTCGACCAACTACTCGACCAACTACTCGACCAACTACTCAACCAAATACTTGACCAACAACTCGACAAACTACTCGACCAACTACTCGACCAACTACTCGACAAACTACTTGACCAATCACTCGACCAACTACTCGACTTAGCACTCGACCAACTACTCGACCAACTACTCGACCAACTACTCGACCAACTACTCGACCAATCACTCGACCAACTACTCGGCCAACTAATCGACCAACTACTCGACAAACTACTTGACCAACTACTCGACCAACTACTCGACCAACTACTCGACCAACTACTCGAGCAATCACTCGACCAACTACTCAACCAACTACTCGACCAACTACTCGACCAACTACTCGAACAATCACTCGACCAACTACTCGACCATCTACTCGACTAATTACTCAACTAACTACTCGACCAATCACTCGACCAACTACTTGACCCACTACTCGACCAATCACTCGACCAACTACTCGACCAATCGCTCGACCAACTACTCGACCAACTACTCGACCAACTACTCGACCAACTACTCGACCAACAACTCGACCAACTACTTGACCAACTACTCAACCAACTACTCGACCAACTACTCGACCACCTACTCGACCAATCACTCTACCAACTACTCGACCAACTACTCGACCAACTACTCGACCAACTACTCGACCAACTACTCGACCAACTACTCGACCAATTACACGACCAATCACTCGACCTACTACTCGGCCAACTAATCGACCAACTACTCGACCAATCACTTGACGAACTACTCGACCAACTTCTCGACCAACTACTCGACCAACTACTTGACCAACTACTCGACCAACTACTCGACCAATCGCTCGACCAATTACTCGACCAACTACCCGACCAACTACTCGAACAATCATTCGACAAACTACTCGACCAACTACTGGAGCAATCACTCGACCAACTACTCGACCAACTACTCGACCAACTACTCGACCAACTACTCGACCAACTACTTGACCAACTACTCGACCAACTACTCCACCCGACCACTCGACCGACCACTCGACCAATCACTCGACCAACTACTCGACCAACTACTCGACCAACTACTCGACCAACTACTCGACCAACTACTCGACCAATCACTCGACCTACTACTCGGCCAACTAATCGACCAACTACTCGACCAATCACTCGACGAACTACTCGACCAACTTCTCGACCAACTACTCGACCAACTACTCGACCAATTACTCGACCAACTACTCGACCAACTACTCGACCAACTACTCGACCAACTACTCGACCAACTACTCGACCAACTACTCGACCAATCACTCGACCTACTACTCGGCCAACTAATCGACCAACTACTCGACCAATCACTCGACGAACTACTCGACCAACTTCTCGACCAACTACTCGACCAACTACTTGACCAACTACTCGACCAACTACTCGACCAATCGCTCGACCAACTACTCGACCAACTACTCGACTAATTACTCAACCAACTACTCGACCGACCACTCGACCAATCACTCGAACAACTACTCGACCAACTACTCGACCAACTACTCGACCAATCACTCGACCAACTACTCGACCAACTACTCGACCAACTACTCGACCAACTACTCGACCAACTACTCGACCAATCGCTCGACCAATTACTCGACCAACTACTCGACCAACTACTCGACCAATCATTCGAACAACTACTCGACCAACTACTCGACCGACCACTCGACCGACCACTCGACCAATAACTCGAACAACTACTCGACCAACTACTCGACCAACTACTCGACCAATTCTCGACCAACTACTCGACCAACTACTCGACCAACTACTCGACCAACTACTCGACCAACTACTCGACCAACTACTCGACCAATCACTCGACCTACTACTCGGCCAACTAATCGACCAACTACTCGACCAATCACTCGACGAACTACTCGACCAACTTCTCGACCAACTACTCGACCAACTACTTGACCAACTACTCGACCAACTACTCGACCAATCGCTCGACCAATTACTCGACCAACTACCCGACCAACTACTGGAGCAACTACTCGACCAACTACTCGACCAATCGCTCGACCAATTACTCGACCAACTACTCGACCAACTACTTGACCAACTACTCGACCAACTACTCCACCCGACCACTCGACCGACCACTCGACCAATCACTCGACCAACTACTCGACCAACTACTCGACCGACCACTCGACCAATCACTCGACCAACTACTCGAGCAACTACTCGACCAACTACTCGACCAACTACTCGACTAATTACTCAACCAACTACTCGACCGACCACTCGACCAATCACTCGAACAACTACTCGACCAACTACTCGACCAACTACTCGACCAATCACTCGACCAACTACTCGACCAACTACTCGACCAACTACTCGACCAACTACTCGACCAACTACTCGACCAACTACTCGACCAACTACTCGACCAACTACTCGACCAACTACTCGACCAACTACTCGACCAACTACTCGACCAACTACTCGACCAATCACTTACAACCACTCGACCAACTACTCGACCTATCGCTCGACAAACTACTCGACCAACTACTCGACCAACTACTCAACCAATCACTCGACCAACTACTCGACCAACTACTCGACTGACCACTCGACCGACCACTCGACCAACCACTCGACCAACTACTCAACCATCTACTCGACCAACTACTCGACCGACTACTTGACCAACTACTCGACCAACTACTCGACCAACTACTCGACCAACTACTCGAGCAGTCACTCGATCAACTACTCGACCAACTACTCGACCAACCACTCGACCGACCACTCGACCAACTACTCGACCGACCACTCGACCGACCACTCGACCAATAACTCGAACAACTACTCGACCAACTACTCGACCAACTACTCGACCAATTACTCGACCAACTACTCTACTAACTACTCGACCAACTACTCGACCAACTACTCTACCAACTACTCGACCAACTACTCGACCAATCGCTCGACCAACTACTCGACCAACTACTCGACCAACTACTCGACCAACTACTCGACCAACTACTCAACCAACTACTCGACCAACTACTTGACCAACTACTCGACCAACTACTCGACCAACTACTCGACCAACTACTCGACCAACTACTCGACCGACCACTCGACCGACTACTCCACCAATCACTCGACCAACTTCTCGACCAACTACTCGACCGACCACTCGACCGACCACTCGACCAACTACTCGACCAACTACTCGACCAAGCACTCGACCAACTACTCGACCAACTACTCGGCCAACTACTCGACCAACTACTTGACCAACTACTTGTCCAATTACTCGACCAACTGCTCGACCAACAACTCGACCATCTACTCGACCAACTACTCGACCAACTACTCGACCAACTACTCGACCAATCACTCGACCAATCACTCGACCAACTACTCGACCGACCACTCGACCGACCACTCGACCAACCACTCGACCAACTACTCAAACATCTACTCGACCAACTACTCGACCAACTACTCGACTAATTACTCGACCAACTACTCGACCAATCACTCGACCATCTACTCGACCAACTACTCGACCAACTACTCGACCAACTACTCGACCAATCACTCGACCAATTACTCGACCTACAACTCGACCACATACTCGACCGACCACTTGACCAACTACTCGACCAACTACTCGACCCACATCTCGACCAACTACTCAACCAACTACCCGACCAACTACTTAACCAACTACTCGACTAATCACTCGACCGACTACTCGACCAATCGCTCGACCAACTACTCGACCAACTACTCGACCAACTACTCAACCAACTACTTGACCAACAACTCGACAAACTACTCGACCAACTACTCGACCAACTACTCGACAAACTACTTGACCAATCACTCGACCAACTACTCGACTTAGCACTCGACCAACTACTCGACAAACTACTCGACCAACTACTCGACCAACTACTCGACCAATCACTCGACCAACTACTCGGCCAACTAATCGACCAACTACTCGACAAACTACTTGACCAACTACTCGACCAACTACTCGACCAACTACTCGACCAACTACTCGAGCAATCACTCGACAAACTACTCAACCAACTACTCGACCAACTACTCGACCAACTACTCGAACAATCACTCGACCAACTACTCGACCGACCACTCGACCAACCACTCGACCAACTACTCAACCATCTAATCGTCCAACTACTCGACCAACTACTCGAGCAGTCACTCGATCAGCTACTCGACCAACTACTCAACCAACCACTCGACCGACCACTCGACCAACTACTCGACCGACCACTCGACCGACCACTCGACCAATAACTCGAACAACTACTCGACCAACTACTCGACCAACTACTCGACCAATTACTCGACCAACTACTCGACCAACTACTCGACCAACTACTCGACCATCTACTCGACCAACTACTCGACCAACTACTCGACCAACTACTCGACCAATCACTCGATCAACTACTCGACCAACTACTCGACCAACTACTCGACCAACTACTCGACCAACTACTCGACCAACTACTTGACCAACTACTCGACCAACTACTCGACCAACTACTCGCAAAACTACTCGACTTATTACTCAACCAACTACTCGACCAACTACTCGACCAACTACTCGACCAACTACTCGACCAACTACTCGACCAACTACTTGACCAACTACTCGACCAACTACTCGACCAACTACTCGACTTATTACTCAACCAACTACTTGACCTATCACTAGACCAACTACTCGACCAACTACTCGACCAACTACTCGACCAACTACTCGACCAACTACTCGACCAACTACTCGACCAACTACTTTACCTACTACTCGACCAACTACTCGACCAACTACTCGACCAACTACTCGACTAATTACTCAACCAACTACTCGACCAATCACTAGACCAACTACTCGACCAACTACTCGACCAACTACTCGACCAACTTCTCGACCAACTACTCGACCAACTACTCGACCAATCGCTCGACAAACTACTCGACGAACTACTCGACCAACTATTCGACCAACTACTCGACCAATCGCTCGACCAATTACTCGACCAACTACTCGACCAACTACTCGACCAATCATTCGACCAACTACTCGACCGACCACTCGACCGACTACTCGACCAATCACTCGACAAACTACTCGACCAACTACTCGACCAACTACTCGACCAACTACTCGTCCAACTACTCGACCAACTACTCGAGCAATCACTCGACCAACTACTCAACCAACTACTCGACCAATCACTCGACCAACTACTCGACCAATCGCTCGACAAACTACCCGACCAACTACTCGACCAACTACTTGACCAACTACTCGACCAACTACTCGTCCAACTACTCGACCAACTACTCGAGCAATCACTCGACCAACTACTCAACCAACTACTCGACCAATCACTCGACCAACTACTCGACCAATCGCTCGACAAACTACCCGACCAACTACTCGACCAACTACTCGACCAACTACTCGACCAATCGCTCGACAAACTACTCGACCAACTACTCGACCAACTACTCGACCGACCACTCGACCAATCACTCGAACAACTACTCGACAAACTACTCGACCAATCACTCGAACAACTACTCGACCAACTACTCGACCAACTACTCGACCAACTACTCGACCAACTACTTGACCAACTACTCGACCAATCACTCGACAAACTACTCGACGAACTACTCGACCAACTATTCTACCAACTACTCGACCAATCGCTCGACCAATTACTCGACCAACTACTCGACCAACTACTCGACCAATCATTCGACCAACTACTCGACCGACCACTCGACCAACTACTCGACCAATCGCTCGACAAACTACCCGACCAACTACTCGACCAACTACTTGACCAACTACTCGACCAACTACTCGTCCAACTACTCGACCAACTACTCGAGCAATCACTCGACCAACTACTCAACCAACTACTCGACCAATCACTCGACCAACTACTCGACCAATCGCTCGACAAACTACCCGACCAACTACTCGACCAACTACTCGACCAACTACTCGACCAATCGCTCGACAAACTACTCGACCAACTACTCGACCAACTACTCGACCGACCACTCGACCAATCACTCGAACAACTACTCGACCAACTACTCGACCAACTACTCGACCAATCACTCGAACAACTACTCGACCAACTACTCGACCAACTACTCGACCAACTACTCGACCAACTACTTGACCAACTACTCGACCAATCACTCGACAAACTACTCGACGAACTACTCGACCAACTATTCGACCAACTACTCGACCAATCGCTCGACCAATTACTCGACCAACTACTCGACCAACTACGCGACCAATCATTCGACCAACTACTCGACCGACCACTCGACCGACTACTCGACCAACTACTTGACCAACTACTCGACCAACTACTCGTCCAACTACTCGACCAACTACTCGACCAATCGCTCGACAAACTACCCGACCAACTACTCGACCAACTACTCGACCAACTACTCGACCAATCGCTCGACAAACTACTCGACCAACTACTCGACCAACTACTCGACCGACCACTCGACCAATCACTCGAACAACTACTCGACCAACTACTCGACCAATCACTCGAACAACTACTCGACCAACTACTCGACCAACTACTCGACCAACTACTCGACCAACTACTTGACCAACTACTCGACCAATCACTCGACAAACTACTCGACGAACTACTCGACCAACTATTCGACCAACTACTCGACTAATCGCTCGACCAATCACTCGAACAACTACTCGACCAACTACTCGACCAACTACTCGACCAATCACTCGACCAACTACTCGACCAACTACTCGACCAACTACTCGACCAACTACTCGACCAACTACTCTACCCACTACTCGACCAACTACTCTTCCAACTACTCGACCAACTACTTGACCAACTACTCGACCAATCACTCGACCAACTACTCGACCAATCGCTCGACCAACTACTCGACCAACTACTCGACCAACTACTCGACCAACTACTCGACCAACAACTCGACCAACTACTCGACCAACGACTCGACCGACCACTCGACCGATTACTCGACCAATCACTCGACCAACTACTCGACCAACTACTCGACCAACTACTCAACCAACTACTCGACCAACTACTTGACCAACTACTCGACCAATCACTCGCCCAACTACTCGACCAATCGCTCGAACAACTACTCGACCAACTACTCGACCAACTTCTCGACCAATCACTCGACCAACTACTCGACCAACTACTCGACCATCTACTCGACCAACTACTCGACCAACTACTCGACCAACTACTCGACCAACTACTCGACCAACTACTCAACCAACCACTCGACCAACTACTCGACCAACTACTTGACCAACTACTCGACCAATCGCTCGACCAACTACTCGACCAATTACTCGATCAACTACTCGACCAACTACTCGAACAACTACTCGACCAACTACTCGACCAACTACTCGACCAACTACTCGACAAATCACTCGACCATGTACTCGACCAACTACTCGACCAACTACTCGACCATCTACTCGACCAACTACTCGACCAACTACTCAACCAACTACTCGACCAACTACTCGACCAATCACTCGACCAACTACTCGACCATCTACTCGACCAACTACTCGACCAACTACTCGACCAACTACTCGACCAACTACTCGACCAACTACTCGACCATCTACTCGACCAACTACTCGACCAACTACTCGACCAACTACTCGACCAACTACTCGACCAATCGCTCGACCAACTACTCGACCAATTACTCGACCAACTACTCGACCAACTACTCGAACAACTACTCGACCAACTACTCGACCAACTACTCGACCAACTACTCGACAAATCACTCGACCATCTACTCGACCAACTACTCGACCAACTACTCGACCATCTACTCGACCAACTACTCGACCAACTACTCAACCAACTACTCGACCAACTACTCGACCAATCACTCGACCAACTACTCGACCATCTACTCGACCAACTACTCGACCAACTACTCGACCAACTACTCGACCAACTACTCGACCAACTACTCAACCAACTACTCGACCAACTACTCGACCAACTACTCGACCAATCGCTCGACCAACTACTCGACCAATTACTCGACCAACTACTCAACCAACTACTCGAACAACTACTCGACCAACTACTCGACCAACTACTCGACCAACTACTCGACAAACTACTCGACCAACTACTCGACCATTTACTCGACCAACTACTCGACCAACTACTCGACCAACTACTCGACCAACCACTCGACCGACTACTCGACCAATCACTCGACCAACTACTCGAACAACTACTCGACCAACTACTCGACCAACTACTCGACCAACTACTCGACAAATCACTCGACCATCTACTCGACCAACTACTCGACCAACTACTCGACCATCTACTCGACCAACTACTCGACCAACTACTCAACCAACTACTCGACCAACTACTCGACCAATCACTCGACCAACTACTCGACCATCTACTCGACCAACTACTCGACCAACTACTCGACCAACTACTCGACCAACTACTCGACCAACTACTCAACCAACTACTCGACCAACTACTCGACCAACTACTCGACCAATCGCTCGACCAACTACTCGACCAATTACTCGACCAACTACTCAACCAACTACTCGAACAACTACTCGACCAACTACTCGACCAACTTCTCGACCAATCACTCGACCAACTACTCGACCAACTACTCGACCATCTACTCGACCAACTACTCGACCAACTACTCGACCAACTACTCGACCAACTACTCGACCAACTACTCAACCAACTACTCGACCAACTACTCGACCAACTACTTGACCAACTACTCGACCAATCGCTCGACCAACTACTCGACCAACTACTCGACAAATCACTCGACCAACTACTCGACCAAATACTGGAGCAATCACTCGACCAACTACTCGACCAGCTACTCGACCAACTACTCGACCAACTACTCGACCAATAACTCGACCAACTACTCGACCAACTACCCGAGCAACTACTCGAACAATCACTCGACCAACTACTCGACCAAATACTGGAGCAATCACTCGACCAACTACTCGACCAGCTACTCGACCAACTACTCGACCAACTACTCGACCAATAACTCGACCAACTACTCGACCAACTACCCGAGCAACTACTGGAGCAATCACTCGACCAACTACTCGACCAGCTACTCGACCAACTACTTGACCAACTACTCGACCAACTACTCGACCAACTACTCGTCCAAATACTCGACCAACTACTCGACCAACTACTCGACCAATCGCTCGACCAACTACTCGACCAACCACTCGACCAACTACTCGACCAATCACTCGACCAACTACTCGACCAACTACTCGACCAACTACTCAACCAACTACTCGACCAACTACTTGACCAACTACTCGACCAATCGCTCGACCAACTACTCGACCAACTACTCGACCAACTACTCGACCAACTACTCGTCCAAATACTCGACCAACTACTCGACCAACTACTCGACCAATCGCTCGACCAACTACTCGACCAACCACTCGACCAACTACTCGACCAATCACTCGAACAACTACTCGACCAACTACTCGACCAACTACTCGACCAACTACTCGACCAACTACTTGACCAACTACTCGACCAATCACTCGACAAACTACTCGACGAACTACTCGACCAACTATTCGACCAACTACTCGACCAATCGCTCGACCAATTACTCGACCAACTACTCGACCAATCACTCGACCAACTACTCGACCAATCGCTCGACAAACTACCCGACCAACTACTCGACCAACTACTCGACCAACTACTCGACCAATCGCTCGACAAACTACTCGACCAGCTACTCGACCAACTACTCGACCGACCACTCGACCAATCACTCGAACAACTACTCGACCAACTACTCGACCAACTACTCGACCAATCACTCGAACAACTACTCGACCAACTACTCGACCAACTACTCGACCAACTACTCGACCAACTACTTGACCAACTACTCGACCAATCACTCGACAAACTACTCGACGAACTACTCGACCAACTATTCGACCAACTACTCGACCAATCGCTCGACCAATTACTCGACCAACTACTCGACCAACTACGCGACCAATCATTCGACCAACTACTCGACCGACCACTCGACCGACTACTCGACCAACTACTTGACCAACTACTCGACCAACTACTCGTCCAACTACTCGACCAACTACTCGACCAATCGCTCGACATACTACCCGACCAACTACTCGACCAACTACTCGACCAACTACTCGACCAATCGCTCGACAAACTACTCGACCAACTACTCGACAAACTACTCGACCAATCGCTCGACAAACTACCCGACCAACTACTCGACCAACTACTTGACCAACTACTCGACCAACTACTCGTCCAACTACTCGACCAACTACTCGAGCAATCACTCGACCAACTACTCAACCAACTACTCGACCAATCACTCGACCAACTACTCGACCAATCGCTCGACAAACTACCCGACCAACTACTCGACCAACTACTCGACCAACTACTCGACCAATCGCTCGACAAACTACTCGACCAACTACTCGACCAACTACTCGACCGACCACTCGACCAATCACTCGAACAACTACTCGACCAACTACTCGACCAACTACTCGACCAACTACTCGACCAACTACTTGACCAACTACTCGACCAATCACTCGACAAACTACTCGACCAATCGCTCGACAAACTACCCGACCTACTACTCGGCCAACTAATCGACCAACTACTCGACCAATCACTCGACGAACTACTCGACCAACTTCTCGACCAACTACTCGACCAACTACTTGACCAACTACTCGACCAACTACTCGACCAATCGCTCGACCAATTACTCGACCAACTACCCGACCAACTACTGGAGCAACTACTCGACCAACTACTCGACCAATCGCTCGACCAATTACTCGACCAACTACTCGACCAACTACTTGACCAACTACTCGACCAACTACTCCACCCGACCACTCGACCGACCACTCGACCAATCACTCGACCAACTACTCGACCAACTACTCGACCGACCACTCGACCAATCACTCGACCAACTACTCGAGCAACTACTCGACCAACTACTCGACCAACTACTCGACTAATTACTCAACCAACTACTCGACCGACCACTCGACCAATCACTCGAACAACTACTCGACCAACTACTCGACCAACTACTCGACCAATCACTCGACCAACTACTCGACCAACTACTCGACCAACTACTCGACCAATCACTCGACCAACTACTCGACCAACTTCTCGACCAACTACTCGTCCAACTACTTGACCAACTACTTGACCAACTACTCGAACAACTACTCGACCAATCACTCGACCAACTACTCGACCAAATTCTCGACCAACTACTCGACCAACTACTCGTCCAACTACTCGACCAACTACTCGACCAGCTACTCGACCAACTACTCGACCAACTACTCGACCAATCGCTCGACGAACTACTCGACCAACTACTCGACCAACTACTCGACCAACTACTCGTCCAAATACTCGACCAACCACTCGACCAACTACTCGACCAATCACTCGACGAACTACTCGACCAACTACTCGACCAACTACTCGACCAACTACTCGACCAACTACTCGACCAACTACTCGACCAACTACTCGACCTACCACTAGACCAACTACTCGACCAACTACTCGACCAATCACTCGACCAACTACTCGACCAACTTCTCGACCAACTACTCGTCCAACTACTCGACCAACTACTTGACCAACTACTCGAACAACTACTCGACCAATCACTCGACCAACTACTCGACCAACTTCTCGACCAACTACTCGACCAACTACTCGTCCAACTACTCGACCAACTACTCGACCAGCTACTCGACCAACTACTCGACCAACTTCTCGACCAATCGCTCGACGAACTACTCGACCAACTACTCGACCAACTACTCGACCAACTACTCGACTAATTACTCAACCAACTACTCGACCAATCACTAGACCAACTACTCGACCAACTACTCGACCAACTACTCGAACAACTACTCGACCAACTACTCGACCAACTACTCGACCAATCACTCGACCAACTACTCGACCAACTACTCGACCAACTAATCGACCATCTACTCGACCAACTACTCGACCAATCACTCGACCAACTACTCGACCAACTACTGGAGCAATCACTCGACCAACTACTCGACCAGCTACTCGACCAACTACTCGACCAACTACTCGACCAACTACTCGACCAACTACTCGACCAACTACTCGTCCAAATACTCGACCAACTACTCGACCAACTACTAGACCAATCACTCGACCAACCACTCGACCAAGTACTCAACCATCTACTCGACCAACTACTAGACCAACTTCTTGACCAACTACTCGACCAACTACTCGACCAACTACTCCACCAACTACTCGAGCAGTCACTCGACCAACTACTCGACCAACTACTCGACCAACCACTCGACCGACCACTCGACCAACTACTCGACCGACCACTCGACCGACCACTCGACCAATAACTCGAACAACTTCTCGACCAACTACTCGACCAACTACTCTACCAATCACTCGACCAACTACTCGACCAACTTCTCGAACAACTACTCGACCAACTACTCGACCAACTACTCGACCAACTACTCGACCAACTACTCGACCAATCACTCGACCAACTACTCGACCAACTACTCGACCAACTACTCGACCAACTACTCGACCAACTACTCGACCAACTACTCGACCAACTACTTGACCAACTACTCGACCAACTACTCGGCCAATCACTCGACCAACTACTCGACCAACTTCTCGACCAACTACTCGACCAACTACTCGTCCAACTACTCGATCAACTACTCGACCAGCTACTCGACCAACTACTCGACCAATCACTCGACCAACTACTCGACCAACTACTCGACCAACTACTCAACCATCTACTCGACCAGTTACTTGACCAACTACTCGACCAATCGCTCGACCAACTACTCGACCAACTACTCGACAAATCACTCGACCAACTACTCGACCAAATACTGGAGCAATCACTCGACCAACTACTCGACCAGCTACTCGACCAACTACTCGACCAACTACTCGACCAATAACTCGACCAACTACTCGACCAACTACCCGAGCAACTACTCGAACAATCACTCGAACAACTACTCGACCAAATACTGGAGCAATCACTCGACCAACTACTCGACCAGCTACTCGACCAACTACTCGACCAACTACTCGACCAATAACTCGACCAACTACTCGACCAACTACCCGAGCAACTACTGGAGCAATCACTCGACCAACTACTCGACCAGCTACTCGACCAACTACTTGACCAACTACTCGACCAACTACTCGACCAACTACTCGTCCAAATACTCGACCAACTACTCGACCAACTACTCGACCAATCGCTCGACCAACTACTCGACCAACCACTCGACCAACTACTCGACCAATCACTCGACCAACTACTCGACCAACTACTCGACCAACTACTCAACCAACTACTCGACCAACTACTTGACCAACTACTCGACCAATCGCTCGACCAACTACTCGACCAACTACTCGACCAACTACTAGGCCAATCACTCGACCAACCACTCGACCAACTACTCGACCAACTTCTCGACCAACTACTCGTCCAACTACTCGACCAACTACTTGACCAACTACTCGAACAACTACTCGACCAATCACTCGACCAACTACTCGACCAACTTCTCGACCAACTACTCGACCAACTACTCGTCCAACTACTCGACCAACTACTCGACCAGCTACTCGACCAACTACTCGACCAACTACTCGACCAATCGCTCGACGAACTACTCGACCAACTACTCGACCAACTACTCGACCAACTACTCGACCGACCACTCGACTGACCACTCGACCAATCACTCGACCAACTACTCGACCAACTACTCGACCAACTACTCGACTAATTACTCAACCAACTACTCGACCAATCACTAGACCAACTACTCGACCAACTACTCGACCAACTACTCGACCAACTACTCGTCCAACTACTCGACCAACTACTCGACCAACTACTCGACCAATCGCTCGACCAACTACTCGACCAACTACTAGACCAACTACTCGACCAATCACTCGACCAACTACTCGACCAACTACTGGAGCAATCACTCGACCAACTAGTCGACCAGCTACTCGACCAACTACTCGACCGACCACTCGACCGACCACTAGACCAATCACTCGAACAACTACTCGACCAACTACTCGACCAACTACTCGACCAATCACTCGACCAACTACTCGACCAACTACTCGACCAACTACTCGACCATCTACTCGACCAACTACTCGACCAATCACTCGACCAACTACTCGACCAACTACTGGAGCAATCACTCGACCAACTACTCGACCAGCTACTCGACCAACTACTTGACCAACTACTCGACCAACTACTCGACCAACTACTCGTCCAAATACTCGACCAACTACTCGACCAACTACTCGACCAATCGCTCGACCAACTACTCGACCAACCACTCGACCAACTACTCGACCAATCACTCGACCAACTACTCGACCAACTACTCGACCAACTACTCAACCAACTACTCGACCAACTACTTGACCAACTACTCGACCAATCGCTCGACCAACTACTCGACCAACTACTCGACCAACTACTAGGCCAATCACTCGACCAACCACTCGACCAACTACTCAACCATCTACTCGACCAACTACTAGACCAACTTCTTGACCAACTACTCGACCAACTACTCGACCAACTACTCCACCAACTACTCGAGCAGTCACTCGACCAACTACTCGACCAACTACTCGACCAACCACTCGACCGACCACTCGACCAACTACTCGACCGACCACTCGACCGACCACTCGACCAATAACTCGAACAACTTCTCGACCAACTACTCGACCAACTACTCTACCAATCACTCGACCAACTACTCGACCAACTTCTCGACCAACTACTCGACCAACTACTCGACCAACTACTCGACCAACTACTCGACCAACTACTCGACCAATCACTCGACCAACTACTCGACCAACTACTCGACCAACTACTCGACCAACTACTCGACCAACTACTCGACCAACTACTCGACCAACTACTTGACCAACTACTCGACCAACTACTCGACCAATCACTCGACCAACTACTCGACCAACTTCTCGACCAACTACTCGACCAACTACTCGTCCAACTACTCGATCAACTACTCGACCAGCTACTCGACCAACTACTCGACCAACTACTCGACCAATCGCTCGACCAACTACTCGACCAAATACTCGACCAACTACTCGACCAACTACTCGACCAACTAGTCGACCAACTACTCGACCAACTACTCGACCAACTACTCGACCAATCACTCGACCAACTACTCGACCAACTACTCGACCAACTACTCGACCATCTACTCGACCAATTACTTGACCAACTACTCGACCAATCGCTCGACCAACTACTCGACCAACTACTCGACCAACCACTCGACCAACTACTCGACCAATCACTCGACGAACTACTCGACCAACTACTCGACCAACTACTCGACCAACTACTCGACCAACTACTCGACCAACTACTCCACCAATCACTCGACCAACCACTCGACCAACTACTCAACCATCTACTCGACCAACTACTAGACTAACCACTCGACCAACTACTCGACCAACTACTCGACCAACTTCTCGACCAACTACTCGACCAACTACTCGTCCAACTACTCGATCAACTACTCGACCAGCTACTCGACCAACTACTCGACCAACTACTCGACCAATCGCTCGACCAACTACTCGACCAACTACTCGACCAACTACTCGACCAACTACTCGACCAACTAGTCGACCAACTACTCGACCAACTACTCGACCAACTACTCGACCAATCACTCGACCAACTACTCGACCAACTACTCGACCAACTACTCGACCATCTACTCGACCAACTACTCGACCAACTACTCGACCAACTACTCGACCAACCACTCGACCAACTACTCGACCAATCACTCGACGAACTACTCGACCAACTACTCGACCAACTACTCGACCAACTACTCGACCAACTACTCGACCAACTACTCCACCAATCACTCGACCAACCACTCGACCAACTACTCAACCATCTACTCGACCAACTACTAGACTAACCACTCGACCAACTACTCGACCAACTACTCGACCAACTTCTCGACCAACTACTCGACCAACTACTCGTCCAACTACTCGATCAACTACTCGACCAGCTACTCGACCAACTACTCGACCAACTACTCGACCAATCGCTCGACCAACTACTCGACCAACTACTCGACCAACTACTCGACCAACTACTCGACCAACTAGTCGACCAACTACTCGACCAACTACTCGACCAACTACTCGACCAATCACTCGACCAACTACTCGACCAACTACACGACCAACTACTCGACCATCTACTCGACCAATTACTTGACCAACTACTCGACCAATCGCTCGACCAACTACTCGACCAACTACTCGACCAACTACTCGACAAATCACTCGACCAACTACTCGACCAAATACTGGAGCAATCACTCGACCAACTACTCGACCAGCTACGCGACCAACTACTCGACCAACTACTCGACCAATAACTCGACCAACTACTCGACCAACTACTCGACCAACTACTCGACCAACTACTCAACCAACTACTCGACCAACTACTTGACCAACTACTCGACCAATCGCTCCACCAACTACTCGACCAACTACTTGACCAACTACTCGACCAATCACTCGACCAGCTACTCGACCAACTACTCGACCAACTATTCGACCAACTACTCGACCAACTACTCGTCCAAATACTCGACCAACCACTCGACCAACTACTCGACCAATCACTCGACGAACTACTCGACCAACTACTCGACCAACTACTCGACCAACTACTCGACCAACTACTCCACCAAGCACTCGACCAACCACTCGACCAACTACTCAACCATCTACTCGACCAACTACTAGACTAACCACTCGACCAACTACTCGACCAACTACTCGACCAACTACTCGACCAATAACTCGAACAACTTCTCGACCAACTACTTTACCAATCACTCGACCAACTACTCGACCAACTACTCGACCAACTACTCGACCATCTACTCGACCAACTACTCGACCAACTACTCGACCAACTACTCGACCAATCACTCGACCAACTACTCGACCAATCACTCGACCAACTACTCGACCAACTACTCGACCAACTACTCGACCAACTACTCGACCAACTACTCGACCAACTATTTGACCAACTAATCGACCAACTACTCGACCAATCACTCGACCAACTACTCGACCAACTTCTCGACCAACTACTCGACCAACTACTCGTACAACTACTCGATCAACTACTCGACCAGCTACTCGACCAACTACTCGACCAACTACTCGACCAATCACTCGACCAACTACTCGACCAACTACTCGACCAACTACTCGACCAACTAGTCGACCAACTACTCGACCAACTACTCGACCAACTACTCGACCAATCACTCGACCAACTACTTGACCAACTACTCGACCAACTACTCGACCATCTACTCGACCATCTACTTGACCAACTACTAGACCAATCACTCGACCAACTACTCGACCAACTACTCGACCAACTACTCGACCAATCACTCGACCAACTACTCGACCAAATACTGGAGCAATCACTCGACCAACTACTCGACCAGCTACTCGACCAACTACTCGACCAACTACTCGACCAATAACTCGACCAACTACTCGACCAACTACCCGAGCAACTACTCAACCAACTATTCGACCAACTACTTGACCAACTACTCGACCAACTACTCGACCAATCACTAGACCAACTACTCGACCAACTACTCGACCAATCACTCGACCAACTACTCGACCAACTTCTCAACCAACTACTCGACCAACTACTCGTCCAACTACTCGACCAACTACTCGACCAGCTACTCGACCAACTACTCGACCAACTACTCGACCAAACGCTCGACGAACTACTCGACCAACTACTCGACCAACTACTCGACCAACTACTCGACCGACCACTCGACTGACCACTCGACCAATCACTCGACCAACTACTCGACCAACTACTCGACCAACTACTCGACTTATTACTCAACCAACTACTCGACCAATCACTAGACCAATTACTCGACCAACTACTCGACCAACTACTCGACCATCTACTCGACCAACTACTCGACCAATCACTCGACCAACTACTCGACCAACTACTGGAGCAATCACTCGACCAACTACTCGACCAGCTACTCGACCAACTACTCGACCAACTACTCGACCAACTACTCGACCAACTACTCGTCCAAATACTCGACCAACTACTCGACCAACTACTCGACCAATCGCTCGACCAACTACTCGACCAACTACTCGACCAACTACTCGACCAACTACTCGACCAATCACTCGACCAACTACTCGACCAACTACTCGACCAACTACTCGACCATCTACTCGACCAATTACTTAACCAACTACTCGACCAATCACTCGACCAACTACTCGACCAACTACTCGACCAACCACTCGACCAACTACTCGACCAATCACTCGACGAACTACTCGACCAACTACTCGACCAACTACTCGACCAACTACTCGACCAACTACTCCACCAATCACTTTACCAACCACTCGACCAACTACTCAACCATCTACTCGACCAACTACTAGAATAACCACTCGACCAACTACTCGACCAACTACTCGACCAACTTCTCGACCAACTACTCGACCAACTACTCGTCCAACTACTCGATCAACTACTCGACCAGCTACTCGACCAACTACTCGACCAACTACTCGACCAATCGCTCGACCAACTACTCGACCAACTACTCGACCAACTACTCGACCAACTACTCGACCAACTAGTCGACCAACTACTCGACCAACTACTCGACCAACTACTCGACCAATCACTCGACCAACTACTCGACCAACTACTCGACCAACTACTCGACCATCTACTCGACCAATTACTTGACCAACTACTCGACCAATCGCTCGACCAACTACTCGACCAACTACTCGACCAACTACTCGACCAATCACTCGACCAACTACTCGACCAACTACTCGACCAACTACTCGACCATCTACTCGACCAATTACTTGACCAACTACTCGACCAATCGCTCGACCAACTACTCGACCAACTACTCGACCAACTACTCGACAAATCACTCGACCAACTACTCGACCAAATACTGGAGCAATCACTCGACCAACTATTCGACCAGCTACTCGACCAACTACTCGACCAACTACTCGACCAATAACTCGACCAACTACTCGACCAACTACCCGAGCAACTACTCGACCAATCACTCGACCAACTACTCGACCAAATACTGGAGCAATCACTCGACCAACTACTCGACCAGCTACTCGACCAACTACTCGACCAACTACTCGACCAATAACTCGACCAACTACTCGACCAACTACTCGTCCAACTACTCGATCAACTACTCGACCAGCTACTCGACCAACTACTCGACCAACTACTCGACCAATCGCTCGACCAACTACTCGACCAACTACTCGACCAACTACTCGACCAACTACTCGACCAACTAGTCGACCAACTACTCGACCAACTACTCGACCAACTACTCGACCAATCACTCGACCAACTACTCGACCAACTACTCGACCAACTACTCGACCATCTACTCGACCAACTACTCGACCAACTACTCGACCAACTACTCGACCAACCACTCGACCAACTACTCGACCAATCACTCGACGAACTACTCGACCAACTACTCGACCAACTACTCGACCAACTACTCGACCAACTACTCGACCAACTACTCGACCAACTACTCCACCAATCACTCGACCAACCACTCGACCAACTACTCAACCATCTACTCGACCAACTACTAGACTAACCACTCGACCAACTACTCGACCAACTACTCGACCAACTTCTCGACCAACTACTCGACCAACTACTCGTCCAACTACTCGATCAACTACTCGACCAGCTACTCGACCAACTACTCGACCAACTACTCGACCAATCGCTCGACCAACTACTCGACCAACTACTCGACCAACTACTCGACCAACTACTCGACCAACTAGTCGACCAACTACTCGACCAACTACTCGACCAACTACTCGACCAATCACTCGACCAACTACTCGACCAACTACACGACCAACTACTCGACCATCTACTCGACCAATTACTTGACCAACTACTCGACCAATCGCTCGACCAACTACTCGACCAACTACTCGACCAACTACTCGACAAATCACTCGACCAACTACTCGACCAAATACTGGAGCAATCACTCGACCAACTACTCGACCAGCTACGCGACCAACTACTCGACCAACTACTCGACCAATAACTCGACCAACTACTCGACCAACTACTCGACCAACTACTCGACCAACTACTCAACCAACTACTCGACCAACTACTTGACCAACTACTCGACCAATCGCTCCACCAACTACTCGACCAACTACTTGACCAACTACTCGACCAATCACTCGACCAGCTACTCGACCAACTACTCGACCAACTATTCGACCAACTACTCGACCAACTACTCGTCCAAATACTCGACCAACCACTCGACCAACTACTCGACCAATCACTCGACGAACTACTCGACCAACTACTCGACCAACTACTCGACCAACTACTCGACCAACTACTCCACCAAGCACTCGACCAACCACTCGACCAACTACTCAACCATCTACTCGACCAACTACTAGACTAACCACTCGACCAACTACTCGACCAACTACTCGACCAACTACTCGACCAATAACTCGAACAACTTCTCGACCAACTACTTTACCAATCACTCGACCAACTACTCGACCAACTACTCGACCAACTACTCGACCATCTACTCGACCAACTACTCGACCAACTACTCGACCAACTACTCGACCAATCACTCGACCAACTACTCGACCAATCACTCGACCAACTACTCGACCAACTACTCGACCAACTACTCGACCAACTACTCGACCAACTACTCGACCAACTATTTGACCAACTAATCGACCAACTACTCGACCAATCACTCGACCAACTACTCGACCAACTTCTCGACCAACTACTCGACCAACTACTCGTACAACTACTCGATCAACTACTCGACCAGCTACTCGACCAACTACTCGACCAACTACTCGACCAATCACTCGACCAACTACTCGACCAACTACTCGACCAACTACTCGACCAACTAGTCGACCAACTACTCGACCAACTACTCGACCAACTACTCGACCAATCACTCGACCAACTACTTGACCAACTACTCGACCAACTACTCGACCATCTACTCGACCATCTACTTGACCAACTACTAGACCAATCACTCGACCAACTACTCGACCAACTACTCGACCAACTACTCGACCAATCACTCGACCAACTACTCGACCAAATACTGGAGCAATCACTCGACCAACTACTCGACCAGCTACTCGACCAACTACTCGACCAACTACTCGACCAATAACTCGACCAACTACTCGACCAACTACCCGAGCAACTACTCAACCAACTATTCGACCAACTACTTGACCAACTACTCGACCAACTACTCGACCAATCACTAGACCAACTACTCGACCAACTACTCGACCAATCACTCGACCAACTACTCGACCAACTTCTCAACCAACTACTCGACCAACTACTCGTCCAACTACTCGACCAACTACTCGACCAGCTACTCGACCAACTACTCGACCAACTACTCGACCAAACGCTCGACGAACTACTCGACCAACTACTCGACCAACTACTCGACCAACTACTCGACCGACCACTCGACTGACCACTCGACCAATCACTCGACCAACTACTCGACCAACTACTCGACCAACTACTCGACTTATTACTCAACCAACTACTCGACCAATCACTAGACCAATTACTCGACCAACTACTCGACCAACTACTCGACCATCTACTCGACCAACTACTCGACCAATCACTCGACCAACTACTCGACCAACTACTGGAGCAATCACTCGACCAACTACTCGACCAGCTACTCGACCAACTACTCGACCAACTACTCGACCAACTACTCGACCAACTACTCGTCCAAATACTCGACCAACTACTCGACCAACTACTCGACCAATCGCTCGACCAACTACTCGACCAACTACTCGACCAACTACTCGACCAACTACTCGACCAATCACTCGACCAACTACTCGACCAACTACTCGACCAACTACTCGACCATCTACTCGACCAATTACTTAACCAACTACTCGACCAATCACTCGACCAACTACTCGACCAACTACTCGACCAACCACTCGACCAACTACTCGACCAATCACTCGACGAACTACTCGACCAACTACTCGACCAACTACTCGACCAACTACTCGACCAACTACTCCACCAATCACTTTACCAACCACTCGACCAACTACTCAACCATCTACTCGACCAACTACTAGAATAACCACTCGACCAACTACTCGACCAACTACTCGACCAACTTCTCGACCAACTACTCGACCAACTACTCGTCCAACTACTCGATCAACTACTCGACCAGCTACTCGACCAACTACTCGACCAACTACTCGACCAATCGCTCGACCAACTACTCGACCAACTACTCGACCAACTACTCGACCAACTACTCGACCAACTAGTCGACCAACTACTCGACCAACTACTCGACCAACTACTCGACCAATCACTCGACCAACTACTCGACCAACTACTCGACCAACTACTCGACCATCTACTCGACCAATTACTTGACCAACTACTCGACCAATCGCTCGACCAACTACTCGACCAACTACTCGACCAACTACTCGACCAATCACTCGACCAACTACTCGACCAACTACTCGACAAACTACTCGACCATCTACTCGACCAATTACTTGACCAACTACTCGACCAATCGCTCGACCAACTACTCGACCAACTACTCGACCAACTACTCGACAAATCACTCGACCAACTACTCGACCAAATACTGGAGCAATCACTCGACCAACTACTCGACCAGCTACTCGACCAACTACTCGACCAACTACTCGACCAATAACTCGACCAACTACTCGACCAACTACCCGAGCAACTACTCGACCAATCACTCGACCAACTACTCGACCAAATACTGGAGCAATCACTCGACCAACTACTCGACCAGCTACTCGACCAACTACTCGACCAACTACTCGACCAATAACTCGACCAACTACTCGACCAACTACCCGAGCAACTACTCAACCAACTACTCGACCAACTACTTGACCAACTACTCGCCCAATCGCTCGACCAACTACTCGACCAACTACTCGACCAACTACTCGACCAATCACTCGACCAGCTACTCGACCAACTACTCGACCAACTACTCGACCAACTACTCGTCCAAATACTCGACCAACCACTCGACCAACTACTCGACCAATCACTCGACGAACTACTCGACCAACTACTCGACCAACTACTCGACCAACTACTCGACCAACTACTCGACCAACTACTCGACCAACTACTCGACCTACCACTAGACCAACTACTCGACCAACTACTCGACCAATCACTCGACCAACTACTCGACCAACTTCTCGACCAACTACTCGTCCAACTACTCGACCAACTACTTGACCAACTACTCGAACAACTACTCGACCAATCACTCGACCAACTACTCGACCAACTTCTCGACCAACTACTCGACCAACTACTCGTCCAACTACTCGACCAACTGCTCGACCAGCTACTCGACCAACTACTCGACCAACTACTCGACCAATCGCTCGACGAACTACTCGACCAACTACTCGACCAACTACTCGACCAACTACTCGACCGACCACTCGACTGACCACTCGACCAATCACTCGACCAACTACTCGACCAACTGCTCGACCAACTACTCGACTAATTACTCAACCAACTACTCGACCAATCACTAGACCAACTACTCGACCAACTACTCGACCAACTACTCGAACAACTACTCGACCAACTACTCGACCAACTACTCGACCAATCACTCGACCAACTACTCGACCAACTACTCGACCAACTACTCGACCATCTACTCGACCAACTACTCGACCAATCACTCGACCAACTACTCGACCAACTACTGGAGCAATCACTCGACCAACTACTCGACCAGCTACTCGACCAACTACTCGACCAACTACTCGACCAACTACTCGACCAACTACTCGACCAACTACTCGTCCAAATACTCGACCAACTACTCGACCAACTACTCGACCAATCGCTCGACCAACTACTCGACCAACCACTCGACCAACTACTCAACCAATCACTCGACCAACTACTCGACCAACTACTCGACCAACTACTCAACCAACTACTCGACCAACTACTTGACCAACTACTCGACCAATCGCTCGACCAACTACTCGACCAACTACTCGACCAACTACTAGACCAATCACTCGACCAACCACTCGACCAAGTACTCAACCATCTACTCGACCAACTACTAGACCAACTTCTTGACCAACTACTCGACCAACTACTCGACCAACTACTCCACCAACTACTCGAGCAGTCACTCGACCAACTACTCGACCAACTACTCGACCAACCACTCGACCGACCACTCGACCAACTACTCGACCGACCACTCGACCGATCACTCGACCAATAACTCGAACAACTTCTCGACCAACTACTCGACCAACTACTCTACCAATCACTCGACCAACTACTCGACCAACTTCTCGACCAACTACTCGACCAACTACTCGACCAACTACTCGACCAACTACTCGACCAACTACTCGACCAATCACTCGACCAACTACTCGACCAACTACTCGACCAACTACTCGACCAACTACTCGACCAACTACTCGACCAACTACTCGACCAACTACTTGACCAACTACTCGACCAACTACTCGACCAATCACTCGACCAACTACTCGACCAACTTCTCGACCAACTACTCGACAAACTACTCGTCCAACTACTCGATCAACTACTCGACCAGCTACTCGACCAACTACTCGACCAACTACTCGACCAATCGCTCGACCAACTACTCGACCAACTACTCGACCAACTACTCGACCAACTACTCGACCAACTAGTCGACCAACTACTCGACCAACTACTCGACCAACTACTCGACCAATCACTCGACCAACTACTCGACCAACTACTCGACCAACTCTTCGACCATCTACTCGACCAATTACTTGACCAACTACTCGACCAATCGCTCGACCAACTACTCGACCAACTACTCGACCAACCACTCGACCAACTACTCGACCAATCACTCGACGAACTACTCGACCAACTACTCGACCAACTACTCGACCAACTACTCGACCAACTACTCCACCAATCACTCGACCAACCACTCGACCAACTACTCAACCATCTACTCGACCAACTACTAGACTAACCACTCGACCAACTACTCGACCAACTACTCGACCAACTTCTCGACCAACTACTCGACCAACTACTCGTCCAACTACTCGATCAACTACTCGACCAGCTACTCGACCAACTACTCGACCAACTACTCGACCAATCGCTCGAACAACTACTCGACCAACTACTCGACTAACTACTCGACAAACTACTCGACCAACTAGTCGACCAACTACTCGACCAACTACTCGACCAACTACTCGACCAATCACTCGACCAACTACTCGACCAACTACACGACCAACTACTCGACCATCTACTCGACCAATTACTTGACCAACTACTCGACCAATCTCTCGTCCAACTACTCGACCAACTACTCGACAAATCACTCGACCAACTACTCGACCAAATACTGGAGCAATCACTCGACCAACTACTCGACCAGCTACGCGACCAACTACTCGACCAACTACTCGACCAATAACTCGACCAACTACTCGACCAACTACTCGACCAACTACTCGACCAACTACTCAACCAACTACTCGACCAACTACTTGACCAACTACTCGACCAATCGCTCGACCAACTACTCGACCAACTACTTGACCAACTACTCGACCAATCACTCGACCAGCTACTCGACCAACTACTCGACCAACTACTCGTCCAAATACTCGACCAACCACTCGACCAACTACTCGACCAATCACTCGACGAACTACTCGACCAACTACTCGACCAACTACTCGACCAACTACTCGACCAACTATTCCACCAATCACTCGACCAACCACTCGACCAACTACTCAACCATCTACTCGACCAACTACTAGACTAACCACTCGACCAACTACTCGACCAACTTCTCGACCAACTACTCGACCAATAACTCGAACAACTTCTCGACCAACTACTTTACCAATCACTCGACCAACTACTCGACCAACTTCTCAACCAACTACTCGACCAACTACTCGTCCAACTACTCGACCAACTACTCGACCAGCTACTCGACCAACTACTCGACCAACTACTCGACCAATCGCTCGACGAACTACTCGACCAACTACTCGACCAACTACTCGACCAACTACTCGACCGACCACTCGACTGACCACTCGACCAATCACTCGACCAACTACTCGACCAACTACTCGACCAACTACTCGACTAATTACTCAACCAACTACTCGACCAATCACTAGACCAATTACTCGACCAACTACTCGACCAACTACTCGACCATCTACTCGACCAACTACTCGACCAATCACTCGACCAACTGCTGGAGCAATCACTCGACCAACTACTCGACCAGCTACTCGACCAACTACTCGACCAACTACTCGACCAACTACTCGACCAACTACTCGTCCAAATACTCGACCAACTACTCGACCAACTACTCGACCAATCGCTCGACCAACTACTCGACCAACTACTCGACCAACTACTCGACCAACTACTCGACCAATCACTCGACCAACTACTCGACCAACTACTCGACCAACTACTCGACCATCTACTCGACCAATTACTTAACCAACTACTCGACCAATCGCTCGACAAACTACTCGACCAACTACTCGACCAACCACTCGACCAACTACTCGACCAATCACTCGACGAACTACTCGACCAACTACTCGACCAACTACTCGACCAACTACTCGACCAACTACTCCACCAATCACTTTACCAACCACTCGACCAACTACTCAACCATCTACTCGACCAACTACTAGACTAACCACTCGACCAACTACTCGACCAACTACTCGACCAACTTCTCGACCAACTACTCGACCAACTACTCGTCCAACTACTCGATCAACTACTCGACCAGCTACTCGACCAACTACTCGACCAACTACTCGACCAATCGCTCGACCAACTACTCGACCAACTACTCGACCAACTACTCGACCAACTACTCGACCAACTAGTCGACCAACTACTCGACCAACTACTCGACCAACTACTCGACCAATCACTCGACCAACTACTCGACCAACAACTCGACCAACTACTCGACCATCTACTCGACCAATTACTTGACCAAGTACTCGACCAATCGCTCGACCAACTACTCGACCAACTACTCGACCAACTACTCGACCAATCACTCGACCAACTACTCGACCAACTACTCGACCAACTACTCGACCATCTACTCGACCAATTACTTGACCAACTCTTCGACCAATCGCTCGACCAACTACTCGACCAACTACTCTACCAACTACTCGACAAATCACTCGACCAACTACTCGACCAAATACTGGAGCAATCACTCGACCAACTACTCGACCAGCTACTCGACCAACTACTCGACCAACTACTCGACCAATAACTCGACCAACTACTCGACCAAATACTGGAGCAATCACTCGACCAACTACTCGACCAGCTACTCGACCAACTACTCGACCAACTACTCGACCAATAACTCGACCAACTACTCGACCAACTACCCGAGCAACTACTCGACCAATCACTCGACCAACTACTCGACCAAATACTGGAGCAATCACTCGACCAATTACTCGACCAGCTACTCGACCAACTACTCGACCAACTACTCGACCAACTACTCGACCAACTACTCGACCAATCACTCGACCAACTACTCGACCAACTACTCGACCAACTACTCGACCAACTACTCGACCAACTACTCGACCAACTAGTCGACCAACTACTCGACCAACTACTCGACCAACTACTCGACCAATCACTCGACCAACTACTCGACCAACAACTCGACCAACTACTCGACCATCTACTCGACCAATTACTTGACCAAGTACTCGACCAATCGCTCGACCAACTACTCGACCAACTACTCGACCAACTACTCGACCAATCACTCGACCAACTACTCGACCAACTACTCGACCAACTACTCGACCATCTACTCGACCAATTACTTGACCAACTACTCGACCAATCGCTCGACCAACTACTCGACCAACTACTCTACCAACTACTCGACAAATCACTCGACCAACTACTCGACCAAATACTGGAGCAATCACTCGACCAACTACTCGACCAGCTACTCGACCAACTACTCGACCAACTACTCGACCAATAACTCGACCAACTACTCGACCAAATACTGGAGCAATCACTCGACCAACTACTCGACCAGCTACTCGACCAACTACTCGACCAACTACTCGACCAATAACTCGACCAACTACTCGACCAACTACCCGAGCAACTACTCGACCAATCACTCGACCAACTACTCGACCAAATACTGGAGCAATCACTCGACCAATTACTCGACCAGCTACTCGACCAACTACTCGACCAACTACTCGACCAACTACTCGACCAACTACTCGACCAATCACTCGACCAACTACTCGACCAACTACTCGACCAACTACTCGACCAACTACTCGACCAATCACTCGACCAACTACTCGACCAACTACTGGAGCAATCACTCGACCAACTACTCGACCAGCTACTCGACCAACTACTCGACCAACTACTCGACCAACTACTCGACCAACTACTCGTCCAAATACTCGACCAACTACTCGACCAACTACTCGACCAATGGCTCGACCAACTACTCGACCAACTACTCGACCAACTACTCGACCAACTACTCGACCAATCACTCGACCAACTACTCGACCAACTACTCGACCAACTACTCGACCATCTACTCGACCAATTACTTAACCAACTACTCGACCAATCGCTCGACCAACTACTCGACCAACTACTCGACCAACCACTCGACCAACTACTCGACCAATCACTCGACGAACTACTCGACCAACTACTCGACCAACTACTCGACCAACTACTCGACCAACTACTCCACCAATCACTTTACCAACCACTCGACCAACTACTCAACCATCTACTCGACCAACTACTAGACTAACCACTCGACCAACTACTCGACCAACTACTCGACCAACTTCTCGACCAACTACTCGACCAAATACTCGTCCAACTACTCGATCAACTACTCGACCAGCTACTGGACCAACTACTCGACCAACTACTCGACCAATCGCTCGACCAACTACTCGACCAACTACTCGACCAACTACTCGACCAACTACTCGACCAACTAGTCGACCAACTACTCGACCAACTACTCGACCAACTACTCGACCAATCACTCGACCAACTACTCCACCAACTACTCGACCAACTACTCGACCATCTACTCGACCAATTACTTGACCAACTACTCGACCAATCGCTCGACCAACTACTCGACCAACTACTCGACCAACTACTCGACCAATCACTCGACCAACTACTCGACCAACTACTCGACCAACTACTCGACCATCTACTCGACCAATTACTTGACCAACTACTCGACCAATCGCTCGACCAACTACTCGACCAACTACTCGACCAACTACTCGACAAATCACTCGACCAACTACTCGACCAAATACTGGAGCAATCACTCGACCAACTACTCGACCAGCTACTCGACCAATCACTCGACCAACTACTCGACCAAATACTGGAGCAATCACTCGACCAACTACTCGACCAGCTACTCGACCAACTACTCGACCAACTACTCGACCAAATACTGGAGCAATCACTCGACCAACTACTCGACCAGCTACTCGACCAACTACTCGACCAACTACTCGACCAACTACTCGACCAACTACTCGACCAATCACTCGACCAACTACTCGACCAACTACTCGACCAACTACTCGACCATCTACTCGACCAATTACTTGACCAACTACTCGACCAATCGCTCGACCAACTACTCGACCAACTACTCGACAAATCACTCGACCAACTACTCGACCAAATACTGGAGCAATCACTCGACCAACTACTCGACCAGCTACTCGACCAACTACTCGACCACCTACTCGACCAATAACTCGACCAACTACTCGACCAACTACCCGAGCAACTACTCGACCAATCACTCGACCAACTACTCGACCAAATACTGGAGCAATCACTCGACCAACTACTCGACCAGCTACTCGACCAACTACTCGACCAACTACTCGACCAATAACTCGACCAACTACTCGACCAACTACCCGAGCAACTACTCAACCAACTACTCGACCAACTACTTGACCAACTACTCGCCCAATCGCTCGACCAACTACTCGACCAACTACTCGACCAACTACTCGACCAATCACTCGACCAGCTACTCGACCAACTACTCGACCAACTACTCGACCAACTACTCGACCAACTACTCGTCCAAATACTCGACCAACCACTCGACCAACTACTCGACCAATCACTCGACGAACTACTCGACCAACTACTCGACCAACTACTCGACCAACTACTCGACCAACTACTCGACCAACTACTCGACCAACTACTCGACCTACCACTAGACCAACTACTCGACCAAGTACTCGACCAATCACTCGACCAACTACTCGACCAACTTCTCGACCAACTACTCGACCAACTACTCGACCAACTACTCGACCAACTACTCGACCAACTACTCGACCAATCGCTCGACCAATTACTCGACCAACTACTCGACCAACTACTCGACCAACTACTCGACCAATCGCTCGACCAATTACTCGACCAACTACTCGACCAACTACTCGATCAATCATTCGACTAACTACTCGACCAACTACTGGAGCAATCACTCGACCAACTACTCGACCTACTACTCGACCATCTACTCGACCAATTACTTGACCAACTACTCGACCAATCGCTCGACCAACTACTCGACCAACTACTCGACCAACTACTCGACCAATCACTCGACCAACTACTCGACCAACTACTCGACCAACTACTCGACCATCTACTCGACCAACTACTCGTCCAAATACTCGACCAACTACTCGACCAACTACTCGACCAATCGCTCGACCAACTACTCGACCAACTACTCGACCAACTACTCGACCAACTACTCGACCAATCACTCGACCAACTACTCGACCAACTACTCGACCAACTACTCGACCATCTACTCGACCAATTACTTAACCAACTACTCGACCAATCGCTCGACCAACTACTCGACCAACTACTCGACCAACCACTCGACCAACTACTCGACCAATCACTCGACCAGCTACTCGACCAACTACTCGACCAACTACTCGACCAACTACTCGACCAACTACTCGTCCAAATACTCGACCAACCACTCGACCAACTACTCGACCAATCACTCGACGAACTACTCGACCAACTACTCGACCAACTACTCGACCAACTACTCGACCAACTACTCGACCAACTACTCGACCAACTACTCGACCTACCACTAGACCAACTACTCGACCAAGTACTCGACCAATCACTCGACCAACTACTCGACCAACTTCTCGACCAACTACTCGACCAACTACTCGACCAACTACTCGACCAACTACTCGACCAACTACTCGACCAACTACTCGACCAACTACTCGACCAATCGCTCGACCAACTACTCGACCAACTACACGACCAACTACTCGACCAACTACTCGACCAACTAGTCGACCAACTACTCGACCAACTACTCGACCAACTACTCGACCAATCACTCGACCAACTACTCGACCAACTACTCGACCAACTACTCGACCATCTACTCGACCAATTACTTGACCAACTACTCGACCAATCGCTCGACCAACTACTCGACCAACTACTCGACCAACTACTCGACCAATCACTCGACCAACTACTCGACCAACTACTCGACCAACTACTCGACCATCTACTCGACCAACTACTCGTCCAAATACTCGACCAACTACTCGACCAACTACTCGACCAATCGCTCGACCAACTACTCGACCAACTACTCGACCAACTACTCGACCAACTACTCGACCAATCACTCGACCAACTACTCGACCAACTACTCGACCAACTACTCGACCATCTACTCGACCAATTACTTAACCAACTACTCGACCAATCGCTCGACCAACTACTCGACCAACTACTCGACCAACCACTCGACCAACTACTCGACCAATCACTCGACGAACTACTCGACCAACTACTCGACCAACTACTCGACCAACTACTCCACCAATCACTCGACCAACCACTCGACCAACTTCTCAACCATCTACTCGACCAACTACTAGACTAACCACTCGACCAACTACTCGACCAACTACTCGACCAACTTCTCGACCAACTACTCGACCAACTACTCGTCCAACTACTCGATCAACTACTCGACCAGCTACTCGACCAACTACTCGACCAACTACTCGACCAACTTCTCGACCAACTACTCGACCAACTACTCGTCCAACTACTCGATCAACTACTCGACCAGCTACTCGACCAACTACTCGACCAACTACTCGACCAATCGCTCGACCAACTACTCGACCAACTACTCGACCAACTACTCGACCAACTACTCGACCAACTAGTCGACCAACTACTCGACCAACTACTCGACCAACTACTCGACCAATCACTCGACCAACTACTCGACCAACTACTCGACCAACTACTCGACCATCTACTCGACCAATTACTTGACCAAGTACTCGACCAATCGCTCGACCAACTACTCGACCAACTACTCGACCAACTACTCGACCAATCACTCGACCAACTACTCGACCAACTACTCGACCAACTACTCGACCATCTACTCGACCAATTACTTGACCAACTACTCGACCAATCGCTCGACCAACTACTCGACCAACTACTCGACCAACTACTCGACCAACTACTCGTCCAACTACTCGACCAACTACTCGACCAGCTACTCGACCAACTACTCGACCAACTACTCGACCAATCGCTCGACGAACTACTCGACCAACTACTCGACCAACTACTCGACCAACTACTCGACCGACCACTCGACTGACCACTCGACCAATCACTCGACCAACTACTCGACCAACTACTCGACCAACTACTCGACTAATTACTCAACCAACTACTCGACCAATCACTAGACCAATTACTCGACCAACTACTCGACCAACTACTCGACCATCTACTCGACCAACTACTCGACCAATCACTCGACCAACTGCTGGAGCAATCACTCGACCAACTACTCGACCAGCTACTCGACCAACTACTCGACCAACTACTCGACCAACTACTCGACCAACTACTCGTCCAAATACTCGACCAACTACTCGACCAACTACTCGACCAATCGCTCGACCAACTACTCGACCAACTACTCGACCAACTACTCGACCAACTACTCGACCAATCACTCGACCAACTACTCGACCAACTACTCGACCAACTACTCGACCATCTACTCGACCAATTACTTAACCAACTACTCGACCAATCGCTCGACAAACTACTCGACCAACTACTCGACCAACCACTCGACCAACTACTCGACCAATCACTCGACGAACTACTCGACCAACTACTCGACCAACTACTCGACCAACTACTCGACCAACTACTCCACCAATCACTTTACCAACCACTCGACCAACTACTCAACCATCTACTCGACCAACTACTAGACTAACCACTCGACCAACTACTCGACCAACTACTCGACCAACTTCTCGACCAACTACTCGACCAACTACTCGTCCAACTACTCGATCAACTACTCGACCAGCTACTCGACCAACTACTCGACCAACTACTCGACCAATCGCTCGACCAACTACTCGACCAACTACTCGACCAACTACTCGACCAACTACTCGACCAACTAGTCGACCAACTACTCGACCAACTACTCGACCAACTACTCGACCAATCACTCGACCAACTACTCGACCAACAACTCGACCAACTACTCGACCATCTACTCGACCAATTACTTGACCAAGTACTCGACCAATCGCTCGACCAACTACTCGACCAACTACTCGACCAACTACTCGACCAATCACTCGACCAACTACTCGACCAACTACTCGACCAACTACTCGACCATCTACTCGACCAATTACTTGACCAACTACTCGACCAATCGCTCGACCAACTACTCGACCAACTACTCTACCAACTACTCGACAAATCACTCGACCAACTACTCGACCAAATACTGGAGCAATCACTCGACCAACTACTCGACCAGCTACTCGACCAACTACTCGACCAACTACTCGACCAATAACTCGACCAACTACTCGACCAAATACTGGAGCAATCACTCGACCAACTACTCGACCAGCTACTCGACCAACTACTCGACCAACTACTCGACCAATAACTCGACCAACTACTCGACCAACTACCCGAGCAACTACTCGACCAATCACTCGACCAACTACTCGACCAAATACTGGAGCAATCACTCGACCAATTACTCGACCAGCTACTCGACCAACTACTCGACCAACTACTCGACCAACTACTCGACCAACTACTCGACCAATCACTCGACCAACTACTCGACCAACTACTCGACCAACTACTCGACCAACTACTCGACCAATCACTCGACCAACTACTCGACCAACTACTGGAGCAATCACTCGACCAACTACTCGACCAGCTACTCGACCAACTACTCGACCAACTACTCGACCAACTACTCGACCAACTACTCGTCCAAATACTCGACCAACTACTCGACCAACTACTCGACCAATCGCTCGACCAACTACTCGACCAACTACTCGACCAACTACTCGACCAACTACTCGACCAATCACTCGACCAACTACTCGACCAACTACTCGACCAACTACTCGACCATCTACTCGACCAATTACTTAACCAACTACTCGACCAATCGCTCGACCAACTACTCGACCAACTACTCGACCAACCACTCGACCAACTACTCGACCAATCACTCGACGAACTACTCGACCAACTACTCGACCAACTACTCGACCAACTACTCGACCAACTACTCCACCAATCACTTTACCAACCACTCGACCAACTACTCAACCATCTACTCGACCAACTACTAGACTAACCACTCGACCAACTACTCGACCAACTACTCGACCAACTTCTCGACCAACTACTCGACCAAATACTCGTCCAACTACTCGATCAACTACTCGACCAGCTACTGGACCAAATACTCGACCAACTACTCGACCAATCGCTCGACCAACTACTCGACCAACTACTCGACCAACTACTCGACCAACTACTCGACCAACTAGTCGACCAACTACTCGACCAACTACTCGACCAACTACTCGACCAATCACTCGACCAACTACTCGACCAACTACTCGACCAACTACTCGACCATCTACTCGACCAATTACTTGACCAACTACTCGACCAATCGCTCGACCAACTACTCGACCAACTACTCGACCAACTACTCGACCAATCACTCGACCAACTACTCGACCAACTACTCGACCAACTACTCGACCATCTACTCGACCAATTACTTGACCAACTACTCGACCAATCGCTCGACCAACTACTCGACCAACTACTCGACCAACTACTCGACAAATCACTCGACCAACTACTCGACCAAATACTGGAGCAATCACTCGACCAACTACTCGACCAGCTACTCGACCAACTACTCGACCAACTACTCGACCAATAACTCGACCAACTACTCGACCAACTACCCGAGCAACTACTCGACCAATCACTCGACCAACTACTCGACCAAATACTGGAGCAATCACTCGACCAACTACTCGACCAGCTACTCGACCAACTACTCGACCAACTACTCGACCAACTACTCGACCAACTACTCGACCAATCACTCGACCAACTACTCGACCAACTACTCGACCAACTACTCGACCATCTACTCGACCAATTACTTGACCAACTACTCGACCAATCGCTCGACCAACTACTCGACCAACTACTCGACAAATCACTCGACCAACTACTCGACCAAATACTGGAGCAATCACTCGACCAACTACTCGACCAGCTACTCGACCAACTACTCGACCACCTACTCGACCAATAACTCGACCAACTACTCGACCAACTACCCGAGCAACTACTCGACCAATCACTCGACCAACTACTCGACCAAATACTGGAGCAATCACTCGACCAACTACTCGACCAGCTACTCGACCAACTACTCGACCAACTACTCGACCAATAACTCGACCAACTACTCGACCAACTACCCGAGCAACTACTCAACCAACTACTCGACCAACTACTTGACCAACTACTCGCCCAATCGCTCGACCAACTACTCGACCAACTACTCGACCAACTACTCGACCAATCACTCGACCAGCTACTCGACCAACTACTCGACCAACTACTCGACCAACTACTCGACCAACTACTCGTCCAAATACTCGACCAACCACTCGACCAACTACTCGACCAATCACTCGACGAACTACTCGACCAACTACTCGACCAACTACTCGACCAACTACTCGACCAACTACTCGACCAACTACTCGACCAACTACTCGACCTACCACTAGACCAACTACTCGACCAAGTACTCGACCAATCACTCGACCAACTACTCGACCAACTTCTCGACCAACTACTCGACCAACTACTCGTCCAACTACTCGATCAACTACTCGACCAGCTACTCGACCAACTACTCGACCAACTACTCGACCAATCGCTCGACCAACTACTCGACCAACTACACGACCAACTACTCGACCAACTACTCGACCAACTAGTCGACCAACTACTCGACCAACTACTCGACCAACTACTCGACCAATCACTCGACCAACTACTCGACCAACTACTCGACCAACTACTCGACCATCTACTCGACCAATTACTTGACCAACTACTCGACCAATCGCTCGACCAACTACTCGACCAACTACTCGACCAACTACTCGACCAATCACTCGACCAACTACTCGACCAACTACTCGACCAACTACTCGACCATCTACTCGACCAACTACTCGACCAACTACTCGACCAACTACTCGACCAACTACTCGTCCAAATACTCGACCAACTACTCGACCAACTACTCGACCAATCGCTCGACCAACTACTCGACCAACTACTCGACCAACTACTCGACCAACTACTCGACCAATCACTCGACCAACTACTCGACCAACTACTCGACCAACTACTCGACCATCTACTCGACCAATTACTTAACCAACTACTCGACCAATCGCTCGACCAACTACTCGACCAACTACTCGACCAACCACTCGACCAACTACTCGACCAATCACTCGACGAACTACTCGACCAACTACTCGACCAACTACTCGACCAACTACTCGACCAACTACTCCACCAATCACTCGACCAACCACTCGACCAACTTCTCAACCATCTACTCGACCAACTACTAGACTAACCACTCGACCAACTACTCGACCAACTACTCGACCAACTTCTCGACCAACTACTCGACCAACTACTCGTCCAACTACTCGATCAACTACTCGACCAGCTACTCGACCAACTACTCGACCAACTACTCGACCAACTTCTCGACCAACTACTCGACCAACTACTCGTCCAACTACTCGATCAACTACTCGACCAGCTACTCGCCCAACTACTCGACCAACTACTCGACCAATCGCTCGACCAACTACTCGACCAACTACTCGACCAACTACTCGACCAACTACTCGACCAACTAGTCGACCAACTACTCGACCAACTACTCGACCAACTACTCGACCAATCACTCGACCAACTACTCGACCAACTACTCGACCAACTACTCGACCATCTACTCGACCAATTACTTGACCAAGTACTCGACCAATCGCTCGACCAACTACTCGACCAACTACTCGACCAACTACTCGACCAATCACTCGACCAACTACTCGACCAACTACTCGACCAACTACTCGACCATCTACTCGACCAATTACTTGACCAACTACTCGACCAATCGCTCGACCAACTACTCGACCAATTACTCGACCAACTACTCGACAAATCACTCGACCAACTACTCGACCAAATACTGGAGCAATCACTCGACCAACTACTCGACCAGCTACTCGACCAACTACTCGACCAACTACTCGACCAATAACTCGACCAACTACTCGACCAAATACTGGAGCAATCACTCGACCAACTACTCGACCAGCTACTCGACCAACTACTCGACCAACTACTCGACCAATAACTCGACCAACTACTCGACCAACTACCCGAGCAACTACTCGACCAATCACTCGACCAACTACTCGACCAAATACTGGAGCAATCACTCGACCAATTACTCGACCAGCTACTCGACCAACTACTCGACCAACTACTCGACCAACTACTCGACCAACTACTCGACCAACTACTCGACCAATCACTCGACCAACTACTCGACCAACTACTCGACCAACTACTCGACCAACTACTCGACCAATCACTCGACCAACTACTCGACCAACTACTGGAGCAATCACTCGACCAACTACTCGACCAGCTACTCGACCAACTACTCGACCAACTACTCGACCAACTACTCGACCAACTACTCGTCCAAATACTCGACCAACTACACGACCAACTACTCGACCAATCGCTCGACCAACTACTCGACCAACTACTCGACCAACTACTCGACCAACTACTCGACCAATCACTCGACCAACTACTCGACCAACTACTCGACCAACTACTCGACCATCTACTCGACCAATTACTTAACCAACTACTCGACCAATCGCTCGACCAACTACTCGACCAACTACTCGACCAACCACTCGACCAACTACTCGACCAATCACTCGACGAACTACTCGACCAACTACTCGACCAACTACTCGACCAACTACTCGACCAACTACTCCACCAATCACTTTACCAACCACTCGACCAACTACTCAACCATCTACTCGACCAACTACTAGACTAACCACTCGACCAACTACTCGACCAACTACTCGACCAACTTCTCGACCAACTACTCGACCAAATACTCGTCCAACTACTCGATCAACTACTCGACCAGCTACTCGACCAACTACTCGACCAACTACTCGACCAATCGCTCGACCAACTACTCGACCAACTACTCGACCAACTACTCGACCAACTACTCGACCAACTAGTCGACCAACTACTCGACCAACTACTCGACCAACTACTCGACCAATCACTCGACCAACTACTCGACCAACTACTCGACCAACTACTCGACCATCTACTCGACCAATTACTTGACCAACTACTCGACCAATCGCTCGACCAACTACTCGACCAACTACTCGACCAACTACTCGACCAATCACTCGACCAACTACTCGACCAACTACTCGACCAACTACTCGACCATCTACTCGACCAATTACTTGACCAACTACTCGACCAATCGCTCGACCAACTACTCGACCAACTACTCGACCAACTACTCGACAAATCACTCGACCAACTACTCGACCAAATACTGGAGCAATCACTCGACCAACTACTCGACCAGCTACTCGACCAACTACTCGACCAACTACTCGACCAATAACTCGACCAACTACTCGACCAACTACCCGAGCAACTACTCGACCAATCACTCGACCAACTACTCGACCAAATACTGGAGCAATCACTCGACCAACTACTCGACCAGCTACTCGACCAACTACTCGACCAACTACTCGACCAACTACTCGACCAACTACTCGACCAATCACTCGACCAACTACTCGACCAACTACTCGACCAACTACTCGACCATCTACTCGACCAATTACTTGACCAACTACTCGACCAATCGCTCGACCAACTACTCGACCAACTACTCGACAAATCACTCGACCAACTACTCGACCAAATACTGGAGCAATCACTCGACCAACTACTCGACCAGCTACTCGACCAACTACTCGACCACCTACTCGACCAATAACTCGACCAACTACTCGACCAACTACCCGAGCAACTACTCGACCAATCACTCGACCAACTACTCGACCAAATACTGGAGCAATCACTCGACCAACTACTCGACCAGCTACTCGACCAACTACTCGACCAACTACTCGACCAATAACTCGACCAACTACTCGACCAACTACCCGAGCAACTACTCAACCAACTACTCGACCAACTACTTGACCAACTACTCGCCCAATCGCTCGACCAACTACTCGACCAACTACTCGACCAACTACTCGACCAATCACTCGACCAGCTACTCGACCAACTACTCGACCAACTACTCGACCAACTACTCGACCAACTACTCGTCCAAATACTCGACCAACCACTCGACCAACTACTCGACCAATCACTCGACGAACTACTCGACCAACTACTCGACCAACTACTCGACCAACTACTCGACCAACTACTCGACCAACTACTCGACCAACTACTCGACCTACCACTAGACCAACTACTCGACCAAGTACTCGACCAATCACTCGACCAACTACTCGACCAACTTCTCGACCAACTACTCGACCAACTACTCGTCCAACTACTCGATCAACTACTCGACCAGCTACTCGACCAACTACTCGACCAACTACTCGACCAATCGCTCGACCAACTACTCGACCAACTACACGACCAACTACTCGACCAACTACTCGACCAACTAGTCGACCAACTACTCGACCAACTACTCGACCAACTACTCGACCAATCACTCGACCAACTACTCGACCAACTACTCGACCAACTACTCGACCATCTACTCGACCAATTACTTGACCAACTACTCGACCAATCGCTCGACCAACTACTCGACCAACTACTCGACCAACTACTCGACCAATCACTCGACCAACTACTCGACCAACTACTCGACCAACTACTCGACCATCTACTCGACCAACTACTCGACCAACTACTCGACCAACTACTCGACCAACTACTCGTCCAAATACTCGACCAACTACTCGACCAACTACTCGACCAATCGCTCGACCAACTACTCGACCAACTACTCGACCAACTACTCGACCAACTACTCGACCAATCACTCGACCAACTACTCGACCAACTACTCGACCAACTACTCGACCATCTACTCGACCAATTACTTAACCAACTACTCGACCAATCGCTCGACCAACTACTCGACCAACTACTCGACCAACCACTCGACCAACTACTCGACCAATCACTCGACGAACTACTCGACAAACTACTCGACCAACTACTCGACCAACTACTCCACCAATCACTCGACCAACCACTCGACCAACTTCTCAACCATCTACTCGACCAACTACTAGACTAACCACTCGACCAACTACTCGACCAACTACTCGACCAACTTCTCGACCAACTACTCGACCAACTACTCGTCCAACTACTCGATCAACTACTCGACCAGCTACTCGACCAACTACTCGACCAACTACTCGACCAATCGCTCGACCAACTACTCGACCAACTACTCGACCAACTACTCGACCAACTACTCGACCAACTAGTCGACCAACTACTCGACCAACTACTCGACCAACTACTCGACCAATCACTCGACCAACTACTCGACCAACTACTCGACCAACTACTCGACCATCTACTCGACCAATTACTTGACCAACTACTCGACCAATCGCTCGACCAACTACTCGACCAACTACTCGACCAACTACTCGACCAATCACTCGACCAACTACTCGACCAACTACTCGACCAACTACTCGACCATCTACTCGACCAATTACTTGACCAACTACTCGACCAATCGCTCGACCAACTACTCGACCAACTACTCGACCAACTACTCGACAAATCACTCGACCAACTACTCGACCAAATACTGGAGCAATCACTCGACCAACTACTCGACCAGCTACTCGACCAACTACTCGACCAACTACTCGACCAATAACTCGACCAACTACTCGACCAACTACCCGAGCAACTACTCGACCAATCACTCGACCAACTACTCGACCAAATACTGGAGCAATCACTCGACCAACTACTCGACCAGCTACTCGACCAACTACTCGACCAACTACTCGACCAATAACTCGACCAACTACTCGACCAACTACCCGAGCAACTACTCAACCAACTACTCGACCAACTACTTGACCAACTACTCGCCCAATCGCTCGACCAACTACTCGACCAACTACTCGACCAACTACTCGACCAATCACTCGACCAGCTACTCGACCAACTACTCGACCAACTACTCGACCAACTACTCGACCAACTACTCGTCCAAATACTCGACCAACCACTCGACCAACTACTCGACCAATCACTCGACGAACTACTCGACCAACTACTCGACCAACTACTCGACCAACTACTCGACCAACTACTCGACCAACTACTCGACCAACTACTCGACCTACCACTAGACCAACTACTCGACCAACTACTCGACCAATCACTCGACCAACTACTCGACCAACTTCTCGACCAACTACTCGTCCAACTACTCGACCAACTACTTGACCAACTACTCGAACAACTACTCGACCAATCACTCGACCAACTACTCGACCAACTTCTCGACCAACTACTCGACCAACTACTCGTCCAACTACTCGACCAACTACTCGACCAGCTACTCGACCAACTACTCGACCAACTACTCGACCAATCGCTCGACGAACTACTCGACCAACTACTCGACCAACTACTCGACCAACTACTCGACCAACTACTCGACCGACCACTCGACTGACCACTCGACCAATCACTCGACCAACTACTCGACCAACTACTCGACCAACTACTCGACTAATTACTCAACCAACTACTCGACCAATCACTAGACCAACTACTCGACCAACTACTCGACCAACTACTCGAACAACTACTCGACCAACTACTCGACCAACTACTCGACCAATCACTCGACCAACTACTCGACCAACTACTCGACCAACTACTCGACCATCTACTCGACCATCTACTCGACCAACTACTCGACCAACTACTCGACTAATCGCTCGACCAACTACTCGACCAACTACTCGACCAACTACTCGACCAATCACTCGACCAACTACTCGACCAACTACTCGACCAACTACTCGACCATCTACTCGACCAATTACTTAACCAACTACTCGACCAATCGCTTGACCAACTACTCGACCAACTACTCGACCAACCACTCGACCAACTACTCGACCAATCACTCGACGAACTACTCGACCAACTACTCGACCAACTACTCGACCAACTACTCGACCAACTACTCCACCAATCACTCGACCAACCACTCGACCAACTACTCAACCATCTACTCGACCAACTACTAGACTAACCACTCGACCAACTACTCGACCAACTACTCGACCAACTTCTCGACCAACTACTCGACCAACTACTCGTCCAACTACTCGATCAACTACTCGACCAGCTACTCGACCAACTACTAGACTAACCACTCGACCAACTACTCGACCAACTACTCGACCAACTTCTCGACCAACTACTCGACCAACTACTCGTCCAACTACTCGATCAACTACTCGACCAGCTACTCGACCAACTACTCGACCAACTACTCGACCAATCGCTCGACCAACTACTCGACCAACTACTCGACCAACTACTCGACCAACTACTCGACCAACTAGTCGACCAACTACTCGACCAACTACTCGACCAACTACTCGACCAATCACTCGACCAACTACTCGACCAACTACTCGACCAACTACTCGACCATCTACTCGACCAATTACTTGACCAACTACTCGACCAACTAGTCGACCAACTACTCGACCAACTACTCGACCAACTACTCGACCAATCACTCGACCAACTACTCGACCAACTACTCGACCAACTACTCGACCATCTACTCGACCAATTACTTGACCAACTACTCGACCAATCGCTCGACCAACTACTCGACCAACTACTCGACCAACTACTCGACCAATCACTCGACCAACTACTCGACCAAATACTGGAGCAATCACTCGACCAACTACTCGACCAGCTACTCGACCAACTACTCGACCAACTACTCGACCAATAACTCGACCAACTACTCGACCAACTACCCGAGCAACTACTCAACCAACTACTCGACCAACTACTTGACCAACTACTCGCCCAATCGCTCGACCAACTACTCGACCAACTACTCGACCAACTACTCGACCAATCACTCGACCAGCTACTCGACCAACTACTCGACCAACTACTCGACCAACTACTCGACCATCTACTCGACCAATTACTTGACCAACTACTCGACCAATCGCTCGACCAACTACTCGACCAACTACTCGACAAATCACTCGACCAACTACTCGACCAAATACTGGAGCAATCACTCGACCAACTACTCGACCAGCTACTCGACCAACTACTCGACCAACTACTCGACCAATAACTCGACCAACTACTCGACCAACTACCCGAGCAACTACTCGACCAATCACTCGACCAACTACTCGACCAAATACTGGAGCAATCACTCGACCAACTACTCGACCAGCTACTCGACCAACTACTCGACCAACTACTCGACCAACTACTCGACCAACTACTCGACCAATCACTCGACCAACTACTCGACCAACTACTCGACCAACTACTCGACCATCTACTCGACCAATTACTTGACCAACTACTCGACCAATCGCTCGACCAACTACTCGACCAACTACTCGACCAACTACTCGACAAATCACTCGACCAACTACTCGACCAAATACTGGAGCAATCACTCGACCAATAACTCGACCAACTACTCGACCAACTACCCGAGCAACTACTCGACCAATCACTCGACCAACTACTCGACCAAATACTGGAGCAATCACTCGACCAACTACTCGACCAGCTACTCGACCAACTACTCGACCAACTACTCGACCAATAACTCGACCAACTACTCGACCAACTACCCGAGCAACTACTCAACCAACTACTCGACCAACTACTTGACCAACTACTCGCCCAATCGCTCGACCAACTACTCGACCAACTACTCGACCAACTACTCGACCAATCACTCGACCAGCTACTCGACCAACTACTCGACCAACTACTCGACCAACTACTCGACCAACTACTCGTCCAAATACTCGACCAACCACTCGACCAACTACTCGACCAATCACTCGACGAACTACTCGACCAACTACTCGACCAACTACTCGACCAACTACTCGACCAACTACTCGACCAACTACTCGACCAACTACTCGACCTACCACTAGACCAACTACTCGACCAACTACTCGACCAATCACTCGACCAACTACTCGACCAACTTCTCGACCAACTACTCGACCAACTACTCGTCCAACTACTCGATCAACTACTCGACCAGCTACTCGACCAACTACTCGACCAACTACTCGACCAATCGCTCGACCAACTACTCGACCAACTACACGACCAACTACTCGACCAACTACTCGACCAACTAGTCGACCAACTACTCGACCAACTACTCGACCAACTACTCGACCAATCACTCGAGCAACTACTCGACCAACTACTCGACCAACTACTCGACCATCTACTCTACCAATTACTTGACCAACTACTCGACCAATCGCTCGACCAACTACTCGACCAACTACTCGACCAACTACTCGACCAATCACTCGACCAACTACTCGACCAACTACTCGACCAACTACTCGACCATGTACTCGACCAACTACTCGACCAACTACTCGACCAACTACTCGACCAACTACTCGTCCAAATACTCGACCAACTACTCGACCAACTACTCGACCAATCGCTCGACCAACTACTCGACCAACTACTCGACCAACTACTCGACCAACTACTCGACCAATCACTCGACCAACTACTCGACCAACTACTCGACCAACTACTCGACCATCTACTCGACCAATTACTTAACCAACTACTCGACCAATCGCTCGACCAACTACTCGACCAACTACTCGACCAACCACTCGACCAACTACTCGACCAATCACTCGACGAACTACTCGACCAACTACTCGACCAACTACTCGACCAACTACTCGACCAACTACTCCACCAATCACTCGACCAACCACTCGACAAACTTCTCAACCATCTACTCGACCAACTACTAGACTAACCACTCGACCAACTACTCGACCAACTACTCGACCAACTTCTCGACCAACTACTCGACCAACTACTCGTCCAACTACTCGATCAACTACTCGACCAGCTACTCGACCAACTACTCGACCAACTACTCGACCAATCGCTCGACCAACTACTCGACCAACTACTCGACCAACTACTCGACCAACTACTCGACCAACTAGTCGACCAACTACTCGACCAACTACTCGACCAACTACTCGACCAATCACTCGACCAACTACTCGACCAACTACTCGACCAACTACTCGACCATCTACTCGACCAATTACTTGACCAACTACTCGACCAATCGCTCGACCAACTACTCGACCAACTACTCGACCAACTACTCGACCAATCACTCGACCAACTACTCGACCAACTACTCGACCAACTACTCGACCATCTACTCGACCAATTACTTGACCAACTACTCGACCAATCGCTCGACCAACTACTCGACCAACTACTCGACCAACTACTCGACAAATCACTCGACCAACTACTCGACCAAATACTGGAGCAATCACTCGACCAACTACTCGACCAGCTACTCGACCAACTACTCGACCAACTACTCGACCAATAACTCGACCAACTACTCGACCAACTACCCGAGCAACTACTCGACCAATCACTCGACCAACTACTCGACCAAATACTGGAGCAACCACTCGACCAACTACTCGACCAGCTACTCGACCAACTACTCGACCAACTACTCGACCAATAACTCGACCAACTAATCGACCAACTACCCGAGCAACTACTCAACCAACTACTCGACCAACTACTTGACCAACTACTCGCCCAATCGCTCGACCAACTACTCGACCAACTACTCGACCAACTACTCGACCAATCACTCGACCAGCTACTCGACCAACTACTCGACCAACTACTCGACCAACTACTCGACCAACTACTCGTCCAAATACTCGACCAACCACTCGACCAACTACTCGACCAATCACTCGACGAACTACTCGACCAACTACTCGACCAACTACTCGACCAACTACTCGACCAACTACTCGACCAACTACTCGACCAACTACTCGACCTACCACTAGACCAACTACTCGACCAACTACTCGACCAATCACTCGACCAACTACTCGACCAACTTCTCGACCAACTACTCGTCCAACTACTCGACCAACTACTTGACCAACTACTCGAACAACTACTCGACCAATCACTCGACCAACTACTCGACCAACTTCTCGACCAACTACTCGACCAACTACTCGTCCAACTACTCGACCAACTACTCGACCAGCTACTCGACCAACTACTCGACCAACTACTCGACCAATCGCTCGACGAACTACTCGACCAACTACTCGACCAACTACTCGACCAACTACTCGACCAACTACTCGACCGACCACTCGACTGACCACTCGACCAATCACTCGACCAACTACTCGACCAACTACTCGACCAACTACTCGACTAATTACTCAACCAACTACTCGACCAATCACTAGACCAACTACTCGACCAACTACTCGACCAACTACTCGAACAAATACTCGACCAACTACTCGACCAACTACTCGACCAATCACTCGACCAACTACTCGACCAACTACTCGACCAACTACTCGACCATCTACTCGACCAACTACTCGACCAACTACTCGACCAACTACTCGACTAATCGCTCGACCAACTACTCGACCAACTACTCTACCAACTACTCGACCAACTACTCGACCAATCACTCGACCAACTACTCGACCAACTACTCGACCAACTACTCGACCATCTACTCGACCAATTACTTAACCAACTACTCGACCAATCGCTTGACCAACTACTCGACCAACTACTCGACCAACCACTCGACCAACTACTCGACCAATCACTCGACGAACTACTCGACCAACTACTCGACCAACTACTCGACCAACTACTCGACCAACTACTCCACCAATCACTCGACCAACCACTCGACCAACTACTCAACCATCTACTCGACCAACTACTAGACTAACCACTCGACCAACTACTCGACCAACTACTCGACCAACTTCTCGACCAACTACTCGACCAACTACTCGTCCAACTACTCGATCAACTACTCGACCAGCTACTCGACCAACTACTCGACCAACTACTCGACCAATCGCTCGACCAACTACTCGACCAACTACTCGACCAACTACTCGACCAACTACTCGACCAACTAGTCGACCAACTACTCGACCAACTACTCGACCAACTACTCGACCAATCACTCGACCAACTACTCGACCAACTACTCGACCAACTACTCGACCATCTACTCGACCAATTACTTGACCAACTACTCGACCAATCGCTCGACCAACTACTCGACCAACTACTCGACCAACTACTCGACCAATCACTCGACCAACTACTCGACCAACTACTCGACCAACTACTCGACCATCTACTCGACCAATTACTTGACCAACTACTCGACCAATCGCTCGACCAACTACTCGACCAACTACTCGACCAACTACTCGACAAATCACTCGACCAACTACTCGACCAAATACTGGAGCAATCACTCTACCAACTACTCGACCAGCTACTCGACCAACTACTCGACCAACTACTCGACCAATAACTCGACCAACTACTCGACCAACTACCCGAGCAACTACTCGACCAATCACTCGACCAACTACTCGACCAAATACTGGAGCAATCACTCGACCAACTACTCGACCAGCTACTCGACCAACTACTCGACCAACTACTCGACCAATAACTCGACCAACTACTCGACCAACTACCCGAGCAACTACTCAACCAACTACTCGACCAACTACTTGACCAACTACTCGCCCAATCGCTCGACCAACTACTCGACCAACTACTCGACCAACTACTCGACCAACTACTCGACCAACTACTCGTCCAAATACTCGACCAACCACTCGACCAACTACTCGACCAATCACTCGACGAACTACTCGACCAACTACTCGACCAACTACTCGACCAACTACTCGACCAACTACTCGACCAACTACTCGACCAACTACTCGACCAACTACTCGACCAACTACTCGACCTACCACTAGACCAACTACTCGACCAACTACTCGACCAATCACTCGACCAACTACTCGACCAACTTCTCGACCAACTACTCGTCCAACTACTCGACCAACTACTTGACCAACTACTCGAACAACTACTCGACCAATCACTCGACCAACTACTCGACCAACTTCTCGACCAACTACTCGACCAACTACTCGTCCAACTACTCGACCAACTACTCGACCAGCTACTCGACCAACTACTCGACCAACTACTCGACCAATCGCTCGACGAACTACTCGACCAACTTCTCGACCAACTACTCGACCAACTACTCGACCAACTACTCGACCGACCACTCGACTGACCACTCGACCAATCACTCGACCAACTACTCGACCAACTACTCGACCAACTACTCGACTAATTACTCAACCAACTACTCGACCAATCACTAGACCAACTACTCGACCAACTACTCGACCAACTACTCGAACAACTACTCGACCAACTACTCGACCAACTACTCGACCAATCACTCGACCAACTACTCGACCAACTACTCGACCAACTACTCGACCATCTACTCGACCAACTACTCGACCAATCACTCGACCAACTACTCGACCAACTACTGGAGCAATCACTCGACCAACTACTCGACCAGCTACTCGACCAACTACTCGACCAACTACTCGACCAACTACTCGACCAACTACTCGACCAACTACTCGTCCAAATACTCGACCAACTACTCGACCAACTACTCGACCAATCGCTCGACCAACTACTCGACCAACCACTCGACCAACTACTCGACCAATCACTCGACCAACTACTCGACCAACTACTCGACCAACTACTCAACCAACTACTCGACCAACTACTTGACCAACTACTCGACCAATCGCTCGACCAACTACTCGACCAACTACTCGACCAACTACTAGACCAATCACTCGACCAACCACTCGACCAAGTACTCAACCATCTACTCGACCAACTACTAGACCAACTTCTTGACCAACTACTCGACCAACTACTCGACCAACTACTCCACCAACTACTCGAGCAGTCACTCGACCAACTACTCGACCAACTACTCGACCAACCACTCGACCGACCACTCGACCAACTACTCGACCGACCACTCGACCGACCACTCGACCAATAACTCGAACAACTTCTCGACCAACTACTCGACCAACTACTCTACCAATCACTCGACCAACTACTCGACCAACTTCTCGAACAACTACTCGACCAACTACTCGACCAACTACTCGACCAACTACTCGACCAACTACTCGACCAATCACTCGACCAACTACTCGACCAACTACTCGACCAACTACTCGACCAACTACTCGACCAACTACTCGACCAACTACTCGACCAACTACTTGACCAACTACTCGACCAACTACTCGACCAATCACTCGACCAACTACTCGACCAACTTCTCGACCAACTACTCGACCAACTACTCGTCCAACTACTCGATCAACTACTCGACCAGCTACTCGACCAACTACTCGACCAATCACTCGACCAACTACTCGACCAACTACTCGACCAACTACTCGACCATCTACTCGACCAGTTACTTGACCAACTACTCGACCAATCGCTCGACCAACTACTCGACCAACTACTCGACAAATCACTCGACCAACTACTCGACCAAATACTGGGGCAATCACTCGACCAACTACTCGACCAGCTACTCGACCAACTACTCGACCAACTACTCGACCAATAACTCGACCAACTACTCGACCAACTACCCGAGCAACTACTCGAACAATCACTCGACCAACTACTCGACCAAATACTGGAGCAATCACTCGACCAACTACTCGACCAGCTACTCGACCAACTACTCGACCAACTACTCGACCAATAACTCGACCAACTACTCGACCAACTACCCGAGCAACTACTCAACCAACTACTCGACCAACTACTTGACCAACTACTCGCCCAATCGCTCGACCAACTACTCGACCAACTACTCGACCAACTACTCGACCAATCACTCGACCAGCTACTCGACCAACTACTCGACCAACTACTCGACCAACTACTCGACCAACTACTCGTCCAAATACTCGACCAACCACTCGACCAACTACTCGACCAATCACTCGACGAACTACTCGACCAACTACTCGATCTACCACTAGACCAACTACTCGACCAACTACTCGACCAATCACTCGACCAACTACTCGACCAACTTCTCGACCAACTACTCGTCCAACTACTCGACCAACTACTTGACCAACTACTCGAACAACTACTCGACCAATCACTCGACCAACTACTCGACCAACTTCTCGACCAACTACTCGACCAACTACTCGTCCAACTACTCGACCAACTACTCGACCAGCTACTCGACCAACTACTCGACCAACTACTCGACCAATCGCTCGACGAACTACTCGACCAACTACTCGACCAACTACTCGACCAACTACTCGACCGACCACTCGACTGACCACTCGACCAATCACTCGACCAACTACTCGACCAACTACTCGACCAACTACTCGACTAATTACTCAACCAACTACTCGACCAATCACTAGACCAACTACTCGACCAACTACTCGACCAACTACTCGACCAACTACTCGTCCAACTACTCGACCAACTACTCGACCAACTACTCGACCAATCGCTCGACCAACTACTCGACCAACTACTAGACCAACTACTCGACCAATCACTCGACCAACTACTCGACCAACTACTGGAGCAATCACTCGACCAACTAGTCGACCAGCTACTCGACCAACTACTCGACCGACCACTCGACCGACCACTAGACCAATCACTCGAACAACTACTCGACCAACTACTCGACCAACTACTCGACCAATCACTCGACCAACTACTCGACCAACTACTCGACCAACTACTCGACCATCTACTCGACCAACTACTCGACCAATCACTCGACCAACTACTCGACCAACTACTGGAGCAATCACTCGACCAACTACTCCACCAGCTACTCGACCAACTACTTGACCAACTACTCGACCAACTACTCGACCAACTACTCGTCCAAATACTCGACCAACTACTCGACCAACTACTCGACCAATCGCTCGACCAACTACTCGACCAACCACTCGACCAACTACTCGACCAATCACTCGACCAACTACTCGACCAACTACTCGACCAACTACTCAACCAACTACTCGACCAACTACTTGACCAACTACTCGACCAATCGCTCGACCAACTACTCGACCAACTACTAGGCCAATCACTCGACCAACCACTCGACCAACTACTCAACCATCTACTCGACCAACTACTAGACCAACTTCTTGACCAACTACTCGACCAACTACTCGACCAACTACTCCACCAACTACTCGAGCAGTCACTCGACCAACTACTCGACCAACTACTCGACCAACCACTCGACCGACCACTCGACCAACTACTCGACCGACCACTCGACCGACCACTCGACCAATAACTCGAACAACTTCTCGACCAACTACTCGACCAACTACTCTACCAATCACTCGACCAACTACTCGACCAACTTCTCGACCAACTACTCGACCAACTACTCGACCAACTACTCGACCAACTACTCGACCAACTACTCGACCAATCACTCGACCAACTACTCGACCAACTACTCGACCAACTACTCGACCAATCACTCGACGAACTACTCGACCAACTACTCGATCTACCACTAGACCAACTACTCGACCAACTACTCGACCAATCACTCGACCAACTACTCGACCAACTTCTCGACCAACTACTCGTCCAACTACTCGACCAACTACTTGACCAACTACTCGAACAACTACTCGACCAATCACTCGACCAACTACTCGACCAACTTCTCGACCAACTACTCGACCAACTACTCGTCCAACTACTCGACCAACTACTCGACCAGCTACTCGACCAACTACTCGACCAACTACTCGACCAATCGCTCGACGAACTACTCGACCAACTACTCGACCAACTACTCGACCAACTACTCGACCGACCACTCGACTGACCACTCGACCAATCACTCGACCAACTACTCGACCAACTACTCGACCAACTACTCGACTAATTACTCAACCAACTACTCGACCAATCACTAGACCAACTACTCGACCAACTACTCGACCAACTACTCGACCAACTACTCGTCCAACTACTCGACCAACTACTCGACCAACTACTCGACCAATCGCTCGACCAACTACTCGACCAACTACTAGACCAACTACTCGACCAATCACTCGACCAACTACTCGACCAACTACTGGAGCAATCACTCGACCAACTAGTCGACCAGCTACTCGACCAACTACTCGACCGACCACTCGACCGACCACTAGACCAATCACTCGAACAACTACTCGACCAACTACTCGACCAACTACTCGACCAATCACTCGACCAACTACTCGACCAACTACTCGACCAACTACTCGACCATCTACTCGACCAACTACTCGACCAATCACTCGACCAACTACTCGACCAACTACTGGAGCAATCACTCGACCAACTACTCCACCAGCTACTCGACCAACTACTTGACCAACTACTCGACCAACTACTCGACCAACTACTCGTCCAAATACTCGACCAACTACTCGACCAACTACTCGACCAATCGCTCGACCAACTACTCGACCAACCACTCGACCAACTACTCGACCAATCACTCGACCAACTACTCGACCAACTACTCGACCAACTACTCAACCAACTACTCGACCAACTACTTGACCAACTACTCGACCAATCGCTCGACCAACTACTCGACCAACTACTAGGCCAATCACTCGACCAACCACTCGACCAACTACTCAACCATCTACTCGACCAACTACTAGACCAACTTCTTGACCAACTACTCGACCAACTACTCGACCAACTACTCCACCAACTACTCGAGCAGTCACTCGACCAACTACTCGACCAACTACTCGACCAACCACTCGACCGACCACTCGACCAACTACTCGACCGACCACTCGACCGACCACTCGACCAATAACTCGAACAACTTCTCGACCAACTACTCGACCAACTACTCTACCAATCACTCGACCAACTACTCGACCAACTTCTCGACCAACTACTCGACCAACTACTCGACCAACTACTCGACCAACTACTCGACCAACTACTCGACCAATCACTCGACCAACTACTCGACCAACTACTCGACCAACTACTCGACCAACTACTCGACCAACTACTCGACCAACTACTCGACCAACTACTTGACCAACTACTCGACCAACTACTCGACCAATCACTCGACCAACTACTCGACCAACTTCTCGACCAACTACTCGACCAACTACTCGTCCAACTACTCGATCAACTACTCGACCAGCTACTCGACCAACTACTCGACCAACTACTCGACCAATCGCTCGACCAACTACTCGACCAACTACTCGACCAACTACTCGACCAACTACTCGACCAACTAGTCGACCAACTACTCGACCAACTACTCGACCAACTACTCGACCAATCACTCGACCAACTACTCGACCAACTACTCGACCAACTACTCGACCATCTACTCGACCAATTACTTGACCAACTACTCGACCAATCGCTCGACCAACTACTCGACCAACTACTCGACCAACCACTCGACCAACTACTCGACCAATCACTCGACGAACTACTCGACCAACTACTCGACCAACTACTCGACCAACTACTCGACCAACTACTCGACCAACTACTCCACCAATCACTCGACCAACCACTCGACCAACTACTCAACCATCTACTCGACCAACTACTAGACTAACCACTCGACCAACTACTCGACCAACTACTCGACCAACTTCTCGACCAACTACTCGACCAACTACTCGTCCAACTACTCGATCAACTACTCGACCAGCTACTCGACCAACTACTCGACCAACTACTCGACCAATCGCTCGACCAACTACTCGACCAACTACTCGACCAACTACTCGACCAACTACTCGACCAACTACTCGACCAACTAGTCGACCAACTACTCGACCAACTACTCGACCAACTACTCGACCAATCACTCGACCAACTACTCGACCAACTACTCGACCAACTACTCGACCATCTACTCGACCAACTACTCGACCAACTACTCGACCAACTACTCGACCAACCACTCGACCAACTACTCGACCAATCACTCGACGAACTACTCGACCAACTACTCGACCAACTACTCGACCAACTACTCGACCAACTACTCGACCAACTACTCCACCAATCACTCGACCAACCACTCGACCAACTACTCAACCATCTACTCGACCAACTACTAGACTAACCACTCGACCAACTACTCGACCAACTACTCGACCAACTTCTCGACCAACTACTTGACCAACTACTCGTCCAACTACTCGATCAACTACTCGACCAGCTACTCGACCAACTACTCGACCAACTACTCGACCAATCGCTCGACCAACTACTCGACCAACTACTCGACCAACTACTCGACCAACTACTCGACCAACTAGTCGACCAACTACTCGACCAACTACTCGACCAACTACTCGACCAATCACTCGACCAACTACTCGACCAACTACACGACCAACTACTCGACCATCTACTCGACCAATTACTTGACCAACTACTCGACCAATCGCTCGACCAACTACTCGACCAACTACTCGACCAACTACTCGACAAATCACTCGACCAACTACTCGACCAAATACTGGAGCAATCACTCGACCAACTACTCGACCAGCTACGCGACCAACTACTCGACCAACTACTCGACCAATAACTCGACCAACTACTCGACCAACTACTCGACCAACTACTCGACCAAATACTCAACCAACTACTCGACCAACTACTTGACCAACTACTCGACCAATCGCTCCACCAACTACTCGACCAACTACTTGACCAACTACTCGACCAATCACTCGACCAACTACTCGACCAACTACTCGACCAACTATTCGACCAACTACTCGACCAACTACTCGTCCAAATACTCGACCAACCACTCGACCAACTACTCGACCAATCACTCGACGAACTACTCGACCAACTACTCGACCAACTACTCGACCAACTACTCGACCAACTACTCCACCAAGCACTCGACCAACCACTCGACCAACTACTCAACCATCTACTCGACCAACTACTAGACTAACCACTCGACCAACTACTCGACCAACTACTCGACCAACTACTCGACCAATAACTCGAACAACTTCTCGACCAACTACTTTACCAATCACTCGACCAACTACTCGACCAACTACTCGACCAACTACTCGACCATCTACTCGACCAACTACTCGACCAACTACTCGACCAACTACTCGACCAATCACTCGACCAACTACTCGACCAATCACTCGACCAACTACTCGACCAACTACTCGACCAACTACTCGACCAACTACTCGACCAACTACTCGACCAACTACTTGACCAACTACTCGACCAACTACTCGACCAATCACTCGACCAACTACTCGACCAACTTCTCGACCAACACTTCGACCAACTACTCGTACAACTACTCGATCAACTACTCGACCAGCTACTCGACCAACTACTCGACCAACTACTCGACCAATCACTCGACCAACTACTCGACCAACTACTCGACCAACTACTCGACCAACTACTCGACCAACTAGTCGACCAACTACTCGACCAACTACTCGACCAACTACTCGACCAATCACTCGACCAACTACTTGACCAACTACTCGACCAACTACTCGACCATCTACTCGACCATCTACTTGACCAACTACTAGACCAATCACTCGACCAACTACTCGACCAACTACTCGACCAACTACTCGACCAATCACTCGACCAACTACTCGACCAAATACTGGAGCAATCACTCGACCAACTACTCGACCAGCTACTCGACCAACTACTCGACCAACTACTCGACCAATAACTCGACCAACTACTCGACCAACTACCCGAGCAACTACTCAACCAACTATTCGACCAACTACTTGACCAACTACTCGACCAAATACTCGACCAATCACTCGACCAACTACTCGACCAACTACTCGACCAATCACTCGACCAACTACTCGACCAACTTCTCAACCAACTACTCGACCAACTACTCGTCCAACTACTCGACCAACTACTCGACCAGCTACTCGACCAACTACTCGACCAACTACTCGACCAATCGCTCGACGAACTACTCGACCAACTACTCGACCAACTACTCGACCAACTACTCGACCGACCACTCGACTGACCACTCGACCAATCACTCGACCAACTACTCGACCAACTACTCGACCAACTACTCGACTAATTACTCAACCAACTACTCGACCAATCACTAGACCAATTACTCGACCAACTACTCGACCAACTACTCGACCATCTACTCGACCAACTACTCGACCAATCACTCGACCAACTACTCGACCAACTACTGGAGCAATCACTCGACCAACTACTCGACCAGCTACTCGACCAACTACTCGACCAACTACTCGACCAACTACTCGACCAACTACTCGTCCAAATACTCGACCAACTACTCGACCAACTACTCGACCAATCGCTTGACCAACTACTCGACCAACTACTCGACCAACTACTCGACCAACTACTCGACCAATCACTCGACCAACTACTCGACCAACTACTCGACCAACTACTCGACCATCTACTCGACCAATTACTTAACCAACTACTCGACCAATCGCTCGACCAACTACTCGACCAACTACTCGACCAACCACTCGACCAACTACTCGACCAATCACTCGACGAACTACTCGACCAACTACTCGACCATCTACTCGACCAACTACTAGACTAACCACTCGACCAACTACTCGACCAACTACTCGACCAACTTCTCTACCAACTACTCGACCAACTACTCGTCCAACTACTCGATCAACTACTCGACCAGCTACTCGACCAACTACTCGACCAACTACTCGACCAATCGCTCGACCAACTACTCGACCAACTACTCGACCAACTACTCGACCAACTACTCGACCAACTAGTCGACCAACTACTCGACCAACTACTCGACCAACTACTCGACCAATCACTCGACCAACTACTCGACCAACTACTCGACCAACTACTCGACCATCTACTCGACCAACTACTCGACCAACTACTCGACCAACTACTCGACCAACCACTCGACCAACTACTCGACCAATCACTCGACGAACTACTCGACCAACTACTCGACCAACTGCTCGACCAACTACTCGACCAACTACTCGACCAACTACTCCACCAATCACTCGACCAACCACTCGACCAACTACTCAACCATCTACTCGACCAACTACTAGACTAACCACTCGACCAACTACTCGACCAACTACTCGACCAACTTCTCGACCAACTACTCGACCAACTACTCGTCCAACTACTCGATCAACTACTCGACCAGCTACTCGACCAACTACTCGACCAACTACTCGACCAATCGCTCGACCAACTACTCGACCAACTACTCGACCAACTACTCGACCAACTACTCGACCAACTAGTCGACCAACTACTCGACCACCTACTCGACCAACTACTCGACCAATCACTCGACCAACTACTCGACCAACTACACGACCAACTACTCGACCATCTACTCGACCAATTACTTGACCAACTACTCGACCAATCGCTCGACCAACTACTCGACCAACTACTCGACCAACTACTCGACAAATCACTCGACCAACTACTCGACAAATCACTCGACCAACTACTCGACCAAATACTGGAGCAATCACTCGACCAACTACTCGACCAGCTACGCGACCAACTACTCGACCAACTACTCGACCAATAACTCGACCAACTACTCGACCAACTACTCGACCAACTACTCGACCAACTACTCAACCAACTACTCGACCAACTACTTGACCAACTACTCGACCAATCGCTCCACCAACTACTCGACCAACTACTTGACCAACTACTCGACCAATCACTCGACCAGCTACTCGACCGACTACTCGACCAACTATTCGACCAACTACTCGACCAACTACTCGTCCAAATACTCGACCAACCACTCGACCAACTACTCGACCAATCACTCGACGAACTACTCGACCAACTACTCGACCAACTACTCGACCAACTACTCGACCAACTACTCCACCAAGCACTCGACCAACCACTCGACCAACTACTCAACCATCTACTCGACCAACTACTAGACTAACCACTCGACCAACTACTCGACCAACTACTCGACCAACTACTCGACCAATAACTCGACCAACTACTCGACCAACTACTCGACCAACTACTCGACCATCTACTCGACCAACTACTCGACCAACTACTCGACCAACTACTCGACCAATCACTCGACCAACTTCTCGACCAATCACTCGACCAACTACTCGACCAACTACTCGACCAACTACTCGACCAACTACTCGACCAACTACTCGACCAACTACTTGACCAACTACTCGACCAACTACTCGACCAATCACTCGACCAACTACTCGACCAACTTCTCGACCAACTACTCGACCAACTACTCGTACAACTACTCGATCAACTACTCGACCAGCTACTCGACCAACTACTCGACCAACTACTCGACCAATCACTCGACCAACTACTCGACCAACTACTCGACCAACTACTCGACCAACTACTCGACCAACTAGTCGACCAACTACTCGACCAACTACTCGACCAACTACTCGACCATACACTCGACCAACTACTTGACCAACTACTCGACCAACTACTCGACCATCTACTCAACCATCTACTTGACCAACTACTAGACCAATCACTCGACCAACTACTCGACCAACTACTCGACCAACTACTCGACCAATCACTCGACCAACTACTCGACCAAATACTGGAGCAATCACTCGACCAACTACTCGACCAGCTACTCGACCAACTACTCGACCAACTACTCGACCAATAACTCGACCAACTACTCGACCAACTACACGAGCAACTACTCAACCAACTATTCGACCAACGACTTGACTAACTACTCGACCAACTACTCGACCAATCACTCGACCAACTACTCGACCAACTACTCGACCAATCACTCGACCAACTACTCGACCAACTTCTCAACCAACTACTCGACCAACTACTCGTCCAACTACTCGACCAACTACTCGACCAGCTACTCGACCAACTACTCGACCAACTACTCGACCAATCGCTCGACGAACTACTCGACCAACTACTCGACCAACTACTCGACCAACTACTCGACCGACCACTCGACTGACCACTCGACCAATCACTCGACCAACTACTCGACCAACTACTCGACCAACTACTCGACTAATTACTCAACCAACTACTCGACCAATCACTAGACCAATTACTCGACCAACTACTCGACCAACTACTCGACCATCTACTCGACCAACTACTCGACCAATCACTCGACCAATAGTCGACCAACTACTGGAGCAATCACTCGACCAACTACTCGACCAGCTACTCGACCAACTACTCGACCAACTACTCGACCAACTACTCGACCAACTACTCGTCCAAATACTCGACCAACTACTCGACCAACTACTCGACCAATCGCTCGACCAACTACTCGACCAACTACTCGACCAACTACTCGACCAACTACTCGACCAATCACTCGACCAACTACTCGACCAACTACTCGACCAACTACTCGACCATCTACTCGACCAATTACTTAACCAACTACTCGACCAATCGCTCGACCAACTACTCGACCAACTACTCGACCAACCACTCGACCAACTACTCGACCAATCACTCGACGAACTACTCGACCAACTACTCGACCAACTACTCGACCAACTACTCGACCAACTACTCCACCAATCACTTTACCAACCACTCGACCAACTACTCAACCATCTACTCGACCAACTACTAGACTAACCACTCGACCAACTACTCGACCAACTACTTGATCAACTACTCGACCAGCTACTCGACCAACTACTCGACCAACTACTCGACCAATCGCTCGACCAACTACTCGACCAACTACTCGACCAACTACTCGACCAACTACTCGACCAACTAGTCGACCAACTACTCGACCAACTACTCGACCAACTACTCGACCAATCACTCGACCAACTACTCGACCAACTACTCGACCAACTACTCGACCATCTACTCGACCAATTACTTGACCAACTACTCGACCAATCGCTCGACCAACTACTCGACCAACTACTCGACCAACTACTCGACCAATCACTCGACCAACTACTCGACCAACTACTCGACCAACTACTCGACCATCTACTCGACCAATTACTTGACCAACTACTCGACCAATCGCTCGACCAACTACTCGACCAACTACTCGACCAACTACTCGACAAATCACTCGACCAACTACTCGACCAAATACTGGAGCAATCACTCGACCAACTACTCGACCAGCTACTCGACCAACTACTCGACCAACTACTCGACCAATAACTCGACCAACTACTCGACCAACTACCCGAGCAACTACTCGACCAATTACTCGACCAACTACTCGACCAAATACTGGAGCAATCACTCGACCAACTACTCGACCAGCTACTCGACCAACTACTCGACCAACTACTCGACCAATAACTCGACCAACTACTCGACCAACTACCCGAGCAACTACTCAACCAACTACTCGACCAACTACTTGACCAACTACTCGCCCAATCGCTCGACCAACTACTCGACCAACTACTCGACCAACTACTCGACCAGCTACTCGACCAACTACTCGACCAACTACTCGACCAACTACTCGACCAACTACTCGTCCAAATACTCGACCAACCACTCGACCAACTACTCGACCAATCACTCGACGAACTACTCGACCAACTACTCGACCAACTACTCGACCAACTACTCGACCAACTACTCGACCAACTACTCGACCTACCACTAGACCAACTACTCGACCAACTACTCGACCAATCACTCGACCAACTACTCGACCAACTTCTCGACCAACTACTCGTCCAACTACTCGACCAACTACTTGACCAACTACTCGAACAACTACTCGACCAATCACTCGACCAACTACTCGACCAACTTCTCGACCAACTACTCGACCAACTACTCGTCCAACTACTCGACCAACTGCTCGACCAGCTACTCGACCAACTACTCGACCAACTACTCGACCAATCGCTCGACGAACTACTCGACCAACTACTCGACCAACTACTCGACCAACTACTCGACCGACCACTCGACCATCTACTCGACCAACTACTCGACCAATCACTCGACCAACTACTCGACCAACTACTGGAGCAATCACTCGACCAACTACTCGACCAGCTACTCGACCAACTACTCGACCAACTACTCGACCAACTACTCGACCAACTACTCGACCAACTACTCGTCCAAATACTCGACCAACTACTCGACCAACTACTCGACCAATCGCTCGACCAACTACTCGACCAACTTCTCGACCAACTACTCGTCCAACTACTCGACCAACTACTTGACCAACTACTCGAACAACTACTCGACCAATCACTCGACCAACTACTCGACCAACTACTCGACTAATTACTCAACCAACTACTCGACCAATCACTAGACCAACTACTCGACCAACTACTCGACCAACTACTCGAACAACTACTCGACCAACTACTCGACCAACTACTCGACCAATCACTCGACCAACTACTCGACCAACTACTCAACCAACTACTCGACCATCTACTCGACCAACTACTCGACCAATCACTCGACCAACTACTCGACCAACTACTGGAGCAATCACTCGACCAACTACTCGACCAGCTACTCGACCAACTACTCGACCAACTACTCGACCAACTACTCGACCAACTACTCGACCAACTACTCGTCCAAATACTCGACCAACTACTCGACCAACTACTCGACCAATCGCTCGACCAACTACTCGACCAACCACTCGACCAACTACTCAACCAATCACTCGACCAACTACTCGACCAACTACTCGACCAACTACTCAACCAACTACTCGACCAACTACTTGACCAACTACTCGACCAATCACTCGACCAACTACTCGACCAACTACTCGACCAACTACTAGACCAATCACTCGACCAACCACTCGACCAAGTACTCAACCATCTACTCGACCAACTACTAGACCAACTTCTTGACCAACTACTCGACCAACTACTCGACCAACTACTCCACCAACTACTCGAGCAGTCACTCGACCAACTACTCGACCAACTACTCGACCAACCACTCGACCGACCACTCGACCAACTACTCGACCGACCACTCGACCGACCACTCGACCAATAACTCGAACAACTTCTCGACCAACTACTCGACCAACTACTCTACCAATCACTCGACCAACTACTCGACCAACTTCTCGACCAACTACTCGACCAACTACTCGACCAACTACTCGACCAACTACTCGACCAACTACTCGACCAATCACTCGACCAACTACTCGACCAACTACTCGACCAACTACTCGACCAACTACTCGACCAACTACTCGACCAACTACTCGACCAACTACTTGACCAACTACTCGACCAACTACTCGACCAATCACTCGACCAACTACTCGACCAACTTCTCGACCAACTACTCGACAAACTACTCGTCCAACTACTCGATCAACTACTCGACCAGCTACTCGACCAACTACTCGACCAACTACTCGACCAATCGCTCGACCAACTACTCGACCAACTACTCGACCAACTACTCGACCAACTACTCGACCAACTAGTCGACCAACTACTCGACCAACTACTCGACCAACTACTCGACCAATCACTCGACCAACTACTCGACCAACTACTCGACCAACTACTCGACCAACTACTCGACCATCTACTCGACCAATTACTTGACCAACTACTCGACCAATCGCTCGACCAACTACTCGACCAACTACTCGACCAACCACTCGACCAACTACTCGACCAATCACTCGACGAACTACTCGACCAACTACTCGACCAACTACTCGACCAACTACTCGACCAACTACTCCACCAATCACTCGACCAACCACTCGACCAACTACTCAACCATCTACTCGACCAACTACTAGACTAACCACTCGACCAACTACTCGACCAACTACTCGACCAACTTCTCGACCAACTACTCGACCAACTACTCGTCCAACTACTCGATCAACTACTCGACCAGCTACTAGACCAACTACTCGACCAATCACTCGACCAACTACTCGACCAACTACTGGAGCAATCACTCGACCAACTAGTCGACCAGCTACTCGACCAACTACTCGACCGACCACTCGACCGACCACTAGACCAATCACTCGAACAACTACTCGACCAACTACTCGACCAACTACTCGACCAATCACTCGACCAACTACTCGACCAACTACTCGACCAACTACTCGACCATCTACTCGACCAACTACTCGACCAATCACTCGACCAACTACTCGACCAACTACTGGAGCAATCACTCGACCAACTACTCCACCAGCTACTCGACCAACTACTTGACCAACTACTCGACCAACTACTCGACCAACTACTCGTCCAAATACTCGACCAACTACTCGACCAACTACTCGACCAATCGCTCGACCAACTACTCGACCAACCACTCGACCAACTACTCGACCAATCACTCGACCAACTACTCGACCAACTACTCGACCAACTACTCAACCAACTACTCGACCAACTACTTGACCAACTACTCGACCAATCGCTCGACCAACTACTCGACCAACTACTCGACCAACTACTCGACCAACTACTCGACCAATCACTCGACCAACTACTCGACCAACTACTCGACCAACTACTCGACCAACTACTCGACCAACTACTCGACCAACTACTTGACCAACTACTTGACCAACTACTCGACCAACTACTCGACCAATCACTCGACCAACCACTCGACCGACCACTCGACCAACTACTCGACCGACCACTCGACCGACCACTCGACCAATAACTCGAACAACTTCTCGACCAACTACTCGACCAACTACTCTACCAATCACTCGACCAACTACTCGACCAACTTCTCGACCAACTACTATACCAACTACTCGACCAACTACTCGACCAACTACTCGACCAACTACTCGACCAATCACTCGACCAACTACTCGACCAACTACTCGACCAACTACTCGACCAACTACTCGACCAACTACTCGACCAACTACTCGACCAACTACTTGACCAACTACTCGACCAACTACTCGACCAATCACTCGACCAACTACTCGACCAACTTCTCGACCAACTACTCGACCAACTACTCGTCCAACTACTCGATCAACTACTCGACCAGCTACTCGACCAACTACTCGACCAACTACTCGACCAATCGCTCGACCAACTACTCGACCAACTACTCGACCAACTACTCGACCAACTACTCTACCAACTAGTCGACCAACTACTCGACCAACTACTCGACCAACTACTCGACCAATCACTCGACCAACTACTCGACCAACTACTCGACCAACTACTCGACCATCTACTCGACCAATTACTTGACCAACTACTCGACCAATCGCTCGACCAACTTCTCGACCAACTACTCGACCAACCACTCGACCAACTACTCGACCAATCACTCGACGAACTACTCGACCAACTACTCGACCAACTACTCGACCAACTACTCGACCAACTACTCGACCAACTACTCCACCAATCACTCGACCAACCACTCGACCAACTACTCAACCATCTACTCGACCAACTACTAGACTAACCACTCGACCAACTACTCGACCAACTACTCGACCAACTTCTCGACCAACTACTCGACCAACTACTCGTCCAACTACTCGATCAACTACTCGACCAGCTACTCGACCAACTACTCGACCAACTACTCGACCAATCGCTCGACCAACTACTCGACCAACTACTCGACCAACTACTCGACCAACTACTCGACCAACTAGTCGACCAACTACTCGACCAACTACTCGACCAACTACTCGACCAATCACTCGACCAACTACTCGACCAACTACTCGACCAACTACTCGACCATCTACTCGACCAACTACTCGACCAACTACTCGACCAACTACTCGACCAACCACTCGACCAACTACTCGACCAATCACTCGACGAACTACTCGACCAACTACTCGACCAACTACTCGACCAACTACTCGACCAACTACTCGACCAACTACTCCACCAATCACTCGACCAACCACTCGACCAACTACTCAACCATCTACTCGACCAACTACTAGACTAACCACTCGACCAACTACTCGACCAACTACTCGACCAACTTCTCGACCAACTACTCGACCAACTACTCGTCCAACTACTCGATCAACTTCTCGACCAGCTACTCGACCAACTACTCGACCGACTACTCGACCAATCGCTCGACCAACTACTCGACCAACTACTCGACCAACTACTCGACCAACTACTCGACCAACTAGTCGACCAACTACTCGACCAACTACTCGACCAACTACTCGACCAATCACTCGACCAACTACTCGACCAACTACACGACCAACTACTCGACCATCTACTCGACCAATTACTTGACCAACTACTCGACCAATCGCTCGACCAACTACTCGACCAACTACTCGACCAACTACTCGACAAATCACTCGACCAACTACTCGACCAAATACTGGAGCAATCACTCGACCAACTACTCGACCAGCTACGCGACCAACTACTCGACCAACTACTCGACCAACTACTGGAGCAATCACTCGACCAACTACTCCACCAGCTACTCGACCAACTACTTGACCAACTACTCGACCAACTACTCGACCAACTACTCGTCCAAATACTCGACCAACTACTCGACCAACTACTCGACCAATCGCTCGACCAACTACTCGACCAACCACTCGACCAACTACTCGACCAATCACTCGACCAACTACTCGACCAACTACTCGACCAACTACTCAACCAACTACTCGACCAACTACTTGACCAACTACTCGACCAATCGCTCGACCAACTACTCGACCAACTACTCGACCAACTACTCGACCAACTACTCGACCAATCACTCGACCAACTACTCGACCAACTACTCGACCAACTACTCGACCAACTACTCGACCAACTACTCGACCAACTACTCGACCAACTACTTGACCAACTACTCGACCAACTACTCGACCAATCACTCGACCAACCACTCGACCGACCACTCGACCAACTACTCGACCGACCACTCGACCGACCACTCGACCAATAACTCGAACAACTTCTCGACCAACTACTCGACCAACTACTCTACCAATCACTCGACCAACTACTCGACCAACTTCTCGACCAACTACTCGACCAACTACTCGACCAACTACTCGACCAACTACTCGACCAACTACTCGACCAATCACTCGACCAACTACTCGACCAACTACTCGACCAACTACTCGACCAACTACTCGACCAACTACTCGACCAACTACTCGACCAACTACTTGACCAACTACTCGACCAACTACTCGACCAATCACTCGACCAACTACTCGACCAACTTCTCGACCAACTACTCGACCAACTACTCGTCCAACTACTCGATCAACTACTCGACCAGCTACTCGACCAACTACTCGACCAACTACTCGACCAATCGCTCGACCAACTACTCGACCAACTACTCGACCAACTACTCGACCAACTACTCGACCAACTAGTCGACCAACTACTCGACCAACTACTCGACCAACTACTCGACCAATCACTCGACCAACTACTCGACCAACTACTCGACCAACTACTCGACCATCTACTCGACCAATTACTTGACCAACTACTCGACCAATCGCTCGACCAACTACTCGACCAACTACTCGACCAACCACTCGACCAACTACTCGACCAATCACTCGACGAACTACTCGACCAACTACTCGACCAACTACTCGACCAACTACTCGACCAACTACTCGACCAACTACTCCACCAATCACTCGACCAACTGTAACCATCCTTTTTTCCTCTAGGGATTATAAGGAGTATATTAATGAAATCGACTCGGAAACATAAAATGTCTCCAAGTCGAAACACCACCAAGATCATCTCTTTTATATTATATTAGGCCAATGATATATTTATATGTGATCGTCTAGTTGTAGAACTTTGTTCTACTTTGTGAGTTGTAATAACTAGTTCTTCTAGGAATTATAGAGGAAGAAAGATTCGCCAAGCTTATTGAAGCCATAGGATGCTTATTATTAAAGTCCTTAAACTCTATATAAAATTTGCCAAAATAATAATTTAAATTTATCGATCAATTGCAATTTCCAAAATATTTCATTAAAAAATTTTTACTTGTAAAGGGTTTACATGCTTTAATCTCAAATACCCGATACAACCCTACTATCGCAACATATATTTTTGTCTTTAAAAATATATGGAGGTACACAGCTCCAGCGGAAATCCCCGCTGTGTACGGTGAGTGCCGTCCACCGGTTGCACTCCCCCCGACTTCAAGGGACAACAGATCGGCCACCGTATATCGCAGAAAAATACTGGTAAACCAGTAAGAGTTTTTAGCTCATTATTGGTGAACAAACACCATTCAGTCGTTTCTCGCATATCAATGCGTTACACCGTCAAGTGTATAATAAGGCGTCACCACCAAGACATTGTCAGTATAGGTATCGACCTACGGAGCGCATTAGGAGTATAAAACTCGCCTCAGGGGATGGCTAATTCCCTCGTTGTGCGGTGTCAGCGCGAGCCTTGAGAGCATAGCTCCCTCCAGCTACCATCTTCGCAAGAGACAAATGCACAGGCTCCACCAACTAATGCCAGGGCAGTTTCGGCCACATTAATAACTTTTAGTATAATTCTCGAACATCATATATTTGTGTTATACACCAACTTTTCGCATAATGCGAGTCTCGATCAAATTTGCATCACCCACCAATAATTCGCCTTCGTTTATAAACATGGGTATTTTACAGGCCACTTAATTGATTTGTAAGTCATGGAGGGCAAACAGTCTGCAATCCCGTATAGAGGGACCCGACTTGGGCAAATCTAATTAAGACAAGCGTCATACTACAATACAGAATACCATAGCAAACGACAATATCTTATCCTCAATCTATCCGAATAATACAAATGAGCATATTAGCCACGAACCACTTATATACCCGTCACAGGAAGACTCGTTGATTCCATCAATGATCCATCAAAAGATGTACCAAAGACCAAACATAAGCAGCATATCAGGTGCAGTAATGTCGAATTGCAACTCTACACACTCCACGACAGGCGATAGAGATATTACTCTAGGCGAAGCCGCTTCAGAGCAGAAATGACTGACTGCAATCAACACCCCGCAACCATCAATGACGCATTATGAACACAATAAACACCCGTGTAATGTTATTGTAGCGAGCATGTATAATCGCGCTTGCGAGACATGCTTGCGAACCAACAAGAAATCAAGCTTAGGCAACAAGTATCCGCTACCTCTATTTTCATCCGTATAGACAGATTCAATTTCGGTACAAAAGTTAGTTGGCAAATCATATAAACTCGACGTATCTTAGAAGCAAGCCTCTAAGACGCCAAGTGCCCATTATCAAAAAGCCGAAGCTCTAAGACATGGTTCTGAGCACGTTTAATACACCGAAGTGCAAAAACACACTCTTCCCAAACCAAAGCATAATTAGTGAATAACTCACCAACTACACCCTAGCCGGTATAGGTTTATAGACGTTTATTCATCGTCAGAACATGTCTATGCGATTTCCAGCATAATTTCACAACGCAACATTTTACGGAAATTGGACCCTGTATACCGCTTGTATACGATCCGTATTCCAAAACAACCACCACATAGTAATCGGCATTATTCATTTTATATATTTCCCCTCAAATATATTTTTCATCAAAATAAATAAATTATTTCAATAGTTCGACGTCCAACGCTTCACGCCGGCCGCATTACTCATATATGTAAGGTCATGGGTGTGTATCTACGTACAGGCCATTTTGCTGTCCGTTCGCGTAGGATTTTTCACTTTCGTATTTTTAAATTATTTTATTATAAACGTTCATTATAAGTGTATACAATACCTATTACCCTATTTTTGGATTTAAATTCAATAAAAAAAATCAATGCACGAACTCACTCCTTAGACTTAGTATGATTTTCACGAAAAATCAATACGAGAACACACGTAATTCTTATGCCCCTATTTTCCTCAATGTATTGATTCGATATCAATAGTAATATGTATTTATATTACTTATAAGTGTTTTATAGGTCTTTAAGTTCCTTTAATCACGATTTATATCTTCATTAGACCAAATAATGTAACTTTATATTTTAATTTAAATATCAATATTTTGTAATGATATTCTAATATGTTATGCATATAACTATTATTAGCATATTTTTATATTATTAAAAATCATCTTTTAATGATTTAATAATGATAGTTACAATCCACCCCCAAATTTTATATTAATGACTGACAAAGTCAGGTAGTTAATGTATAAATTTGAACTTCCCCTTTTTGAGCACATATAAACTACAACTCTATATAATAAAACAAACCTTTGAGCACATAAAACAACAACTCAATATAATAATTATTCCCTACCCCCGGGAATGACCGCCCCAACTCCCCTTCAATCACATCTCTCAGGATGTTGTCAATTTCCATTACATTCGCTTACTCATATGCTGATGTAATTCACTTGATAATTTAATTGTTTCTTTCAAAAATTTATATTTAGTTGTATCTCAATTATGATTGCCTCCATCTCTCAACAAATGTGATTGAGTCATTCGCCCTAACCCAATCCCATTTATTTATTGAAAAAAAAATAAAAATAAAAACACAACTTCTGTTAAACAAAAAAAAAATAAAATAAATTGAAACATTTTCTATACACTTTATGGTACCTACATCTACCATTATATAATTCAATTATTTCTAACACAAATAATGGTACCCACATTTACCATTTCTTACAACATGCTATTTAAATAATAATTACAATTTATTATTTATAATATCTCAATAAATGAATCGTATTTAAATTTCCTCGAACTACACCAGTTTGAGGATCTGTTAACGTATAAACATTATCAAACGGAATTGCGGCTATTACATAAGGCCCTTCATAAGCCAAGTCAAACTTACTTATATGCTTATGTTCTGCATTCGATCTAGTCGACCTTCGAATTTTTACTAAGTCTCCAATATGATATACAATCAATCGATTCCTGTTATCGAATTTTGTCCGTCGAATTTTACTAGAATTTTTCAAATTCTTTCGAACTTGGTCTCTTACTTGCATAATATCGAATTTAAATTTATCTTTGTAAATAACTTTATCAAAAGTCATTTCCGTTCTATCGCCATATAATATTTCGCAAGGTGTAAACCCTGTACTATCGTGTAAAGAATTATTGTATAATTCTTCTATTTTAGGTAAGGCATAAGCCCAATCTTTATGTTTTGCATGACATAAAGTTCTGAACAATCTGCCCAACTCTTTGTTTACTCGCTCTGTTGTGTTCGGTCTTGGATTTCTTACAGTTGTATGTATCGATTTTATGTCTAATTCTCTCATAGAATTTTTCCAATGGTTACTAATAAATTGCTTTCCATTATCAGTTAATATAGTTTTCGGCTTTATAATTTCCGAAAAATGTTTGACTTTCGTTACGACTGATTTTGCAGTTGACTGCTTTAACGGGTATAACTTTATAAATTTACTAAAGGTATCTTGAATAACAAAAATAAATGTATATCCAAAATTCCCTGATATTAATGGTCCATATAAATCAGCCATCACCATATCTCCAATGTTCTCCGTTACAATAGACTTGCACGGACCCACATAAGTTATATTTTCCTTTCGAGCTAATTGACATATATGACAAATTTTAATTTGCCTTTTGATTTCTTTGGCCATGCGCTTCCAATAGAATCTTTCTCTTATATATTTAATAACTTTGTATGCACTTTGATGCCCCATCTCAATATGTACTTGGCTAATAATTTCGCTTTGTAAACTCTTTGGTAAATATATTATTTCTCTTATATAAGCTTTATAATATAATATATTATCTTTTAAGCTATAACGCTTTAAATTTTCATCTACTATGTTATCATCGCCTTGCAATGAATTTAATTTATTTATAATTAATAAAAGGTCTGAATCTTGCCTCTGATAATTCGAAATAGATTTCAATTTTTCGATTAGAACATTGTTAGGTTCTGTCTCTGTATATGCAATATCTAAACTTTGATTTTTATTCTCTTGTACAACATTGCCATCCGGTGGATATCTAGAAAGCACATCTGCAACTATGTTACTTTTACCAGATATATGTAATACCTCATAATTAAATTGTTCAAGATATATTATCCATCTTGTAATTCGTCCATTAAATAATTTCATGTTATTTATAAACAACAACGCTTTATGATCGGTCAAAATGAATACTTTACTTCCCCTCAAGTAAGTTTCGAATTTCTTTAAACAACTTATAACAGCATAAAACTCTTGCTCTGTAACTGTCCAATTTAATTCGGACCCTTTTAACGCTTTACTATGATAACCCAAAATGTGCATCTCTTTGTTATCATTTAACTGATATAAAACACCAGCCAAACCAATTCCTGAACAATCAGTTTGTAAATAGTACGGTTTACTAAAATCAGGATGATGGAGTTGTATAGTGTTTATAAATTGTTGCTTAATATCTCTAAATGCCTTATTTTCTTTTTCACTCCATAGAAATTTATGCCCTTTCTTTAATAGGTCACATAATGGTATTATACTTTCGCTATAATTTGGTATAAATCTTCGATAAAAATTACAAAGACCTAAAAAGGCCCTTAATTGTTTAATTTTTCTAGGTATTGGAAAATCTTGTATTGCACGAATTTTATCAGAATCTGTTCTAATGCCATCAGTCGAGATGATAAATCCCAACATTTTTATTTCTTTACAAATAAATTCACATTTACTTATATTGCAAGTTAAACCAGCTTTATTCAATTTATCAAGCACTATATCAATGTGTTCCAAATGTTTATCTAGATCTCCGGTCGTTATGATTGCTAAATCATCTAGATAATTTACGCAAAAATCTTGTACTTGTGGTCCCAATATTATATTCATTGCTCGGCTAAAACTCCCCACTGAAGTCTTTAAGCCTTGTGGTAATACGTTGTATACATAGGATTTTCCATTAAAGTTAAATCCTGTATACTTTCTTCCATTCTTATTGATTGGAATTTGAAAATATGCATTATTCAAATCAATTGTTGTAATATATTTAGCTCCATGAAATGAATTTAAGACATCCAATTGAATTGGCGGTTTCTCTGTTTCTGCAACCATTTTCTTATTAATATTTCTCGCATCTAACAATACTCTTATTGATCCATCTCTTTTCAATGTAAAAGTTAAAGGACTGCTATAAGGGGTTGAAGCCCTCGTAATTATACCAGCTTGTTCCAAGTCCTGTAATTTCTCTTCCACCTTCGATCTGTATGCATAAGGTATCGGATATGATCGTGTAACAATAGGTATTTCATCCAGCATTTCTATTTTATGTTCATAACATTTTGCTCTACCTAATCTATCCGTAAACATATCTCGGTATTTATTTAAAATAACTTTTATTTTTTCTGTATCTATTTTCGACAAAGTGGTCCCAATTTTTATATTCTCAATAATATCTACTTTTTCGAATTCATTAACACATATACAATTTTGTAAATTATTTTTAAATGAAATGAAATGGTCTTTGCCTCCAACTCTAAATTTCAAACCAATATTTTCATCTCTCAAATTAATTAAAACTTTGTTTGCCTTCATCCAATCAAATCCCAAAATCATTGGTCTTATCAAATTACTAATGATCAAAGTCTGAGTTTCAAAAATTACTTCACCAACCTTAATAGGCAATATAATCATCTGCTGTATCTTTGTACTGCGTTGCCCTATTACTCCTCTTATCTGTAACGCTTTAACAGGTAGCACTGATAATTTATTATTTCCACTTTTAAGTTGTAAAAATAAATTTTCTGAAATGCATGTAACATCGCTCCCTGTATCTAATAATGCTACAACATTTTCATTAAACAATGATACATCTATTTCAGAACGCATGCTCCCTACAAATTCCTTTGTATAGTCATCATCACTCTTAAACACAGTTTGCACGAACAACTCTTTTATAAGCAAGTTTGACTTGGCTTTTAAAAGTTTAATAATACTGTTAATATTATTTTTATAACCAACACCATGTCTATCAAACTGACCTAAGACAGATATTGGTTTTCGCAAACCTTTATTATTCTTTCCCAAAGATTGCCCAGGTTGCCACCCCATTTTCATTAGAATATTCAACGCTTTATTTCCTTTAAAATTATCAGAGATTGAATCGGAAACTAATTCAACCTCTGCTCCTCTAAGTAATGCACTGTTTCCTTTAATATTATCAAAGATTGAATCGGAAACTAATTCAACCTCTGCTCCTCTAAATTTGAATTAGTGCTTCCACTTGTATTTTGTACAACTTGTACTTCGTTCAATTGTTGAACCACCTCCTTTGCTTCATCTGGTCTGCGCCATCTCTTAAAAGACGGTTGATTTTCTTTAAGTTTATTTTCGTAGTTGTGATTAAATCGCCTCTTCCTCTCTTTTATATAAGATTCTTGTTGACTATCGTCTTGCTTTTCAATATCATCTAAATTTCTCAAGAAATCTGTAGTTTCAATGATTGTATCTATTTTCGCAATACGCCACAACTGTTGTACATTCTTTGGATAATGTCTTAGTACATCAGCTAAAATTTGTTTTTCTGGTATCTTATATGATAACATTTGCACCTTCTCAATGACGAACAGAAAATATCCAACCATTGTTGGATAAGTATTTTTATTCCATTTATTCTGGACTAAGAATCTCCTCACTTTGTTCTGTTCATCTTCGCCCCAAAAGATTCTGAGGAAGTCATTCTTAAAATCATCGAATGTTCTCCATTTTACACTATTAATGCGTGCCCAGTGTTTAGCCTCTCCTCTTAAACACTCTCTTGCTATATCAATTTCTATATTTTTCGAAGGCACCTTTTTGAAATAGTTTGCGAGATCATCTATAAATGTAACTGGATGAACATTTTCTGTTCCTCCAAACTTTGGCTTTTCTATGGTTATATTATTGATATTATAGACAACGTTTTGTCTTGGATCCATTGTTTGATCCATTGAAGCAATGTTTTCCTCAAGAACACTACTTTCTTTGCTCGAATTCTCTTTTTTAATTATGTCTTCTAATTTTTTAAACCTTACTTCAAAGGTCTCCACAGTCTTCTTAAGAAGCTTGTGTAAAAGTTTAAAGTCCTTGTTAACATATCCTGCCTTGGTATTTCTCCTTTTCTGAACTTTACTCATTTTTGAATAGTTGTTTCACTTAACACAATTAATAAATTGCACTGTTTTATAACACTTTTTATAGAATCGGTCCAAATATTTTGTTCGCATCGAATATCTGAAATTAATGTTTGCCATTAAATTGTGCCACCCCCAGACTTCAATACCCAAGCAAACTCTCTCCTCTAATCATCCTTTCCATTTCACAAGCAACAAATTGTAGGCTACAAGCCCACTTTTATAATATAATTTTTTTTTTTATATATATATCCTGGTCACGGCACCAATTTGTAACCATCCTTTTTTCCTCTAGGGATTATAAGGAGTATATTAATGAAATCGACTCGGAAACATAAAATGTCTCCAAGTCGAAACACCACCAAGATCATCTCTTTTATATTATATTAGGCCAATGATATATTTATATGTGATCGTCTAGTTGTAGAACTTTGTTCTACTTTGTGAGTTGTAATAACTAGTTCTTCTAGGAATTATAGAGGAAGAAAGATTCGCCAAGCTTATTGAAGCCATAGGATGCTTATTATTAAAGTCCTTAAACTCTATATAAAATTTGCCAAAATAATAATTTAAATTTATCGATCAATTGCAATTTCCAAAATATTTCATTAAAAAATTTTTACTTGTAAAGGGTTTACATGCTTTAATCTCAAATACCCGATACAACCCTACTATCGCAACATATATTTTTGTCTTTAAAAATATATGGAGGTACACAGCTCCAGCGGAAATCCCCGCTGTGTACGGTGAGTGCCGTCCACCGGTTGCACTCCCCCCGACTTCAAGGGACAACAGATCGGCCACCGTATATCGCAGAAAAATACTGGTAAACCAGTAAGAGTTTTTAGCTCATTATTGGTGAACAAACACCATTCAGTCGTTTCTCGCATATCAATGCGTTACACCGTCAAGTGTATAATAAGGCGTCACCACCAAGACATTGTCAGTATAGGTATCGACCTACGGAGCGCATTAGGAGTATAAAACTCGCCTCAGGGGATGGCTAATTCCCTCGTTGTGCGGTGTCAGCGCGAGCCTTGAGAGCATAGCTCCCTCCAGCTACCATCTTCGCAAGAGACAAATGCACAGGCTCCACCAACTAATGCCAGGGCAGTTTCGGCCACATTAATAACTTTTAGTATAATTCTCGAACATCATATATTTGTGTTATACACCAACTTTTCGCATAATGCGAGTCTCGATCAAATTTGCATCACCCACCAATAATTCGCCTTCGTTTATAAACATGGGTATTTTACAGGCCACTTAATTGATTTGTAAGTCATGGAGGGCAAACAGTCTGCAATCCCGTATAGAGGGACCCGACTTGGGCAAATCTAATTAAGACAAGCGTCATACTACAATACAGAATACCATAGCAAACGACAATATCTTATCCTCAATCTATCCGAATAATACAAATGAGCATATTAGCCACGAACCACTTATATACCCGTCACAGGAAGACTCGTTGATTCCATCAATGATCCATCAAAAGATGTACCAAAGACCAAACATAAGCAGCATATCAGGTGCAGTAATGTCGAATTGCAACTCTACACACTCCACGACAGGCGATAGAGATATTACTCTAGGCGAAGCCGCTTCAGAGCAGAAATGACTGACTGCAATCAACACCCCGCAACCATCAATGACGCATTATGAACACAATAAACACCCGTGTAATGTTATTGTAGCGAGCATGTATAATCGCGCTTGCGAGACATGCTTGCGAACCAACAAGAAATCAAGCTTAGGCAACAAGTATCCGCTACCTCTATTTTCATCCGTATAGACAGATTCAATTTCGGTACAAAAGTTAGTTGGCAAATCATATAAACTCGACGTATCTTAGAAGCAAGCCTCTAAGACGCCAAGTGCCCATTATCAAAAAGCCGAAGCTCTAAGACATGGTTCTGAGCACGTTTAATACACCGAAGTGCAAAAACACACTCTTCCCAAACCAAAGCATAATTAGTGAATAACTCACCAACTACACCCTAGCCGGTATAGGTTTATAGACGTTTATTCATCGTCAGAACATGTCTATGCGATTTCCAGCATAATTTCACAACGCAACATTTTACGGAAATTGGACCCTGTATACCGCTTGTATACGATCCGTATTCCAAAACAACCACCACATAGTAATCGGCATTATTCATTTTATATATTTCCCCTCAAATATATTTTTCATCAAAATAAATAAATTATTTCAATAGTTCGACGTCCAACGCTTCACGCCGGCCGCATTACTCATATATGTAAGGTCATGGGTGTGTATCTACGTACAGGCCATTTTGCTGTCCGTTCGCGTAGGATTTTTCACTTTCGTATTTTTAAATTATTTTATTATAAACGTTCATTATAAGTGTATACAATACCTATTACCCTATTTTTGGATTTAAATTCAATAAAAAAAATCAATGCACGAACTCACTCCTTAGACTTAGTATGATTTTCACGAAAAATCAATACGAGAACACACGTAATTCTTATGCCCCTATTTTCCTCAATGTATTGATTCGATATCAATAGTAATATGTATTTATATTACTTATAAGTGTTTTATAGGTCTTTAAGTTCCTTTAATCACGATTTATATCTTCATTAGACCAAATAATGTAACTTTATATTTTAATTTAAATATCAATATTTTGTAATGATATTCTAATATGTTATGCATATAACTATTATTAGCATATTTTTATATTATTAAAAATCATCTTTTAATGATTTAATAATGATAGTTACACAACCACTCGACCAACTACTCAACCATCTACTCGACCAACTACTAGACTAACCACTCGACCAACTACTCGACCAACTACTCGACCAACTTCTCGACCAACTACTCGACCAACTACTCGTCCAACTACTCGATCAACTTCTCGACCAGCTACTCGACCAACTACTCGACCGACTACTCGACCAATCGCTCGACCAACTACTCGACCAACTACTCGACCAACTACTCGACCAACTACTCGACCAACTAGTCGACCAACTACTCGACCAACTACTCGACCAACTACTCGACCAATCACTCGACCAACTACTCGACCAACTACACGACCAACTACTCGACCATCTACTCGACCAATTACTTGACCAACTACTCGACCAATCGCTCGACCAACTACTCGACCAACTACTCGACCAACTACTCGACAAATCACTCGACCAACTACTCGACCAAATACTGGAGCAATCACTCGACCAACTACTCGACCAGCTACGCGACCAACTACTCGACCAACTACTCGACCAATAACTCGACCAACTACTCGACCAACTACTCGACCAACTACTCGACCAACTACTCAACCAACTACTCGACCAACTACTTGACCAACTACTCGACCAATCGCTCCACCAACTACTCGACCAACTACTTGACCAACTACTCGACCAATCACTCGACCAGCTACTCGACCAACTACTCGACCAACTATTCGACCAACTACTCGACCAACTACTCGTCCAAATACTCGACCAACCACTCGACCAACTACTCGACCAATCACTCGACGAACTACTCGACCAACTACTCGACCAACTACTCGACCAACTACTCGACCAACTACTCCACCAAGCACTCGACCAACCACTCGACCAACTACTCAACCATCTACTCGACCAACTACTAGACTAACCACTCGACCAACTACTCGACCAACTACTCGACCAACTACTCGACCAATAACTCGAACAACTTCTCGACCAACTACTTTACCAATCACTCGACTAACTACTCGACCAACTACTCGACCAACTACTCGACCATCTACTCGACCAACTACTCGACCAACTACTCGACCAACTACTCGACCAATCACTCGACCAACTACTCGACCAATCACTCGACCAACTACTCGACCAACTACTCGACCAACTACTCGACCAACTACTCGACCAACTACTCGACCAACTACTTGACCAACTACTCGACCAACTACTCGACCAATCACTCGACCAACTACTCGACCAACTTCTCGACCAACTACTCGACCAACTACTCGTACAACTACTCGATCAACTACTCGACCAGCTACTCGACCAACTACTCGACCAACTACTCGACCAATCACTCGACCAACTACTCGACCAACTACTCGACCAACTACTCGACCAACTACTCGACCAACTAGTCGACCAACTACTCGACCAACTACTCGACCAACTACTCGACCAATCACTCGACCAACTACTTGACCAACTACTCGACCAACTACTCGACCATCTACTCGACCATCTACTTGACCAACTACTAGACCAATCACTCGACCAACTACTCGACCAACTACTCGACCAACTACTCGACCAATCACTCGACCAACTACTCGACCAAATACTGGAGCAATCACTCGACCAACTACTCGACCAGCTACTCGACCAACTACTCGACCAACTACTCGACCAATAACTCGACCAACTACTCGACCAACTACCCGAGCAACTACTCAACCAACTATTCGACCAACTACTTGACCAACTACTCGACCAACTACTCGACCAATCACTCGACCAACTACTCGACCAACTACTCGACCGACTACTCGACCAATCGCTCGACCAACTACTCGACCAACTACTCGACCAACTACTCGACCAACTACTCGACCAACTAGTCGACCAACTACTCGACCAACTACTCGACCAACTACTCGACCAATCACTCGACCAACTACTCGACCAACTACACGACCAACTACTCGACCATCTACTCGACCAATTACTTGACCAACTACTCGACCAATCGCTCGACCAACTACTCGACCAACTACTCGACCAACTACTCGACAAATCACTCGACCAACTACTCGACCAAATACTGGAGCAATCACTCGACCAACTACTCGACCAGCTACGCGACCAACTACTCGACCAACTACTCGACCAATAACTCGACCAACTACTCGACCAACTACTCGACCAACTACTCGACCAACTACTCAACCAACTACTCGACCAACTACTTGACCAACTACTCGACCAATCGCTCCACCAACTACTCGACCAACTACTTGACCAACTACTCGACCAATCACTCGACCAGCTACTCGACCAACTACTCGACCAACTATTCGACCAACTACTCGACCAACTACTCGTCCAAATACTCGACCAACCACTCGACCAACTACTCGACCAATCACTCGACGAACTACTCGACCAACTACTCGACCAACTACTCGACCAACTACTCGACCAACTACTCCACCAAGCACTCGACCAACCACTCGACCAACTACTCAACCATCTACTCGACCAACTACTAGACTAACCACTCGACCAACTACTCGACCAACTACTCGACCAACTACTCGACCAATAACTCGAACAACTTCTCGACCAACTACTTTACCAATCACTCGACCAACTACTCGACCAACTACTCGACCAACTACTCGACCATCTACTCGACCAACTACTCGACCAACTACTCGACCAACTACTCGACCAATCACTCGACCAACTACTCGACCAATCACTCGACCAACTACTCGACCAACTACTCGACCAACTACTCGACCAACTACTCGACCAACTACTCGACCAACTACTTGACCAACTACTCGACCAACTACTCGACCAATCACTCGACCAACTACTCGACCAACTTCTCGACCAACTACTCGACCAACTACTCGTACAACTACTCGATCAACTACTCGACCAGCTACTCGACCAACTACTCGACCAACAACTCGACCAATCACTCGACCAACTACTCGACCAACTACTCGACCAACTACTCGACCAACTACTCGACCAACTAGTCGACCAACTACTCGACCAACTACTCGACCAACTACTCGACCAATCACTCGACCAACTACTTGACCAACTACTCGACCAACTACTCGACCATCTACTCGACCATCTACTTGACCAACTACTAGACCAATCACTCGACCAACTACTCGACCAACTACTCGACCAACTACTCGACCATCTACTCGACCAACTACTAGACTAACCACTCGACCAACTACTCGACCAACTACTCGACCAACTTCTCGACCAACTACTCGACCAACTACTCGTCCAACTACTCGATCAACTTCTCGACCAGCTACTCGACCAACTACTCGACCAACTACTCGACCAATCGCTCGACCAACTACTCGACCAACTACTCGACCAACTACTCGACCAACTACTCGACCAACTAGTCGACCAACTACTCGACCAACTACTCGACCAACTACTCGACCAATCACTCGACCAACTACTCGACCAACTACTCGACCAACTACTCGACCATCTACTCGACCAACTACTCGACCAACTACTCGACCAACTACTCGACCAACCACTCGACCAACTACTCGACCAATCACTCGACGAACTACTCGACCAACTACTCGACCAACTACTCGACCAACTACTCGACCAACTACTCGACCAACTACTCAACCAATCACTCGACCAACCACTCGACCAACTACTCAACCATCTACTCGACCAACTACTAGACTAACCACTCGACCAACTACTCGACCAACTACTCGACCAACTTCTCGACCAACTACTCGACCAACTACTCGTCCAACTACTCGATCAACTACTCGACCAGCTACTCGACCAACTACTCGACCAACTACTCGACCAATCGCTCGACCAACTACTCGACCAACTACTCGACCAACTACTCGACCAACTACTCGACCAACTAGTCGACCAACTACTCGACCAACTACTCGACCAACTACTCGACCAATCACTCGACCAACTACTCGACCAACTACACGACCAACTACTCGACCATCTACTCGACCAATTACTTGACCAACTACTCGACCAATCGCTCGACCAACTACTCGACCAACTACTCGACCAACTACTCGACAAATCACTCGACCAACTACTCGACCAAATACTGGAGCAATCACTCGACCAACTACTCGACCAGCTACGCGACCAACTACTCGACCAACTACTCGACCAATAACTCGACCAACTACTCGACCAACTACTCGACCAACTACTCGACCAACTACTCAACCAACTACTCGACCAACTTCTTGACCAACTACTCGACCAATCGCTCCACCAACTACTCGACCAACTACTTGACCAACTACTCGACCAACTACTCGACCAACTACTCCACCAACTACTCGAGCAGTCACTCGACCAACTACTCGACCAACTACTCGACCAACCACTCGACCGACCACTCGACCAACTACTCGACCGACCACTCGACCGACCACTCGACCAATAACTCGAACAACTTCTCGACCAACTACTCGACCAACTACTCTACCAATCACTCGACCAACTACTCGACCAACTTCTCGACCAACTACTCGACCAACTACTCGACCAACTACTCGACCAACTACTCGACCAATCACTCGACCAACTACTCGACCAACTACTCGACCAACTACTCGACCAACTACTCGACCAACTACTCGACCAACTACTCGACCAACTACTTGACCAACTACTCGACCAACTACTCGACCAATCACTCGACCAACTACTCGACCAACTTCTCGACCAACTACTCGACAAACTACTCGTCCAACTACTCGATCAACTACTCGACCAGCTACTCGACCAACTACTCGACCAACTACTCGACCAATCGCTCGACCAACTACTCGACCAACTACTCGACCAACTACTCGACCAACTACTCGACCAACTAGTCGACCAACTACTCGACCAACTACTCGACCAACTACTCGACCAATCACTCGACCAACTACTCGACCAACTACTCGACCAACTACTCGACCATCTACTCGACCAATTACTTGACCAACTACTCGACCAATCGCTCGACCAACTACTCGACCAACTACTCGACCAACCACTCGACCAACTACTCGACCAATCACTCGACGAACTACTCGACCAACTACTCGACCAACTACTCGACCAACTACTCGACCAACTACTCCACCAATCACTCGACCAACCACTCGACCAACTACTCAACCATCTACTCGACCAACTACTAGACTAACCACTCGACCAACTACTCGACCAACTACTCGACCAACTTCTCGACCAACTACTCGACCAACTACTCGTCCAACTACTCGATCAACTACTCGACCAGCTACTAGACCAACTACTCGACCAATCACTCGACCAACTACTCGACCAACTACTGGAGCAATCACTCGACCAACTAGTCGACCAGCTACTCGACCAACTACTCGACCGACCACTCGACCGACCACTAGACCAATCACTCGAACAACTACTCGACCAACTACTCGACCAACTACTCGACCAATCACTCGACCAACTACTCGACCAACTACTCGACCAACTACTCGACCATCTACTCGACCAACTACTCGACCAATCACTCGACCAACTACTCGACCAACTACTGGAGCAATAACTCGACCAACTACTCCACCAGCTACTCGACCAACTACTTGACCAACTACTCGACCAACTACTCGACCAACTACTCGTCCAAATACTCGACCAACTACTCGACCAACTACTCGACCAATCGCTCGACCAACTACTCGACCAACCACTCGACCAACTACTCGACCAATCACTCGACCAACTACTCGACCAACTACTCGACCAACTACTCAACCAACTACTCGACCAACTACTTGACCAACTACTCGACCAATCGCTCGACCAACTACTCGACCAACTACTCGACCAACTACTCGACCAACTACTCGACCAATCACTCGACCAACTACTCGACCAACTACTCGACCAACTACTCGACCAACTACTCGACCAACTACTCGACCAACTACTCGACCAACTACTTGACCAACTACTCGACCAACTACTCGACCAATCACTCGACCAACCACTCGACCGACCACTCGACCAACTACTCGACCGACCACTCGACCGACCACTCGACCAATAACTCGAACAACTTCTCGACCAACTACTCGACCAACTACTCTACCAATCACTCGACCAACTACTCGACCAACTTCTCGACCAACTACTCGACCAACTACTCGACCAACTACTCGACCAACTACTCGACCAACTACTCGACCAATCACTCGACCAACTACTCGACCAACTACTCGACCAACTACTCGACCAACTACTCGACCAACTACTCGACCAACTACTCGACCAACTACTTGACCAACTACTCGACCAACTACTCGACCAATCACTCGACCAACTACTCGACCAACTTCTCGACCAACTACTCGACCAACTACTCGTCCAACTACTCGATCAACTACTCGACCAGCTACTCGACCAACTACTCGACCAACTACTCGACCAATCGCTCGACCAACTACTCGACCAACTACTCGACCAACTACTCGACCAACTACTCTACCAACTAGTCGACCAACTACTCGACCAACTACTCGACCAACTACTCGACCAATCACTCGACCAACTACTCGACCAACTACTCGACCAACTACTCGACCATCTACTCGACCAATTACTTGACCAACTACTCGACCAATCGCTCGACCAACTTCTCGACCAACTACTCGACCAACCACTCGACCAACTACTCGACCAATCACTCGACGAACTACTCGACCAACTACTCGACCAACTACTCGACCAACTACTCGACCAACTACTCGACCAACTACTCCACCAATCACTCGACCAACCACTCGACCAACTACTCAACCATCTACTCGACCAACTACTAGACTAACCACTCGACCAACTACTCGACCAACTACTCGACCAACTTCTCGACCAACTACTCGACCAACTACTCGTCCAACTACTCGATCAACTACTCGACCAGCTACTCGACCAACTACTCGACCAACTACTCGACCAATCGCTCGACCAACTACTCGACCAACTACTCGACCAACTACTCGACCAACTACTCGACCAACTAGTCGACCAACTACTCGACCAACTACTCGACCAACTACTCGACCAATCACTCGACCAACTACTCGACCAACTACTCGACCAACTACTCGACCATCTACTCGACCAACTACTCGACCAACTACTCGACCAACTACTCGACCAACCACTCGACCAACTACTCGACCAATCACTCGACGAACTACTCGACCAACTACTCGACCAACTACTCGACCAACTACTCGACCAACTACTCGACCAACTACTCCACCAATCACTCGACCAACCACTCGACCAACTACTCAACCATCTACTCGACCAACTACTAGACTAACCACTCGACCAACTACTCGACCAACTACTCGACCAACTTCTCGACCAACTACTCGACCAACTACTCGTCCAACTACTCGATCAACTTCTCGACCAGCTACTCGACCAACTACTCGACCGACTACTCGACCAATCGCTCGACCAACTACTCGACCAACTACTCGACCAACTACTCGACCAACTACTCGACCAACTAGTCGACCAACTACTCGACCAACTACTCGACCAACTACTCGACCAATCACTCGACCAACTACTCGACCAACTACACGACCAACTACTCGACCATCTACTCGACCAATTACTTGACCAACTACTCGACCAATCGCTCGACCAACTACTCGACCAACTACTCGACCAACTACTCGACAAATCACTCGACCAACTACTCGACCAAATACAGGAGCAATCACTCGACCAACTACTCGACCAGCTACGCGACCAACTACTCGACCAACTACTCGACCAACTACTGGAGCAATCACTCGACCAACTACTCCACCAGCTACTCGACCAACTACTTGACCAACTACTCGACCAACTACTCGACCAACTACTCGTCCAAATACTCGACCAACTACTCGACCAACTACTCGACCAATCGCTCGACCAACTACTCGACCAACCACTCGACCAACTACTCGACCAATCACTCGACCAACTACTCGACCAACTACTCGACCAACTACTCAACCAACTACTCGACCAACTACTTGACCAACTACTCGACCAATCGCTCGACCAACTACTCGACCAACTACTCGACCAACTACTCGACCAACTACTCGACCAATCACTCGACCAACTACTCGACCAACTACTCGACCAACTACTCGACCAACTACTCGACCAACTACTCGACCAACTACTCGACCAACTACTTGACCAACTACTCGACCAACTACTCGACCAATCACTCGACCAACCACTCGACCGACCACTCGACCAACTACTCGACCGACCACTCGACCGACCACTCGACCAATAACTCGAACAACTTCTCGACCAACTACTCGACCAACTACTCTACCAATCACTCGACCAACTACTCGACCAACTTCTCGACCAACTACTCGACCAACTACTCGACCAACTACTCGACCAACTACTCGACCAACTACTCGACCAATCACTCGACCAACTACTCGACCAACTACTCGACCAACTACTCGACCAACTACTCGACCAACTACTCGACCAACTACTCGACCAACTACTTGACCAACTACTCGACCAACTACTCGACCAATCACTCGACCAACTACTCGACCAACTTCTCGACCAACTACTCGACCAACTACTCGTCCAACTACTCGATCAACTACTCGACCAGCTACTCGACCAACTACTCGACCAACTACTCGACCAATCGCTCGACCAACTACTCGACCAACTACTCGACCAACTACTCGACCAACTTCTCGACCAACTAGTCGACCAACTACTCGACCAACTACTCGACCAACTACTCGACCAATCACTCGACCAACTACTCGACCAACTACTCGACCAACTACTCGACCATCTACTCGACCAATTACTTGACCAACTACTCGACCAATCGCTCGACCAACTACTCGACCAACTACTCGACCAACCACTCGACCAACTACTCGACCAATCACTCGACGAACTACTCGACCAATAACTCGACCAACTACTCGACCAACTACTCGACCAACTACTCGACCAACTACTCAACCAACTACTCGACCAACTACTTGACCAACTACTCGACCAATCGCTCCACCAACTACTCGACCAACTACTTGACCAACTACTCGACCAATCACTCGACCAGCTACTCGACCAACTACTCGACCAACTATTCGACCAACTACTCGACCAACTACTCGTCCAAATACTCGACCAACCACTCGACCAACTACTCGACCAATCACTCGACGAACTACTCGACCAACTACTCGACCAACTACTCGACCAACTACTCGACCAACTACTCCACCAAGCACTCGACCAACCACTCGACCAACTACTCAACCATCTACTCGACCAACTACTAGACTAACCACTCGACCAACTACTCGACCAACTACTCGACCAACTACTCGACCAATAACTCGAACAACTTCTCGACCAACTACTTTACCAATCACTCGACCAACTACTCGACCAAATACTCGACCAACTACTCGACCATCTACTCGACCAACTACTCGACCAACTACTCGACCAACTACTCGACCAATCACTCGACCAACTACTCGACCAACTACTCGACCAACTACTCGACCAACTACTCGACCAACTACTCGACCAACTACTTGACCAACTACTCGACCAACTACTCGACCAATCACTCGACCAACTACTCGACCAACTTCTCGACCAACTACTCGACCAACTACTCGTACAACTACTCGATCAACTACTCGACCAGCTACTCGACCAACTACTCGACCAACAACTCGACCAATCACTCGACCAACTACTCGACCAACTACTCGACCAACTACTCGACCAACTACTCGACCAACTAGTCGACCAACTACTCGACCAACTACTCGACCAACTACTCGACCAATCACTCGACCAACTACTTGACCAACTACTCGACCAACTACTCGACCATCTAATCGACCATCTACTTGACCAACTACTAGACCAATCACTCGACCAACTACTCGACCAACTACTCGACCAACTACTCGACCAATCACTCGACCAACTACTCGACCAAATACTGGAGCAATCACTCGACCAACTACTCGACCAGCTACTCGACCAACTACTCGACCAACTACTCGACCAATAACTCGACCAACTACTCGACCAACTACCCGAGCAACTACTCAACCAACTATTCGACCAACTACTTGACCAACTACTCGACCAACTACTCGACCAATCACTCGACCAACTACTCGACCAACTACTCGACCAATCACTCGACCAACTACTCGACCAACTTCTCAACCAACTACTCGACCAACTACTCGTCCAACTACTCGACCAACTACTCGACCAGCTACTCGACCAACTACTCGACCAACTACTCGACCAATCGCTCGACGAACTACTCGACCAACTACTCGACCAACTACTCGACCAACTACTCGACCGACCACTCGACTGACCACTCGACCAATCACTCGACCAACTACTCGACCAATTACTCGACCAACTACTCGACTAATTACTCAACCAACTACTCGACCAATCACTAGACCAATTACTCGACCAACTACTCGACCAACTACTCGACCATCTACTCGACCAACTACTCGACCAATCACTCGACCAACTACTCGACCAACTACTGGAGCAATCACTCGACCAACTACTCGACCAGCTACTCGACCAACTACTCGACCAACTACTCGACCAACTACTCGACCAACTACTCGTCCAAATACTCGACCAACTACTCGACCAACTACTCGACCAATCGCTCGACCAACTACTCGACCAACTACTCGACCAACTACTCGACCAACTACTCGACCAATCACTCGACCAACTACTCGACCAACTACTCGACCAACTACTCGACCATCTACTCGACCAATTACTTAACCAACTACTCGACCAATCGCTCGACCAACTACTCGACCAACTACTCGACCAACCACTCGACCAACTACTCGACCAATCACTCGACGAACTACTCGACCAACTACTCGACCAACTACTCGACCAACTACTCGACCAACTACTCCACCAATCACTTTACCAACCACTCGACCAACTACTCAACCATCTACTCGACCAACTACTAGACTAACCACTCGACCAACTACTCGACCAACTACTCGATCAACTACTCGACCAGCTACTCGACCAACTACTCGACCAACTACTCGACCAATCGCTCGACCAACTACTCGACCAACTACTCGACCAACTACTCGACCAACTACTCGACCAACTAGTCGACCAACTACTCGACCAACTACTCGACCAACTACTCGACCAATCACTCGACCAACTACTCGACAAACTACTCGACCAACTACTCGACCATCTACTCGACCAATTACTTGACCAACTACTCGACCAATCGCTCGACCAACTACTCGACCAACTACTCGACCAACTACTCGACCAATCACTCGACCAACTACTCGACCAACTACTCGACCAACTACTCGACCATCTACTCGACCAATTACTTGACCAACTACTCGACCAATCGCTCGACCAACTACTCGACCAACTACTCGACCAACTACTCGACAAATCACTCGACCAACTACTCGACCAAATACTGGAGCAATCACTCGACCAACTACTCGACCAGCTACTCGACCAACTACTCGACCAACTACTCGACCAATAACTCGACCAACTACTCGACCAACTACCCGAGCAACTACTCGACCAATCACTCGACCAACTACTCGACCAAATACTGGAGCAATCACTCGACCAACTACTCGACCAGCTACTCGACCAACTACTCGACCAACTACTCGACCAATAACTTGACCAACTACTCGACCAACTACCCGAGCAACTACTCAACCAACTACTCGACCAACTACTTGACCAACTACTCGCCCAATCGCTCGACCAACTACTCGACCAACTACTCGACCAACTACTCGACCAATCACTCGACCAGCTACTCGACCAATTACTCGACCAACTACTCGACCAACTACTCGACCAACTACTCGTCCAAATACTCGACCAACCACTCGACCAACTACTCGACCAATCACTCGACGAACTACTCGACCAACTACTCGACCAACTACTCGACCAACTACTCGACCAACTACTCGACCAACTACTCGACCTACCACTAGACCAACTACTCGACCAACTACTCGACCAATCACTCGACCAACTACTCGACCAACTTCTCGACCAACTACTCGTCCAACTACTCGACCAACTACTTGACCAACTACTCGAACAACTACTCGACCAATCACTCGACCAACTACTCGACCAACTTCTCGACCAACTACTCGACCAACTACTCGTCCAACTACTCAACCAACTGCTCGACCAGCTACTCGACCAACTACTCGACCAACTACTCGACCAATCGCTCGACGAACTACTCGACCAACTACTCGACCAACTACTCGACCAACTACTCGACCGACCACTCGACTGACCACTCGACCAATCACTCGACCAACTACTCGACCAACTACTCGACCAAATACTCGACTAATTACTCAACCAACTACACGACCAATCACTAGACCAACTACTCAACCAACTACTCGACCAACTACTCGAACAACTACTCGACCAACTACTCGACCAACTACTCGACCAATCACTCGACCAACTACTCGACCAACTACTCAACCAACTACTCGACCATCTACTCGACCAACTACTCGACCAATCACTCGACCAACTACTCGACCAACTACTGGAGCAATCACTCGACCAACTACTCGACCAGCTACTCGACCAACTACTCGACCAACTACTCGACCAACTACTCGACCAACTACTCGACCAACTACTCGTCCAAATACTCGACCAACTACTCGACCAACTACTCGACCAATCGCTCGACCAACTACTCGACCAACCACTCGACCAACTACTCAACCAATCACTCGACCAACTACTCGACCAACTACTCGACCAACTACTCAACCAACTACTCGACCAACTACTTGACCAACTACTCGACCAATCGCTCGACCAACTACTCGACCAACTACTCGACCAACTACTAGACCAATCACTCGACCAACCACTCGACCAAGTACTCAACCATCTACTCGACCAACTACTAGACCAACTTCTTGACCAACTACTCGACCAACTACTCGACCAACTACTCCACCAACTACTCGAGCAGTCACTCGACCAACTACTCGACCAACTACTCGACCAACCACTCGACCAACTACTCGACCAACTACTCGACCAACTACTAGACCAATCACTCGACCAACCACTCGACCAAGTACTCAACCATCTACTCAACCAACTACTAGACCAACTTCTTGACCAACTACTCGACCAACTACTCGACCAACTACTCCACCAACTACTCGAGCAGTCACTCGACCAACTACTCGACCAACTACTCGACCAACCACTCGACCAACTACTCGACCAACTACTCGACCAACTACTCCACCAATCACTTTACCAACCACTCGACCAACTACTCAACCATCTACTCGACCAACTACTAGACTAACCACTCGACCAACTACTCGACCAACTACTCGATCAACTACTCGACCAGCTACTCGACCAACTACTCGACCAACTACTCGACCAATCGCTCGACCAACTACTCGACCAACTACTCGACCAACTACTCGACCAACTACTCGACCAACTAGTCGACCAACTACTCGACCAACTACTCGACCAACTACTCGACCAATCACTCGACCAACTACTCGACCAACTACTCGACCAACTACTCGACCATCTACTCGACCAATTACTTGACCAACTACTCGACCAATCGCTCGACCAACTACTCGACCAACTACTCGACCAACTACTCGACCAATCACTCGACCAACTACTCGACCAACTACTCGACCAACTACTCGACCATCTACTCGACCAATTACTTGACCAACTACTCGACCAATCGCTCGACCAACTACTCGACCAACTACTCGACCAACTACTCGACAAATCACTCGACCAACTACTCGACCAAATACTGGAGCAATCACTCGACCAACTACTCGACCAGCTACTCGACCAACTACTCGACCAACTACTCGACCAATAACTCGACCAACTACTCGACCAACTACCCGAGCAACTACTCGACCAATCACTCGACCAACTACTCGACCAAATACTGGAGCAATCACTCGACCAACTACTCGACCAGCTACTCGACCAACTACTCGACCAACTACTCGACCAATAACTCGACCAACTACTCGACCAACTACCCGAGCAACTACTCAACCAACTACTCGACCAACTACTTGACCAACTACTCGCCCAATCGCTCGACCAACTACTCGACCAACTACTCGACCAACTACTCGACCAATCACTCGACCAGCTACTCGACCAACTACTCGACCAACTACTCGACCAACTACTCGTCCAAATACTCGACCAACCACTCGACCAACTACTCGACCAATCACTCGACGAACTACTCGACCAACTACTCGACCAACTACTCGACCAACTACTCGACCAACTACTCGACCAACTACTCGACCTACCACTAGACCAACTACTCGACCAACTACTCGACCAATCACTCGACCAACTACTCGACCAACTTCTCGACCAACTACTCGTCCAACTACTCGACCAACTACTTGACCAACTACTCGAACAACTACTCGACCAATCACTCGACCAACTACTCGACCAACTTCTCGACCAACTACTCGACCAACTACTCGTCCAACTACTCGACCAACTGCTCGACCAGCTACTCGACCAACTACTCGACCAACTACTCGACCAATCGCTCGACGAACTACTCGACCAACTACTCGACCAACTACTCGACCAACTACTCGACCGACCACTCGACTGACCACTCGACCAATCACTCGACCAACTACTCGACCAACTACTCGACCAACTACTCGACTAATTACTCAACCAACTACTCGACCAATCACTAGACCAACTACTCGACCAACTACTCGACCAACTACTCGAACAACTACTCGACCAACTACTCGACCAACTACTCGACCAATCACTCGACCAACTACTCGACCAACTACTCAACCAACTACTCGACCATCTACTCGACCAACTACTCGACCAATCACTCGACCAACTACTCGACCAACTACTGGAGCAATCACTCGACCAACTACTCGACCAGCTACTCGACCAACTACTCGACCAACTACTCGACCAACTACTCGACCAACTACTCGACCAACTACTCGTCCAAATACTCGACCAACTACTCGACCAACTACTCGACCAATCGCTCGACCAACTACTCGACCAACCACTCGACCAACTACTCAACCAATCACTCGACCAACTACTCGACCAACTACTCGACCAACTACTCAACCAACTACTCGACCAACTACTTGACCAACTACTCGACCAATCGCTCGACCAACTACTCGACCAACTACTCGACCAACTACTAGACCAATCACTCGACCAACCACTCGACCAAGTACTCAACCATCTACTCGACCAACTACTAGACCAACTTCTTGACCAACTACTCGACCAACTACTCGACCAACTACTCCACCAACTACTCGAGCAGTCACTCGACCAACTACTCGACCAACTACTCGACCAACCACTCGACCGACCACTCGACCAACTACTCGACCGACCACTCGACCGACCACTCGACCAATAACTCGAACAACTTCTCGACCAACTACTCGACCAACTACTCTACCAATCACTCGACCAACTACTCGACCAACTTCTCGACCAACTACTCGACCAACTACTCGACCAACTACTCGACCAACTACTCGACCAACTACTCGACCAATCACTCGACCAACTACTCGACCAACTACTCGACCAACTACTCGACCAACTACTCGACCAACTACTCGACCAACTACTCGACCAACTACTTGACCAACTACTCGACCAACTACTCGACCAATCACTCGACCAACTACTCGACCAACTTCTCGACCAACTACTCGACAAACTACTCGTCCAACTACTCGATCAACTACTCGACCAGCTACTCGACCAACTACTCGACCAACTACTCGACCAATCGCTCGACCAACTACTCGACCAACTACTCGACCAACTACTCGACCAACTACTCGACCAACTAGTCGACCAACTACTCGACCAACTACTCGACCAACTACTCGACCAATCACTCGACCAACTACTCGACCAACTACTCGACCAACTACTCGACCATCTACTCGACCAATTACTTGACCAACTACTCGACCAATCGCTCGACCAACTACTCGACCAACTACTCGACCAACCACTCGACCAACTACTCGACCAATCACTCGACGAACTACTCGACCAACTACTCGACCAACTACTCGACCAACTACTCGACCAACTACTCCACCAATCACTCGACCAACCACTCGACCAACTACTCAACCATCTACTCGACCAACTACTAGACTAACCACTCGACCATCTACTCGACCAACTACTCGACCAACTTCTCGACCAACTACTCGACCAACTACTCGTCCAACTACTCGATCAACTACTCGACCAGCTACTAGACCAACTACTCGACCAATCACTCGACCAACTACTCGACCAACTACTGGAGCAATCACTCGACCAACTAGTCGACCAGCTACTCGACCAACTACTCGACCGACCACTCGACCGACCACTAGACCAATCACTCGAACAACTACTCGACCAACTACTCGACCAACTACTCGACCAATCACTCGACCAACTACTCGACCAACTACTCGACCAACTACTCGACCATCTACTCGACCAACTACTCGACCAATCACTCGACCAACTACTCGACCAACTACTGGAGCAATCACTCGACCAACTACTCCACCAGCTACTCGACCAACTACTTGACCAACTACTCGACCAACTACTCGACCAACTACTCGTCCAAATACTCGACCAACTACTCGACCAACTACTCGACCAATCGCTCGACCAACTACTCGACCAACCACTCGACCAACTACTCGACCAATCACTCGACCAACTACTCGACCAACTACTCGACCAACTACTCAACCAACTACTCGACCAACTACTTGACCAACTACTCGACCAATCGCTCGACCAACTACTCGACCAACTACTCGACCAACTACTAGGCCAATCACTCGACCAACCACTCGACCAACTACTCAACCATCTACTCGACCAACTACTAGACCAACTTCTTGACCAACTACTCGACCAACTACTCGACCAACTACTCCACCAACTACTCGAGCAGTCACTCGACCAACTACTCGACCAACTACTCGACCAACCACTCGACCGACCACTCGACCAACTACTCGACCGACCACTCGACCGACCACTCGACCAATAACTCGAACAACTTCTCGACCAACTACTCGACCAACTACTCTACCAATCACTCGACCAACTACTCGACCAACTTCTCGACCAACTACTCGACCAACTACTCGACCAACTACTCGACCAACTACTCGACCAACTACTCGACCAATCACTCGACCAACTACTCGACCAACTACTCGACCAACTACTCGACCAACTACTCGACCAACTACTCGACCAACTACTCGACCAACTACTTGACCAACTACTCGACCAACTACTCGACCAATCACTTGACCAACTACTCGACCAACTTCTCGACCAACTACTCGACCAACTACTCGTCCAACTACTCGATCAACTACTCGACCAGCTACTCGACCAACTACTCGACCAATCGCTCGACCAACTACTCGACCAACTACTCGACCAACTACTCGACCAACTACTCGACCAACTAGTCGACCAACTACTCGACCAACTACTCGACCAACTACTCGACCAATCACTCGACCAACTACTCGACCAACTACTCGACCAACTACTCGACCATCTACTCGACCAATTACTTGACCAACTACTCGACCAATCGCTCGACCAACTACTCGACCAACTACTCGACCAACCACTCGACCAACTACTCGACCAATCACTCGACGAACTACTCGACCAACTACTCGACCAACTACTCGACCAACTACTCGACCAACTACTCGACCAACTACTCCACCAATCACTCGACCAACCACTCGACCAACTACTCAACCATCTACTCGACCAACTACTAGACTAACCACTCGACCAACTACTCGACCAACTTCTCGACCAACTACTCGACCAACTACTCGTCCAACTACTCGATCAACTACTCGACCAGCTACTCGACCAACTACTCGACCAACTGCTCGACCAGCTACTCGACCAACTACTCGACCAACTACTCGACCAATCGCTCGACGAACTACTCGACCAACTACTCGACCAACTACTCGACCAACTACTCGACCGACCACTCGACTGACCACTCGACCAATCACTCGACCAACTACTCGACCAACTACTCGACCAACTACTCGACTAATTACTCAACCAACTACTCGACCAATCACTAGACCAACTACTCGACCAACTACTCGACCAACTACTCGAACAACTACTCGACCAACTACTCGACCAACTACTCGACCAATCACTCGACCAACTACTCGACCAACTACTCGACCAACTACTCGACCAACTACTCGACCAATCACTCGACCAACTACTCGACCAACTACTCGACCAACTACTCGACCAACTACTCGACCAACTACTCGACCAACTACTCGACCAACTACTTGACCAACTACTCGACCAACTACTCGACCAATCACTTGACCAACTACTCGACCAACTTCTCGACCAACTACTCGACCAACTACTCGTCCAACTACTCGATCAACTACTCGACCAGCTACTCGACCAACTACTCGACCAATCGCTCGACCAACTACTCGACCAACTACTCGACCAACTACTCGACCAACTACTCGACCAACTAGTCGACCAACTACTCGACCAACTACTCGACCAACTACTCGACCAATCACTCGACCAACTACTCGACCAACTACTCGACCAACTACTCGACCATCTACTCGACCAATTACTTGACCAACTACTCGACCAATCGCTCGACCAACTACTCGACCAACTACTCGACCAACTACTCGACCAACTACTCGAACAACTACTCGACCGACCACTCGACTGACCACTCGACCAATCACTCGACCAACTACTCGACCAACTACTCGACCAACTACTCGACTAATTACTCAACCAACTACTCGACCAATCACTAGACCAACTACTCGACCAACTACTCGACCAACTACTCGAACAACTACTCGACCAACTACTCGACCAACTACTCGACCAATCACTCGACCAACTACTCGACCAACTACTCAACCAACTACTCGACCATCTACTCGACCAACTACTCGACCAATCACTCGACCAACTACTCGACCAACTACTGGAGCAATCACTCGACCAACTACTCGACCAGCTACTCGACCAACTACTCGACCAACTACTCGACCAACTACTCGACCAACTACTCGACCAACTACTCGTCCAAATACTCGACCAACTACTCGACCAACTACTCGACCAATCGCTCGACCAACTACTCGTCCAACCACTCGACCAACTACTCAACCAATCACTCGACCAACTACTCGACCAACTACTCGACCAACTACTCAACCAACTACTCGACCAACTACTTGACCAACTACTCGACCAATCGCTCGACCAACTACTCGACCAACTACTCGACCAACTACTAGACCAATCACTCGACCAACCACTCGACCAAGTACTCAACCATCTACTCGACCAACTACTAGACCAACTTCTTGACCAACTACTCGACCAACTACTCGACCAACTACTCCACCAACTACTCGAGCAGTCACTCGACCAACTACTCGACCAACTACTCGACCAACCACTCGACCGACCACTCGACCAACTACTCGACCGACCACTCGACCGACCACTCGACCAATAACTCGAACAACTTCTCGACCAACTACTCGACCAACTACTCTACCAATCACTCGACCAACTACTCGACCAACTTCTCGACGAACTACTCGACCAACTACTCGACCAACTACTCGACCAACTACTCGACCAACTACTCGACCAATCACTCGACCAACTACTCGACCAACTACTCGACCAACTACTCGACCAACTACTCGACCAACTACTCGACCAACTACTCGACCAACTACTTGACCAACTACTCGACCAACTACTCGACCAATCACTCGACCAACTACTCGACCAACTTCTCGACCAACTACTCGACAAACTACTCGTCCAACTACTCGATCAACTACTCGACCAGCTACTCGACCAACTACTCGACCAACTACTCGACCAATCGCTCGACCAACTACTCGACCAACTACTCGACCAACTACTCGACCAACTACTCGACCAACTAGTCGACCAACTACTCGACCAACTACTCGACCAACTACTCGACCAATCACTCGACCAACTACTCGACCAACTACTCGACCAACTACTCGACCATCTACTCGACCAATTACTTGACCAACTACTCGACCAATCGCTCGACCAACTACTCGACCAACTACTCGACCAACCACTCGACCAACTACTCGACCAATCACTCGACGAACTACTCGACCAACTACTCGACCAACTACTCGACCAACTACTCGACCAACTACTCCACCAATCACTCGACCAACCACTCGACCAACTACTCAACCATCTACTCGACCAACTACTAGACTAACCACTCGACCATCTACTCGACCAACTACTCGACCAACTTCTCGACCAACTACTCGACCAACTACTCGTCCAACTACTCGATCAACTACTCAACCAGCTACTAGACCAACTACTCGACCAATCACTCGACCAACTACTCGACCAACTACTGGAGCAATCACTCGACCAACTAGTCGACCAGCTACTCGACCAACTACTCGACCGACCACTCGACCGACCACTAGACCAATCACTCGAACAACTACTCGACCAACTACTCGACCAACTACTCGACCAATCACTCGACCAACTACTCGACCAACTACTCGACCAACTACTCGACCATCTACTCGACCAACTACTCGACCAATCACTCGACCAACTACTCGACCAACTACTGGAGCAATCACTCGACCAACTACTCCACCAGCTACTCGACCAACTACTTGACCAACTACTCGACCAACTACTCGACCAACTACTCGTCCAAATACTCGACCAACTACTCGACCAACTACTCGACCAATCGCTCGACCAACTACTCGACCAACCACTCGACCAACTACTCGACCAATCACTCGACCAACTACTCGACCAACTACTCGACCAACTACTCAACCAACTACTCGACCAACTACTTGACCAACTACTCGACCAATCGCTCGACCAACTACTCGACCAACTACTCGACCAACTACTAGGCCAATCACTCGACCAACCACTCGACCAACTACTCAACCATCTACTCGACCAACTACTAGACCAACTTCTTGACCAACTACTCGACCAACTACTCGACCAACTACTCCACCAACTACTCGAGCAGTCACTCGACCAACTACTCGACCAACTACTCGACCAACCACTCGACCGACCACTCGACCAACTACTCGACCGACCACTCGACCGACCACTCGACCAATAACTCGAACAACTTCTCGACCAACTACTCGACCAACTACTCTACCAATCACTCGACCAACTACTCGACCAACTTCTCGACCAACTACTCGACCAACTACTCGACCAACTACTCGACCAACTACTCGACCAACTACTCGACCAATCACTCGACCAACTACTCGACCAACTACTCGACCAACTACTCGACCAACTACTCGACCAACTACTCGACCAACTACTCGACCAACTACTTGACCAACTACTCGACCAACTACTCGACCAATCACTTGACCAACTACTCGACCAACTTCTCGACCAACTACTCGACCAACTACTCGTCCAACTACTCGATCAACTACTCGACCAGCTACTCGACCAATCACTCGACCAACTACTCGACCAACTACTCGACCAACTACTCGACCTTCTACTCGACCAACTACTCGACCAACTACTCGACCAACTACTCGACCAACCACTCGACCAACTACTCGACCAATCACTCGACGAACTACTCGACCAACTACTCGACCAACTACTCGACCAACTACTCGACCAACTACTCGACCAACTACTCCACCAATCACTCGACCAACCACTCGACCAACTACTCAACCATCTACTCGACCAACTACTAGACTAACCACTCGACCAACTACTCGACCAACTACTCGACCAACTTCTCGACCAACTACTCGACCAACTACTCGACCAACTACTCGACCAATAACTCGAACAACTTCTCGACCAACTACTTTACCAATCACTCGACCAACTACTCGACCAACTACTCGACCAACTACTCGACCATCTACTCGACCAACTACTCGACCAACTACTCGACCAACTACTCGACCAATCACTCGACCAACTACTCGACCAACTACTCGACCAACTACTCGACCAACTACTCGACCAACTACTCGACCAACTACTTGACCAACTACTCGATCAACTACTCGACCAATCACTCGACCAACTACTCGACCAACTTCTCGACCAACTACTCGACCAACTACTCGTACAACTACTCGATCAACTACTCGACCAGCTACTCGACCAACTACTCGACCAACAACTCGACCAATCACTCGACCAACTACTCGACCAACTACTCGACCAACTACTCGACCAACTACTCGACCAACTAGTCGACCAACTACTCGACCAACTACTCGACCAACTACTCGACCAATCACTCGACCAACTACTTGACCAACTACTCGACCAACTACTCGACCATCTACTCGACCATCTACTTGACCAACTACTAGACCAATCACTCGACCAACTACTCGACCAACTACTCGACCAACTACTCGACCAATCACTCGACCAACTACTCGACCAAATACTGGAGCAATCACTCGACCAACTACTCGACCAGCTACTCGACCAACTACTCGACCAACTACTCGACCAATAACTCGACCAACTACTCGACCAACTACCCGAGCAACTACTCAACCAACTATTCGACCAACTACTTGACCAACTACTCGACCAACTACTCGACCAATCACTCGACCAACTACTCGACCAACTACTCGACCAATCACTCGACCAACTACTCGACCAACTTCTCAACCAACTACTCGACCAACTACTCGTCCAACTACTCGACCAACTACTCGACCAGCTACTCGACCAACTACTCGACCAACTACTCGACCAATCGCTCGACGAACTACTCGACCAACTACTCGACCAACTACTCGACCAACTACTCGACCGACCACTCGACTGACCACTCGACCAATCACTCGACCAACTACTCGACCAACTACTCGACCAACTACTCGACTAATTACTCAACCAACTACTCGACCAATCACTAGACCAATTACTCGACCAACTACTCGACCAACTACTCGACCATCTACTCGACCAACTACTCGACCAATCACTCGACCAACTACTCGACCAACTACTGGAGCAATCACTCGACCAACTACTCGACCAGCTACTCGACCAACTACTCGACCAACTACTCGACCAACTACTCGACCAACTACTCGTCCAAATACTCGACCAACTACTCGACCAACTACTCGACCAATCGCTCGACCAACTACTCGACCAACTACTCGACCAACTACTCGACCAACTACTCGACCAATCACTCGACCAACTACTCGACCAACTACTCGACCAACTACTCGACCATCTACTCGACCAATTACTTAACCAACTACTCGACCAATCGCTCGACCAATTACTCGACCAACTACTCGACCAACCACTCGACCAACTACTCGACCAATCACTCGACGAACTACTCGACCAACTACTCGACCAACTACTCGACCAACTACTCGACCAACTACTCCACCAATCACTTTACCAACCACTCGACCAACTACTCAACCATCTACTCGACCAACTACTAGACTAACCACTCGACCAACTACTCGACCAACTACTCGATCAACTACTCGACCAGCTACTCGACCAACTACTCGACCAACTACTCGACCAATCGCTCGACCAACTACTCGACCAACTACTCGACCAACTACTCGACCAACTACTCGACCAACTAGTCGACCAACTACTCGACCAACTACTCGACCAACTACTCGACCAATCACTCGACCAACTACTCGACCAACTACTCGACCAACTACTCGACCATCTACTCGACCAATTACTTGACCAACTACTCGACCAATCGCTCGACCAACTACTCGACCAACTACTCGACCAACTACTCGACCAATCACTCGACCAACTACTCGACCAACTACTCGACCAACTACTCGACCATCTACTCGACCAATTACTTGACCAACTACTCGACCAATCGCTCGACCAACTACTCGACCAACTACTCGACCAACTACTCGACAAATCACTCGACCAACTACTCGACCAAATACTGGAGCAATCACTCGACCAACTACTCGACCAGCTACTCGACCAACTACTCGACCAACTACTCGACCAATAACTCGACCAACTACTCGACCAACTACCCGAGCAACTACTCGACCAATCACTCGACCAACTACTCGACCAAATACTGGAGCAATCACTCGACCAACTACTCGACCAGCTACTCGACCAACTACTCGACCAACTACTCGACCAATAACTCGACCAACTACTCGACCAACTACCCGAGCAACTACTCAACCAACTACTCGACCAACTACTTGACCAACTACTCGCCCAATCGCTCGACCAACTACTCGACCAACTACTCGACCAACTACTCGACCAATCACTCGACCAGCTACTCGACCAACTACTCGACCAACTACTCGACCAACTACTCGACCAACTACTCGTCCAAATACTCGACCAACCACTCGACCAACTACTCGACCAATCACTCGACGAACTACTCGACCAACTACTCGACCAACTACTCGACCAACTACTCGACCAACTACTCGACCAACTACTCGACCTACCACTAGACCAACTACTCGACCAACTACTCGACCAATCACTCGACCAACTACTCGACCAACTTCTCGACCAACTACTCGTCCAACTACTCGACCAACTACTTGACCAACTACTCGAACAACTACTCGACCAATCACTCGACCAACTACTCGACCAAATTCTCGACCAACTACTCGACCAACTACTCGTCCAACTACTCGACCAACTGCTCGACCAGCTACTCGACCAACTACTCGACCAACTACTCGACCAATCGCTCGACGAACTACTCGACCAACTACTAGACCAACTACTCGACCAACTACTCGACCGACCACTCGACTGACCACTCGACCAATCACTCGACCAACTACTCGACCAACTACTCGACCAACTACTCGACTAATTACTCAACCAACTACTCGACCAATCACTAGACCAACTACTCGACCAACTACTCGACCAACTACTCGAACAACTACTCGACCAACTACTCGACCAACTACTCGACCAATCACTCGACCAACTACTCGAACAACTACTCAACCAACTACTCGACCATCTACTCGACCAACTACTCGACCAACTACTTGACCAACTACTCGACCAATCGCTCGACCAACTACTCGACCAACTACTCGACCAACTACTAGACCAATCACTCGACCAACCACTCGACCAAGTACTCAACCATCTACTCGACCAACTACTAGACCAACTTCTTGACCAACTACTCGACCAACTACTCGACCAACTACTCCACCAACTACTCGAGCAGTCACTCGACCAACTACTCGACCGACCACTCGACCGACCACTCGACCAATAACTCGAACAACTTCTCGACCAACTACTCGACCAACTACTCTACCAATCACTCGACCAACTACTCGACCAACTTCTCGACCAACTACTCGACCAACTACTCGACCAACTACTCGACCAACTACTCGACCAACTACTCGAACAATCACTCAACCAACTACTCGACCAACTACTCGACCAACTACTCGACCAACTACTCGACCAACTACTCGACCAACTACTCGACCAACTACTTGACCAACTACTCGACCAACTACTCGACCAATCACTCGACCAACTACTCGACCAACTTCTCGACCAACTACTCGACAAACTACTCGTCCAACTACTCGATCAACTACTCGACCAGCTACTCGACCAACTACTCGACCAACTACTCGACAAATCGCTCGACCAACTACTCGACCAACTACTCGACCAACTACTCGACCAACTACTCGACCAACTAGTCGACCAACTACTCGACCAACTACTCGACCAACTACTCGACCAATCACTCGACCAACTACTCGACCAACTACTCGACCAACTACTCGACCATCTACTCGACCAATTACTTGACCAACTACTCGACCAATCGCTCGACCAACTACTCGACCAACTACTCGACCAACCACTCGACCAACTACTCGACCAATCACTCGACGAACTACTCGACCAACTACTCGACCAACTACTCGACCAACTACTCGACCAACTACTCCACCAATCACTCGACCAACCACTCGACCAACTACTCAACCATCTACTCGACCAACTACTAGACTAACCACTCGACCAACTACTCGACCAACTACTCGACCAACTTCTCGACCAACTACTCGACCAACTACTCGTCCAACTACTCGATCAACTACTCGACCAGCTACTCGACCAACTACTCGACCAACTACTCGACCAATCGCTCGAACAACTACTCGACCAACTACTCGACTAACTACTCGACAAACTACTCGACCAACTAGTCGACCAACTACTCGACCAACTACTCGACCAACTACTCGACCAATCACTCGACCAACTACTCGACCAACTACACGACCAACTACTCGACCATCTACTCGACCAATTACTTGACCAACTACTCGACCAATCGCTCGTCCAACTACTCGACCAACTACTCGACAAATCACTCGACCAACTACTCGACCAAATACTGGAGTAATCACTCGACCAACTACTCGACCAGCTACGCGACCAACTACTCGACCAACTACTCGACCAATAACTCGACCAACTACTCGACCAACTACTCGACCAACTACTCGACCAACTACTCAACCAACTACTCGACCAACTACTTGACCAACTACTCGACCAATCGCTCGACCAACTACTCGACCAACTACTTGACCAACTACTCGACCAATCACTCGACCAGCTACTCGACCAACTACTCGACCAACTATTCGACCAACTACTCGACCAACTACTCGTCCAAATACTCGACCAACCACTCGACCAACTACTCGACCAATCACTCGACGAACTACTCGACCAACTACTCGACCAACTACTCGACCAACTACTCGACCAACTACTCCACCAATCACTCGACCAACCACTCGACCAACTACTCAACCATCTACTCGACCAACTACTAGACTAACCACTCGACCAACTACTCGACCAACTACTCGACCAACTACTCGACCAATAACTCGAACAACTTCTCGACCAACTACTTTACCAATCACTCGACCAACTACTCGACCAACTTCTCAACCAACTACTCGACCAACTACTCGTCCAACTACTCGACCAACTACTCGACCAGCTACTCGACCAACTACTCGACCAACTACTCGACCAATCGCTCGACGAACTACTCGACCAACTACTCGACCAACTACTCGACCAACTACTCGACCGACCACTCGACTGACCACTCGACCAATCACTCGACCAACTACTCGACCAACTACTCGACCAACTACTCGACTAATTACTCAACCAACTACTCGACCAATCACTAGACCAATTACTCGACCAACTACTCGACCAACTACTCGACCATCTACTCGACCAACTACTCGACCAATCACTCGACCAACTACTCGACCAACTACTGGAGCAATCACTCGACCAACTACTCGACCAGCTACTCGACCAACTACTCGACCAACTACTCGACCAACTACTCGACCAACTACTCGTCCAAATACTCGACCAACTACTCGACCAACTACTCGACCAATCGCTCGACCAACTACTCGACCAACTACTCGACCAACTACTCGACCAACTACTCGACCAATCACTCGACCAACTACTCGACCAACTACTCGACCAACTACTCGACCATCTACTCGACCAATTACTTAACCAACTACTCGACCAATCGCTCGACCAACTACTCGACCAACTACTCGACCAACCACTCGACCAACTACTCGACCAATCACTCGACGAACTACTCGACCAACTACTCGACCAACTACTCGACCAACTACTCGACCAACTACTCCACCAATCACTTTACCAACCACTCGACCAACTACTCAACCATCTACTCGACCAACTACTAGACTAACCACTCGACCAACTACTCGACCAACTACTCGACCAACTTCTCGACCAACTACTCGACCAACTACTCGTCCAACTACTCGATCAATTACTCGACCAGCTACTCGACCAACTACTCGACCAACTACTCGACCAATCGCTCGACCAACTACTCGACCAACTACTCGACCAACTACTCGACAAACTACTCGACCAACTAGTCGACCAACTACTCGACCAACTACTCGACCAACTACTCGACCAATCACTCGACCAACTACTCGACCAACTACTCGACCAACTACTCGACCATCTACTCGACCAATTACTTGACCAACTACTCGACCAATCGCTCGACCAACTACTCGACCAACTACTCGACCAACTACTCGACCAATCACTCGACCAACTACTCGACCAACTACTCGACCAACTACTCGACCATCTACTCGACCAATTACTTGACCAACTACTCGACCAATCGCTCGACCAACTACTCGACCAACTACTCGACCAACTACTCGACAAATCACTCGACCAACTACTCGACCAAATACTGGAGCAATCACTCGACCAACTACTCGACCAGCTACTCGACCAACTACTCGACCAACTACTCGACCAATAACTCGACCAACTACTCGACCAACTACCCGAGCAACTACTCGACCAATCACTCGACCAACTACTCGACCAAATACTGGAGCAAGCACTCGACCAACTACTCGACCAGCTACTCGACCAACTACTCGACCAACTACTCGACCAATAACTCGACCAACTACTCGACCAACTACCCGAGCAACTACTCAACCAACTACTCGACCAACTACTTGACCAACTACTCGCCCAATCGCTCGACCAACTACTCGACCAAATACTCGACCAACTACTCGACCAATCACTCGACCAGCTACTCGACCAACTACTCGACCAACTACTCGACCAACTACTCGACCAACTACTCGTCCAAATACTCGACCAACCACTCGACCAACTACTCGACCAATCACTCGACGAACTACTCGACCAACTACTCGACCAACTACTCGACCTACCACTAGACCAACTACTCGACCAAGTACACGACCAATCACTCGACCAACTACTCGACCAACTTCTCGACCAACTACTCGTCCAACTACTCGACCAACTACTTGACCAACTACTCGAACAACTACTCGACCAATCACTCGACCAACTACTCGACCAACTTCTCGACCAACTACTCGACCAACTACTCGTCCAACTACTCGACCAACTGCTCGACCAGCTACTCGACCAACTACTCGACCAACTACTCGACCAATCGCTCGACCAACTACTCGACCAACTACTCGACCAACTACTCGACCAACTACTCGACCAACTAGTCGACCAACTACTCGACCAACTACTCGACCAACTACTCGACCAATCACTCGACCAACTACTCGACCAACTACTCGACCAACTACTCGACCATCTACTCGACCAACTACTCGACCAACTACTCGACCAACTACTCGACCAACCACTCGACCAACTACTCGACCAATCACTCGACGAACTACTCGACCAACTACTCGACCAACTACTCGACCAACTACTCGACCAACTACTCGACCAACTACTCCACCAATCACTCGACCAACCACTCGACCAACTACTCAACCATCTACTCGACCAACTACTAGACTAACCACTCGACCAACTACTCGACCAACTACTCGACCAACTTCTCGACCAACTACTCGACCAACTACTCGTCCAACTACTCGATCAACTACTCGACCAGCTACTCGACCAACTACTCGACCAACTACTCGACCAACCACTCGACCAACTACTCTACCAATCACTCGACGAACTACTCGACCAACTACTCGACCAACTACTCGACCAACTACTCGACCAACTACTCCACCAATCACTCGACCAACCACTCGACCAACTACTCAACCATCTACTCGACCAACTACTAGACTAACCACTCGACCAACTACTCGACCAACTACTCGACCAACTACTCGACCAATAACTCGAACAACTTCTCGACCAACTACTTTACCAATCACTCGACCAACTACTCGACCAATCACTCGACCAACTACTTGACCAACTACTCGACCAATCGCTCGACCAACTACTCGACCAACTACTCGACCAACTACTAGACCAATCACTCGACCAACCACTCGACCAAGTACTCAACCATCTACTCGACCAACTACTAGACCAACTTCTTGACCAACTACTCGACCAACTACTCGACCAACTACTCCACCAACTACTCGAGCAGTCACTCGACCAACTACTCGACCAACTACTCGACCAACCACTCGACCGACCACTCGACAAACTACTCGACCGACCACTCGACCGACCACTCGACCAATAACTCGAACAACTTCTCGACCAACTACTCGACCAACTACTCTACCAATCACTCGACCAACTACTCGACCAACTTCTCGACCAACTACTCGACCAACTACTCGACCAACTACTCGACCAACTACTCGACCAACTACTCGACCAATCACTCGACCAACTACTCGACCAACTACTCGACCAACTACTCGACCAACTACTCGACCAACTACTCGACCAACTACTCGACCAACTACTTGACCAACTACTCGACCAACTACTCGACCAATCACTCGACCAACTACTCGACCAACTTCTCGACCAACTACTCGACAAACTACTCGTCCAACTACTCGATCAACTACTCGACCAGCTACTCGACCAACTACTCGACCAACTACTCGACCAATCGCTCGACCAACTACTCGACCAACTACTCGACCAACTACTCGACCAACTACTCGACCAACTAGTCGACCAACTACTCGACCAACTACTTGACCAACTACTCGACCAATCACTCGACCAACTACTCGACCAACTACTCGACCAACTACTCGACCATCTACTCGACCAATTACTTGACCAACTACTCGACCAATCGCTCGACCAACTACTCGACCAACTACTCGACCAACCACTCGACCAACTACTCGACCAATCACTCGACGAACTACTCGACCAACTACTCGACCAACTACTCGACCAACTACTCGACCAACTACTCCACCAATCACTCGACCAACCACTCGACCAACTACTCAACCATCTACTCGACCAACTACTAGACTAACCACTCGACCAACTACTCGACCAACTACTCGACCAACTTCTCGACCAACTACTCGACCAACTACTCGTCCAACTACTCGATCAACTACTCGACCAGCTACTCGACCAACTACTCGACCAACTACTCGACCAATCGCTCGAACAACTACTCGACCAACTACTCGACTAACTACTCGACAAACTACTCGACCAACTAGTCGACCAACTACTCGACCAACTACTCGACCAACTACTCGACCAATCACTCGACCAACTACTCGACCAACTACACGACCAACTACTCGACCATCTACTCGACCAATAACTTGACCAACTACTCGACCAATCGCTCGTCCAACTACTCGACCAACTACTCGACAAATCACTCGACCAACTACTCGACCAAATACTGGAGCAATCACTCGACCAACTACTAGACCAGCTACGCGACCAACTACTCGACCAACTACTCGACCAATAACTCGACCAACTACTCGACCAACTACTCGACCAACTACTCGACCAACTACTCAACCAACTACTCGACCAACTACTTGACCAACTACTCGACCAATCGCTCGACCAACTACTCGACCAACTACTTGACCAACTACTCGACCAATCACTCGACCAGCTACTCGACCAACTACTCGACCAACTATTCGACCAACTACTCGACCAACTACTCGTCCAAATACTCGACCAACCACTCGACCAACTACTCGACCAATCACTCGACGAACTACTCGACCAACTACTCGACCAACTACTCGACCAACTACTCGACCAACTACTCCACCAATCACTCGACCAACCACTCGACCAACTACTCAACCATCTACTCGACCAACTACTAGACTAACCACTCGACCAACTACTCGACCAACTACTCGACCAACTACTCGTCCAAATACTCGACCAACTACTCGACCAACTACTCGACCAATCACTCGACCAACTACTCGACCAACTACTCGACCAACTACTCGACCAATCACTCGACCAACTACTCGAACAACTACTCGACCAACTACTCAACCAGCTACTCGACCAACTACTTGACCAACTACTCGACCAATCGCTCGACCAACTACTCGAACAACTACTCGACCAACTACTCGACCAATCACTCGACCAACTACTCGACCAACTACTGGAGCAATCACTCGACCAACTACTCGACCAACTACTCGACCAACTACTCGACCATCTACTCGACCAACTACTCGACCAATCACTCGACCAACTACTCGACCAACTACTGGAGCAATCACTCGACCAAATACTCGACCAACTACTCGACCAACTACTCGACCAATCGCTCGACCAACTACTCGACCAACTACTCGACCAACTACTCGACCAATCACTCGACCAACTACTCGACCAACTACTCGACCAACTACTCAACCAACTACTCGACCAACTACTTGACCAACTACTCGACCAATCGCTCGACCAACTACTCGACCAACTACTCGACCAAACACTCGACCAATCACTCGACCAACTACTCGACCAACTACTGGAGCAATCACTCGACCAACTACTCGACCAGCTACTCGACCAACTACTCCACCAACTACTCGACCAACTACTCGACGAACTGCTCGACCAACTACTCGTCCAAATACTCGACCAACTACTCAACCAACTACTCGACCAATCGCTCGACCAACTACTCGACCAACTACTCGACCAACTACTCGACCAATCACTCGACCAACTACTCGACCAATCACTCGACCAACTACTCGACCAACTACTGGAGCAATCACTCGACCAACTACTCGACCAACTACTCGACCGACCACTCGACCGACCACTCGACCAATAACTCGAAAAACTACTCAACCAACTACTCGACCAACTACTCGACCAACTACTCGACCAACTACTCGACCAACTACTCGACCGACCACTCGACCAACTACTCGACCAACTACTCGTCCAACTACTCGACCAACTACTCGACCAACTACTCGACCAATCGCTCGACCAACTACTCGACCAACTACTAGACCAACTACTCGACCAATCACTCGACCAACTACTCGACCAACTACTGGAGCAATCACTCGACCAACTAGTCGACCAGCTACTCGACCAACTACTTGACCGACCACTCGACCGACCACTCGACCAATCACTCGAACAACTACTCGACCAACTACTCGACCAACTACTCGACCAATCACTCGACCAACTACTCGACCAACTACTCGACCAACTACTCGACCATCTACTCGACCAACTACTCGACCAATCACTCGACCAACTACTCGACCAACTACTGGAGCAATCACTCGACCAAATACTCGACCAACTACTCGACCAACTACTCGACCAATCGCTCGACCAACTACTCGACCAACTACTCGACCAACTACTCGACCAATCACTCGACCAACTACTCGACCAACTACTCGACCAACTACTCAACCAACTACTCGACCAACTACTTGACCAACTACTCGACCAATCGCTCGACCAACTACTCGACCAACTACTCGACCAATCACTCGACCAACTACTCGACCAAATACTGGAGCAATCACTCGACCAACTACTCGACCAGCTACTCGACCAACTACTCCACCAACTACTCGACCAACTACTCGACCAACTGCTCGACCAACTACTCGTCCAAATACTCGACCAACTACTCAACCAACTACTCGACCAATCGCTCGACCAACTACTCGACCAACTACTCGACCAACTACTCGACCAATCACTCGACCAACTACTCGACCAATCACTCGACCAACTACTCGACCATCTACTGGAGCAATCACTCGACCAACTACTCGACCAACTACTCGACCGACCACTCGACCGACCACTCGACCAATAACTCGAAAAACTACTCGACCAACTACTCGACCAACTACTCGACCAACTACTCGACCAACTACTCGACCGACCACTCGACCGACTACTCGACCAATCACTCGACCAACTACTCGACCAACTACTCGACCAACTACTCAACCAATTACTCGACCAACTACTCGACCAATCACTCGACCAACTACACGACCAACTACTCGACCAACTACTCGACCAACTACTCGACCGACCACTCGACCAATCATTCGAACAACTACTCGACCAACTACTAAACCAACTACTCGACCAATCACTCGACCAACTACTCGACCAATCCTTCTACCAACTACTCGACCAACTACTCGACCAACTACTCGACCAACTACTCGACCAACTACTCGACCAATAACTCGAACAACTTCTCGACCAACTACTCGACCAACTTCTCTACCAATCACTCGACCAACTACTCGACCAACTACTCGACCAACTACTCGACCATCTACTCGACCAACTACTCGACCAACTACTCGACCAACTACTCGACCAACTACTCAACCAACTACTCGACCAACTACTTGACCAACTACTCGACCAATCGCTCGACCAACTACTCGACCAACTACTCGACCAATCACTCGACCAACTACTCGACCAAATACTGGAGCAATCACTCGACCAACTACTCGACCAGCTACTCGACCAACTACTCCACCAACTACTCGACCAACTACTCGACCAACTGCTCGACCAACTACTCGTCCAAATACTCGACCAACTACTCAACCAACTACTCGACCAATCGCTCGACCAACTACTCGACCAACTACTCGACCAACTACTCGACCAATCACTCGACCAACTACTCGACCAATCACTCGACCAACTACTCGACCATCTACTGGAGCAATCACTCGACCAACTACTCGACCAACTACTCGACCGACCACTCGACCGACCACTCGACCAATAACTCGAAAAACTACTCGACCAACTACTCGACCAACTACTCGACCAACTACTCGACCAACTACTCGACCGACCACTCGACCGACTACTCGACCAATCACTCGACCAACTACTCGACCAACTACTCGACCAACTACTCAACCAATTACTCGACCAACTACTCGACCAATCACTCGACCAACTACACGACCAACTACTCGACCAACTACTCGACCAACTACTCGACCGACCACTCGACCAATCATTCGAACAACTACTCGACCAACTACTAAACCAACTACTCGACCAATCACTCGACCAACTACTCGACCAATCCTTCTACCAACTACTCGACCAACTACTCGACCAACTACTCGACCAACTACTCGACCAACTACTCGACCAATAACTCGAACAACTTCTCGACCAACTACTCGACCAACTTCTCTACCAATCACTCGACCAACTACTCGACCAACTACTCGACCAACTACTCGACCATCTACTCGACCAACTACTCGACCAACTACTCGACCAACTACTCGACCAATCACTCGACCAACTACTCGACCAACTGCTCGACCAACTACTCGACCAACTACTCGACCAACTACTCGACCAACTACTCGACCAGCTACTCGACCAACTACTCGACCAACTACTCGTCCAACTACTCGACCAACTACTCGACCAACTACTCGACCAATCGCTCGACCAACTACTCGACCAACTACTAGACCAACTAATCGACCAATCACTCGACCAACTACTGGAGCAATCACTCGACCAACTAGTCGACCAGCTACTCGACCAACTACTCGACCGACCACTCGACCGACCACTCGACCAATCACTCGAACAACTACTCGACCAACTACTCGACCAACTACTCGACCAATCACTCGACCAACTACTCGACCAACTACTCGACCAACTACTCGACCATCTACTCGACCAACTACTCGACCAATCACTCGACCAACTACTCGACCAACTACTGGAGCAATCACTCGACCAACTACTCGACCAGCTACTCGACCAACTACTCGACCACCTACTCGACCAACTACTCGACCAACTACTCGTCCAAATACTCGACCAACTACTCGACCAACTACTCGACCAATCACTCGACCAACTACTCGACCAACTACTCGACCAACTACTCGACCAATCACTCGACCAACTACTCGACCAACTACTCGACCAACTACTCAACCAGCTACTCGACCAACTACTTGACCAACTACTCGACCAATCGCTCGACCAACTACTCGAACAACTACTCGACCAACTACTCGACCAATCACTCGACCAACTACTCGACCAACTACTGGAGCAATCACTCGACCAACTACTCGACCAACTACTCGACCAACTACTCGACCATCTACTCGACCAACTACTCGACCAATCACTCGACCAACTACTCGACTAACTACTGGAGCAATCACTCGACCAAATACTCGACCAACTACTCGACCAACTACTCGACCAATCGCTCGACCAACTACTCGACCAACTACTCGACCAACTACTCGACCAATCACTCGACCAACTACTCGACCAACTACTCGACCAACTACTCAACCAACTACTCGACCAACTACTTGACCAACTACTCGACCAATCGCTCGACCAACTACTCGACCAACTACTCGACCAACTACTCGACCAATCACTCGACCAACTACTCGACCAACTACTCGACCAACTACTCGACCATCTACTCGACCAACTACTCGACCAACTACTCGACCAACTACTCGACCAATCACTCGACCAACTACTCGACCAACTGCTCGACCAACTACTCGACCAACTACTCGACCAACTACTCGACCAACTACTCGACCAACTACTTGACCAACTACTCGACCAACTACTCGACCAATCACACGACCAACTACTCGACCAACTTCTCGACCAACTACTCGACCAACTACTCGTCCAACTACTCGATCAACTACTCGACCAGCTACTCGACCAACTAGTCGACCAACTACTCGACCAATCGCTCGACCAACTACTCGACCAACTACTCGACCAACTTCTCGACCAACTACTCGACCAACTAGTCGACCAACTACTCGACCAACTACTCGACCAACTACTCGACCAATCACTCGACCAACTACTCGACCAACTACTCGACCAACTACTCGACCATCTACTCGACCAACTACTCGACCAATCACTCGACCAACTACTGGAGCAATCACTCGACCAACTAGTCGACCAGCTACTCGACGAGCTACTCGACCAATCGCTCGACCAATCGCTCGACCAACTACTCGACCAACTACTCGACCAATCACTCAACCAACTACTCGACCAAATACTGGAGCAATCACTCGACCAACTACTCGACCAGCTACTCGACCAACTACTCGACCAACTACTCGTCCAACTACTCGACCAACTACTCGACCAACTACTCGACCAATCGCTCGACCAACTACTCGACCAACTACTAGACCAACTACTCGACCAATCACTCGACCAACTACTCGACCAACTACTGGAGCAATCACTCGACCAACTAGTCGACCAGCTACTCGACCAACTACTCGACCGACCACTCGACCGACCACTCGACCAATCACTCGAACAACTACTCGACCAACTACTCGACCAACTACTCGACCAATCACTCGACCAACTACTCGACCAACTACTCGACCAACTACTCGACCATCTACTCGACCAACTACTCGACCAATCACTCGACCAACTACTCGACCAACTACTGGAGCAATCACTCGACCAAATACTCGACCAACTACTCGACCAACTACTCGACCAATCGCTCGACCAACTACTCGACCAACTACTCGACCAACTACTCGACCAATCACTCGACCAACTTCTCGACCAACTACTCGACCAACTACTCAACCAACTACTCGACCAACTACTTGACCAACTACTCGACCAATCGCTCGATCAACTACTCGACCAACTACTCGACCAACTACTCGACCAATCACTCGACCAACTACTCGACCAAATACTGGAGCAATCACTCGACCAACTACTCGACCAGCTACTCGACCAACTACTCCACCAACTACTCGACCAACTACTCGACCAACTGCTCGACCAACTACTCGTCCAAATACTCGACCAACTACTCAACCAACTACTCGACCAATCGCTCGACCAACTACTCGACCAACTACTCGACCAACTACTCGACCAATCACTCGACCAACTACTCGACCAATCACTCGACCAACTACTCGACCAACTACTGGAGCAATCACTCGACCAACTACTCGACCAACTACTCGACCGACCACTCGACCGACCACTCGACCAATAACTCGAAAAACTACTCGACCAACTACTCGACCAACTACTCGACCAACTACTCGACCAACTACTCGACCAACTACTCGACCGACCACTCGACCGACTACTCGACCAATCACTCGACCAACTACTCGACCAACTACTCGACCAACTACTCGACCAACTACTCGACCAACTACTCCACCAATCACTCGACCAACCACTCGACCAACTACTCAACCATCTACTCGACCAACTACTAGACTAACCACTCGACCAACTACTCGACCAACTACTCGACCAACTACTCGACCAATAACTCGAACAACTTCTCGACCAACTACTTTACCAATCACTCGACCAACTACTCGACCAATCACTCGACCAACTACTTGACCAACTACTCGACCAATCGCTCGACCAACTACTCGACCAACTACTCGACCAACTACTAGACCAATCACTCGACCAACCACTCGACCAAGTACTCAACCATCTACTCGACCAACTACTAGACCAACTTCTTGACCAACTACTCGACCAACTACTCGACCAACTACTCCACCAACTACTCGAGCAGTCACTCGACCAACTACTCGACCAACTACTCGACCAACCACTCGACCGACCACTCGACAAACTACTCGACCGACCACTCGACCGACCACTCGACCAATAACTCGAACAACTTCTCGACCAACTACTCGACCAACTACTCTACCAATCACTCGACCAACTACTCGACCAACTTCTCGACCAACTACTCGACCAACTACTCGACCAACTACTCGACCAACTACTCGACCAACTACTCGACCAATCACTCGACCAACTACTCGACCAACTACTCGACCAACTACTCGACCAACTACTCGACCAACTACTCGACCAACTACTCGACCAACTACTTGACCAACTACTCGACCAACTACTCGACCAATCACTCGACCAACTACTCGACCAACTTCTCGACCAACTACTCGACAAACTACTCGTCCAACTACTCGATCAACTACTCGACCAGCTACTCGACCAACTACTCGACCAACTACTCGACCAATCGCTCGACCAACTACTCGACCAACTACTCGACCAACTACTCGACCAACTACTCGACCAACTAGTCGACCAACTACTCGACCAACTACTTGACCAACTACTCGACCAATCACTCGACCAACTACTCGACCAACTACTCGACCAACTACTCGACCATCTACTCGACCAATTACTTGACCAACTACTCGACCAATCGCTCGACCAACTACTCGACCAACTACTCGACCAACCACTCGACCAACTACTCGACCAATCACTCGACGAACTACTCGACCAACTACTCGACCAACTACTCGACCAACTACTCGACCAACTACTCCACCAATCACTCGACCAACCACTCGACCAACTACTCAACCATCTACTCGACCAACTACTAGACTAACCACTCGACCAACTACTCGACCAACTACTCGACCAACTTCTCGACCAACTACTCGACCAACTACTCGTCCAACTACTCGATCAACTACTCGACCAGCTACTCGACCAACTACTCGACCAACTACTCGACCAATCGCTCGAACAACTACTCGACCAACTACTCGACTAACTACTCGACAAACTACTCGACCAACTAGTCGACCAACTACTCGACCAACTACTCGACCAACTACTCGACCAATCACTCGACCAACTACTCGACCAACTACACGACCAACTACTCGACCATCTACTCGACCAATAACTTGACCAACTACTCGACCAATCGCTCGTCCAACTACTCGACCAACTACTCGACAAATCACTCGACCAACTACTCGACCAAATACTGGAGCAATCACTCGACCAACTACTAGACCAGCTACGCGACCAACTACTCGACCAACTACTCGACCAATAACTCGACCAACTACTCGACCAACTACTCGACCAACTACTCGACCAACTACTCAACCAACTACTCGACCAACTACTTGACCAACTACTCGACCAATCGCTCGACCAACTACTCGACCAACTACTTGACCAACTACTCGACCAATCACTCGACCAGCTACTCGACCAACTACTCGACCAACTATTCGACCAACTACTCGACCAACTACTCGTCCAAATACTCGACCAACCACTCGACCAACTACTCGACCAATCACTCGACGAACTACTCGACCAACTACTCGACCAACTACTCGACCAACTACTCGACCAACTACTCCACCAATCACTCGACCAACCACTCGACCAACTACTCAACCATCTACTCGACCAACTACTAGACTAACCACTCGACCAACTACTCGACCAACTACTCGACCAACTACTCGTCCAAATACTCGACCAACTACTCGACCAACTACTCGACCAATCACTCGACCAACTACTCGACCAACTACTCGACCAACTACTCGACCAATCACTCGACCAACTACTCGAACAACTACTCGACCAACTACTCAACCAGCTACTCGACCAACTACTTGACCAACTACTCGACCAATCGCTCGACCAACTACTCGAACAACTACTCGACCAACTACTCGACCAATCACTCGACCAACTACTCGACCAACTACTGGAGCAATCACTCGACCAACTACTCGACCAACTACTCGACCAACTACTCGACCATCTACTCGACCAACTACTCGACCAATCACTCGACCAACTACTCGACCAACTACTGGAGCAATCACTCGACCAAATACTCGACCAACTACTCGACCAACTACTCGACCAATCGCTCGACCAACTACTCGACCAACTACTCGACCAACTACTCGACCAATCACTCGACCAACTACTCGACCAACTACTCGACCAACTACTCAACCAACTACTCGACCAACTACTTGACCAACTACTCGACCAATCGCTCGACCAACTACTCGACCAACTACTCGACCAAACACTCGACCAATCACTCGACCAACTACTCGACCAACTACTGGAGCAATCACTCGACCAACTACTCGACCAGCTACTCGACCAACTACTCCACCAACTACTCGACCAACTACTCGACGAACTGCTCGACCAACTACTCGTCCAAATACTCGACCAACTACTCAACCAACTACTCGACCAATCGCTCGACCAACTACTCGACCAACTACTCGACCAACTACTCGACCAATCACTCGACCAACTACTCGACCAATCACTCGACCAACTACTCGACCAACTACTGGAGCAATCACTCGACCAACTACTCGACCAACTACTCGACCGACCACTCGACCGACCACTCGACCAATAACTCGAAAAACTACTCAACCAACTACTCGACCAACTACTCGACCAACTACTCGACCAACTACTCGACCAACTACTCGACCGACCACTCGACCAACTACTCGACCAACTACTCGTCCAACTACTCGACCAACTACTCGACCAACTACTCGACCAATCGCTCGACCAACTACTCGACCAACTACTAGACCAACTACTCGACCAATCACTCGACCAACTACTCGACCAACTACTGGAGCAATCACTCGACCAACTAGTCGACCAGCTACTCGACCAACTACTTGACCGACCACTCGACCGACCACTCGACCAATCACTCGAACAACTACTCGACCAACTACTCGACCAACTACTCGACCAATCACTCGACCAACTACTCGACCAACTACTCGACCAACTACTCGACCATCTACTCGACCAACTACTCGACCAATCACTCGACCAACTACTCGACCAACTACTGGAGCAATCACTCGACCAAATACTCGACCAACTACTCGACCAACTACTCGACCAATCGCTCGACCAACTACTCGACCAACTACTCGACCAACTACTCGACCAATCACTCGACCAACTACTCGACCAACTACTCGACCAACTACTCAACCAACTACTCGACCAACTACTTGACCAACTACTCGACCAATCGCTCGACCAACTACTCGACCAACTACTCGACCAATCACTCGACCAACTACTCGACCAAATACTGGAGCAATCACTCGACCAACTACTCGACCAGCTACTCGACCAACTACTCCACCAACTACTCGACCAACTACTCGACCAACTGCTCGACCAACTACTCGTCCAAATACTCGACCAACTACTCAACCAACTACTCGACCAATCGCTCGACCAACTACTCGACCAACTACTCGACCAACTACTCGACCAATCACTCGACCAACTACTCGACCAATCACTCGACCAACTACTCGACCATCTACTGGAGCAATCACTCGACCAACTACTCGACCAACTACTCGACCGACCACTCGACCGACCACTCGACCAATAACTCGAAAAACTACTCGACCAACTACTCGACCAACTACTCGACCAACTACTCGACCAACTACTCGACCGACCACTCGACCGACTACTCGACCAATCACTCGACCAACTACTCGACCAACTACTCGACCAACTACTCAACCAATTACTCGACCAACTACTCGACCAATCACTCGACCAACTACACGACCAACTACTCGACCAACTACTCGACCAACTACTCGACCGACCACTCGACCAATCATTCGAACAACTACTCGACCAACTACTAAACCAACTACTCGACCAATCACTCGACCAACTACTCGACCAATCCTTCTACCAACTACTCGACCAACTACTCGACCAACTACTCGACCAACTACTCGACCAACTACTCGACCAATAACTCGAACAACTTCTCGACCAACTACTCGACCAACTTCTCTACCAATCACTCGACCAACTACTCGACCAACTACTCGACCAACTACTCGACCATCTACTCGACCAACTACTCGACCAACTACTCGACCAACTACTCGACCAATCACTCGACCAACTACTCGACCAACTGCTCGACCAACTACTCGACCAACTACTCGACCAACTACTCGACCAACTACTCGACCAGCTACTCGACCAACTACTCGACCAACTACTCGTCCAACTACTCGACCAACTACTCGACCAACTACTCGACCAATCGCTCGACCAACTACTCGACCAACTACTAGACCAACTAATCGACCAATCACTCGACCAACTACTGGAGCAATCACTCGACCAACTAGTCGACCAGCTACTCGACCAACTACTCGACCGACCACTCGACCGACCACTCGACCAATCACTCGAACAACTACTCGACCAACTACTCGACCAACTACTCGACCAATCACTCGACCAACTACTCGACCAACTACTCGACCAACTACTCGACCATCTACTCGACCAACTACTCGACCAATCACTCGACCAACTACTCGACCAACTACTGGAGCAATCACTCGACCAACTACTCGACCAGCTACTCGACCAACTACTCGACCACCTACTCGACCAACTACTCGACCAACTACTCGTCCAAATACTCGACCAACTACTCGACCAACTACTCGACCAATCACTCGACCAACTACTCGACCAACTACTCGACCAACTACTCGACCAATCACTCGACCAACTACTCGACCAACTACTCGACCAACTACTCAACCAGCTACTCGACCAACTACTTGACCAACTACTCGACCAATCGCTCGACCAACTACTCGAACAACTACTCGACCAACTACTCGACCAATCACTCGACCAACTACTCGACCAACTACTGGAGCAATCACTCGACCAACTACTCGACCAACTACTCGACCAACTACTCGACCATCTACTCGACCAACTACTCGACCAATCACTCGACCAACTACTCGACTAACTACTGGAGCAATCACTCGACCAAATACTCGACCAACTACTCGACCAACTACTCGACCAATCGCTCGACCAACTACTCGACCAACTACTCGACCAACTACTCGACCAATCACTCGACCAACTACTCGACCAACTACTCGACCAACTACTCAACCAACTACTCGACCAACTACTTGACCAACTACTCGACCAATCGCTCGACCAACTACTCGACCAACTACTCGACCAACTACTCGACCAATCACTCGACCAACTACTCGACCAACTACTCGACCAACTACTCGACCATCTACTCGACCAACTACTCGACCAACTACTCGACCAACTACTCGACCAATCACTCGACCAACTACTCGACCAACTGCTCGACCAACTACTCGACCAACTACTCGACCAACTACTCGACCAACTACTCGACCAACTACTTGACCAACTACTCGACCAACTACTCGACCAATCACACGACCAACTACTCGACCAACTTCTCGACCAACTACTCGACCAACTACTCGTCCAACTACTCGATCAACTACTCGACCAGCTACTCGACCAACTAGTCGACCAACTACTCGACCAATCGCTCGACCAACTACTCGACCAACTACTCGACCAACTTCTCGACCAACTACTCGACCAACTAGTCGACCAACTACTCGACCAACTACTCGACCAACTACTCGACCAATCACTCGACCAACTACTCGACCAACTACTCGACCAACTACTCGACCATCTACTCGACCAACTACTCGACCAATCACTCGACCAACTACTGGAGCAATCACTCGACCAACTAGTCGACCAGCTACTCGACGAGCTACTCGACCAATCGCTCGACCAATCGCTCGACCAACTACTCGACCAACTACTCGACCAATCACTCAACCAACTACTCGACCAAATACTGGAGCAATCACTCGACCAACTACTCGACCAGCTACTCGACCAACTACTCGACCAACTACTCGTCCAACTACTCGACCAACTACTCGACCAACTACTCGACCAATCGCTCGACCAACTACTCGACCAACTACTAGACCAACTACTCGACCAATCACTCGACCAACTACTCGACCAACTACTGGAGCAATCACTCGACCAACTAGTCGACCAGCTACTCGACCAACTACTCGACCGACCACTCGACCGACCACTCGACCAATCACTCGAACAACTACTCGACCAACTACTCGACCAACTACTCGACCAATCACTCGACCAACTACTCGACCAACTACTCGACCAACTACTCGACCATCTACTCGACCAACTACTCGACCAATCACTCGACCAACTACTCGACCAACTACTGGAGCAATCACTCGACCAAATACTCGACCAACTACTCGACCAACTACTCGACCAATCGCTCGACCAACTACTCGACCAACTACTCGACCAACTACTCGACCAATCACTCGACCAACTTCTCGACCAACTACTCGACCAACTACTCAACCAACTACTCGACCAACTACTTGACCAACTACTCGACCAATCGCTCGATCAACTACTCGACCAACTACTCGACCAACTACTCGACCAATCACTCGACCAACTACTCGACCAAATACTGGAGCAATCACTCGACCAACTACTCGACCAGCTACTCGACCAACTACTCCACCAACTACTCGACCAACTACTCGACCAACTGCTCGACCAACTACTCGTCCAAATACTCGACCAACTACTCAACCAACTACTCGACCAATCGCTCGACCAACTACTCGACCAACTACTCGACCAACTACTCGACCAATCACTCGACCAACTACTCGACCAATCACTCGACCAACTACTCGACCAACTACTGGAGCAATCACTCGACCAACTACTCGACCAACTACTCGACCGACCACTCGACCGACCACTCGACCAATAACTCGAAAAACTACTCGACCAACTACTCGACCAACTACTCGACCAACTACTCGACCAACTACTCGACCAACTACTCGACCGACCACTCGACCGACTACTCGACCAATCACTCGACCAACTACTCGACCAACTACTCGACCAACTACTCAACCAATTACTCGACCATTTACTCGACCAATCACTCGACCAACTACTCGACCAACTACTCGACCAACTACTCGACCAACTACTCGACCGACCACTCGACCAATCATTCGAACAACTACTCGACCAACTACTAAACCAACTACTCGACCAATCACTCGACCAACTACTCGACCAATCCTTCTACCAACTACTCGACCAACTACTCGACCAACTACTCGACCAACTACTCGACCAATAACTCGAACAACTTCTCGACCAACTACTCGACCAACTTCTCTACCAATCACTCGACCAACTACTCGACCAACTACTCGACCAACTACTCGACCATCTACTCGACCAACTACTCGACCAACTACTCGACCAACTACTCGACCAATCACTCGACCAACTACTCGACCAACTGCTCGACCAACTACTCGACCAACTACTCGACCAACTACTCAACCAACTACTCGACCAGCTACTCGACCAACTACTCGACCAACTACTCGTCCAACTACTCGACCAACTACTCGACCAACTACTCGACCAATCGCTCGACCAACTACTCGACCAACTACTAGACCAACTAATCGACCAATCACTCGACCAACTACTCGACCAACTACTGGAGCAATCACTCGACCAACTAGTCGACCAGCTACTCGACCAACTACTCGACCGACCACTCGACCGACCACTCGACCAATCACTCGAACAACTACTCGACCAACTACTCGACCAACTACTCGACCAATCACTCGACCAACTACTCGACCAACTACTCGACCAACTACTCGACCATCTACTCGACCAACTACTCGACCAATCACTCGACCAACTACTCGACCAACTACTGGAGCAATCACTCGACCAACTACTCGACCAGCTACTCGACCAACTACTCGACCAACTACTCGACCAACTACTCGACCAACTACTCGTCCAAATACTCGACCAACTACTCGACCAACTACTCGACCAATCACTCGACCAACTACTCGACCAACTACTCGACCAACTACTCGACCAATCACTCGACCAACTACTCGACCAACTACTCGACCAACTACTCAACCAGCTACTCGACCAACTACTTGACCAACTACTCGACCAATCGCTCGACCAACTACTCGAACAACTACTCGACCAACTACTCGACCAATCACTCGACCAACTACTCGACCAACTACTGGAGCAATCACTCGACCAACTACTCGACCAACTACTCGACCAACTACTCGACCATCTACTCGACCAACTACTCGACCAATCACTCGACCAACTACTCGACCAACTACTGGAGCAATCACTCGACCAAATACTCGACCAACTACTCGACCAACTACTCGACCAATCGCTCGACCAACTACTCGACCAACTACTCGACCAACTACTCGACCAATCACTCGACCAACTACTCGACCAACTACTCGACCAACTACTCAACCAACTACTCGACCAACTACTTGACCAACTACTCGACCAATCGCTCGACCAACTACTCGACCAACTACTCGACCAAACACTCGACCAATCACTCGACCAACTACTCGACCAACTACTGGAGCAATCACTCGACCAACTACTCGACCAGCTACTCGACCAACTACTCCACCAACTACTCGACCAACTACTCGACGAACTGCTCGACCAACTACTCGTCCAAATACTCGACCAACTACTCAACCAACTACTCGACCAATCGCTCGACCAACTACTCGACCAACTACTCGACCAACTACTCGACCAATCACTCGACCAACTACTCGACCAATCACTCGACCAACTACTCGACCAACTACTGGAGCAATCACTCGACCAACTACTCGACCAACTACTCGACCGACCACTCGACCGACCACTCGACCAATAACTCGAAAAACTACTCAACCAACTACTCGACCAACTACTCGACCAACTACTCGACCAACTACTCGACCAACTACTCGACCGACCACTCGACCAACTACTCGACCAACTACTCGTCCAACTACTCGACCAACTACTCGACCAACTACTCGACCAATCGCTCGACCAACTACTCGACCAACTACTAGACCAACTACTCGACCAATCACTCGACCAACTACTCGACCAACTACTGGAGCAATCACTCGACCAACTAGTCGACCAGCTACTCGACCAACTACTTGACCGACCACTCGACCGACCACTCGACCAATCACTCGAACAACTACTCGACCAACTACTCGACCAACTACTCGACCAATCACTCGACCAACTACTCGACCAACTACTCGACCAACTACTCGACCATCTACTCGACCAACTACTCGACCAATCACTCGACCAACTACTCGACCAACTACTGGAGCAATCACTCGACCAAATACTCGACCAACTACTCGACCAACTACTCGACCAATCGCTCGACCAACTACTCGACCAACTACTCGACCAACTACTCGACCAATCACTCGACCAACTACTCGACCAACTACTCGACCAACTACTCAACCAACTACTCGACCAACTACTTGACCAACTACTCGACCAATCGCTCGACCAACTACTCGACCAACTACTCGACCAATCACTCGACCAACTACTCGACCAAATACTGGAGCAATCACTCGACCAACTACTCGACCAGCTACTCGACCAACTACTCCACCAACTACTCGACCAACTACTCGACCAACTGCTCGACCAACTACTCGTCCAAATACTCGACCAACTACTCAACCAACTACTCGACCAATCGCTCGACCAACTACTCGACCAACTACTCGACCAACTACTCGACCAATCACTCGACCAACTACTCGACCAATCACTCGACCAACTACTCGACCAACTACTGGAGCAATCACTCGACCAACTACTCGACCAACTACTCGACCGACCACTCGACCGACCACTCGACCAATAACTCGAAAAACTACTCGACCAACTACTCGACCAACTACTCGACCAACTACTCGACCAACTACTCGACCAACTACTCGACCGACCACTCGACCGACTACTCGACCAATCACTCGACCAACTACTCGACCAACTACTCGACCAACTACTCAACCAATTACTCGACCAACTACTCGACCAATCACTCGACCAACTACACGACCAACTACTCGACCAACTACTCGACCAACTACTCGACCGACCACTCGACCAATCATTCGAACAACTACTCGACCAACTACTAAACCAACTACTCGACCAATCACTCGACCAACTACTCGACCAATCCTTCTACCAACTACTCGACCAACTACTCGACCAACTACTCGACCAACTACTCGACCAACTACTCGACCAATAACTCGAACAAATTCTCGACCAACTACTCGACCAACTTCTCTACCAATCACTCGACCAACTACTCGACCAACTACTCGACCAACTACTCGACCATCTACTCGACCAACTACTCGACCAACTACTCGACCAACTACTCGACCAATCACTCGACCAACTACTCGACCAACTGCTCGACCAACTACTCGACCAACTACTCGACCAACTACTCGACCAACTACTCGACCAGCTACTCGACCAACTACTCGACCAACTACTCGTCCAACTACTCGACCAACTACTCGACCAACTACTCGACCAATCGCTCGACCAACTACTCGACCAACTACTAGACCAACTAATCGACCAATCACTCGACCAACTACTCGACCAACTACTGGAGCAATCACTCGACCAACTAGTCGACCAGCTACTCGACCAACTACTCGACCGACCACTCGACCGACCACTCGACCAATCACTCGAACAACTACTCGACCAACTACTCGACCAACTACTCGACCAATCACTCGACCAACTACTCGACCAACTACTCGACCAACTACTCGACCATCTACTCGACCAACTACTCGACCAATCACTCGACCAACTACTCGACCAACTACTGGAGCAATCACTCGACCAACTACTCGACCAGCTACTCGACCAACTACTCGACCAACTACTCGACCAACTACTCGACCAACTACTCGTCCAAATACTCGACCAACTACTCGACCAACTACTCGACCAATCACTCGACCAACTACTCGACCAACTACTCGACCAACTACTCGACCAATCACTCGACCAACTACTCGACCAACTACTCGACCAACTACTCAACCAGCTACTCGACCAACTACTTGACCAACTACTCGACCAATCGCTCGACCAACTACTCGAACAACTACTCGACCAACTACTCGACCAATCACTCGACCAACTACTCGACCAACTACTGGAGCAATCACTCGACCAACTACTCGACCAACTACTCGACCAACTACTCGACCATCTACTCGACCAACTACTCGACCAATCACTCGACCAACTACTCGACTAACTACTGGAGCAATCACTCGACCAAATACTCGACCAACTACTCGACCAACTACTCGACCAATCGCTCGACCAACTACTCGACCAACTACTCGACCAACTACTCGACCAATCACTCGACCAACTACTCGACCAACTACTCGACCAACTACTCAACCAACTACTCGACCAACTACTTGACCAACTACTCGACCAATCGCTCGACCAACTACTCGACCAACTACTCGACCAACTACTCGACCAATCACTCGACCAACTACTCGACCAACTACTGGAGCAATCACTCGACCAACTACTCGACCAGCTACTCGACCAACTACTCCACCAACTACTCGACCAACTACTCGACGAACTGCTCGACCAACTACTCGTCCAAATACTCGACCAACTACTCAACCAACTACTCGACCAATCGCTCGACCAACTACTCGACCAACTACTCGACCAACTACTCGACCAATCACTCGACCAACTACTCGACCAATCACTCGACCAACTACTCGACCAACTACTGGAGCAATCACTCGACCAACTACTCGACCAACTACTCGACCGACCACTCGACCGACCACTCGACCAATAACTCGAAAAACTACTCGACCAACTACTCGACCAACTACTCGACCAACTACTCGACCAACTACTCGACCAACTACTCGACCGACCACTCGACCGACTACTCGACCAATCACTCGACCAACTACTCGACCAACTACTCGACCAACTACTCAACCAATTACTCGACCAACTACTCGACCAATCACTCGACCAACTACTCGACCAACTACTCGACCAACTACTCGACCAACTACTCGACCAACTACTCGACCAACTACTCGACCGACCACTCGACCAATCATTCGAACAACTACTCGACCAACTACTCGACCAACTACTCGACCAACTACTCGACCAACTACTCGACCAACTTCTCGACCAACTACTCGACGAACTACTCGTCCAACTACTCGATCAACTACTCGACCAGCTACTCGACCAACTACTCGACCAACTACTCGACCAATCGCTCGACCAACTACTCGACCAACTACTCGACCAGCTACTCGACCAATTACTCGACCAACTACTCGACCAATAACTCGACCAACTACTCGACCAACTACTCGACCAATCACTCGACCAACTACTCGACCATCTACTGGAGCAATCTCTCGACCAACTAGTCGACCAGCTACTCGACCAACTACTCGAACAATCGCTCGACCAACTACTCGACCAACTACTCGACCAATCACTCGACCAACTACTCGACCAAATACTGGAGCAATCACTCGACCAACTACTCGACCAGCTACTCGACCAACTACTCGACCAACTACTCGACCAACTACTGGAGCAATCACTCGACCAACTACTCGACCAACTACTCGACAAACCACTCGACCGACCACTCGACCAATAACTCGAAAAACTACTCGACCAACTACTCGACCAACTACTCGACCAACTACTCGACCAACTACTCGACCGACCCCTCGACCGACTACTCGACCAAATACTGGAGCAATCACTCGACCAACTACTCGACCAGCTACTCGACCAACTACTCCACCAACTACTCGACCAACTACTCGACCAACTGCTCGACCAACTACTCGTCCAAATACTCGACCAACTACTCAACCAACTACTCGACCAATCGCTCGACCAACTACTCGACCAACTACTCGACCAACTACTCGACCAATCACTCGACCAACTACTCGACCAATCACTCGACCAACTACTCGACCAACTACTGGAGCAATCACTCGACCAACTACTCGACCAACTACTCGACCGACCACTCGACCGACCACTCGACCAATAACTCGAAAAACTACTCGACCAACTACTCGACCAACTACTCGACCAACTACTCGACCAACTACTCGACCAACTACTCGACCGACCACTCGACCGACTACTCGACCAATCACTCGACCAACTACTCGACCAACTACTCGACCAACTACTCAACCAATTACTCGACCAACTACTCGACCAATCACTCGACCAACTACACGACCAACTACTCGACCAACTACTCGACCAACTACTCGACCGACCACTCGACCAATCATTCGAACAACTACTCGACCAACTACTAAACCAACTACTCGACCAATCACTCGACCAACTACTCGACCAATCCTTCTACCAACTACTCGACCAACTACTCGACCAACTACTCGACCAACTACTCGACCAACTACTCGACCAATAACTCGAACAACTTCTCGACCAACTACTCGACCAACTTCTCTACCAATCACTCGACCAACTACTCGACCAACTACTCGACCAACTACTCGACCATCTACTCGACCAACTACTCGACCAACTACTCGACCAACTACTCGACCAATCACTCGACCAACTACTCGACCAACTGCTCGACCAACTACTCGACCAACTACTCGACCAACTACTCGACCAACTACTCGACCAGCTACTCGACCAACTACTCGACCAACTACTCGTCCAACTACTCGACCAACTACTCGACCAACTACTCGACCAATCGCTCGACCAACTACTCGACCAACTACTAGACCAACTAATCGACCAATCACTCGACCAACTACTCGACCAACTACTGGAGCAATCACTCGACCAACTAGTCGACCAGCTACTCGACCAACTACTCGACCGACCACTCGACCGACCACTCGACCAATCACTCGAACAACTACTCGACCAACTACTCGACCAACTACTCGACCAATCACTCGACCAACTACTCGACCAACTACTCGACCAACTACTCGACCATCTACTCGACCAACTACTCGACCAATCACTCGACCAACTACTCGACCAACTACTGGAGCAATCACTCGACCAACTACTCGACCAGCTACTCGACCAACTACTCGACCAACTACTCGACCAACTACTCGACCAACTACTCGTCCAAATACTCGACCAACTACTCGACCAACTACTCGACCAATCACTCGACCAACTACTCGACCAACTACTCGACCAACTACTCGACCAATCACTCGACCAACTACTCGACCAACTACTCGACCAACTACTCAACCAGCTACTCGACCAACTACTTGACCAACTACTCGACCAATCGCTCGACCAACTACTCGAACAACTACTCGACCAACTACTCGACCAATCACTCGACCAACTACTCGACCAACTACTGGAGCAATCACTCGACCAACTACTCGACCAACTACTCGACCAACTACTCGACCATCTACTCGACCAACTACTCGACCAATCACTCGACCAACTACTCGACTAACTACTGGAGCAATCACTCGACCAAATACTCGACCAACTACTCGACCAACTACTCGACCAATCGCTCGACCAACTACTCGACCAACTACTCGACCAACTACTCGACCAATCACTCGACCAACTACTCGACCAACTACTCGACCAACTACTCAACCAACTACTCGACCAACTACTTGACCAACTACTCGACCAATCGCTCGACCAACTACTCGACCAACTACTCGACCAACTACTCGACCAATCACTCGACCAACTACTCGACCAACTACTGGAGCAATCACTCGACCAACTACTCGACCAGCTACTCGACCAACTACTCCACCAACTACTCGACCAACTACTCGACGAACTGCTCGACCAACTACTCGTCCAAATACTCGACCAACTACTCAACCAACTACTCGACCAATCGCTCGACCAACTACTCGACCAACTACTCGACCAACTACTCGACCAATCACTCGACCAACTACTCGACCAATCACTCGACCAACTACTCGACCAACTACTGGAGCAATCACTCGACCAACTACTCGACCAACTACTCGACCGACCACTCGACCGACCACTCGACCAATAACTCGAAAAACTACTCGACCAACTACTCGACCAACTACTCGACCAACTACTCGACCAACTACTCGACCAACTACTCGACCGACCACTCGACCGACTACTCGACCAATCACTCGACCAACTACTCGACCAACTACTCGACCAACTACTCAACCAATTACTCGACCAACTACTCGACCAATCACTCGACCAACTACTCGACCAACTACTCGACCAACTACTCGACCAACTACTCGACCAACTACTCGACCGACCACTCGACCGGCCACTCGACCAATAACTCGAAAAACTACTCGACCAACTACTCGACCAACTACTCGACCAACTACTCGACCAACTACTCGACCAACTACTCGACCGACCACTCGACCGACTACTCGACCAATCACTCGACCAACTACTCGACCAACTACTCGACCAACTACTCAACCAATTACTCGACCAACTACTCGACCAATCACTCGACCAACTACTCGACCAACTACTCGACCAACTACTAGACCAATCACTCGACCAACTACTCGACCAACTACTCGACCAACTACTCGACCATCTACTCGACCAACTACTAGACTAACCACTCGACCAACTACTCGACCAACTACTCGACCAACTTCTCGACCAACTACTCGACCAACTACTCGTCCAACTACTCGATCAACTTCTCGACCAGCTACTCGACCAACTACTCGACCAACTACTCGACCAACTACTCGACCAATCGCTCGACCAACTACTCGACCAACTACTCGACCAACTACTCGACCAACTACTCGACCAACTAGTCGACCAACTACTCGACCAACTACTCGACCAACTACTCGACCAATCACTCGACCAACTACTCGACCAACTACTCGACCAACTACTCGACCATCTACTCGACCAACTACTCGACCAACTACTCGACCAACTACTCGACCAACCACTCGACCAACTACTCGACCAATCACTCGACGAACTACTCGACCAACTACTCGACCAACTACTCGACCAACTACTCGACCAACTACTCGACCAACTACTCAACCAATCACTCGACCAACCACTCGACCAACTACTCAACCATCTACTCGACCAACTACTAGACTAACCACTCGACCAACTACTCGACCAACTACTCGACCAACTTCTCGACCAACTACTCGACCAACTACTCGTCCAACTACTCGATCAACTACTCGACCAGCTACTCGACCAACTACTCGACCAACTACTCGACCAATCGCTCGACCAACTACTCGACCAACTACTCGACCAACTACTCGACCAACTACTCGACCAACTAGTCGACCAACTACTCGACCAACTACTCGACCAACTACTCGACCAATCACTCGACCAACTACTCGACCAACTACACGACCAACTACTCGACCATCTACTCGACCAATTACTTGACCAACTACTCGACCAATCGCTCGACCAACTACTCGACCAACTACTCGACCAACTACTCGACAAATCACTCGACCAACTACTCGACCAAATACTGGAGCAATCACTCGACCAACTACTCGACCAGCTACGCGACCAACTACTCGACCAACTACTCGACCAATAACTCGACCAACTACTCGACCAACTACTCGACCAACTACTCGACCAACTACTCAACCAACTACTCGACCAACTACTTGACCAACTACTCGACCAATCGCTCCACCAACTACTCGACCAACTACTTGACCAACTACTCGACCAACTACTCGACCAACTACTCCACCAACTACTCGAGCAGTCACTCGACCAACTACTCGACCAACTACTCGACCAACCACTCGACCGACCACTCGACCAACTACTCGACCGACCACTCGACCGACCACTCGACCAATAACTCGAACAACTTCTCGACCAACTACTCGACCAACTACTCTACCAATCACTCGACCAACTACTCGACCAACTTCTCGACCAACTACTCGACCAACTACTCGACCAACTACTCGACCAACTACTCGACCAATCACTCGACCAACTACTCGACCAACTACTCGACCAACTACTCGACCAACTACTCGACCAACTACTCGACCAACTACTCGACCAACTACTTGACCAACTACTCGACCAACTACTCGACCAATCACTCGACCAACTACTCGACCAACTTCTCGACCAACTACTCGACAAACTACTCGTCCAACTACTCGATCAACTACTCGACCAGCTACTCGACCAACTACTCGACCAACTACTCGACCAATCGCTCGACCAACTACTCGACCAACTACTCGACCAACTACTCGACCAACTACTCGACCAACTAGTCGACCAACTACTCGACCAACTACTCGACCAACTACTCGACCAATCACTCGACCAACTACTCGACCAACTACTCGACCAACTACTCGACCATCTACTCGACCAATTACTTGACCAACTACTCGACCAATCGCTCGACCAACTACTCGACCAACTACTCGACCAACCACTCGACCAACTACTCGACCAATCACTCGACGAACTACTCGACCAACTACTCGACCAACTACTCGACCAACTACTCGACCAACTACTCCACCAATCACTCGACCAACCACTCGACCAACTACTCAACCATCTACTCGACCAACTACTAGACTAACCACTCGACCAACTACTCGACCAACTACTCGACCAACTTCTCGACCAACTACTCGACCAACTACTCGTCCAACTACTCGATCAACTACTCGACCAGCTACTAGACCAACTACTCGACCAATCACTCGACCAACTACTCGACCAACTACTGGAGCAATCACTCGACCAACTAGTCGACCAGCTACTCGACCAACTACTCGACCGACCACTCGACCGACCACTAGACCAATCACTCGAACAACTACTCGACCAACTACTCGACCAACTACTCGACCAATCACTCGACCAACTACTCGACCAACTACTCGACCAACTACTCGACCATCTACTCGACCAACTACTCGACCAATCACTCGACCAACTACTCGACCAACTACTGGAGCAATCACTCGACCAACTACTCCACCAGCTACTCGACCAACTACTTGACCAACTACTCGACCAACTACTCGACCAACTACTCGTCCAAATACTCGACCAACTACTCGACCAACTACTCGACCAATCGCTCGACCAACTACTCGACCAACCACTCGACCAACTACTCGACCAATCACTCGACCAACTACTCGACCAACTACTCGACCAACTACTCAACCAACTACTCGACCAACTACTTGACCAACTACTCGACCAATCGCTCGACCAACTACTCGACCAACTACTCGACCAACTACTCGACCAACTACTCGACCAATCACTCGACCAACTACTCGACCAACTACTCGACCAACTACTCGACCAACTACTCGACCAACTACTCGACCAACTACTCGACCAACTACTTGACCAACTACTCGACCAACTACTCGACCAATCACTCGACCAACCACTCGACCGACCACTCGACCAACTACTCGACCGACCACTCGACCGACCACTCGACCAATAACTCGAACAACTTCTCGACCAACTACTCGACCAACTACTCTACCAATCACTCGACCAACTACTCGACCAACTTCTCGACCAACTACTCGACCAACTACTCGACCAACTACTCGACCAACTACTCGACCAACTACTCGACCAATCACTCGACCAACTACTCGACCAACTACTCGACCAACTACTCGACCAACTACTCGACCAACTACTCGACCAACTACTCGACCAACTACTTGACCAACTACTCGACCAACTACTCGACCAATCACTCGACCAACTACTCGACCAACTTCTCGACCAACTACTCGACCAATCACTCGACCAACTACTCGACCAACTACTCGACCAACTACTCAACCAGCTACTCGACCAACTACTTGACCAACTACTCGACCAATCGCTCGACCAACTACTCGAACAACTACTCGACCAACTACTCGACCAATCACTCGACCAACTACTCGACCAACTACTGGAGCAATCACTCGACCAACTACTCGACCAACTACTCGACCAACTACTCGACCATCTACTCGACCAACTACTCGACCAATCACTCGACCAACTACTCGACCAACTACTGGAGCAATCACTCGACCAAATACTCGACCAACTACTCGACCAACTACTCGACCAATCGCTCGACCAACTACTCGACCAACTACTCGACCAACTACTCGACCAATCACTCGACCAACTACTCGACCAACTACTCGACCAACTACTCAACCAACTACTCGACCAACTACTTGACCAACTACTCGACCAATCGCTCGACCAACTACTCGACCAACTACTCGACCAAACACTCGACCAATCACTCGACCAACTACTCGACCAACTACTGGAGCAATCACTCGACCAACTACTCGACCAGCTACTCGACCAACTACTCCACCAACTACTCGACCAACTACTCGACGAACTGCTCGACCAACTACTCGTCCAAATACTCGACCAACTACTCAACCAACTACTCGACCAATCGCTCGACCAACTACTCGACCAACTACTCGACCAACTACTCGACCAATCACTCGACCAACTACTCGACCAATCACTCGACCAACTACTCGACCAACTACTGGAGCAATCACTCGACCAACTACTCGACCAACTACTCGACCGACCACTCGACCGACCACTCGACCAATAACTCGAAAAACTACTCAACCAACTACTCGACCAACTACTCGACCAACTACTCGACCAACTACTCGACCAACTACTCGACCGACCACTCGACCAACTACTCGACCAACTACTCGTCCAACTACTCGACCAACTACTCGACCAACTACTCGACCAATCGCTCGACCAACTACTCGACCAACTACTAGACCAACTACTCGACCAATCACTCGACCAACTACTCGACCAACTACTGGAGCAATCACTCGACCAACTAGTCGACCAGCTACTCGACCAACTACTTGACCGACCACTCGACCGACCACTCGACCAATCACTCGAACAACTACTCGACCAACTACTCGACCAACTACTCGACCAATCACTCGACCAACTACTCGACCAACTACTCGACCAACTACTCGACCATCTACTCGACCAACTACTCGACCAATCACTCGACCAACTACTCGACCAACTACTGGAGCAATCACTCGACCAAATACTCGACCAACTACTCGACCAACTACTCGACCAATCGCTCGACCAACTACTCGACCAACTACTCGACCAACTACTCGACCAATCACTCGACCAACTACTCGACCAACTACTCGACCAACTACTCAACCAACTACTCGACCAACTACTTGACCAACTACTCGACCAATCGCTCGACCAACTACTCGACCAACTACTCGACCAATCACTCGACCAACTACTCGACCAAATACTGGAGCAATCACTCGACCAACTACTCGACCAGCTACTCGACCAACTACTCCACCAACTACTCGACCAACTACTCGACCAACTGCTCGACCAACTACTCGTCCAAATACTCGACCAACTACTCAACCAACTACTCGACCAATCGCTCGACCAACTACTCGACCAACTACTCGACCAACTACTCGACCAATCACTCGACCAACTACTCGACCAATCACTCGACCAACTACTCGACCAACTACTGGAGCAATCACTCGACCAACTACTCGACCAACTACTCGACCGACCACTCGACCGACCACTCGACCAATAACTCGAAAAACTACTCGACCAACTACTCGACCAACTACTCGACCAACTACTCGACCAACTACTCGACCAACTACTCGACCGACCACTCGACCGACTACTCGACCAATCACTCGACCAACTACTCGACCAACTACTCGACCAACTACTCAACCAATTACTCGACCAACTACTCGACCAATCACTCGACCAACTACACGACCAACTACTCGACCAACTACTCGACCAACTACTCGACCGACCACTCGACCAATCATTCGAACAACTACTCGACCAACTACTAAACCAACTACTCGACCAATCACTCGACCAACTACTCGACCAATCCTTCTACCAACTACTCGACCAACTACTCGACCAACTACTCGACCAACTACTCGACCAACTACTCGACCAATAACTCGAACAACTTCTCGACCAACTACTCGACCAACTTCTCTACCAATCACTCGACCAACTACTCGACCAACTACTCGACCAACTACTCGACCATCTACTCGACCAACTACTCGACCAACTACTCGACCAACTACTCGACCAATCACTCGACCAACTACTCGACCAACTGCTCGACCAACTACTCGACCAACTACTCGACCAACTACTCGACCAACTACTCGACCAGCTACTCGACCAACTACTCGACCAACTACTCGTCCAACTACTCGACCAACTACTCGACCAACTACTCGACCAATCGCTCGACCAACTACTCGACCAACTACTAGACCAACTAATCGACCAATCACTCGACCAACTACTCGACCAACTACTGGAGCAATCACTCGACCAACTAGTCGACCAGCTACTCGACCAACTACTCGACCGACCACTTGACCGACCACTCGACCAATCACTCGAACAACTACTCGACCAACTACTCGACCAACTACTCGACCAATCACTCGACCAACTACTCGACCAACTACTCGACCAACTACTCGACCATCTACTCGACCAACTACTCGACCAATCACTCGACCAACTACTCGACCAACTACTGGAGCAATCACTCGACCAACTACTCGACCAGCTACTCGACCAACTACTCGACCAACTACTCGACCAACTACTCGACCAACTACTCGTCCAAATACTCGACCAACTACTCGACCAACTACTCGACCAATCACTCGACCAACTACTCGACCAACTACTCGACCAACTACTCGACCAATCACTCGACCAACTACTCGACCAACTACTCGACCAACTACTCAACCAGCTACTCGACCAACTACTTGACCAACTACTCGACCAATCGCTCGACCAACTACTCGAACAACTACTCGACCAACTACTCGACCAATCACTCGACCAACTACTCGACCAACTACTGGAGCAATCACTCGACCAACTACTCGACCAACTACTCGACCAACTACTCGACCATCTACTCGACCAACTACTCGACCAATCACTCGACCAACTACTCGACTAACTACTGGAGCAATCACTCGACCAAATACTCGACCAACTACTCGACCAACTACTCGACCAATCGCTCGACCAACTACTCGACCAACTACTCGACCAACTACTCGACCAATCACTCGACCAACTACTCGACCAACTACTCGACCAACTACTCAACCAACTACTCGACCAACTACTTGACCAACTACTCGACCAATCGCTCGACCAACTACTCGACCAACTACTCGACCAACTACTCGACCAATCACTCGACCAACTACTCGACCAACTACTGGAGCAATCACTCGACCAACTACTCGACCAGCTACTCGACCAACTACTCCACCAACTACTCGACCAACTACTAGACGAACTGCTCGACCAACTACTCGTCCAAATACTCGACCAACTACTCAACCAACTACTCGACCAATCGCTCGACCAACTACTCGACCAACTACTCGACCAACTACTCGACCAATCACTCGACCAACTACTCGACCAATCACTCGACCAACTACTCGACCAACTACTGGAGCAATCACTCGACCAACTACTCGACCAACTACTCGACCGACCACTCGACCGACCACTCGACCAATAACTCGAAAAACTACTCGACCAACTACTCGACCAACTACTCGACCAACTACTCGACCAACTACTCGACCAACTACTCGACCGACCACTCGACCGACTACTCGACCAATCACTCGACCAACTACTCGACCAACTACTCGACCAACTACTCAACCAATTACTCGACCAACTACTCGACCAATCACTCGACCAACTACTCGACCAACTACTCGACCAACTACTCGACCAACTACTCGACCAACTACTCGACCAACTACTCGACCGACCACTCGACCAATCATTCGAACAACTACTCGACCAACTACTCGACCAACTACTCGACCAACTACTCGACCAACTACTCGACCAACTTCTCGACCAACTACTCGACGAACTACTCGTCCAACTACTCGATCAACTACTCGACCAGCTACTCGACCAACTACTCGACCAACTACTCGACCAATCGCTCGACCAACTACTCGACCAACTACTCGACCAGCTACTCGACCAATTACTCGACCAACTACTCGACCAATAACTCGACCAACTACTCGACCAACTACTCGACCAATCACTCGACCAACTACTCGACCATCTACTGGAGCAATCACTCGACCAACTAGTCGACCAGCTACTCGACCAACTACTCGAACAATCGCTCGACCAACTACTCGACCAACTACTCGACCAATCACTCGACCAACTACTCGACCAAATACTGGAGCAATCACTCGACCAACTACTCGACCAGCTACTCGACCAACTACTCGACCAACTACTCGACCAACTACTGGAGCAATCACTCGACCAACTACTCGACCAACTACTCGACAAACCACTCGACCGACCACTCGACCAATAACTCGAAAAACTACTCGACCAACTACTCGACCAACTACTCGACCAACTACTCGACCAACTACTCGACCGACCCCTCGACCGACTACTCGACCAAATACTGGAGCAATCACTCGACCAACTACTCGACCAGCTACTCGACCAACTACTCCACCAACTACTCGACCAACTACTCGACCAACTGCTCGACCAACTACTCGTCCAAATACTCGACCAACTACTCAACCAACTACTCGACCAATCGCTCGACCAACTACTCGACCAACTACTCGACCAACTACTCGACCAATCACTCGACCAACTACTCGACCAATCACTCGACCAACTACTCGACCAACTACTGGAGCAATCACTCGACCAACTACTCGACCAACTACTCGACCGACCACTCGACCGACCACTCGACCAATAACTCGAAAAACTACTCGACCAACTACTCGACCAACTACTCGACCAACTACTCGACCAACTACTCGACCAACTACTCGACCGACCACTCGACCGACTACTCGACCAATCACTCGACCAACTACTCGACCAACTACTCGACCAACTACTCAACCAATTACTCGACCAACTACTCGACCAATCACTCGACCAACTACACGACCAACTACTCGACCAACTACTCGACCAACTACTCGACCGACCACTCGACCAATCATTCGAACAACTACTCGACCAACTACTAAACCAACTACTCGACCAATCACTCGACCAACTACTCGACCAATCCTTCTACCAACTACTCGACCAACTACTCGACCAACTACTCGACCAACTACTCGACCAACTACTCGACCAATAACTCGAACAACTTCTCGACCAACTACTCGACCAACTTCTCTACCAATCACTCGACCAACTACTCGACCAACTACTCGACCAACTACTCGACCATCTACTCGACCAACTACTCGACCAACTACTCGACCAACTACTCGACCAATCACTCGACCAACTACTCGACCAACTGCTCGACCAACTACTCGACCAACTACTCGACCAACTACTCGACCAACTACTCGACCAGCTACTCGACCAACTACTCGACCAACTACTCGTCCAACTACTCGACCAACTACTCGACCAACTACTCGACCAATCGCTCGACCAACTACTCGACCAACTACTAGACCAACTAATCGACCAATCACTCGACCAACTACTCGACCAACTACTGGAGCAATCACTCGACCAACTAGTCGACCAGCTACTCGACCAACTACTCGACCGACCACTCGACCGACCACTCGACCAATCACTCGAACAACTACTCGACCAACTACTCGACCAACTACTCGACCAATCACTCGACCAACTACTCGACCAACTACTCGACCAACTACTCGACCATCTACTCGACCAACTACTCGACCAATCACTCGACCAACTACTCGACCAACTACTGGAGCAATCACTCGACCAACTACTCGACCAGCTACTCGACCAACTACTCGACCAACTACTCGACCAACTACTCGACCAACTACTCGTCCAAATACTCGACCAACTACTCGACCAACTACTCGACCAATCACTCGACCAACTACTCGACCAACTACTCGACCAACTACTCGACCAATCACTCGACCAACTACTCGACCAACTACTCGACCAACTACTCAACCAGCTACTCGACCAACTACTTGACCAACTACTCGACCAATCGCTCGACCAACTACTCGAACAACTACTCGACCAACTACTCGACCAATCACTCGACCAACTACTCGACCAACTACTGGAGCAATCACTCGACCAACTACTCGACCAACTACTCGACCAACTACTCGACCATCTACTCGACCAACTACTCGACCAATCACTCGACCAACTACTCGACTAACTACTGGAGCAATCACTCGACCAAATACTCGACCAACTACTCGACCAACTACTCGACCAATCGCTCGACCAACTACTCGACCAACTACTCGACCAACTACTCGACCAATCACTCGACCAACTACTCGACCAACTACTCGACCAACTACTCAACCAACTACTCGACCAACTACTTGACCAACTACTCGACCAATCGCTCGACCAACTACTCGACCAACTACTCGACCAACTACTCGACCAATCACTCGACCAACTACTCGACCAACTACTGGAGCAATCACTCGACCAACTACTCGACCAGCTACTCGACCAACTACTCCACCAACTACTCGACCAACTACTCGACGAACTGCTCGACCAACTACTCGTCCAAATACTCGACCAACTACTCAACCAACTACTCGACCAATCGCTCGACCAACTACTCGACCAACTACTCGACCAACTACTCGACCAATCACTCGACCAACTACTCGACCAATCACTCGACCAACTACTCGACCAACTACTGGAGCAATCACTCGACCAACTACTCGACCAACTACTCGACCGACCACTCGACCGACCACTCGACCAATAACTCGAAAAACTACTCGACCAACTACTCGACCAACTACTCGACCAACTACTCGACCAACTACTCGACCAACTACTCGACCGACCACTCGACCGACTACTCGACCAATCACTCGACCAACTACTCGACCAACTACTCGACCAACTACTCAACCAATTACTCGACCAACTACTCGACCAATCACTCGACCAACTACTCGACCAACTACTCGACCAACTACTCGACCAACTACTCGACCAACTACTCGACCAACTACTCGACCGACCACTCGACCAATCATTCGAACAACTACTCGACCAACTACTCGACCAACTACTCGACCAACTACTCGACCAACTACTCGACCAACTTCTCGACCAACTACTCGACGAACTACTCGTCCAACTACTCGATCAACTACTCGACCAGCTACTCGACCAACTACTCGACCAACTACTCGACCAATCGCTCGACCAACTACTCGACCAACTACTCGACCAGCTACTCGACCAATTACTCGACCAACTACTCGACCAATAACTCGACCAACTACTCGACCAACTACTCGACCAATCACTCGACCAACTACTCGACCATCTACTGGAGCAATCACTCGACCAACTAGTCGACCAGCTACTCGACCAACTACTCGAACAATCGCTCGACCAACTACTCGACCAACTACTCGACCAATCACTCGACCAACTACTCGACCAAATACTGGAGCAATCACTCGACCAACTACTCGACCAGCTACTCGACCAACTACTCGACCAACTACTCGACCAACTACTGGAGCAATCACTCGACCAACTACTCGACCAACTACTCGACAAACCACTCGACCGACCACTCGACCAATAACTCGAAAAACTACTCGACCAACTACTCGACCAACTACTCGACCAACTACTCGACCAACTACTCGACCGACCCCTCGACCGACTACTCGACCAATCACTCGACCAACTACTCGACCAACTACTCGACCAACTACTCAACCAATTACTCGACCAACTACTCGACCAATCACTCGACCAACTACTCGACCAACTACTCGACCAACTACTCGACCAACTACTCGACCGACCACTCGACCAATCATTCGAACAACTACTCGACCAACTACTAAACCAACTACTCGACCAATCACTCGACCAACTACTCGACCAATCCTTCTACCAACTACTCGACCAACTACTCGACCAACTACTCGACCAACTACTCGACCAATAACTCGAACAACTTCTCGACCAACTACTCGACCAACTTCTCTACCAATCACTCGACCAACTACTCGACCAACTACTCGACCAACTACTCGACCGACCACTCGACCAATCATTCGAACAACTACTCGACCAACTACTAAACCAACTACTCGACCAATCACTCGACCAACTACTCGACCAATCCTTCTACCAACTACTCGACCAACTACTCGACCAACTACTCGACCAACTACTCGACCAATAACTCGAACAACTTCTCGACCAACTACTCGACCAACTTCTCTACCAATCACTCGACCAACTACTCGACCAACTACTCGACCAACTACTCGACCATCTACTCGACCAACTACTCGACCAACTACTCGACCAACTACTCGACCAATCACTCGACCAACTACTCGACCAACTGCTCGACCAACTACTCGACCAACTACTCGACCAACTACTCGACCAACTACTCGACCAGCTACTCGACCAACTACTCGACCAACTACTCGTCCAACTACTCGACCAACTACTCGACCAACTACTCAACCAATCACTCGAACAACTACTCGACCAACTACTCGACCAACTACTCGACCAATCACTCGACCAACTACTCGACCAACTACTCGACCATCTACTCGACCAACTACTCGACCAATCACTCGACCAACTACTCGACCAACTACTGGAGCAATCACTCGACCAACTACTCGACCAGCTACTCGACCAACTACTCGACCAACTACTCGACCAACTACTCGACCAACTACTCGTCCAAATACTCGACCAACTACTCGACCAACTACTCGACCAATCACTCGACCAACTACTCGACCAACTACTCGACCAACTACTCGACCAATCACTCGACCAACTACTCGACCAACTACTCGACCAACTACTCAACCAGCTACTCGACCAACTACTTGACCAACTACTCGACCAATCGCTCGACCAACTACTCGAACAACTACTCGACCAACTACTCGACCAATCACTCGACCAACTACTCGACCAACTACTGGAGCAATCACTCGACCAACTACTCGACCAACTACTCGACCAACTACTCGACCAACTACTCGACCAACTACTCGACCAATCACTCGACCAACTACTCGACCAACTACTCGACCAACTACTCAACCAACTACTCGACCAACTACTTGACCAACTACTCGACCAATCGCTCGACCAACTACTCGACCAACTACTCGACCAACTACTCGACCAATCACTCGACCAACTACTCGACCAACTACTGGAGCAATCACTCGACCAACTACTCGACCAGCTACTCGACCAACTACTCCACCAACTACTCGACCAACTACTCGACGAACTGCTCTACCAACTACTCGTCCAAATACTCGACCAACTACTCAACCAACTACTGGAGCAATCACTCGACCAACTACTCGACCAACTACTCGACCAATCACTCGACCAACTACTCGACCAACTACTGGAGCAATCACTCGACCAACTACTCGACCAACTACTCGACCGACCACTCGACCGACCACTCGACCAATAACTCGAAAAACTACTCGACCAACTACTCGACCAACTACTCGACCAACTACTCGACCAACTACTCGACCAACTACTCGACCAACTACTCGACCGACCACTCGACCGACTACTCGACCAATCACTCGACCAACTACTCGACCAACTACTCGACCAACTACTCAACCAATTACTCGACCAACTACTCGACCAATCACTCGACCAACTACTCGACCAACTACTCGACCAACTACTCGACCAAATACTCGACCAACTACTCGACCAACTACTCGACCGACCACTCGACCAATCATTCGAACAACTACTCGACCAACTACTCGACCAACTACTCGACCAACTACTCGACCAACTACTCGACTAACTACTTGACCAACTACTCGACCAACTACTCGACCAATCACTCGACCAACTACTCGACCAACTTCTCGACCAACTACTCGACGAACTACTCGTCCAACTACTCGATCAACTACTCGACCAGCTACTCGACCAACTACTCGACCAACTACTCGACCAATCGCTCGACCAACTACTCGACCAACTACTCGACCAGCTACTCGACCAATTACTCGACCAACTACTCGACCAATAACTCGACCACCTACTCGACCAACTACTGGAGCAATCACTCGACCAACTAGTCGACCAGCTACTCGACCAACTACTCGAACAATCGCTCGACCAACTACTCGACCAACTACTCGACCAATCACTCGACCAACTACTCGACCAAATACTGGAGCAATCACTCGACCAACTACTCGACCAGCTACTCGACCAACTACTCGACCAACTACTCGTCCAACTACTCGACCAACTACTCGACCAACTACTCGACCAATCGCTCGACCAACTACTCGACCAACTACTAGACCAACTAATCGACCAATCACTCGACCAACTACTCGACCAACTACTGGAGCAATCACTCGACCAACTAGTCGACCAGCTACTCGACCAACTACTCGACCGACCACTCGACCGACCACTCGACCAATCACTCGAACAACTACTCGACCAACTACTCGACCAACTACTCGACCAATCACTCGACCAACTACTCGACCAACTACTCGACCAACTACTCGACCATCTACTCGACCAACTACTCGACCAATCACTCGACCAACTACTCGACCAACTACTGGAGCAATCACTCGACCAACTACTCGACCAGCTACTCGACCAACTACTCGACCAACTACTCGACCAACTACTCGACCAACTACTCGTCCAAATACTCGACCAACTACTCGACCAACTACTCGACCAATCACTCGACCAACTACTCGACCAACTACTCGACCAACTACTCGACCAATCACTCGACCAACTACTCGACCAACTACTCGACCAACTACTCAACCAGCTACTCGACCAACTACTTGACCAACTACTCGACCAATCGCTCGACCAACTACTCGAACAACTACTCGACCAACTACTCGACCAATCACTCGACCAACTACTGGAGCAATCACTCGACCAACTACTCGACCAGCTACTCGACCAACTACTCCACCAACTACTCGACCAACTACTCGTCCAAATACTCGACCAACTACTTGACAAACTACTCGACCAATCGCTTGACCAACTACTCGACCAACTACTCGACCAACTACTCGACCAATTACTCGACCAACTACTCGACCAACTACTGGAGCAATCACTCGACCAACTACTCGACCAGCTACTCGACCAACTACTCGACCAACTACTCGACCGACCACTCGACCGACCACTCGACCGACCACTCGACCAATAACTCGAACAACTACTCGACCAACTACTCGACCAACTACTCGACCAACTACTCGACCAACTACTCGACCAACTACTCGACCGACCACTCGACCGACTACTCGACCAATCACTCGACCAACTACTTGACCAACTACTCGACCAACTACTCAACCAATTACTCGACCAACTACTCGACCAATCACTCGACCAACTACTCGACCAACTACTCGACCAACTACTCGACCAACTACTCGACCAACTACTCGACCGACCACTCGACCAACTACTCGACCGACCACTCGACCAATCATTCGAACAACTACTCGACCAACTACTCGACCAACTACTCGACCAACTACTCGACCAACTACTTGACCAACTACTCGACCAACTACTCGACCAATCACTCGACCAACTACTCGACCAACTTCTCGACCAACTACTCGACCAACTACTCGTCCAACTACTCGATCAACTACTCGACCAGCTACTCGACCAACTACTCGACCAACTACTCGACCAACTACTCGACGAACTGCTCGACCAACTACTCGTCCAAATACTCGACCAACTACTCAACCAACTACTCGACCAATCGCTCGACCAACTACTCGACCAACTACTCGACCAACTACTCGACCAATCACTCGACCAACTACTCGACCAACCACTCGACCAACTACTCGACCAACTACTGGAGCAATCACTCGACCAACTACTCGACCAACTACTCGACCGACCACTCGACCGACCACTCGACCAATAACTCGAAAAACTACTCGACCAACTACTCGACCAACTACTCGACCAACTACTCGACCAACTACTCGACCAACTACTCGACCGACCACTCGACCGACTACTCGACCAATCACTCGACCAACTACTCGACCAACTACTCGACCAACTACTCAACCAATTACTCGACCAACTACTCGACCAATCACTCGACCAACTACTCGACCAACTACTCGACCAACTACTCGACCAACTACTCGACCAACTACTCGACCAACTACTCGACCGACCACTCGACCAATCATTCGAACAACTACTCGACCTACTACTCGACCAACTACTCGACCAACTACTCGACCAACTACTCGACTAACTACTTGACCAACTACTCGACCAACTACTCGACCAATCACTCGACCAACTACTCGACCAACTTCTCGACCAACTACTCGACGAACTACTCGTCCAACTACTCGATCAACTACTCGACCAGCTACTCGACCAACTACTCGACCAACTACTCGACCAATCGCTCGACCAACTACTCGACCAACTACTCGACCAGCTACTCGACCAATTACTCGACCAACTACTCGACCAATAACTCGACCAACTACTCGACCAACTACTGGAGCAATCACTCGACCAACTAGTCGACCAGCTACTCGACCAACTACTCGAACAATCGCTCGACCAACTACTCGACCAACTACTCGACCAATCACTCGACCAACTACTCGACCAAATACTGGAGCAATCACTCGACCAACTACTCGACCAGCTACTCGACCAACTACTCGACCAACTACTCGTCCAACTACTCGACCAACTACTCGACCAACTACTCGACCAATCGCTCGACCAACTACTCGACCAACTACTAGACCAAATAATCGACCAATCACTCGACCAACTACTCGACCAACTACTGGAGCAATCACTCGACCAACTAGTCGACCAGCTACTCGACCAACTACTCGACCGACCACTCGACCGACCACTCGACCAATCACTCGAACAACTACTCGACCAACTACTCGACCAACTACTCGACCAATCACTCGACCAACTACTCGACCAACTACTCGACCAACTACTCGACCATCTACTCGACCAACTACTCGACCAATCACTCGACCAACTACTCGACCAACTACTGGAGCAATCACTCGACCAACTACTCGACCAGCTACTCGACCAACTACTCGACCAACTACTCGACCAACTACTCGACCAACTACTCGTCCAAATACTCGACCAACTACTCGACCAACTACTCGACCAATCACTCGACCAACTACTCGACCAACTACTCGACCAACTACTCGACCAATCACTCGACCAACTACTCGACCAACTACTCGACCAACTACTCAACCAGCTACTCGACCAACTACTTGACCAACTACTCGACCAATCGCTCGACCAACTACTCGAACAACTACTCGACCAACTACTCGACCAATCACTCGACCAACTACTCGACCAACTACTGGAGCAATCACTCGACCAACTACTCGACCAGCTACTCGACCAACTACTCCACCAACTACTCGACCAACTACTCGACCAACTACTCGACCAACTACTCGTCCAAATACTCGACCAACTACTTGACAAACTACTCGACCAATCGCTTGACCAACTACTCGACCAACTACTCGACCAACTACTCGACCAATTACTCGACCAACTACTCGACCAACTACTGGAGCAATCACTCGACCAACTACTCGACCAGCTACTCGACCAACTACTCGACCAACTACTCGACCGACCACTCGACCGACCACTCGACCGACCACTCGACCAATAACTCGAACAACTACTCGACCAACTACTCGACCAACTACTCGACCAACTACTCGACCAACTACTCGACCAACTACTCGACCGACCACTCGACCGACTACTCGACCAATCACTCGACCAACTACTTGACCAACTACTCGACCAACTACTCAACCAATTACTCGACCAACTACTCGACCAATCACTCGACCAACTACTCGACCAACTACTCGACCAACTACTCGACCGACCACTCGACCAATCATTCGAAAAACTACTCGACCAACTACTCGACCAACTACTCGACCAACTACTCGACCAACTACTCGACCAACTACTCGACCAACTACTCGACTAACTACTTGACCAACTACTCGACCAACTACTCGACCAATCACTCGACCAACTACTCGACCAACTTCTCGACCAACTACTCGACGAACTACTCGTCCAACTACTCGATCAACTACTCGACCAGCTACTCGACCAACTACTCGACCAACTACTCGACCAATCGCTCGACCAACTACTCGACCAACTACTCGACCAGCTACTCGACCAATTACTCGACCAACTACTCGACCAATAACTCGACCACCTACTCGGCCAACTACTGGAGCAATCACTCGACCAACTAGTCGACCAGCTACTCGACCAACTACTCGAACAATCGCTCGACCAACTACTCGACCAACTACTCGACCAATCACTCGACCAACTACTCGACCAAATACTGGAGCAATCACTCGACCAACTACTCGACCAGCTACTCGACCAACTACTCGACCAACTACTCGTCCAACTACTCGACCAACTACTCGACCAACTACTCGACCAATCGCTCGACCAACTACTCGACCAACTACTAGACCAACTAATCGACCAATCACTCGACCAACTACTCGACCAACTACTGGAGCAATCACTCGACCAACTAGTCGACCAGCTACTCGACCAACTACTCGACCGACCACTCGACCGACCACTCGACCAATCACTCGAACAACTACTCGACCAACTACTCGACCAACTACTCGACCAATCACTCGACCAACTACTCGACCAACTACTCGACCAACTACTCGACCATCTACTCGACCAACTACTCGACCAATCACTCGACCAACTACTCGACCAACTACTGGAGCAATCACTCGACCAACTACTCGACCAGCTACTCGACCAACTACTCGACCAAATACTCGACCAACTACTCGACCAACTACTCGTCCAAATACTCGACCAACTACTCGACCAACTACTCGACCAATCACTCGACCAACTACTCGACCAACTACTCGACCAACTACTCGACCAATCACTCGACCAACTACTCGACCAACTACTCGACCAACTACTCAACCAGCTACTCGACCAACTACTTGACCAACTACTCGACCAATCGCTCGACCAACTACTCGAACAACTACTCGACCAACTACTCGACCAATCACTCGACCAACTACTCGACCAACTACTGGAGCAATCACTCGACCAACTACTCGACCAGCTACTCGACCAACTACTCCACCAACTACTCGACCAACTACTCGACCAACTACTCGACCAACTACTCGTCCAAATACTCGACCAACTACTTGACAAACTACTCGACCAATCGCTTGACCAACTACTCGACCAACTACTCGACCAACTACTCGACCAATTACTCGACCAACTACTCGACCAACTACTGGAGCAATCACTCGACCAACTACTCGACCAGCTACTCGACCAACTACTCGACCAACTACTCGACCGACCACTCAACCGACCACTCGACCGACCACTCGACCAATAACTCGAACAACTACTCGACCAACTACTCGACCAACTACTCGACCAACTACTCGACCAACTACTCGACCAACTACGCGACCGACCACTCGACCGACTACTCGACCAATCACTCGACCAACTACTTGACCAACTACTCGACCAACTACTCAACCAATTACTCGACCAACTACTCGACCAATCACTCGACCAACTACTCGACCAACTACTCGACCAACTACTCGACCAACTACTCGACCAACTACTCGACCGACCACTCGACCAATCATTCGAACAACTACTCGACCAACTACTCGACCAACTACTCGACCAACTACTCGACCAACTACTTGACCAACTACTCGACCAACTACTCGACCAATCACTCGACCAACTACTCGACCAACTTCTCGACCAACTACTCGACCAACTACTCGTCCAACTACTCGATCAACTACTCGACCAGCTACTCGACCAACTACTCGACCAACTACTCGACCAACTACTCGACGAACTGCTCGACCAACTACTCGTCCAAATACTCGACCAACTACTCAACCAACTACTCGACCAATCGCTCGACCAACTACTCGACCAACTACTCGACCAACTACTCGACCAATCACTCGACCAACTACTCGACCAACCACTCGACCAACTACTCGACCAACTACTGGAGCAATCACTCGACCAACTACTCGACCAACTACTCGACCGACCACTCGACCGACCACTCGACCAATAACTCGAAAAACTACTCGACCAACTACTCGACCAACTACTCGACCAACTACTCGACCAACTACTCGACCAACTACTCGACCGACCACTCGACCGACTACTCGACCAATCACTCGACCAACTACTCGACCAACTACTCGACCAACTACTCAACCAATTACTCGACCAACTACTCGACCAATCACTCGACCAACTACTCGACCAACTACTCGACCAACTACTCGACCAACTACTCGACCAACTACTCGACCAACTACTCGACCGACCACTCGACCAATCATTCGAACAACTACTCGACCAACTACTCGACCAACTACTCGACCAACTACTCGACCAACTACTCGACTAACTACTTGACCAACTACTCGACCAACTACTCGACCAATCACTCGACCAACTACTCGACCAACTTCTCGACCAACTACTCGACGAACTACTCGTCCAACTACTCGATCAACTACTCGACCAGCTACTCGACCAACTACTCGACCAACTACTCGACCAATCGCTCGACCAACTACTCGACCAACTAATCGACCAGCTACTCGACCAATTACTCGACCAACTACTCGACCAATAACTCGACCAACTACTCGACCAACTACTGGAGCAATCACTCGACCAACTAGTCGACCAGCTACTCGACCAACTACTCGAACAATCGCTCGACCAACTACTCGACCAACTACTCGACCAATCACTCGACCAACTACTCGACCAAATACTGGAGCAATCACTCGACCAACTACTCGACCAGCTACTCGACCAACTACTCGACCAACTACTCGTCCAACTACTCGACCAACTACTCGACCAACTACTCGACCAATCGCTCGACCAACTACTCGACCAACTACTAGACCAACTAATCGACCAATCACTCGACCAACTACTCGACCAACTACTGGAGCAATCACTCGACCAACTAGTCGACCAGCTACTCGACCAACTACTCGACCGACCACTCGACCGACCACTCGACCAATCACTCGAACAACTACTCGACCAACTACTCGACCAACTACTCGACCAATCACTCGACCAACTACTCGACCAACTACTCGACCAACTACTCGACCATCTACTCGACCAACTACTCGACCAATCACTCGACCAACTACTCGACCAACTACTGGAGCAATCACTCGACCAACTACTCGACCAGCTACTCGACCAACTACTCGACCAACTACTCGACCAACTACTCGACCAACTACTCGTCCAAATACTCGACCAACTACTCGACCAACTACTCGACCAATCACTCGACCAACTACTCGACCAACTACTCGACCAACTACTCGACCAATCGCTCGACCAACTACTCGACCAACTACTCGACCAACTACTCAACCAGCTACTCGACCAACTACTTGACCAACTAATCGACCAATCGCTCGACCAACTACTCGAACAACTACTCGACCAACTACTCGACCAATCACTCGACCAACTACTCGACCAACTACTCGACCAACTACTCGTCCAAATACTCGACCAACTACTTGACAAACTACTCGACCAATCGCTTGACCAACTACTCGACCAACTACTCGACCAACTACTCGACCAATTACTCGACCAACTACTCGACCAACTACTGGAGCAATCACTCGACCAACTACTCGACCAGCTACTCGACCAACTACTCGACCAACTACTCGACCAACTACTCGACCAACTACTCGACCGACCACTCGAACGACTGCTCGACCAATCACTCGACCACCTACTCGACCAACTACTCGACCAACTACTCAACCAACTACTCGACCAACTACTCGACCAATCACTCGACCAACTAATCGACCAACTACTCGACCAACTACTCAACCAACTACTCGACCAACTACTTGACCAACTACTCGACCAACTACTCGACCAATCGCTCGACCAACTACTCGACCAACTACTCGACCAACTACTCGACCAACTACTGGAGCAATCACTCGACCAACTACTCGACCAGCTACTCGACCAACTACTCGACCAACTACTCGACCAACTACTCGTCCAAATACTCGACCAACTACTCGACCAACTACTCGACCGACCACTCGACCGACCACTCGACCAATAACTCGAACAACTACTCGACCAACTACTCGACCAACTACTCGACCAACTACTCGACCAACTACTCGACCGACCACTCGACCGACTACTCGACCAATCACTCGAACAACTACTCGACCAACTACTCGACCAACTACTCGACCAACTACTCGACCAACTACTCGACCAACTACTCGACCGACCACTCGACCAATCATTCGAACAACTACTCGACCAACTACTCGACCAACTACTCGACCAACTACTCAACCAACTACTCGACCAACTACTTGACCAACTACTCGACCAACTACTCGACCAATCACTCGACCAACTACTCGACCAACTTCTCGACCAACTACTCGAAGAACTACTCGTCCAACTACTCGATCAACTACTCGACCAGCTACTCGACCAACTACTCGACCAACTACTCGACCAATCGCTCGACCAACTACTCGACCAACTACTCGACCAACTACTCGACCAACTACTCGACCGACCACTCGACCGGCCACTCGACCAATCACTCGACCAACTACTCGACCAACTACTCGACCAACTACTCGACCGACCACTCGAACAACTGCTCGACCAATCACTCGACCAACTACTCGACCAACTACTCGACCAACTACTCGACCAATCACTCGACCAACTACTCGACCAACTACTCGGACAACTACTCAACCAACTACTCGACCAACTACTTGACCAACTTCTCGAACAATCGCTCGACAAACTACTCGACCAACTACTCGACCAACTACTCGACCAACTACTCGACCAACTACTGGAGCAATCACTCGACCAACTACTCGAACAGCTACTCGACCAACTACTCGACCAACTACTCGACCGACCACTCGACCGACCACTCGACCAATAACTCGAAAAACTACTCGACCAACTACTCGACCAACTACTCGACCAACTACTCGACCAACTACTCGACCAACTACTCGACCGACCACTCGACCGACTACTCGACCAATCACTCGACCAACTACTCGACCAACTACTCGACCAACTACTCAACCAATCACTCGACCAACTACTCGACCAACTACTCGACCAACTACTCGACCAACTACTCGACCAACTACTCGACCGACCACTCGACCAATCATTCGAACAACTACTCGACCAACTACTCGACCAACTACTCGACCAACTACTCGACCAACTACTCGACCAACTACTTGACCAACTACTCGACCAACTACTCGACCAATCACTCGACCAACTACTCGACCAACTTCTCGACCAACTACTCGACCAACTACTCGTCCAACTACTCGACCAACTACTCGACCAACTACTCGACCGACCACTCGACCAATCATTCGAACAACTACTCGACCAACTACTCGACCAACTACTCGACCAACTACTCAACCAACTACTCGACCAACTACTTGACCAACTACTCGACCAACTACTCGACCAATCACTCGACCAACTACTCGACCAACTTCTCGACCAACTACTCGACCAACTACTCGTCCAACTACTCGATCAACTACTCGACCAGCTACTCGATCAACTACTCGACCAACTACTCGACCAATCGCTCGACCAACTACTCGACCAACTACTCGACCAAGTACTCGAACAACTACTGGAGTAATCACTCGACCAACTACTCGACCAACTACTCGACCAACTACTCGACCAACTACTCGACCGACCACTCGAACGACTGCTCGACCAATCACTCGACCACCTACTCGACCAACTACTCGACCAACTACTCAACCAACTACTCGACTAACTACTCGACCAATCACTCGACCAACTAATCGACCAACTACTCGACCAACTACTCAACCAACTCCTCGACCAACTACTTGACCAACTACTCGACCAATCGCTCGACCAACTACTCGACCAACTACTCGACCAACTACTGGAGCAATCACTCGACCAACTACTCGACCAGATACTCGACCAACTACTCGACCAACTACTCGACCAACTACTCGACCAACTACTCGTCCAAATACTCGACCAACTACTCGACCAACTACTCGACCGACCACTCGACCGACCACTCGACCAATAACTCGAACAACTACTCGACCAACTACTCGACCAACTACTCGACCAACTACACGACCAACTACTCGACCAACTACTCGACCGACCACTCGACCGACTACTCGACCAATCACTCGAACAACTACTCGACCAACTAATCGACCAACTACTCGACCAACTACTCGACCAACTACTCGACCAACTACTCGACCGACCACTCGACCAATCATTCGAACAACTACTCGACCAACTACTCGACCAACTACTCGACCAACTACTCAACCAACTACTCGACCAACTACTTGACCAACTACTCGACCAACTACTCGACCAATAACTCGACCAACTACTCGACCAACTTCTCGACCAACTACTCGAAGAACTACTCGTCCAACTACTCGATCAACTACTCGACCAGCTACTCGACCAACTACTCGACCAACTACTCGACCAATCGCTCGACCAACTACTCAACCAACTACTCGACCAATCACTCGACCAACTACTCGAACAACTACTGGAGCAATCACTCGACCAACTACTCGACCAACTACTCGACCAACTACTCGACCAACTACTCGACCGACCACTCGACCGGCCACTCGACCAATCACTCGACCAACTACTCGACCAACTACTCGACCAACTACTCGAACGACCACTCGAACGACTGCTCGACCAATCACTCGACCAACTACTCGACCAACTACTCGACCAACTACTCGACCAATCACTCGACCAACTACTCGACCAACTACTCGGCCAACTACTCAACCAACTACTCGACCAACTACTTGACCAACTACTCGACCAATCGCTCGACAAACTACTCGACCAACTACTCGACCAACTACTCGACCAACTACTCGACCAACTACTCGACCAACTACTGGAGCAATCACTCGACCAACTACTCGAACAGCTACTCGAACAACTACTCGACCAACTACTCGACCGACCACTCGACCGACCACTCGACCAATAACTCGAAAAACTACTCGACCAACTACTCGACCAACTACTCGACCAACTACTCGACCAACTACTCGACCAACTACTCGACCGACCACTCGACCGACTACTCGACCAATCACTCGACCAACTACTCGACCAACTACTCGACCAACTACTCAACCAATCACTCGACCAACTACTCGACCAACTACTCGACCAACTACTCGACCAACTACTCGACCAACTACTCGACCGACCACTCGACCAATCATTCGAACAACTACTCGACCAACTACTCGACCAACTACTCGACCAACTACTCGACCAACTACTCGACCAACTACTTGACCAACTACTCGACCAACTACTCGACCAATCACTCGACCAACTTCTCGACCAACTTCTCGACCAACTACTCGACCAACTACTCGTCCAACTACTCGATCAACTACTCGACCAGCTACTCGACCAGCTACTCGACCAACTACTCGACCAACTACTCGACCAATCGCTCGACCAACTACTCGACCAACTACTCGACCAGCTACTCGACCTACTACTCGACCAACTACTCGACCAATAACTCGACCAACTACTCGACCAACTACTCGACCAATCACTCGACCAACTACTCGACCAACTACTGGAGCAATCACTCGACCAACTAGTCGACCAGCTACTCGACCAACTACTCGACCAATCGCTCGACCAACTACTCGACCAACTACTCGACCAACTACTCGACCAATCACTCGACCAACTAGTCGACCAGCTACTCGACCAACTACTCGACCGACCACTCGACCGACCACTCGACCAATCACTCGAACAACTACTCGACCAACTACTCGACCAACTACTCGACCAATCACTCGACCAACTACTCGACCAACTACTCGACCAACTACTCGACCATCTACTCGACCAACTACTCGACCAATCACTCGACCAACTACTCGACCAACTACTGGAGCAATCACTCGACCAACTACTCGACCAGCTACTCGACCAACTACTCGACCAACTACTCGACCAACTACTCGTCCAAATACTCGACCAACTACTCGACCAACTACTCGACCAATCGCTCGACCAACTATTCGACCAACTACTCGACCAACTACTCGACCAATCACTCGACCAACAACTCGACCAACTACTCGACCAACTACTCAACCAGCTACTCGACGAACTACTTGACCAACTACTCGACCAATCGCTCGACCAACTACTCGAACAACTACTCGACCAACTACTCGATCAACTACTCGACCAGCTACTCGATCAACTACTCGACCAACTAATCGACCAATCGCTCGACCAACTACTCGACCAACTACTCGACCAATCACTCGACCAACTACTCGAACAACTAATGGAGCAATCACTCGACCAACTACTCGACCAACTACTCGACCAACTACTCGACCAACTACTCGACCGACCACTCGACCGACCACTCGACCAATCACTCGACCAACTACTCGACCAACTACTCGACCAACTACTCGACCGACCACTCGAACGACTGCTCGACCAATCACTCGACCACCTACTCGACCAACTACTCGACCAACTACTCAACCAACTACTCGACTAACTACTCGACCAATCACTCGACCAACTAATCGACCAACTACTCGACCAACTACTCAACCAACTCCTCGACCAACTACTTGACCAACTACTCGACCAATCGCTCGACCAACTACTCGACCAACTACTCGACCATTACTGGAGCAATCACTCGACCAACTACTCGACCAGCTACTCGACCAACTACTCGACCAACTACTCGACCAACTACTCGACCAACTACTCGTCCAAATACTCGACCAACTACTCGACCAACTACTCGACCGACCACTCGACCGACCACTCGACCAATAACTCGAACAACTACTCGACCAACTACTCGACCAACTACTCGACCAACTACTCGACCAACTACTCGACCGACCACTCGACCGACTACTCGACCAATCACTCGAACAACTACTCGACCAACTAATCGACCAACTACTCGACCAACTACTCGACCAACTACTCGACCAACTACTCGACCGACCACTCGACCAATCATTCGAACAACTACTCGACCAACTACTCGACCAACTACTCGACCAACTACTCAACCAACTACTCGACCAACTACTTGACCAACTACTCGACCAACTACTCGACCAATCACTCGACCAACTACTCGACCAACTTCTCGACCAACTACTCGAAGAACTACTCGTCCAACTACTCGATCAACTACTCGACCAGCTACTCGACCAACTACTCGACCAACTACTCGACCAATCGCTCGACCAACTACTCGACCAACTACTCGACCAACTACTCGACCAACTACTCGACCGACCACTCGACCGGCCACTCGACCAATCACTCGACCAACTACTCGACCAACTACTCGACCAACTACTCGACCGACCACTCGAACAACTGCTCGACCAATCACTCGACCAACTACTCGACCAACTACTCGACCAACTACTCGACCAATCACTCGACCAACTACTCGACCAACTACTCGGACAACTACTCAACCAACTACTCGACCAACTACTTGACCAACTTCTCGAACAATCGCTCGACAAACTACTCGACCAACTACTCGACCAACTACTCGACCAACTACTCGACCAACTACTGGAGCAATCACTCGACCAACTACTCGAACAGCTACTCGACCAACTACTCGACCAACTACTCGACCGACCACTCGACCGACCACTCGACCAATAACTCGAAAAACTACTCGACCAACTACTCGACCAACTACTCGACCAACTACTCGACCAACTACTCGACCAACTACTCGACCGACCACTCGACCGACTACTCGACCAATCACTCGACCAACTACTCGACCAACTACTCGACCAACTACTCAACCAATCACTCGACCAACTACTCGACCAACTACTCGACCAACTACTCGACCAACTACTCGACCAACTACTCGACCGACCACTCGACCAATCATTCGAACAACTACTCGACCAACTACTCGACCAACTACTCGACCAACTACTCGACCAACTACTCGACCAACTACTTGACCAACTACTCGACCAACTACTCGACCAATCACTCGACCAACTACTCGACCAACTTCTCGACCAACTACTCGACCAACTACTCGTCCAACTACTCGACCAACTACTCGACCAACTACTCGACCGACCACTCGACCAATCATTCGAACAACTACTCGACCAACTACTCGACCAACTACTCGACCAACTACTCAACCAACTACTCGACCAACTACTTGACCAACTACTCGACCAACTACTCGACCAATCACTCGACCAACTACTCGACCAACTTCTCGACCAACTACTCGACCAACTACTCGTCCAACTACTCGATCAACTACTCGACCAGCTACTCGATCAACTACTCGACCAACTACTCGACCAATCGCTCGACCAACTACTCGACCAACTACTCGACCAAGTACTCGAACAACTACTGGAGTAATCACTCGACCAACTACTCGACCAACTACTCGACCAACTACTCGACCAACTACTCGACCGACCACTCGAACGACTGCTCGACCAATCACTCGACCACCTACTCGACCAACTACTCGACCAACTACTCAACCAACTACTCGACTAACTACTCGACCAATCACTCGACCAACTAATCGACCAACTACTCGACCAACTACTCAACCAACTCCTCGACCAACTACTTGACCAACTACTCGACCAATCGCTCGACCAACTACTCGACCAACTACTCGACCAACTACTGGAGCAATCACTCGACCAACTACTCGACCAGATACTCGACCAACTACTCGACCAACTACTCGACCAACTACTCGACCAACTACTCGTCCAAATACTCGACCAACTACTCGACCAACTACTCGACCGACCACTCGACCGACCACTCGACCAATAACTCGAACAACTACTCGACCAACTACTCGACCAACTACTCGACCAACTACACGACCAACTACTCGACCAACTACTCGACCGACCACTCGACCGACTACTCGACCAATCACTCGAACAACTACTCGACCAACTAATCGACCAACTACTCGACCAACTACTCGACCAACTACTCGACCAACTACTCGACCGACCACTCGACCAATCATTCGAACAACTACTCGACCAACTACTCGACCAACTACTCGACCAACTACTCAACCAACTACTCGACCAACTACTTGACCAACTACTCGACCAACTACTCGACCAATAACTCGACCAACTACTCGACCAACTTCTCGACCAACTACTCGAAGAACTACTCGTCCAACTACTCGATCAACTACTCGACCAGCTACTCGACCAACTACTCGACCAACTACTCGACCAATCGCTCGACCAACTACTCAACCAACTACTCGACCAATCACTCGACCAACTACTCGAACAACTACTGGAGCAATCACTCGACCAACTACTCGACCAACTACTCGACCAACTACTCGACCAACTACTCGACCGACCACTCGACCGGCCACTCGACCAATCACTCGACCAACTACTCGACCAACTACTCGACCAACTACTCGAACGACCACTCGAACGACTGCTCGACCAATCACTCGACCAACTACTCGACCAACTACTCGACCAACTACTCGACCAATCACTCGACCAACTACTCGACCAACTACTCGGCCAACTACTCAACCAACTACTCGACCAACTACTTGACCAACTACTCGACCAATCGCTCGACAAACTACTCGACCAACTACTCGACCAACTACTCGACCAACTACTCGACCAACTACTCGACCAACTACTGGAGCAATCACTCGACCAACTACTCGAACAGCTACTCGAACAACTACTCGACCAACTACTCGACCGACCACTCGACCGACCACTCGACCAATAACTCGAAAAACTACTCGACCAACTACTCGACCAACTACTCGACCAACTACTCGACCAACTACTCGACCAACTACTCGACCGACCACTCGACCGACTACTCGACCAATCACTCGACCAACTACTCGACCAACTACTCGACCAACTACTCAACCAATCACTCGACCAACTACTCGACCAACTACTCGACCAACTACTCGACCAACTACTCGACCAACTACTCGACCGACCACTCGACCAATCATTCGAACAACTACTCGACCAACTACTCGACCAACTACTCGACCAACTACTCGACCAACTACTCGACCAACTACTTGACCAACTACTCGACCAACTACTCGACCAATCACTCGACCAACTTCTCGACCAACTTCTCGACCAACTACTCGACCAACTACTCGTCCAACTACTCGATCAACTACTCGACCAGCTACTCGACCAGCTACTCGACCAACTACTCGACCAACTACTCGACCAATCGCTCGACCAACTACTCGACCAACTACTCGACCAGCTACTCGACCTACTACTCGACCAACTACTCGACCAATAACTCGACCAACTACTCGACCAACTACTCGACCAATCACTCGACCAACTACTCGACCAACTACTGGAGCAATCACTCGACCAACTAGTCGACCAGCTACTCGACCAACTACTCGACCAATCGCTCGACCAACTACTCGACCAACTACTCGACCAACTACTCGACCAATCACTCGACCAACTAGTCGACCAGCTACTCGACCAACTACTCGACCGACCACTCGACCGACCACTCGACCAATCACTCGAACAACTACTCGACCAACTACTCGACCAACTACTCGACCAATCACTCGACCAACTACTCGACCAACTACTCGACCAACTACTCGACCATCTACTCGACCAACTACTCGACCAATCACTCGACCAACTACTCGACCAACTACTGGAGCAATCACTCGACCAACTACTCGACCAGCTACTCGACCAACTACTCGACCAACTACTCGACCAACTACTCGTCCAAATACTCGACCAACTACTCGACCAACTACTCGACCAATCGCTCGACCAACTATTCGACCAACTACTCGACCAACTACTCGACCAATCACTCGACCAACAACTCGACCAACTACTCGACCAACTACTCAACCAGCTACTCGACGAACTACTTGACCAACTACTCGACCAATCGCTCGACCAACTACTCGAACAACTACTCGACCAACTACTCGATCAACTACTCGACCAGCTACTCGATCAACTACTCGACCAACTAATCGACCAATCGCTCGACCAACTACTCGACCAACTACTCGACCAATCACTCGACCAACTACTCGAACAACTAATGGAGCAATCACTCGACCAACTACTCGACCAACTACTCGACCAACTACTCGACCAACTACTCGACCGACCACTCGACCGACCACTCGACCAATCACTCGACCAACTACTCGACCAACTACTCGACCAACTACTCGACCGACCACTCGAACGACTGCTCGACCAATCACTCGACCACCTACTCGACCAACTACTCGACCAACTACTCAACCAACTACTCGACTAACTACTCGACCAATCACTCGACCAACTAATCGACCAACTACTCGACCAACTACTCAACCAACTCCTCGACCAACTACTTGACCAACTACTCGACCAATCGCTCGACCAACTACTCGACCAACTACTCGACCAACTACTGGAGCAATCACTCGACCAACTACTCGACCAGCTACTCGACCAACTACTCGACCAACTACTCGACCAACTACTCGACCAACTACTCGTCCAAATACTCGACCAACTACTCGACCAACTACTCGACCGACCACTCGACCGACCACTCGACCAATAACTCGAACAACTACTCGACCAACTACTCGACCAACTACTCGACCAACTACTCGACCAACTACTCGACCGACCACTCGACCGACTACTCGACCAATCACTCGAACAACTACTCGACCAACTAATCGACCAACTACTCGACCAACTACTCGACCAACTACTCGACCAACTACTCGACCGACCACTCGACCAATCATTCGAACAACTACTCGACCAACTACTCGACCAACTACTCGACCAACTACTCAACCAACTACTCGACCAACTACTTGACCAACTACTCGACCAACTACTCGACCAATCACTCGACCAACTACTCGACCAACTTCTCGACCAACTACTCGAAGAACTACTCGTCCAACTACTCGATCAACTACTCGACCAGCTACTCGACCAACTACTCGACCAACTACTCGACCAATTGCTCGACCAACTACTCAACCAACTACTCGACCAATCACTCGACCAACTACTCGAACAACTACTGGAGCAATCACTCGACCAACTACTCGACCAACTACTCGACCAACTACTCAACCAACTACTCGACCGACCACTCGACCGGCCACTCGACCAATCACTCGACCAACTACTCGACCAACTACTCGACCAACTACTCGAACCACCACTCGAACGACTGCTCGACCAATCACTCGACCAACTACTCGACCAACTACTCGACCAACTACTCGACCAATCACTCGACCAACTACTCGACCAACTACTCGGCCAACTACTCAACCAACTACTCGACCAACTACTTGACCAACTACTCGACCAATCGCTCGACAAACTACTCGACCAACTACTCGACCAACTACTCGACCAACTACTCGACCAACTACTCGACCAACTACTGGAGCAATCACTCGACCAACTACTCGAACAGCTACTCGACCAACTACTCGACCAACTACTCGACCGACCACTCGACCGACCACTCGACCAATAACTCGAAAAACTACTCGACCAACTACTCGACCAACTACTCGACCAACTACTCGACCAACTACTCGACCAACTACTCGACCGACCACTCGACCGACTACTCGACCAATCACTCGACCTACTACTCGACCAACTACTCGACCAACTACTCGACCAATCGCTCGACCAACTACTCGACCAACTACTAGACCAACTACTCGACCAATCACTCGACCAACTACTCGACCAACTACTCGACCAACTACTCGACCAACTACTCGGCCGACCACTCGACCAATCATTCGAACAACTACTCGACCAACTACTCGACCAACTACTCGACCAACTACTCGACCAACTACTCGACCAACTACTTGACCAACTACTCGACCAACTACTCGACCAATCACTCGACCAACTACTCGACCAACTTCTCGACCAACTACTCGACCAACTACTCGTCCAAATTCTCGATCAACTACTCGACCAGCTACTCGACCAGCTACTCGACCAACTACTCGACCAACTACTCGACCAATCGCTCGACCAACTACTCGACCAACTACTCGACCAGCTACTCGACCAACTACTCGACCAACTACTCGACCAATAACTCGACCAACTACTCGACCAACTACTCGACCAATCACTCGACCAACTACTCGACCAACTACTGGAGCAATCACTCGACCAACTAGTCGACCAGCTACTCGACCAACTACTCGACCAATCGCTCGACCAACTACTCGACCAACTACTCGACCAACTACTCGACCAACTACTCGACCAATCACTCGACCAACTACTCGACCAAATACTGGAGCAATCACTCGACCAACTAGTCGACCAGCTACTCGACCAACTACTCGACCGACCACTCGACCGACCACTCGACCAATCACTCGAACAACTACTCGACCAACTACTCGACCATCTACTCGACCAACTACTCGACCAATCACTCGACCAACTACTCGACCAACTACTGGAGCAATCACTCGACCAACTACTCGACCAGCTACTCGACCAACTACTCGACCAACTACTCGACCAACTACTCGTCCAAATACTCGACCAACTACTCGACCAACTACTCGACCAATCGCTCGACCAACTACTCGAACAACTACTCGACCAACTACTCGACCAATCACTCGACCAACAACTCGACCAACTACTCGACCAACTACTCAACCAGCTACTCGCCCAACTACTTGACCAACTACTCGACCAATCGCTCGACCAACTACTCGAACAACTACTCGACCAACTACTCGACCAATCACTCGACCAACTACTCGTACAACTACTGGAGCAATCACTCGACCAACTACTCGACCAGCTACTCGACCAACTACTCCACCAACTACTCGACCAACTACTCGACCAACTACTCGACCAACTACTCGTCCAAATACTCGACCAACTACTCGACCAACTACTCGACCAATCGCTCGACCAACTGCTCGACCAACTACTCGACCAACTACTCGACCAATCACTCGACCAACTACTCGACCAACTACTGGAGCAATCACTCGACCAACTACTCGACCAGCTACTCGACCAACTACTCGACCAACTACTAGACCGACCACTCGACCAATCATTCGAACAACTACTAGACCAACTACTCGACCAACTACTCGACCAACTACTCAACCAATTACTCGACCAACTACTCGACCAATCACTCGACCAACTACTCGACCAACTACTCGACCAACTACTCGACCAACTACTCGACCGACCACTCGACCAATCATTCGAACAACTACTCGACCAACTACTCGACCAACTACTCGACCAACTACTCGTCCAAATACTCGACCAACTACTCGACCAACTACTCGACCAATCGCTCGACCAACTACTCGACCAACTACTCGACCAACTACTCGACCAATCACTCGACCAACTACTCGACCAACTACTGGAGCAATCACTCGACCAACTACTCGACCAGCTACTCGACCAACTACTAGACCAACTACTCGACCGACCACTCGACCGACCACTCGACCGACCACTCGACCAATAACTCGAACAACTACTCGACCAACTACTCGACCAACTACTCGACCAACTACTCGACCAACTACTCGACCAACTACTCGACCGACCACTCGACCGACTACTCGACCAATCACTCGACCAACTACTCGACCAACTACTCGACCAACTACTCAACCAATTACTCGACCAACTACTCGACCAATCACTCGACCAACTACTCGACCAACTACTCGACCAACTACTCGACCAACTACTCGACCAACTACTCGACCGACCACTCGACCAATCATTCGAACAACTACTAGACCAACTACTCGACCAACTACTCGACCAACTACTCAACCAATTACTCGACCAACTACTCGACCAACTACTCGACCAACTACTCGACCAACTACTCGACCAACTTCTCGACCAACTACTCGACGAACTACTCGTCCAACTACTCGATCAACTACTCGACCAGCTACTCGACCAACTACTCGACCAACTACTCGACCAATCGCTCGACCAACTACTCGACCAACTACTCGACCAGCTACTCGACCAACTACTCGATCAACTACTCGACCAGCTACTCGACCAACTACTCGACCAACTACTCGACCAATCGCTCGACCAACTACTCGACCAACTACTAGACCAATCACTCGACCAACTACTCGAACAACTACTGGAGCAATCACTCGACCAACTGCTCGACCAACTACTCGACCAACTACTCGACCAACTACTCGACCGACCACTCGACCGACCACTCGACCAATCACTCGACCAACTACTCGACCAACTACTCGACCAACTACTCGACCGACCACTCGAACGACTGCTCGACCAATCACTCGACCACCTACTCGACCAACTACTCGACCAACTACTCAACCAACTACTCGACCAACTACTCGACCAACTACTCGACCAACTACTCGACCGACCACTCGACCAATCATTCGAACAACTACTCGACCAACTACTCGACCAACTACTCGACCAACTACTCGACCAACTACTTGACCAACTACTCGACCAACTACTCGACCAATCACTCGACCAACTACTCGACCAACTTCTCGACCAACTACTCGACCAACTACTCGTCCAACTACTCGATCAACTACTCGACCAGCTACTCGACCAACTACTCGACCAACTACTCGACCAATCGCTCGACCAACTACTCGACCAACTACTAGACCAATCACTCGACCAACTACTCGAACAACTACTGGAGCAATCACTCGACCAACTACTCGACCAACTACTCGACCAACTACTCGACCAACTACTCGACCGACCACTCGACCGACCACTCGACCAATCACTCGACCAACTACTCGACCAACTACTCGACCAACTACTCGACCGACCACTCGAACGACTGCTCGACCAATCACTCGACCACCTACTCGACCAACTACTCGACCAACTACTCAACCAACTACTCGACCAACTACTCGACCAATCACTCGACCAACTAATCGACCAACTACTCGACCAACTACTCAACCAACTACTCGACCAACTACTTGACCAACTACTCGACCAATCGCTCGACCAACTACTCGACCAACTACTCGACCAACTACTCGACCAACTACTGGAGCAATCACTCGACCAACTACTCGACCAGCTACTCGACCAACTACTCGACCAACTACTCGACCAACTACTCGACCAACTACTCGTCCAAATACTCGACCAACTACTCGACCAACTACTCGACCGACCACTCGACCGACCACTCGACCAATAACTCGAACAACTACTCGACCAACTACTCGACCAACTACTCGACCAACTACTCGACCAACTACTCGACCGACCACTCGACCGACTACTCGACCAATCACTCGAACAACTACTCGACCAACTACTCGACCAACTAATCGACCAACTACTCGACCAACTACTCGACCAACTACTCGACCAACTACTCGACCGACCACTCGACCAATCATTCGAACAACTACTCGACCAACTACTCGACCAACTACTCGACCAACTACTCAACCAACTACTCGACCAACTACTTGACCAACTACTCGACCAACTACTCGACCAATCACTCGACCAACTACTCGACCAACTTCTCGACCAACTACTCGAAGAACTACTCGTCCAACTACTCGATCAACTACTCGACCAGCTACTCGACCAACTACTCGACCAACTACTCGACCAATCGCTCGACCAACTACTCGACCAACTACTCGACCAACTACTCGACCAACTACTCGACCGACCACTCGACCGGCCACTCGACCAATCACTCGACCAACTACTCGACCAACTACTCGACCAACTACTCGACCGACCACTCGAACAACTGCTCGACCAATCACTCGACCAACTACTCGACCAACTACTCGACCAACTACTCGACCAATCACTCGACCAACTACTCGACCAACTACTCGGCCAACTACTCAACCAACTACTCGACCAACTACTTGACCAACTTCTCGAACAATCGCTCGACAAACTACTCGACCAACTACTCGACCAACTACTCGACCAACTACTCGACCAACTACTGGAGCAATCACTCGACCAACTACTCGAACAGCTACTCGACCAACTACTCGACCAACTACTCGACCGACCACTCGACCGACCACTCGACCAATAACTCGAAAAACTACTCGACCAACTACTCGACCAACTACTCGACCAACTACTCGACCAACTACTCGACCAACTACTCGACCGACCACTCGACCGACTACTCGACCAATCACTCGACCAACTACTCGACCAACTACTCGACCAACTACTCAACCAATCACTCGACCAACTACTCGACCAACTACTCGACCAACTACTCGACCAACTACTCGACCAACTACTCGACCGACCACTCGACCAATCATTCGAACAACTACTCGACCAACTACTCGACCAACTACTCGACCAACTACTCGACCAACTACTCGACCAACTACTTGACCAACTACTCGACCAACTACTCGACCAATCACTCGACCAACTACTCGACCAACTTCTCGACCAACTACTCGACCAACTACTCGTCCAACTACTCGACCAACTACTCGACCAACTACTCGACCGACCACTCGACCAATCATTCGAACAACTACTCGACCAACTACTCGACCAACTACTCGACCAACTACTCAACCAACTACTCGACCAACTACTTGACCAACTACTCGACCAACTACTCGACCAATCACTCGACCAACTACTCGACCAACTTCTCGACCAACTACTCGACCAACTACTCGTCCAACTACTCGATCAACTACTCGACCAGCTACTCGATCAACTACTCGACCAACTACTCGACCAATCGCTCGACCAACTACTCGACCAACTACTCGACCAAGTACTCGAACAACTACTGGAGTAATCACTCGACCAACTACTCGACCAACTACTCGACCAACTACTCGACCAACTACTCGACCGACCACTCGAACGACTGCTCGACCAATCACTCGACCACCTACTCGACCAACTACTCGACCAACTACTCAACCAACTACTCGACTAACTACTCGACCAATCACTCGACCAACTAATCGACCAACTACTCGACCAACTACTCAACCAACTCCTCGACCAACTACTTGACCAACTACTCGACCAATCGCTCGACCAACTACTCGACCAACTACTCGACCAACTACTGGAGCAATCACTCGACCAACTACTCGACCAGATACTCGACCAACTACTCGACCAACTACTCGACCAACTACTCGACCAACTACTCGTCCAAATACTCGACCAACTACTCGACCAACTACTCGACCGACCACTCGACCGACCACTCGACCAATAACTCGAACAACTACTCGACCAACTACTCGACCAACTACTCGACCAACTACACGACCAACTACTCGACCAACTACTCGACCGACCACTCGACCGACTACTCGACCAATCACTCGAACAACTACTCGACCAACTAATCGACCAACTACTCGACCAACTACTCGACCAACTACTCGACCAACTACTCGACCGACCACTCGACCAATCATTCGAACAACTACTCGACCAACTACTCGACCAACTACTCGACCAACTACTCAACCAACTACTCGACCAACTACTTGACCAACTACTCGACCAACTACTCGACCAATAACTCGACCAACTACTCGACCAACTACTCGACCGACCACTCGACCAATCATTCGAACAACTACTAGACCAACTACTCGACCAACTACTCGACCAACTACTCAACCAATTACTCGACCAACTACTCGACCAACTACTCGACCAACTACTCGACCAACTACTCGACCAACTTCTCGACCAACTACTCGACGAACTACTCGTCCAACTACTCGATCAACTACTCGACCAGCTACTCGACCAACTACTCGACCAACTACTCGACCAATCGCTCGACCAACTACTCGACCAACTACTCGACCAGCTACTCGACCAACTACTCGATCAACTACTCGACCAGCTACTCGACCAACTACTCGACCAACTACTCGACCAATCGCTCGACCAACTACTCGACCAACTACTAGACCAATCACTCGACCAACTACTCGAACAACTACTGGAGCAATCACTCGACCAACTGCTCGACCAACTACTCGACCAACTACTCGACCAACTACTCGACCGACCACTCGACCGACCACTCGACCAATCACTCGACCAACTACTCGACCAACTACTCGACCAACTACTCGACCAACTACTCGACCGACCACTCGAACGACTGCTCGACCAATCACTCGACCACCTACTCGACCAACTACTCGACCAACTACTCAACCAACTACTCGACCAACTACTCGACCAACTACTCGACCAACTACTCGACCGACCACTCGACCAATCATTCGAACAACTACTCGACCAACTACTCGACCAACTACTCGACCAACTACTCGACCAACTACTTGACCAACTACTCGACCAACTACTCGACCAATCACTCGACCAACTACTCGACCAACTTCTCGACCAACTACTCGACCAACTACTCGTCCAACTACTCGATCAACTACTCGACCAGCTACTCGACCAACTACTCGACCAACTACTCGACCAATCGCTCGACCAACTACTCGACCAACTACTAGACCAATCACTCGACCAACTACTCGAACAACTACTGGAGCAATCACTCGACCAACTACTCGACCAACTACTCGACCAACTACTCGACCAACTACTCGACCGACCACTCGACCGACCACTCGACCAATCACTCGACCAACTACTCGACCAACTACTCGACCAACTACTCGACCGACCACTCGAACGACTGCTCGACCAATCACTCGACCACCTACTCGACCAACTACTCGACCAACTACTCAACCAACTACTCGACCAACTACTCGACCAATCACTCGACCAACTAATCGACCAACTACTCGACCAACTACTCAACCAACTACTCGACCAACTACTTGACCAACTACTCGACCAATCGCTCGACCAACTACTCGACCAACTACTCGACCAACTACTCGACCAACTACTGGAGCAATCACTCGACCAACTACTCGACCAGCTACTCGACCAACTACTCGACCAACTACTCGACCAACTACTCGACCAACTACTGGAGCAATCACTCGACCAACTACTCGAACAGCTACTCGACCAACTACTCGACCAACTACTCGACCGACCACTCGACCGACCACTCGACCAATAACTCGAAAAACTACTCGACCAACTACTCGACCAACTACTCGACCAACTACTCGACCAACTACTCGACCAACTACTCGACCGACCACTCGACCGACTACTCGACCAATCACTCGACCAACTACTCGACCAACTACTCGACCAACTACTCAACCAATCACTCGACCAACTACTCGACCAACTACTCGACCAACTACTCGACCAACTACTCGACCAACTACTCGACCGACCACTCGACCAATCATTCGAACAACTACTCGACCAACTACTCGACCAACTACTCGACCAACTACTCGACCAACTACTCGACCAACTACTTGACCAACTACTCGACCAACTACTCGACCAATCACTCGACCAACTACTCGACCAACTTCTCGACCAACTACTCGACCAACTACTCGTCCAACTACTCGACCAACTACTCGACCAACTACTCGACCGACCACTCGACCAATCATTCGAACAACTACTCGACCAACTACTCGACCAACTACTCGACCAACTACTCAACCAACTACTCGACCAACTACTTGACCAACTACTCGACCAACTACTCGACCAATCACTCGACCAACTACTCGACCAACTTCTCGACCAACTACTCGACCAACTACTCGTCCAACTACTCGATCAACTACTCGACCAGCTACTCGATCAACTACTCGACCAACTACTCGACCAATCGCTCGACCAACTACTCGACCAACTACTCGACCAAGTACTCGAACAACTACTGGAGTAATCACTCGACCAACTACTCGACCAACTACTCGACCAACTACTCGACCAACTACTCGACCGACCACTCGAACGACTGCTCGACCAATCACTCGACCACCTACTCGACCAACTACTCGACCAACTACTCAACCAACTACTCGACTAACTACTCGACCAATCACTCGACCAACTAATCGACCAACTACTCGACCAACTACTCAACCAACTCCTCGACCAACTACTTGACCAACTACTCGACCAATCGCTCGACCAACTACTCGACCAACTACTCGACCAACTACTGGAGCAATCACTCGACCAACTACTCGACCAGATACTCGACCAACTACTCGACCAACTACTCGACCAACTACTCGACCAACTACTCGTCCAAATACTCGACCAACTACTCGACCAACTACTCGACCGACCACTCGACCGACCACTCGACCAATAACTCGAACAACTACTCGACCAACTACTCGACCAACTACTCGACCAACTACACGACCAACTACTCGACCAACTACTCGACCGACCACTCGACCGACTACTCGACCAATCACTCGAACAACTACTCGACCAACTAATCGACCAACTACTCGACCAACTACTCGACCAACTACTCGACCAACTACTCGACCGACCACTCGACCAATCATTCGAACAACTACTCGACCAACTACTCGACCAACTACTCGACCAACTACTCAACCAACTACTCGACCAACTACTTGACCAACTACTCGACCAACTACTCGACCAATAACTCGACCAACTACTCGACCAACTACTCGACCGACCACTCGACCAATCATTCGAACAACTACTAGACCAACTACTCGACCAACTACTCGACCAACTACTCAACCAATTACTCGACCAACTACTCGACCAACTACTCGACCAACTACTCGACCAACTACTCGACCAACTTCTCGACCAACTACTCGACGAACTACTCGTCCAACTACTCGATCAACTACTCGACCAGCTACTCGACCAACTACTCGACCAACTACTCGACCAATCGCTCGACCAACTACTCGACCAACTACTCGACCAGCTACTCGACCAACTACTCGATCAACTACTCGACCAGCTACTCGACCAACTACTCGACCAACTACTCGACCAATCGCTCGACCAACTACTCGACCAACTACTAGACCAATCACTCGACCAACTACTCGAACAACTACTGGAGCAATCACTCGACCAACTGCTCGACCAACTACTCGACCAACTACTCGACCAACTACTCGACCGACCACTCGACCGACCACTCGACCAATCACTCGACCAACTACTCGACCAACTACTCGACCAACTACTCGACCGACCACTCGAACGACTGCTCGACCAATCACTCGACCACCTACTCGACCAACTACTCGACCAACTACTCAACCAACTACTCGACCAACTACTCGACCAACTACTCGACCAACTACTCGACCGACCACTCGACCAATCATTCGAACAACTACTCGACCAACTACTCGACCAACTACTCGACCAACTACTCGACCAACTACTTGACCAACTACTCGACCAACTACTCGACCAATCACTCGACCAACTACTCGACCAACTTCTCGACCAACTACTCGACCAACTACTCGTCCAACTACTCGATCAACTACTCGACCAGCTACTCGACCAACTACTCGACCAACTACTCGACCAATCGCTCGACCAACTACTCGACCAACTACTAGACCAATCACTCGACCAACTACTCGAACAACTACTGGAGCAATCACTCGACCAACTACTCGACCAACTACTCGACCAACTACTCGACCAACTACTCGACCGACCACTCGACCGACCACTCGACCAATCACTCGACCAACTACTCGACCAACTACTCGACCAACTACTCGACCGACCACTCGAACGACTGCTCGACCAATCACTCGACCACCTACTCGACCAACTACTCGACCAACTACTCAACCAACTACTCGACAAACTACTCGACCAATCACTCGACCAACTAATCGACCAACTACTCGACCAACTACTCAACCAACTACTCGACCAACTACTTGACCAACTACTCGACCAATCGCTCGACCAACTACTCGACCAACTACTCGACCAACTACTCGACCAACTACTGGAGCAATCACTCGACCAACTACTCGACCAGCTACTCGACCAACTACTCGACCAACTACTCGACCAACTACTCGACCAACTACTCGTCCAAATACTCGACCAACTACTCGACCAACTACTCGACCGACCACTCGACCGACCACTCGACCAATAACTCGAACAACTACTCGACCAACTACTCGACCAACTACTCGACCAACTACTCGACCAACTACTCGACCGACCACTCGACCGACTACTCGACCAATCACTCGAACAACTACTCGACCAACTACTCGACCAACTACTCGACCAACTACTCGACCAACTACTCGACCAACTACTCGACCGACCACTCGACCAATCATTCGAACAACTACTCGACCAACTACTCGACCAACTACTCGACCAACTACTCAACCAACTACTCGACCAACTACTTGACCAACTACTCGACCAACTACTCGACCAATCACTCGACCAACTACTCGACCAACTTCTCGACCAACTACTCGAAGAACTACTCGTCCAACTACTCGATCAACTACTCGACCAGCTACTCGACCAACTACTCGACCAACTACTCGACCAATCGCTCGACCAACTACTCGACCAACTACTCGACCAACTACTCGACCAACTACTCGACCGACCACTCGACCGGCCACTCGACCAATCACTCGACCAACTACTCGACCAACTACTCGACCAACTACTCGACCGACCACTCGAACAACTGCTCGACCAATCACTCGACCAACTACTCGACCAACTACTCGACCAACTACTCGACCAATCACTCGACCAACTACTCGACCAACTACTCGGCCAACTACTGAACCAACTACTCGACCAACTACTTGACCAACTTCTCGAACAATCGCTCGACAAACTACTCGACCAACTACTCGACCAACTACTCGACCAACTACTCGACCAACTACTGGAGCAATCACTCGACCAACTACTCGAACAGCTACTCGACCAACTACTCGACCAACTACTCGACCGACCACTCGACCGACCACTCGACCAATAACTCGAAAAACTACTCGACCAACTACTCGACCAACTACTCGACCAACTACTCGACCAACTACTCGACCAACTACTCGACCGACCACTCGACCGACTACTCGACCAATCACTCGACCAACTACTCGACCAACTACTCGACCAACTACTCAACCAATCACTCGACCAACTACTCGACCAACTACTCGACCAACTACTCGACCAACTACTCGACCAACTACTCGACCGACCACTCGACCAATCATTCGAACAACTACTCGACCAACTACTCGACCAACTACTCGACCAACTACTCGACCAACTACTCGACCAACTACTTGACCAACTACTCGACCAACTACTCGACCAATCACTCGACCAACTACTCGACCAACTTCTCGACCAACTACTCGACCAACTACTCGTCCAACTACTCGACCAACTACTCGACCAACTACTCGACCGACCACTCGACCAATCATTCGAACAACTACTCGACCAACTACTCGACCAACTACTCGACCAACTACTCAACCAACTACTCGACCAACTACTTGACCAACTACTCGACCAACTACTCGACCAATCACTCGACCAACTACTCGACCAACTTCTCGACCAACTACTCGACCAACTACTCGTCCAACTACTCGATCAACTACTCGACCAGCTACTCGATCAACTACTCGACCAACTACTCGACCAATCGCTCGACCAACTACTCGACCAACTACTCGACCAAGTACTCGAACAACTACTGGAGTAATCACTCGACCAACTACTCGACCAACTACTCGACCAACTACTCGACCAACTACTCGACCGACCACTCGAACGACTGCTCGACCAATCACTCGACCACCTACTCGACCAACTACTCGACCAACTACTCAACCAACTACTCGACTAACTACTCGACCAATCACTCGACCAACTAATCGACCAACTACTCGACCAACTACTCAACCAACTCCTCGACCAACTACTTGACCAACTACTCGACCAATCGCTCGACCAACTACTCGACCAACTACTCGACCAACTACTGGAGCAATCACTCGACCAACTACTCGACCAGATACTCGACCAACTACTCGACCAACTACTCGACCAACTACTCGACCAACTACTCGTCCAAATACTCGACCAACTACTCGACCAACTACTCGACCGACCACTCGACCGACCACTCGACCAATAACTCGAACAACTACTCGACCAACTACTCGACCAACTACTCGACCAACTACACGACCAACTACTCGACCAACTACTCGACCGACCACTCGACCGACTACTCGACCAATCACTCGAACAACTACTCGACCAACTAATCGACCAACTACTCGACCAACTACTCGACCAACTACTCGACCAACTACTCGACCGACCACTCGACCAATCATTCGAACAACTACTCGACCAACTACTCGACCAACTACTCGACCAACTACTCAACCAACTACTCGACCAACTACTTGACCAACTACTCGACCAACTACTCGACCAATAACTCGACCAACTACTCGACCAACTTCTCGACCAACTACTCGAAGAACTACTCGTCCAACTACTCGATCAACTACTCGACCAGCTACTCGACCAACTACTCGACCAACTACTCGACCAATCGCTCGACCAACTACTCAACCAACTACTCGACCAATCACTCGACCAACTACTCGAACAACTACTGGAGCAATCACTCAACCAACTACTCGACCAACTACTCGACCAACTACTCGACCAACTACTCGACCGACCACTCGACCGGCCACTCGACCAATCACTCGACCAACTACTCGACCAACTACTCGACCAACTACTCGAACGACCACTCGAACGACTGCTCGACCAATCACTCGACCAACTACTCGACCAACTACTCGACCAACTACTCGACCAATCACTCGACCAACTACTCGACCAACTACTCGGCCAACTACTCAACCAACTACTCGACCAACTACTTGACCAACTACTCGACCAATCGCTCGACAAACTACTCGACCAACTACTCGACCAACTACTCGACCAACTACTCGACCAACTACTCGACCAACTACTGGAGCAATCACTCGACCAACTACTCGAACAGCTACTCGAACAACTACTCGACCAACTACTCGACCGACCACTCGACCGACCACTCGACCAATAACTCGAAAAACTACTCGACCAACTACTCGACCAACTACTCGACCAACTACTCGACCAACTACTCGACCAACTACTCGACCGACCACTCGACCGACTACTCGACCAATCACTCGACCAACTACTCGACCAACTACTCGACCAACTACTCAACCAATCACTCGACCAACTACTCGACCAATCACTCGACCAACTACTCGACCAACTACTCGACCAACTACTCGACCGACCACTCGACCAATCATTCGAACAACTACTCGACCAACTACTCGACCAACTACTCGACCAACTACTCGACCGACCACTCGACCAATCATTCGAACAACTACTCGACCAACTACTCGACCAACTACTCGACCAACTACTCGACCAACTACTTGACCAACTACTCGACCAACTACTCGACCAATCACTCGACCAACTACTCGACCAACTTCTCGACCAACTACTCGACCAACTACTCGTCCAACTACTCGATCAACTACTCGACCAGCTACTCGACCAACTACTCGACCAACTAATCGACCAATCGCTCGACCAACTACTCGACCAACTACTCGACCAATCACTCGACCAACTACTCGAACAACTACTGGAGCAATCACTCGACCAACTACTCGACCAACTACTCGACCAACTACTCGACCAACTACTCAACCAGCTACTCGACCAACTACTTGACCAACTACTCGACCAATCGCTCGACCAACTACTCGAACAACTACTCGACCAACTATTCGACCAATCACTCGACCAACTACTCGACCAACTACTGGAGCAATCACTCGACCAACTACTCGACCAGCTACTCGACCAACTACTCCACCAACTACTCGACCAACTACTCGACCAACTACTCGACCAACTACTCGTCCAAATACTCGACCAACTACTTGACAAACTACTCGACCAATCGCTTGACCAACTACTCGACCAACTACTCGACCAACTACTCGACCAATTACTCGACCAACTACTCGACCAACTACTGGAGCAATCACTCGACCAACTACTCGACCAGCTACTCGACCAACTACTCGACCAACTACTCGACCGACCACTCGACCGACGACTCGACCGACCACTCGACCAATAACTCGAACAACTACTCGACCAACTACTCGACCAACGACTCGACCAACTACTCGACCAACTACTCGACCAACTACTCGACCGACCACTCGACCGACTACTCGACCAATCACTCGACCAACTACTTGACCAACTACTCGACCAACTACTCAACCAATTACTCGACCAACTACTCGACCAATCACTCGACCAACTACTCGACCAACTACTCGACCAACTACTCGACCAACTACTCGACCAACTACTCGACCGACCACTCGACCAATCATTCGAACAACTACTCGACCAACTACTCGACCAACTACTCGACCAACTACTCGACCAACTACTTGACCAACTACTCGACCAACTACTCGACCAATCACTCGACCAACTACTCGACCAACTTCTCGACCAACTACTCGACCAACTACTCGTCCAACTACTCGATCAACTACTCGACCAGCTACTCGACCAACTACTCGACCAACTAATCGACCAATCGCTCGACCAACTACTCGACCAACTACTCGACCAATCACTCGACCAACTACTCGAACAACTACTGGAGCAATCACTCGACCAACTACTCGACCAACTACTCGACCAACTACTCGACCAACTACTCGACCGACCACTCGACCGACCACTCGACCAATCACTCGACCAACTACTCGACCAACTACTCGACCAACTACTCGACCGACCACTCGAACGACTGCTCGACCAATCACTCGACCACCTACTCGACCAACTACTCGACCAACTACTCAACCAACTACTCGACCAACTACTCGACCAATCACTCGACCAACTAATCGACCAACTACTCGACCAACTACTCAACCAACTACTCGACCAACTACTTGACCAACTACTCGACCAACTACTCGACCGACCACTCGACCAATCATTCGAACAACTACTCGACCAACTACTCGACCAACTACTCGACCAACTACTCGACCAACTACTCGACTAACTACGTGACCAACTACTCGACCAACTACTCGACCAACTACTCGACCAATCACTCGACCAACTACTCGACCAATCACTCGACCAACTACTCGACCAACTACTGGAGCAATCACTCGACCAACTACTCGACCAACTACTCGACCGACCACTCGACCGACCACTCGACCAATAACTCGAAAAACTACTCGACCAACTACTCGACCAACTACTCGACCAACTACTCGACCAACTACTCGACCAACTACTCGACCGACCACTCGACCGACTACTCGACCAATCACTCGACCAACTACTCGACCAACTACTCGACCAACTACTCAACCAATTACTCGACCAACTACTCGACCAATCACTCGACCAACTACTCGACCAACTACTCGACCAACTACTCGACCAACTACTCGACCAACTACTCGACCAACTACTCGACCGACCACTCGACCAATCATTCGAACAACTACTCGACCAACTACTCGACCAACTACTCGACCAACTACTCGACCAACTACTCGACCAACTACTCGACCGACCACTCGACCAATCATTCGAACAACTACTCGACCAACTACTCGACCAACTACTCGACCAACTTCTCGACCAACTACTCGACGAACTACTCGTCCAACTACTCGATCAACTACTCGACCAGCTACTCGACCAACTACTCGACCAACTACTCGACCAATCGCTCGACCAACTACTCGACCAACTACTCGACCAGCTACTCGACCAACCAATTACTCGACCAACTACTCGACCAATAACTCGACCAACTACTCGACCAACTACTGGAGCAATCACTCGACCAACTAGTCGACCAGCTACTCGACCAACTACTCGAACAATCGCTCGACCAACTACTCGACCAACTACTCGACCAATCACTCGACCAACTACTCGACCAAATACTGGAGCAATCACTCGACCAACTACTCGACCAACTTCTCGACCAACTACTCGACGAACTACTCGTCCAACTACTCGATCAACTACTCGACCAGCTACTCGACCAACTACTCGACCAACTACTCGACCAATCGCTCGACCAACTACTCGACCAACTACTCGACCAGCTACTCGACCAACCAATTACTCGACCAACTACTCGACCAATAACTCGACCAACTACTCGACCAACTACTGGAGCAATCACTCGACCAACTAGTCGACCAGCTACTCGACCAACTACTCGAACAATCGCTCGACCAACTACTCGACCAACTACTCGACCAATCACTCGACCAACTACTCGACCAAATACTGGAGCAATCACTCGACCAACTACTCGACCAGCTACTCGACCAACTACTAGACCAACTACTCGTCCAACTACTCGACCAACTACTCGACCAACTACTCGACCAATCGCTCGACCAACTACTCGACCAACTACTAGACCAACTAATCGACCAACCAATTACTCGACCAACTACTCGACCAATAACTCGACCAACTACTCGACCAACTACTGGAGCAATCACTCGACCAACTAGTCGACCAGCTACTCGACCAACTACTCGAACAATCGCTCGACCAACTACTCGACTAACTACGTGACCAAGTACTCGACCAACTACTCGACCAATCACTCGACCAACTACTCGACCAACTTCTCGACCAACTACTCGACGAACTACTCGTCCAACTACTCGATCAACTACTCGACCAGCTACTCGACCAACTACTCGACCAACTACTCGACCAATCGCTCGACCAACTACTCGACCAACTACTCGACCAGCTACTCGACCAACCAATTACTCGACCAACTACTCGACCAATAACTCGACCAACTACTCGACCAACTACTGGAGCAATCACTCGACCAACTAGTCGACCAGCTACTCGACCAACTACTCGAACAATCGCTCGACCAACTACTCGACCAACTACTCGACCAATCACTCGACCAACTACTCGACCAAATACTGGAGCAATCACTCGACCAACTACTCGACCAGCTACTCGACCAACTACTAGACCAACTACTCGTCCAACTACTCGACCAACTACTCGACCAACTACTCGACCAATCGCTCGACCAACTACTCGACCAACTACTAGACCAACTAATCGACCAATCACTCGACCAACTACTCGACCAACTACTGGAGCAATCACTCGACCAACTAGTCGACCAGCTACTCGACCAACTACTCGACCGACCACTCGACCGACCACTCGACCAATCACTCGAACAACTACTCGACCAACTACTCGACCAACTACTCGACCAACCACTCGACCAACTACTCGACCAACTACTCGACCAACTACTCGACCATCTACTCGACCAACTACTCGACCAATCACTCGACCAACTACTCGACCAACTACTGGAGCAATCACTCGACCAACTACTCGACCAGCTACTCGACCAACTACTCGACCAACTACTCGACCAACTACTCGACCAACTACTCGTCCAAATACTCGACCAACTACTCGACCAACTACTCGACCAATCACTCGACCAACTACTCGACCAACTACTCGACCAACTACTCGACCAATCACTCGACCAACTACTCGACCAACTACTCGACCAACTACTCAACCAGCTACTCGACCAACTACTTGACCAACTACTCGACCAATCGCTCGACCAACTACTCGAACAACTACTCGACCAACTATTCGACCAATCACTCGACCAACTACTCGACCAACTACTGGAGCAATCACTCGACAAACTACTCGACCAGCTACTCGACCAACTACTCCACCAACTACTCGACCAACTACTCGACCAACTACTCGACCAACTACTCGTCCAAATACTCGACCAACTACTTGACAAACTACTCGACCAATCGCTTGACCAACTACTCGACCAACTACTCGACCAATTACTCGACCAACTACTCGACCAACTACTGGAGCAATCACTCGACCAACTACTCGACCAGCTACTCGACCAACTACTCGACCAACTACTCGACCGACCACTCGACCGACCACTCGACCGACCACTCGACCAATAACTCGAACAACTACTCGACCAACTACTCGACCAACTACTCGACCAACTACTCGACCAACTACTCGACCAACTACTCGACCGACCACTCGACCGACTACTCGACCAATCACTCGACCAACTACTTGAACAACTACTCGACCAACTACTCAACCAATTACTCGACCAACTACTCGACCAATCACTCGACCAACTACTCGACCAACTACTCGACCAACTACTCGACCAACTACTCGACCAACTACTCGACCGACCACTCGACCAATCATTCGAACAACTACTCGACCAACTACTCGACCAACTACTCGACCAACTACTCGACCAACTACTTGACCAACTACTCGACCAACTACTCGACTAATCACTCGACCAACTACTCGACCAACTTCTCGACCAACTACTCGACCAACTACTCGTCCAACTACTCGATCAACTACTCGACCAGCTACTCGACCAACTACTCGACCAACTACTCGACCAATCGCTCGACCAACTACTCGACCAACTACTCGACCAATCACTCGACCAACTACTCGAACAACTACTGGAGCAATCACTCGACCAACTACTCGACCAACTACTCGACCAACTACTCGACCGACCACTCGACCGACCACTCGACCAATCACTCGACCAACTAATCGACCAACTACTCGACCAACTACTCAACCAACTACTCGACCAACTACTTGACCAACTACTCGACCAATCGCTCGACCAACTACTCGACCAACTACTCGACCAACTACTCGACCAACTACTGGAGCAATCACTCGACCAACTACTCGACCAGCTACTCGACCAACTACTCGACCAACTACTCGACCAACTACTCGACCAACTACTCGTCCAAATACTCGACCAACTACTCGACCAACTACTCGACCGACCACTCGACCGACCACTCGACCAATAACTCGAACAACTACTCGACCAACTACTCGACCAACTACTCGACCAACTACTCGACCAACTACTCGACCGACCACTCGACCGACTACTCGACCAATCACTCGAACAACTACTCGACCAACTACTCGACCAACTACTCGACCAACTACTCGACCAACTACTCGACCGACCACTCGACCAATCATTCGAACAACTACTCGACCAACTACTCGACCAACTACTCGACCAACTACTCAACCAACTACTCGACCAACTACTTGACCAACTACTCGACCAACTACTCGACCAATCACTCGACCAACTACTCGACCAACTTCTCGACCAACTACTCGAAGAACTACTCGTCCAACTACTCGACCAACTACTCGACCGACCACTCGACCGACCACTCGACCAATCACTCGACCAACTACTCGACCAACTACTCGACCAACTACTCGACCGACCACTCGAACGACTGCTCGACCAATCACTCGACCACCTACTCGACCAACTACTCGACCAACTACTCAACCAACTACTCGACCAACTACTCGACCAATCACTCGACCAACTAATCGACCAACTACTCGACCAACTACTCAACCAACTACTCGACCAACTACTTGACCAACTACTCGACCAACTACTCGACCGACCACTCGACCAATCATTCGAACAACTACTCGACCAACTACTCGACCAACTACTCGACCAACTACTCGACCAACTACTCGACTAACTACGTGACCAACTACTCGACCAACTACTCGACCAACTACTCGACCAATCACTCGACCAACTACTCGACCAATCACTCGACCAACTACTCGACCAACTACTGGAGCAATCACTCGACCAACTACTCGACCAACTACTCGACCGACCACTCGACCGACCACTCGACCAATAACTCGAAAAACTACTCGACCAACTACTCGACCAACTACTCGACCAACTACTCGACCAACTACTCGACCAACTACTCGACCGACCACTCGACCGACTACTCGACCAATCACTCGACCAACTACTCGACCAACTACTCGACCAACTACTCAACCAATTACTCGACCAACTACTCGACCAATCACTCGACCAACTACTCGACCAACTACTCGACCAACTACTCGACCAACTACTCGACCAACTACTCGACCAACTACTCGACCGACCACTCGACCAATCATTCGAACAACTACTCGACCAACTACTCGACCAACTACTCGACCAACTACTCGACTAACTACGTGACCAACTACTCGACCAACTACTCGACCAATCACTCGACCAACTACTCGACCAACTTCTCGACCAACTACTCGACGAACTACTCGTCCAACTACTCGATCAACTACTCGACCAGCTACTCGACCAACTACTCGACCAACTACTCGACCAATCGCTCGACCAACTACTCGACCAACTACTCGACCAGCTACTCGACCAACCAATTACTCGACCAACTACTCGACCAATAACTCGACCAACTACTCGACCAACTACTGGAGCAATCACTCGACCAACTAGTCGACCAGCTACTCGACCAACTACTCGAACAATCGCTCGACCAACTACTCGACCAACTACTCGACCAATCACTCGACCAACTACTCGACCAAATACTGGAGCAATCACTCGACCAACTACTCGACCAGCTACTCGACCAACTACTAGACCAACTACTCGTCCAACTACTCGACCAACTACTCGACCAACTACTCGACCAATCGCTCGACCAACTACTCGACCAACTACTAGACCAACTAATCGACCAATCACTCGACCAACTACTCGACCAACTACTGGAGCAATCACTCGACCAACTAGTCGACCAGCTACTCGACCAACTACTCGACCGACCACTCGACCGACCACTCGACCAATCACTCGAACAACTACTCGACCAACTACTCGACCAACTACTCGACCAATCACTCGACCAACTACTCGACCAACTACTCGACCAACTACTCGACCATCTACTCGACCAACTACTCGACCAATCACTCGACCAACTACTCGACCAACTACTGGAGCAATCACTCGACCAACTACTCGACCAGCTACTCGACCAACTACTCGACCAACTACTCGACCAACTACTCGACCAACTACTCGTCCAAATACTCGACCAACTATTCGACCAACTACTCGACCAATCACTCGACCAACTACTCGACCAACTACTCGACCAACTACTCGACCAATCACTCGACCAACTACTCGACCAACTACTCGACCAACTACTCAACCAGCTACTCGACCAACTACTTGACCAACTACTCGACCAATCGCTCGACCAACTACTCGAACAACTACTCGACCAACTATTCGACCAATCACTCGACCAACTACTCGACCAACTACTGGAGCAATCACTCGACAAACTACTCGACCAGCTACTCGACCAACTACTCCACCAACTACTCGACCAACTACTCGACCAACTACTCGACCAACTACTCGTCCAAATACTCGACCAACTACTTGACAAACTACTCGACCAATCGCTTGACCAACTACTCGACCAACTACTCGACCAACTACTCGACCAATTACTCGACCAACTACTCGACCAACTACTGGAGCAATCACTCGACCAACTACTCGACCAGCTACTCGACCAACTACTCGACCAACTACTCGACCGACCACTCGACCGACCACTCGACCGACCACTCGACCAATAACTCGAACAACTACTCGACCAACTACTCGACCAACTACTCGACCAACTACTCGACCAACTACTCGACCAACTACTCGACCGACCACTCGACCGACTACTCGACCAATCACTCGACCAACTACTTGAACAACTACTCGACCAACTACTCAACCAATTACTCGACCAACTACTCGACCAATCACTCGACCAACTACTCGACCAACTACTCGACCAACTACTCGACCAACTACTCGACCAACTACTCGACCGACCACTCGACCAATCATTCGAACAACTACTCGACCAACTACTCGACCAACTACTCGACCAACTACTCGACCAACTACTTGACCAACTACTCGACCAACTACTCGACTAATCACTCGACCAACTACTCGACCAACTTCTCGACCAACTTCTCGACCAACTACTCGTCCAACTACTCGATCAACTACTCGACCAGCTACTCGACCAACTACTCGACCAACTACTCGACCAATCGCTCGACCAACTACTCGACCAACTACTCGACCAATCACTCGACCAACTACTCGAACAACTACTGGAGCAATCACTCGACCAACTACTCGACCAACTACTCGACCAACTACTCGACCAACTACTCGACCGACCACTCGACCGACCACTCGACCAATCACTCGACCAACTACTCGACCAACTACTCGACCAACTACTCGACCGACCACTCGAACGACTGCTCGACCAATCACTCGACCACCTACTCGACCAACTACTCGACCAACTACTCAACCAACTACTCGACCAACTACTCGACCAATCACTCGACCAACTAATCGACCAACTACTCGACCAACTACTCAACCAACTACTCGACCAACTACTTGACCAACTACTCGACCAATCGCTCGACCAACTACTCGACCAACTACTCGACCAACTACTCGACCAACTACTGGAGCAATCACTCGACCAACTACTCGACCAGCTACTCGACCAACTACTCGACCAACTACTCGACCAACTACTCGACCAACTACTCGTCCAAATACTCGACCAACTACTCGACCAACTACTCGACCGACCACTCGACCGACCACTCGACCAATAACTCGAACAACTACTCGACCAACTACTCGACCAACTACTCGACCAACTACTCGACCAACTACTCGACCGACCACTCGACCGACTACTCGACCAATCACTCGAACAACTACTCGACCAACTACTCGACCAACTACTCGACCAACTACTCGACCAACTACTCGACCGACCACTCGACCAATCATTCGAACAACTACTCGACCAACTACTCGACCAACTACTCGACCAACTACTCAACCAACTACTCGACCAACTACTTGACCAACTACTCGACCAACTACTCGACCAATCACTCGACCAACTACTCGACCAACTTCTCGACCAACTACTCGAAGAACTACTCGTCCAACTACTCGATCAACTACTCGACCAGCTACTCGACCAACTACTCGACCAACTACTCGACCAATCGCTCGACCAACTACTCGAACAACTACTCGACCAACTACTCGACCAACTACTCGACCGACCACTCGACCGGCCACTCGACCAATCACTCGACCAACTACTCGACCAACTACTCGACCAACTACTCGACCGACCACTCGAACAACTGCTCGACCAATCACTCGACCAACTACTCGACCAACTACTCGACCAACTACTCGACCAATCACTCGACCAACTACTCGACCAACTACTCGGCCAACTACTCAACCAACTACTCGACCAACTACTTGACCAACTACTCGAACAATCGCTCGACAAACTACTCGACCAACTACTCGACCAACTACTCGACCAACTACTCGACCAACTACTCGACCAACTACTCGACCAACTACTCGACCGACCACTCGACCGACTACTCGACCAATCACTCGACCAACTACTCGACCAACTACTCGACCAACTACTCAACCAATCACTCGACCAACTACTCGACCAACTACTCGACCAACTACTCGACCAACTACTCGACCAACTACTCGACCGACCACTCGACCAATCATTCGAACAACTACTCGACCAACTACTCGACCAACTACTCGACCAACTACTCGACCAACTACTCGACCAACTACTTGACCAACTACTCGACCAACTACTCGACCAATCACTCGACCAACTACTCGACCAACTTCTCGACCAACTACTCGACCAACTACTCGTCCAACTACTCGACCAACTACTCGACCAACTACTCGACCGACCACTCGACCAATCATTCGAACAACTACTCGACCAACTACTCGACCAACTACTCGACCAACTACTCAACCAACTACTCGACCAACTACTTGACCAACTACTCGACCAACTACTCGACCAATCACTCGACCAACTACTCGACCAACTTCTCGACCAACTACTCGACCAACTACTCGTCCAACTACTCGATCAACTACTCGACCAGCTACTCGATCAACTACTCGACCAACTACTCGACCAATCGCTCGACCAACTACTCGACCAACTACTCGACCAATCACTCGACCAAGTACTCGAACAACTACTGGAGCAATCACTCGACCAACTACTCGACCAACTACTCGACCAACTACTCGACCAACTACTCGACCGACCACTCGACCGACCACTCGACCAATCACTCGACCAACTACTCGACCAACTACTCGACCAACTACTCGACCGACCACTCGAACGACTGCTCGACCAATCACTCGACCACCTACTCGACCAACTACTCGACCAACTACTCAACCAACTACTCGACTAACTACTCGACCAATCACTCGACCAACTAATCGACCAACTACTCGACCAACTAATCAACCAACTCCTCGACCAACTACTTGACCAACTACTCGACCAATCGCTCGACCAACTACTCGACCAACTACTCGACCAACTACTGGAGCAATCACTCGACCAACTACTCGACCAGCTACTCGACCAACTACTCGACCAACTACTCGACCAACTACTCGACCAACTACTCGTCCAAATACTCGACCAACTACTCGACCAACTACTCGACCGACCACTCGACCGACCACTCGACCAATAACTCGAACAACTACTCGACCAACTACTCGACCAACTACTCGACCAACTACTCGACCAACTACTCGACCGACCACTCGACCGACTACTCGACCAATCACTCGAACAACTACTCGACCAACTAATCGACCAACTACTCGACCAACTACTCGACCAACTACTCGACCAACTACTCGACCGACCCCTCGACCAATCATTCGAACAACTACTCGACCAACTACTCGACCAACTACTCGACCAACTACTCAACCAACTACTCGACCAACTACTTGACCAACTACTCGACCAACTACTCGACCAATCACTCGACCAACTACTCGACCAACTTCTCGACCAACTACTCGAAGAACTACTCGTCCAACTACTCGATCAACTACTCGACCAGCTACTCGACCAACTACTCGACCAACTACTCGACCAATCGCTCGACCAACTACTCAACCAACTACTCGACCAATCACTCGACCAACTACTCGAACAACTACTGGAGCAATCACTCGACCAACTACTCGACCAACTACTCGACCAACTACTCGACCAACTACTCGACCGACCACTCGACCGGCCACTCGACCAATCACTCGACCAACTACTCGACCAACTACTCGACCAACTACTCGAACGACCACTCGAACGACTGCACGACCAATCACTCGACCAACTACTCGACCAACTACTCGACCAACTACTCGACCAATCACTCGACCAACTACTCGACCAACTACTCGGCCAACTACTCAACCAACTACTCGACCAACTACTTGACCAACTACTCGACCAATCGCTCGACAAACTACTCGACCAACTACTCGACCAACTACTCGACCAACTACTCGACCAACTACTCGACCAACTACTGGAGCAATCACTCGCCCAACTACTCGAACAGCTACTCGACCAACTACTCGACCAACTTCTCGACCGACCACTCGACCGACCACTCGACCAATAACTCGAAAAACTACTCGACCAACTACTCGACCAACTACTCGACCAACTACTCGACCAACTACTCGACCAACTACTCGACCGACCACTCGACCGACTACTCGACCAATCACTCGACCAACTACTCGACCAACTACTCGACCAACTACTCAACCAATCACTCGACCAACTACTCGACCAACTACTCGACCAACTACTCGACCAACTACTCGACCAACTACTCGACCGACCACTCGACCAATCATTCGAACAAGTACTCGACCAACTACTCGACCAACTACTCGACCAACTACTCGACCAACTACTCGACCAACTACTTGACCAACTACTCGACCAACTACTCGACCAATCGCTCGACCAACTACTCGACCAACTACTCGACCAATCACTCGACCAACTACTCGAACAACTACTGGAGCAATCACTCGACCAACTACTCGACCAGCTACTCGACCAACTACTCCACCAACTACTCGACCAACTACTCGACCAACTACTCGACCAACTACTCGTCCAAATACTCGACCAACTACTTGACAAACTACTCGACCAATCGCTTGACCAACTACTCGACCAACTACTCGACCAACTACTCGACCAATTACTCGACCAACTACTCGACCAACTACTGGAGCAATCACTCGACCAACTACTCGACCAGCTACTCGACCAACTACTCGACCAACTACTCGACCGACCACTCGACCGACCACTCGACCGACCACTCGACCAATAACTCGAACAACTACTCGACCAACTACTCGACCAACTACTCGACCAACTACTCGACCAACTACTCGACCAACTACTCGACCGACCACTCGACCGACTACTCGACCAATCACTCGACCAACTACTTGAACAACTACTCGACCAACTACTCAACCAATTACTCGACCAACTACTCGACCAATCACTCGACCAACTACTCGACCAACTACTCGACCAACTACTCGACCAACTACTCGACCAACTACTCGACCGACCACTCGACCAATCATTCGAACAACTACTCGACCAACTACTCGACCAACTACTCGACCAACTACTCGACCAACTACTTGACCAACTACTCGACCAACTACTCGACTAATCACCCGACCAACTACTCGACCAACTTCTCGACCAACTACTCGACCAACTACTCGTCCAACTACTCGATCAACTACTCGACCAGCTACTCGACCAACTACTCGACCAACTACTCGACCAATCGCTCGACCAACTACTCGACCAACTACTCGACCAATCACTCGACCAACTACTCGAACAACTACTGGAGCAATCACTCGACCAACTACTCGACCAACTACTCGACCAACTACTCGACCAACTACTCGACCGACCACTCGACCGACCACTCGACCAATCACTCGACCAACTACTCGACCAACTACTCGACCAACTACTCGACCGACCACTCGAACGACTGCTCGACCAATCACTCGACCACCTACTCGACCAACTACTCGACCAACTACTCAACCAACTACTCGACCAACTACTCGACCAATCACTCGACCAACTAATCGACCAACTACTCGACCAACTACTCAACCAACTACTCGACCAACTACTTGACCAACTACTCGACCAATCGCTCGACCAACTACTCGACCAACTACTCGACCAACTACTCGACCAACTACTGGAGCAATCACTCGACCAACTACTCGACCAGCTACTCGACCAACTACTCGACCAACTACTCGACCAACTACTCGACCAACTACTCGTCCAAATACTCGACCAACTACTCGACCAACTACTCGACCGACCACTCGACCGACCACTCGACCAATAACTCGAACAACTACTCGACCAACTACTCGACCAACTACTCGACCAACTACTCGACCAACTACTCGACCGACCACTCGACCGACTACTCGACCAATCACTCGAACAACTACTCGACCAACTACTCGACCAACTACTCGACCAACTACTCGACCAACTACTCGACCGACCACTCGACCAATCATTCGAACAACTACTCGACGAACTACTCGACCAACTACTCGACCAACTACTCAACCAACTACTCGACCAACTACTTGACCAACTACTCGACCAACTACTCGACCAATCACTCGACCAACTACTCGACCAACTTCTCGACCAACTACTCGAAGAACTACTCGTCCAACTACTCGATCAACTACTCGACCAGCTACTCGACCAACTACTCGACCAACTACTCGACCAATCGCTCGACCAACTACTCGAACAACTACTCGACCAACTACTCGACCAACTACTCGACCGACCACTCGACCGGCCACTCGACCAATCACTCGACCAACTACTCGACCAACTACTCGACCAACTACTCGACCGACCACTCGAACAACTGCTCGACCAATCACTCGACCAACTACTCGACCAACTACTCGACCAACTACTCGACCAATCACTCGACCAACTACTCGACCAACTACTCGGCCAACTACTCAACCAACTACTCGACCAACTACTTGACCAACTACTCGAACAATCGCTCGACAAACTACTCGACCAACTACTCGACCAACTACTCGACCAACTACTCGACCAACTACTCGACCAACTACTCGACCAACTACTCGACCGACCACTCGACCGACTACTCGACCAATCACTCGACCAACTACTCGACCAACTACTCGACCAACTACTCAACCAATCACTCGACCAACTACTCGACCAACTACTCGACCAACTACTCGACCAACTACTCGACCAACTACTCGACCGACCACTCGACCAATCATTCGAACAACTACTCGACCAACTACTCGACCAACTACTCGACCAACTACTCGACCAACTACTCGACCAACTACTTGACCAACTACTCGACCAACTACTCGACCAATCACTCGACCAACTACTCGACCAACTTCTCGACCAACTACTCGACCAACTACTCGTCCAACTACTCGACCAACTACTCGACCAACTACTCGACCGACCACTCGACCAATCATTCGAACAACTACTCGACCAACTACTCGACCAACTACTCGACCAACTACTCAACCAACTACTCGACCAACTACTTGACCAACTACTCGACCAACTACTCGACCAATCACTCGACCAACTACTCGACCAACTTCTCGACCAACTACTCGACCAACTACTCGTCCAACTACTCGATCAACTACTCGACCAGCTACTCGATCAACTACTCGACCAACTACTCGACCAATCGCTCGACCAACTACTCGACCAACTACTCGACCAATCACTCGACCAAGTACTCGAACAACTACTGGAGCAATCACTCGACCAACTACTCGACCAACTACTCGACCAACTACTCGACCAACTACTCGACCGACCACTCGACCGACCACTCGACCAATCACTCGACCAACTACTCGACCAACTACTCGACCAACTACTCGACCGACCACTCGAACGACTGCTCGACCAATCACTCGACCACCTACTCGACCAACTACTCGACCAACTACTCAACCAACTACTCGACTAACTACTCGACCAATCACTCGACCAACTAATCGACCAACTACTCGACCAACTAATCAACCAACTCGTCGACCAACTACTTGACCAACTACTCGACCAATCGCTCGACCAACTACTCGACCAACTACTCGACCAACTACTGGAGCAATCACTCGACCAACTACTCGACCAGCTACTCGACCAACTACTCGACCAACTACTCGACCAACTACTCGACCAACTACTCGTCCAAATACTCGACCAACTACTCGACCAACTACTCGACCGACCACTCGACCGACCACTCGACCAATAACTCGAACAACTACTCGACCAACTACTCGACCAACTACTCGACCAACTACTCGACCAACTACTCGACCGACCACTCGACCGACTACTCGACCAATCACTCGAACAACTACTCGACCAACTAATCGACCAACTACTCGACCAACTACTCGACCAACTACTCGACCAACTACTCGACCGACCCCTCGACCAATCATTCGAACAACTACTCGACCAACTACTCGACCAACTACTCGACCAACTACTCAACCAACTACTCGACCAACTACTTGACCAACTACTCGACCAACTACTCGACCAATCACTCGACCAACTACTCGACCAACTTCTCGACCAACTACTCGAAGAACTACTCGTCCAACTACTCGATCAACTACTCGACCAGCTACTCGACCAACTACTCGACCAACTACTCGACCAATCGCTCGACCAACTACTCAACCAACTACTCGACCAATCACTCGACCAACTACTCGAACAACTACTGGAGCAATCACTCGACCAACTACTCGACCAACTACTCGACCAACTACTCGACCAACTACTCGACCGACCACTCGACCGGCCACTCGACCAATCACTCGACCAACTACTCGACCAACTACTCGACCAACTACTCGAACGACCACTCGAACGACTGCTCGACCAATCACTCGACCAACTACTCGACCAACTACTCGACCAACTACTCGACCAATCACTCGACCAACTACTCGACCAACTACTCGGCCAACTACTCAACCAACTACTCGACCAACTACTTGACCAACTACTCGACCAATCGCTCGACAAACTACTCGACCAACTACTCGACCAACTACTCGACCAACTACTCGACCAACTACTGGAGCAATCACTCGACCAACTACTCGAACAGCTACTCGACCAACTACTCGACCAACTTCTCGACCGACCACTCGACCGACCACTCGACCAATAACTCGAAAAACTACTCGACCAACTACTCGACCAACTACTCGACCAACTACTCGACCAACTACTCGACCAACTACTCGACCGACCACTCGACCGACTACTCGACCAATCACTCGACCAACTACTCGACCAACTACTCGACCAACTACTCAACCAATCACTCGACCAACTACTCGACCAACTACTCGACCAACTACTCGACCAACTACTCGACCAACTACTCGACCGACCACTCGACCAATCATTCGAACAAGTACTCGACCAACTACTCGACCAACTACTCGACCAACTACTCGACCAACTACTCGACCAACTACTTGACCAACTACTCGACCAACTACTCGACCAATCGCTCGACCAACTACTCGACCAACTACTCGACCAATCACTCGACCAACTACTCGAACAACTACTGGAGCAATCACTCGACCAACTACTCGACCAACTACTCGACCAACTACTCGACCAACTACTCGACCGACCACTCGACCGACCACTCGACCAATCACTCGACCAACTACTCGACCAACTACTCGACCAACTACTCGACCGACCACTCGAACGACTGCTCGACCAATCACTCGACCACCTACTCGACCAACTACTCGACCAACTACTCAACCAACTACTCGACCAACTACTCGACCAATCACTCGACCAACTAATCGACCAACTACTCGACCAACTACTCAACCAACTACTCGACCAACTACTTGACCAACTACTCGACCAATCGCTCGACCAACTACTCGACCAACTACTCGACCAACTACTCGACCAACTACTGGAGCAATCACTCGACCAACTACTCGACCAGCTACTCGACCAGCTACTCGACCAACTACTCGACCAACTACTCGACCAACTACTCGTCCAAATACTCGACCAACTACTCGACCAACTAATCGACCGACCACTCGACCGACCACTCGACCAATAACTCGAACAACTACTCGACCAACTACTCGACCAACTACTCGACCAACTACTCGACCAACTACTCGACCGACCACTCGACCGACTACTCGACCAATCACTCGAACAACTACTCGACCAACTACTCGACCAACTACTCGACCAACTACTCGACCAACTACTCGACCGACCACTCGACCAATCATTCGACCAACTACTCGACCAACTACTCGACCAACTACTCGTCCAAATACTCGACCAACTACTCGACCAACTACTCGACCGACCACTCGACCGACCACTCGACCAATAACTCGAACAACTACTCGACCAACTACTCGACCAACTACTCGACCAACTACTCGACCGACCACTCGACCGACTACTCGACCAATCACTGGAACAACTACTCGACCAACTAATCGACCAACTACTCGACCAACTACTCGACCAACTACTCGACCAACTACTCGACCAACTACTCGTCCAAATACTCGACCAACTACTCGACCAACTACTCGACCGACCACTCGACCGACCACTCGACCAATAACTCGAACAACTACTCGACCAACTACTCGACCAACTACTCGACCAACTACTCGACCAACTACTCGACCGACCACTCGACCGACTACTCGACCAATCACTCGAACAACTACTCGACCAACTAATCGACCAACTACTCGACCAACTACTCGACCAACTACTCGACCAACTACTCGACCGACCCCTCGACCAATCATTCGAACAACTACTCGACCAACTACTCGACCAACTACTCGACCAACTACTCAACCAACTACTCGACCAACTACTTGACCAACTACTCGACCAACTACTCGACCAATCACTCGACCAACTACTCGACCAACTTCTCGACCAACTACTCGAAGAACTACTCGTCCAACTACTCGATCAACTACTCGACCAGCTACTCGACCAACTACTCGACCAACTACTCGACCAATCGCTCGACCAACTACTCAACCAACTACTCGACCAATCACTCGACCAACTACTCGAACAACTACTGGAGCAATCACTCGACCAACTACTCGACCAACTACTCGACCAACTACTCGACCAACTACTCGACCGACCACTCGACCGGCCACTCGACCAACTACTTGACCAACTACTCGACCAATCGCTCGACAAACTACTCGACCAACTACTCGACCAACTACTCGACCAACTACTCGACCAACTACTGGAGCAATCACTCGACCAACTACTCGACCAACTACTCGACCAACTACTCGACCAATCACTCGACCAACTACTCGACCAACTACTCGACCAACTACTCAACCAGCTACTCGACCAACTACTTGACCAACTACTCGACCAATCGCTCGACCAACTACTCGAACAACTACTCGACCAACTATTCGACCAATCACTCGACCAACTACTCGACCAACTACTGGAGCAATCACTCGACAAACTACTCGACCAGCTACTCGACCAACTACTCCACCAACTACTCGACCAACTACTCGACCAACTACTCGACCAACTACTCGTCCAAATACTCGACCAACTACTTGACAAACTACTCGACCAATCGCTTGACCAACTACTCGACCAACTACTCGACCAACTACTCGACCAATTACTCGACCAACTACTCGACCAACTACTGGAGCAATCACTCGACCAACTACTCGACCAGCTACTCGACCAACTACTCGACCAACTACTCGACCGACCACTCGACCGACCACTCGACCGACCACTCGACCAATAACTCGAACAACTACTCGACCAACTACTCGACCAACTACTCGACCAACTACTCGACCAACTACTCGACCAACTACTCGACCGACCACTCGACCGACTACTCGACCAATCACTCGACCAACTACTTGAACAACTACTCGACCAACTACTCAACCAATTACTCGACCAACTACTCGACCAATCACTCGACCAACTACTCGACCAACTACTCGACCAACTACTTGACCAACTACTCGACCAACTACTCGACTAATCACTCGACCAACTACTCGACCAACTTCTCGACCAACTACTCGACCAACTACTCGTCCAACTACTCGATCAACTACTCGACCAGCTACTCGACCAACTACTCGACCAACTACTCGACCAATCGCTCGACCAACTACTCGACCAACTACTCGACCAATCACTCGACCAACTACTCGAACAACTACTGGAGCAATCACTCGACCAACTACTCGACCAACTACTCGACCAACTACTCGACCAACTACTCGACCGACCACTCGACCGACCACTCGACCAATCACTCGACCAACTACTCGACCAACTACTCGACCAACTACTCGACCAACTACTCGACCAACTACTCGACCGACCACTCGACCGACCACTCGACCAATCACTCGACCAACTACTCGACCAACTACTCGACCAACTACTCGACCGACCACTCGAACGACTGCTCGACCAATCACTCGACCACCTACTCGACCAACTACTCGACCAACTACTCAACCAACTACTCGACCAACTACTCGACCAATCACTCGACCAACTAATCGACCAACTACTCGACCAACTACTCAACCAACTACTCGACCAACTACTTGACCAACTACTCGACCAATCGCTCGACCAACTACTCGACCAACTACTCGACCAACTACTCGACCAACTACTGGAGCAATCACTCGACCAACTACTCGACCAGCTACTCGACCAACTACTCGACCAACTACTCGACCAACTACTCGACCAACTACTCGTCCAAATACTCGACCAACTACTCGACCAACTACTCGACCGACCACTCGACAGACCACTCAACCAATAACTCGAACAACTACTCGACCAACTACTCGACCAACTACTCGACCAACTACTCGACCAACTACTCGACCGACCACTCGACCGACTACTCGACCAATCACTCGAACAACTACTCGACCAACTACTCGACCAACTACTCGACCAACTACTCGACCAACTACTCGACCGGCCACTCGACCAATCATTCGAACAACTACTCGACCAACTACTCGACCAACTACTCGACCAACTACTCAACCAACTACTCGACCAACTACTTGACCAACTACTCGACCAACTACTCGACCAATCACTCGACCAACTACTCGACCAACTTCTCGACCAACTACTCGAAGAACTACTCGTCCAACTACTCGATCAACTACTCGACCAGCTACTCGACCAACTACTCGACCAACTACTCGACCAATCGCTCGACCAACTACTCGAACAACTACTCGACCAACTACTCGACCAACTACTCGACCGACCACTCGACCGGCCACTCGACCAATCACTCGACCAACTACTCGACCAACTACTCGACCAACTACTCGACCGACCACTCGAACAACTGCTCGACCAATCACTCGACCAACTACTCGACCAACTACTCGACCAACTACTCGACCAATCACTCGACCAACTACTCGACCAACTACTCGGCCAACTACTCAACCAACTACTCGACCAACTACTTGACCAACTACTCGAACAATCGCTCGACAAACTACTCGACCAACTACTCGACCAACTACTCGACCAACTACTCGACCAACTACTCGACCAACTACTCGACCAACTACTCGACCGACCACTCGACCGACTACTCGACCAATCACTCGACCAACTACTCGACCAACTACTCGACCAACTACTCAACCAATCACTCGACCAACTACTCGACCAACTACTCGACCAACTACTCGACCAACTACTCGACCAACTACTCGACCGACCACTCGACCAATCATTTGAACAACTACTCGACCAACTACTCGACCAACTACTCGACCAACTACTCGACCAACTACTCGACCAACTACTTGACCAACTACTCGACCAACTACTCGACCAATCACTCGACCAACTACTCGACCAACTTCTCGACCAACTACTCGACCAACTACTCGTCCAACTACTCGACCAACTACTCGACCAACTACTCGACCGACCACTCGACCAATCATTCGAACAACTACTAGACCAACTACTCGACCAACTACTCGACCAACTACTCAACCAACTACTCGACCAACTACTTGACCAACTACTCGACCAACTACTCGACCAATCACTCGACCAACTACTCGACCAACTTCTCGACCAACTACTCGACCAACTACTCGTCCAACTACTCGATCAACTACTCGACCAGCTACTCGATCAACTACTCGACCAACTACTCGACCAATCGCTCGACCAACTACTCGACCAACTACTCGACCAATCACTCGACCAAGTACTCGAACAACTACTGGAGCAATCACTCGACCAACTACTCGACCAACTACTCGACCAACTACTCGACCAACTACTCGACCGACCACTCGACCGACCACTCGACCAATCACTCGACCAACTACTCGACCAACTACTCGACCAACTACTCGACCGACCACTCGAACGACTGCTCGACCAATCACTCGACCACCTACTCGACCAACTACTCGACCAACTACTCAACCAACTACTCGACTAACTACTCGACCAATCACTCGACCAACTAATCGACCAACTACTCGACCAACTAATCAACCAACTCCTCGACCAACTACTTGACCAACTACTCGACCAAACGCTCGACCAACTACTCGACCAACTACTCGACCAACTACTGGAGCAATCACTCGACCAACTACTCGACCAGCTACTCGACCAACTACTCGACCAACTACTCGACCAACTACTCGACCAACTACTCGTCCAAATACTCGACCAACTACTCGACCAACTACTCGACCGACCACTCGACCGACCACTCGACCAATAACTCGAACAACTACTCGACCAACTACTCGACCAACTACTCGACCAACTACTCGACCAACTACTCGACCGACCACTCGACCGACTACTCGACCAATCACTCGAACAACTACTCGACCAACTAATCGACCAACTACTCGACCAACTACTCGACCAACTACTCGACCAACTACTCGACCGACCCCTCGACCAATCATTCGAACAACTACTCGACCAACTACTCGACCAACTACTCGACCAACTACTCAACCAACTACTCGACCAACTACTTGACCAACTACTCGACCAACTACTCGACCAATCACTCGACCAACTACTCGACCAACTTCTCGACCAACTACTCGAAGAACTACTCGTCCAACTACTCGATCAACTACTCGACCAGCTACTCGACCAACTACTCGACCAACTACTCGACCAATCGCTCGACCAACTACTCAACCAACTACTCGACCAATCACTCGACCAACTACTCGAACAACTACTGGAGCAATCACTCGACCAACTACTCGACCAACTACTCGACCAACTACTCGACCAACTACTCGACCGACCACTCGACCGGCCACTCGACCAATCACTCGACCAACTACTCGACCAACTACTCGACCAACTACTCGAACGACCACTCGAACGACTGCTCGACCAATCACTCGACCAACTACTCGACCAACTACTCGACCAACTACTCGACCAATCACTCGACCAACTACTCGACCAACTACTCGGCCAACTACTCAACCAACTACTCGACCAACTACTTGACCAACTACTCGACCAATCGCTCGACAAACTACTCGACCAACTACTCGACCAACTACTCGACCAACTACTCGACCAACTACTGGAGCAATCACTCGACCAACTACTCGAACAGCTACTCGACCAACTACTCGACCAACTTCTCGACCGACCACTCGACCGACCACTCGACCAATAACTCGAAAAACTACTCGACCAACTACTCGACCAACTACTCGACCAACTACTCGACCAACTACTCGACCAACTACTCGACCGACCACTCGACCGACTACTCGACCAATCACTCGACCAACTACTCGACCAACTACTCGACCAACTACTCAACCAATCACTCGACCAACTACTCGACCAACTACTCGACCAACTACTCGACCAACTACTCGACCAACTACTCGACCGACCACTCGACCAATCATTCGAACAAGTACTCGACCAACTACTCGACCAACTACTCGACCAACTACTCGACCAACTACTCGACCAACTACTTGACCAACTACTCGACCAACTACTCGACCAATCGCTCGACCAACTACTCGACCAACTACTCGACCAATCACTCGACCAACTACTCGAACAACTACTGGAGCAATCACTCGACCAACTACTCGACCAGCTACTCGACCAACTACTCCACCAACTACTCGACCAACTACTCGACCAACTACTCGACCAACTACTCGTCCAAATACTCGACCAACTACTTGACAAACTACTCGACCAATCGCTTGACCAACTACTCGACCAACTACTCGACCAACTACTCGACCAATTACTCGACCAACTACTCGACCAACTACTGGAGCAATCACTCGACCAACTACTCGACCAGCTACTCGACCAACTACTCGACCAACTACTCGACCGACCACTCGACCGACCACTCGACCGACCACTCGACCAATAACTCGAACAACTACTCGACCAACTACTCGACCAACTACTCGACCAACTACTCGACCAACTACTCGACCAACTACTCGACCGACCACTCGACCGACTACTCGACCAATCACTCGACCAACTACTTGAACAACTACTCGACCAACTACTCAACCAATTACTCGACCAACTACTCGACCAATCACTCGACCAACTACTCGACCAACTACTCGACCAACTACTCGACCAACTACTCGACCAACTACTCGACCGACCACTCGACCAATCATTCGAACAACTACTCGACCAACTACTCGACCAACTACTCGACCAACTACTCGACCAACTACTTGACCAACTACTCGACCAACTACTCGACTAATCACTCGACCAACTACTCGACCAACTTCTCGACCAACTACTCGACCAACTACTCGTCCAACTACTCGATCAACTACTCGACCAGCTACTCGACCAACTACTCGACCAACTACTCGACCAATCGCTCGACCAACTACTCGACCAACTACTCGACCAATCACTCGACCAACTACTCGAACAACTACTGGAGCAATCACTCGACCAACTACTCGACCAACTACTCGACCAACTACTCGACCAACTACTCGACCGACCACTCGACCGACCACTCGACCAATCACTCGACCAACTACTCGACCAACTACTCGACCAACTACTCGACCGACCACTCGAACGACTGCTCGACCAATCACTCGACCACCTACTCGACCAACTACTCGACCAACTACTCAACCAACTACTCGACCAACTACTCGACCAATCACTCGACCAACTAATCGACCAACTACTCGACCAACTACTCAACCAACTACTCGACCAACTACTTGACCAACTACTCGACCAATCGCTCGACCAACTACTCGACCAACTACTCGACCAACTACTCGACCAACTACTGGAGCAATCACTCGACCAACTACTCGACCAGCTACTCGACCAACTACTCGACCAACTACTCGACCAACTACTCGACCAACTACTCGTCCAAATACTCGACCAACTACTCGACCAACTACTCGACCGACCACTCGACCGACCACTCGACCAATAACTCGAACAACTACTCGACCAACTACTCGACCAACTACTCGACCAACTACTCGACCAACTACTCGACCGACCACTCGACCGACTACTCGACCAATCACTCGAACAACTACTCGACCAACTACTCGACCAACTACTCGACCAACTACTCGACCAACTACTCGACCGACCACTCGACCAATCATTCGAACAACTACTCGACGAACTACTCGACCAACTACTCGACCAACTACTCAACCAACTACTCGACCAACTACTTGACCAACTACTCGACCAACTACTCGACCAATCACTCGACCAACTACTCGACCAACTTCTCGACCAACTACTCGAAGAACTACTCGTCCAACTACTCGATCAACTACTCGACCAGCTACTCGACCAACTACTCGACCAACTACTCGACCAATCGCTCGACCAACTACTCGAACAACTACTCGACCAACTACTCGACCAACTACTCGACCGACCACTCGACCGGCCACTCGACCAATCACTCGACCAACTACTCGACCAACTACTCGACCAACTACTCGACCGACCACTCGAACAACTGCTCGACCAATCACTCGACCAACTACTCGACCAACTACTCGACCAACTACTCGACCAATCACTCGACCAACTACTCGACCAACTACTCGGCCAACTACTCAACCAACTACTCGACCAACTACTTGACCAACTACTCGAACAATCGCTCGACAAACTACTCGACCAACTACTCGACCAACTACTCGACCAACTACTCGACCAATCACTCGACCAACTACTCGACCAACTACTCGACCAACTACTCAACCAATCACTCGACCAACTACTCGACCAACTACTCGACCAACTACTCGACCAACTACTCGACCAACTACTCGACCGACCACTCGACCAATCATTCGAACAACTACTCGACCAACTACTCGACCAACTACTCGACCAACTACTCGACCAACTACTCGACCAACTACTTGACCAACTACTCGACCAACTACTCGACCAATCACTCGACCAACTACTCGACCAACTTCTCGACCAACTACTCGACCAACTACTCGTCCAACTACTCGACCAACTACTCGACCAACTACTCGACCGACCACTCGACCAATCATTCGAACAACTACTCGACCAACTACTCGACCAACTACTCGACCAACTACTCAACCAACTACTCGACCAACTACTTGACCAACTACTCGACCAACTACTCGACCAATCACTCGACCAACTACTCGACCAACTTCTCGACCAACTACTCGACCAACTACTCGTCCAACTACTCGATCAACTACTCGACCAGCTACTCGATCAACTACTCGACCAACTACTCGACCAATCGCTCGACCAACTACTCGACCAACTACTCGACCAATCACTCGACCAAGTACTCGAACAACTACTGGAGCAATCACTCGACCAACTACTCGACCAACTACTCGACCAACTACTCGACCAACTACTCGACCGACCACTCGAACGACTGCTCGACCAATCACTCGACCACCTACTCGACCAACTACTCGACCAACTACTCAACCAACTACTCGACTAACTACTCGACCAATCACTCGACCAACTAATCGACCAACTACTCGACCAACTAATCAACCAACTCCTCGACCAACTACTTGACCAACTACTCGACCAATCGCTCGACCAACTACTCGACCAAATACTCGACCAACTACTGGAGCAATCACTCGACCAACTACTCGACCAGCTACTCGACCAACTACTCGACCAACTACTCGACCAACTACTCGACCAACTACTCGTCCAAATACTCGACCAACTACTCGACCAACTACTCGACCGACCACTCGACCGACCACTCGACCAATAACTCGAACAACTACTCGACCAACTACTCGACCAACTACTCGACCAACTACTCGACCAACTACTCGACCGACCACTCGACCGACTACTCGACCAATCACTCGAACAACTACTCGACCAACTAATCGACCAACTACTCGACCAACTACTCGACCAACTACTCGACCAACTACTCGACCGACCCCTCGACCAATCATTCGAACAACTACTCGACCAACTACTCGACCAACTACTCGACCAACTACTCAACCAACTGCTCGACCAACTACTTGACCAACTACTCGACCAACTACTCGACCAATCACTCGACCAACTACTCGACCAACTTCTCGACCAACTACTCGAAGAACTACTCGTCCAACTACTCGATCAACTACTCGACCAGCTACTCGACCAACTACTCGACCAACTACTCGACCAATCGCTCGACCAACTTCTCAACCAACTACTCGACCAATCACTCGACCAACTACTCGAACAACTACTGGAGCAATCACTCGACCAACTACTCGACCAACTACTCGACCAACTACTCGACCAACTACTCGACCGACCACTCGACCGGCCACTCGACCAATCACTCGACCAACTACTCGACCAACTACTCGACCAACTACTCGAACGACCACTCGAACGACTGCTCGACCAATCACTCGACCAACTACTCGACCAACTACTCGACCAACTACTCGACCAATCACTCGACCAACTACTCGACCAACTACTCGGCCAACTACTCAACCAACTACTCGACCAACTACTTGACCAACTACTCGACCAATCGCTCGACAAACTACTCGACCAACTACTCGACCAACTACTCGACCAACTACTCGACCAACTACTGGAGCAATCACTCGACCAACTACTCGAACAGCTACTCGACCAACTACTCGACCAACTTCTCGACCGACCACTCGACCGACCACTCGACCAATAACTCGAAAAACTACTCGACCAACTACTCGACCAACTACTCGACCAACTACTCGACCAACTACTCGACCAACTACTCGACCGACCACTCGACCGACTACTCGACCAATCACTCGACCAACTACTCGACCAACTACTCGACCAACTACTCAACCAATCACTCGACCAACTACTCGACCAACTACTCGACCAACTACTCGACCAACTACTCGACCAACTACTCGACCGACCACTCGACCAATCATTCGAACAAGTACTCGACCAACTACTCGACCAACTACTCGACCAACTACTCGACCAACTACTCGACCAACTACTTGACCAACTACTCGACCAACTACTCGACCAATCGCTCGACCAACTACTCGACCAACTACTCGACCAATCACTCGACCAACTACTCGAACAACTACTGGAGCAATCACTCGACCAACTACTCGACCAACTACTCGACCAACTACTCGACCAACTACTCGACCGACCACTCGACCGACCACTCGACCAATCACTCGACCAACTACTCGACCAACTACTCGACCAACTACTCGACCGACCACTCGAACGACTGCTCGACCAATCACTCGACCACCTACTCGACCAACTACTCGACCAACTACTCAACCAACTACTCGACCAACTACTCGACCAATCACTCGACCAACTAATCGACCAACTACTCGACCAACTACTCAACCAACTACTCGACCAACTACTTGACCAACTACTCGACCAATCGCTCGACCAACTACTCGACCAACTACTCGACCAACTACTCGACCAACTACTGGAGCAATCACTCGACCAACTACTCGACCAGCTACTCGACCAGCTACTCGACCAACTACTCGACCAACTACTCGACCAACTACTCGTCCAAATACTCGACCAACTACTCGACCAACTACTCGACCGACCACTCGACCGACCACTCGACCAATAACTCGAACAACTACTCGACCAACTACTCGACCAACTACTCGACCAACTACTCGACCAACTACTCGACCGACCACTCGACCGACTACTCGACCAATCACTCGAACAACTACTCGACCAACTACTCGACCAACTACTCGACCAACTACTCGACCAACTACTCGACCGACCACTCGACCAATCATTCGAACAACTACTCGACCAACTACTCGACCAACTACTCGACCAACTACTCAACCAACTACTCGACCAACTACTTGACCAACTACTCGACCAACTACTCGACCAATCACTCGACCAACTACTCGACCAACTTCTCGACCAACTACTCGAAGAACTACTCGTCCAACTACTCGATCAACTACTCGACCAGCTACTCGACCAACTACTCGACCAACTACTCGACCAATCGCTCGACCAACTACTCGACCAACTACTCGACCAACTACTGGAGCAATCACTCGACCAACTACTCGACCAGCTACTCGACCAACTACTCGACCAACTACTCGACCAACTACTCGACCAACTACTCGTCCAAATACTCGACCAACTACTCGACCAACTACTCGACCGACCACTCGACCGACCACTCGACCAATAACTCGAACAACTACTCGACCAACTACTCGACCAACTACTCGACCAACTACTCGACCAACTACTCGACCGACCACTCGACCGACTACTCGACCAATCACTGGAACAACTACTCGACCAACTAATCGACCAACTACTCGACCAACTACTCGACCAACTACTCGACCAACTACTCGACCAACTACTCGTCCAAATACTCGACCAACTACTCGACCAACTACTCGACCGACCACTCGACCGACCACTCGACCAATAACTCGAACAACTACTCGACCAACTACTCGACCAACTACTCGACCAACTACTCGACCAACTACTCGACCGACCACTCGACCGACTACTCGACCAATCACTCGAACAACTACTCGACCAACTAATCGACCAACTACTCGACCAACTACTCGACCAACTACTCGACCAACTACTCGACCGACCCCTCGACCAATCATTCGAACAACTACTCGACCAACTACTCGACCAACTACTCGACCAACTACTCAACCAACTACTCGACCAACTACTTGACCAACTACTCGACCAACTACTCGACCAATCACTCGACCAACTACTCGACCAACTTCTCGACCAACTACTCGAAGAACTACTCGTCCAACTACTCGATCAACTACTCGACCAGCTACTCGACCAACTACTCGACCAACTACTCGACCAATCGCTCGACCAACAACTCAACCAACTACTCGACCAATCACTCGACCAACTACTCGAACAACTACTGGAGCAATCACTCGACCAACTACTCGACCAACTACTCGACCAACTACTCGACCAACTACTCGACCGACCACTCGACCGGCCACTCGACCAACTACTTGACCAACTACTCGACCAATCGCTCGACAAACTACTCGACCAACTACTCGACCAACTACTCGACCAACTACTCGACCAACTACTGGAGCGATCACTCGACCAACTACTCGACCAACTACTCGACCAACTACTCGACCAATCACTCGACCAACTACTCGACCAACTACTCGACCAACTACTCAACCAGCTACTCGACCAACTACTTGACCAACTACTCGACCAATCGCTCGACCAACTACTCGAACAACTACTCGACCAACTATTCGACCAATCACTCGACCAACTACTCGACCAACTACTGGAGCAATCACTCGACAAACTACTCGACCAGCTACTCGACCAACTACTCCACCAACTACTCGACCAACTACTCGACCAACTACTCGACCAACTACTCGTCCAAATACTCGACCAACTACTTGACAAACTACTCGACCAATCGCTTGACCAACTACTCGACCAACTACTCGACCAACTACTCGACCAATTACTCGACCAACTACTCGACCAACTACTGGAGCAATCACTCGACCAACTACTCGACCAGCTACTCGACCAACTACTCGACCAACTACTCGACCGACCACTCGACCGACCACTCGACCGACCACTCGACCAATAACTCGAACAACTACTCGACCAACTACTCGACCAACTACTCGACCAACTACTCGACCAACTACTCGACCAACTACTCGACCGACCACTCGACCGACTACTCGACCAATCACTCGACCAACTACTTGAACAACTACTCGACCAACTACTCAACCAATTACTCGACCAACTACTCGACCAATCACTCGACCAACTACTCGACCAACTACTCGACCAACTACTTGACCAACTACTCGACCAACTACTCGACTAATCACTCGACCAACTACTCGACCAACTTCTCGACCAACTACTCGACCAACTACTCGTCCAACTACTCGATCAACTACTCGACCAGCTACTCGACCAACTACTCGACCAACTACTCGACCAATCGCTCGACCAACTACTCGACCAACTACTCGACCAATCACTCGACCAACTACTCGAACAACTACTGGAGCAATCACTCGACCAACTACTCGACCAACTACTCGACCAACTACTCGACCAACTACTCGACCGACCACTCGACCGACCACTCGACCAATCACTCGACCAACTACTCGACCAACTACTCGACCAACTACTCGACCGACCACTCGAACGACTGCTCGACCAATCACTCGACCACCTACTCGACCAACTACTCGACCAACTACTCAACCAACTACTCGACCAACTACTCGACCAATCACTCGACCAACTAATCGACCAACTACTCGACCAACTACTCAACCAACTACTCGACCAACTACTTGACCAACTACTCGACCAATCGCTCGACCAACTACTCGACCAACTACTCGACCAACTACTCGACCAACTACTGGAGCAATCACTCGACCAACTACTCGACCAGCTACTCGACCAACTACTCGACCAACTACTCGACCAACTACTCGACCAACTACTCGTCCAAATACTCGACCAACTACTCGACCAAATACTCGACCGACCACTCGACAGACCACTCGACCAATAACTCGAACAACTACTCGACCAACTACTCGACCAACTACTCGACCAACTACTCGACCAACTACTCGACCGACCACTCGACCGACTACTCGACCAATCACTCGAACAACTACTCGACCAACTACTCGACCAACTACTCGACCAACTACTCGACCAACTACTCGACCGACCACTCGACCAATCATTCGAACAACTACTCGACCAACTACTCGACCAACTACTCGACCAACTACTCAACCAACTACTCGACCAACTACTTGACCAACTACTCGACCAACTACTCGACCAATCACTCGACCAACTACTCGACCAACTTCTCGACCAACTACTCGAAGAACTACTCGTCCAACTACTCGATCAACTACTCGACCAGCTACTCGACCAACTACTCGACCAACTACTCGACCAATCGCTCGACCAACTACTCGAACAACTACTCGACCAACTACTCGACCAACTACTCGACCGACCACTCGACCGGCCACTCGACCAATCACTCGACCAACTACTCGACCAACTACTCGACCAACTACTCGACCGACCACTCGAACAACTGCTCGACCAATCACTCGACCAACTACTCGACCAACTACTCGACCAACTACTCGACCAATCACTCGACCAACTACTCGACCAACTACTCGGCCAACTACTCAACCAACTACTCGACCAACTACTTGACCAACTACTCGAACAATCGCTCGACAAACTACTCGACCAACTACTCGACCAACTACTCGACCAACTACTCGACCAACTACTCGACCAACTACTCGACCAACTACTCGACCGACCACTCGACCGACTACTCGACCAATCACTCGACCAACTACTCGACCAACTACTCGACCAACTACTCAACCAATCACTCGACCAACTACTCGACCAACTACTCGACCAACTACTCGACCAACTACTCGACCAACTACTCGACCGACCACTCGACCAATCATTCGAACAACTACTCGACCAACTACTCGACCAACTACTCGACCAACTACTCGACCAACTACTCGACCAACTACTTGACCAACTACTCGACCAACTACTCGACCAATCACTCGACCAACTACTCGACCAACTTCTCGACCAACTACTCGACCAACTACTCGTCCAACTACTCGACCAACTACTCGACCAACTACTCGACCGACCACTCGACCAATCATTCGAACAACTACTAGACCAACTACTCGACCAACTACTCGACCAACTACTCAACCAACTACTCGACCAACTACTTGACCAACTACTCCACCAACTACTCGACCAATCACTCGACCAACTACTCGACCAACTTCTCGACCAACTACTCGACCAACTACTCGTCCAACTACTCGATCAACTACTAGACCAGCTACTCGATCAACTACTCGACCAACTACTCGACCAATCGCTCGACCAACTACTCGACCAACTACTCGACCAATCACTCGACCAAGTACTCGAACAACTACTGGAGCAATCACTCGACCAACTACTCGACCAACTACTCGACCAACTACTCGACCAACTACTCGACCGACCACTCGACCGACCACTCGACCAATCACTCGACCAACTACTCGACCAACTACTCGACCAACTACTCGACCGACCACTCGAACGACTGCTCGACCAATCACTCGACCACCTACTCGACCAACTACTCGACCAACTACTCAACCAACTACTCGACTAACTACTCGACCAATCACTCGACCAACTAATCGACCAACTACTCGACCAACTAATCAACCAACTCCTCGACCAACTACTTGACCAACTACTCGACCAATCGCTCGACCAACTCCTCGACCAACTACTCGACCAACTACTGGAGCAATCACTCGACCAACTACTCGACCAGCTACTCGACCAACTACTCGACCAACTACTCGACCAACTACTCGACCAACTACTCGTCCAAATACTCGACCAACTACTCGACCAACTACTCGACCGACCACTCGACCGACCACTCGACCAATAACTCGAACAACTACTCGACCAACTACTCGACCAACTACTCGACCAACTACTCGACCAACTACTCGACCGACCACTCGACCGACTACTCGACCAATCACTCGAACAACTACTCGACCAACTAATCGACCAACTACTCGACCAACTACTCGACCAACTACTCGACCAACTACTCGACCGACCCCTCGACCAATCATTCGAACAACTACTCGACCAACTACTCGACCAACTACTCGACCAACTACTCAACCAACTACTCGACCAACTACTTGACCAACTACTCGACCAACTACTCGACCAATCACTCGACCAACTACTCGACCAACTTCTCGACCAACTACTCGAAGAACTACTCGTCCAACTACTCGATCAACTACTCGACCAGCTACTCGACCAACTACTCGACCAACTACTCGACCAATCGCTCGACCAACTACTCAACCAACTACTCGACCAATCACTCGACCAACTACTCGAACAACTACTGGAGCAATCACTCGACCAACTACTCGACCAACTACTCGACCAACTACTCAACCAACTACTCGACCGACCACTCGACCGGCCACTCGACCAATCACTCGACCAACTACTCGACCAACTACTCGACCAACTACTCGAACGACCACTCGAACGACTGCTCGACCAATCACTCGACCAACTACTCGACCAACTACTCGACCAACTACTCGACCAATCACTCGACCAACTACTCGACCAACTACTCGGCCAACTACTCAACCAACTACTCGACCAACTACTTGACCAACTACTCGACCAATCGCTCGACAAACTACTCGACCAACTACTCGACCAACTACTCGACCAACTACTCGACCAACTACTGGAGCAATCACTCGACCAACTACTCGAACAGCTACTCGACCAACTACTCGACCAACTTCTCGACCGACCACTCGACCGACCACTCGACCAATAACTCGAAAAACTACTCGACCAACTACTCGACCAACTACTCGACCAACTACTCGACCAACTACTCGACCAACTACTCGACCGACCACTCGACCGACTACTCGACCAATCACTCGACCAACTACTCGACCAACTACTCGACCAACTACTCAACCAATCACTCGACCAACTACTCGACCAACTACTCGACCAACTACTCGACCAACTACTCGACCAACTACTCGACCGACCACTCGACCAATCATTCGAACAAGTACTCGACCAACTACTCGACCAACTACTCGACCAACTACTCGACCAACTACTCGACCAACTACTTGACCAACTACTCGACCAACTACTCGACCAATCGCTCGACCAACTACTCGACCAACTACTCGACCAATCACTCGACCAACTACTCGAACAACTACTGGAGCAATCACTCGACCAACTACTCGACCAACTACTCGACCAACTACTCGACCAACTACTCGACCGACCACTCGACCGACCACTCGACCAATCACTCGACCAACTACTCGACCAACTACTCGACCAACTACTCGACCGACCACTCGAACGACTGCTCGACCAATCACTCGACCACCTACTCGACCAACTACTCGACCAACTACTCAACCAACTACTCGACCAACTACTCGACCAATCACTCGACCAACTAATCGACCAACTACTCGACCAACTACTCAACCAACTACTCGACCAACTACTTGACCAACTACTCGACCAATCGCTCGACCAACTACTCGACCAACTACTCGACCAACTACTCGACCAACTACTGGAGCAATCACTCGACCAACTACTCGACCAGCTACTCGACCAACTACTCGACCAACTACTCGACCAACTACTCGACCAACTACTCGTCCAAATACTCGACCAACTACTCGACCAACTACTCGACCGACCACTCGACCGACCACTCGACCAATAACTCGAACAACTACTCGACCAACTACTCGACCAACTACTCGACCAACTACTCGACCAACTACTCGACCGACCACTCGACCGACTACTCGACCAATCACTCGAACAACTACTCGACCAACTACTCGACCAACTACTCGACCAACTACTCGACCAACTACTCGACCGACCACTCGACCAATCATTCGAACAACTACTCGACCAACTACTCGACCAACTACTCGACCAACTACTCAACCAACTACTCGACCAACTACTTGACCAACTACTCGACCAACTACTCGACCAATCACTCGACCAACTACTCGACCAACTTCTCGACCAACTACTCGAAGAACTACTCGTCCAACTACTCGATCAACTACTCGACCAGCTACTCGACCAACTACTCGACCAACTACTCGACCAATCGCTCGACCAACTACTCGACCAACTACTCGACCAACTACTGGAGCAATCACTCGACCAACTACTCGACCAGCTACTCGACCAACTACTCGACCAACTACTCGACCAACTACTCGACCAACTACTCGTCCAAATACTCGACCAACTACTCGACCAACTACTCGACCGACCACTCGACCGACCACTCGACCAATAACTCGAACAACTACTCGACCAACTACTCGACCAACTACTCGACCAACTACTCGACCAACTACTCGACCGACCACTCGACCGACTACTCGACCAATCACTGGAACAACTACTCGACCAACTAATCGACCAACTACTCGACCAACTACTCGACCAACTACTCGACCAACTACTCGACCAACTACTCGTCCAAATACTCGACCAACTACTCGACCAACTACTAGACCGACCACTCGACCGACCACTCGACCAATAACTCGAACAACTACTCGACCAACTACTCGACCAACTACTCGACCAACTACTCGACCAACTACTCGACCGACCACTCGACCGACTACTCGACCAATCACTCGAACAACTACTCGACCAACTAATCGACCAACTACTCGACCAACTACTCGACCAACTACTCGACCAACTACTCGACCGACCCCTCGACCAATCATTCGAACAACTACTCGACCAACTACTCGACCAACTACTCGACCAACTACTCAACCAACTACTCGACCAACTACTTGACCAACTACTCGACCAACTACTCGACCAATCACTCGACCAACTACTCCACCAACTTCTCGACCAACTACTCGAAGAACTACTCGTCCAACTACTCGATCAACTACTCGACCAGCTACTCGACCAACTACTCGACCAACTACTCGACCAATCGCTCGACCAACTACTCAACCAACTACTCGACCAATCACTCGACCAACTACTCGAACAACTACTGGAGCAATCACTCGACCAACTACTCGACCAACTACTCGACCAACTACTCGACCAACTACTCGACCGACCACTCGACCGGCCACTCGACCAACTACTTGACCAACTACTCGACCAATCGCTCGACAAACTACTCGACCAACTACTCGACCAACTACTCGACCAACTACTCGACCAACTACTGGAGCAATCACTCGACCAACTACTCGAACAGCTACTCGACCAACTACTCGACCAACTTCTCGACCGACCACTCGACCGACCACTCGACCAATAACTCGAAAAACTACTCGACCAACTACTCGACCAACTACTCGACCAACTACTCGACCAACTACTCGACCGACCACTCGACCAACTACTCGACCAATCACTCGACCAACTACTCGACCAACTACTCGACCAACTACTCAACCAATCACTCGACCAACTACTCGACCAACTACTCGACCAACTACTCGACCAACTACTCGACCAACTACTCGACCGACCACTCGACCAATCATTCGAACAACTACTCGACCAACTACTCGACCACCTACTCGACCAACTACTCGACCAACTACTCGACCAACTACTTGACCAACTACTCGACCAACTACTCGACCAATCGCTCGACCAACTACTCGACCAACTACTCGACCAATCACTCGACCAACTACTCGAACAACTACTGGAGCAATCACTCGACCAACTACTCGACCAACTACTCGACCAACTACTCGACCAACTACTCGACCGACCACTCGACCGACCACTCGACCAATCACTCGACCAACTACTCGACCAACTACTCGACCAACTACTCGACCGACCACTCGAACGACTGCTCGACCAATCACTCGACCACCTACTCGACCAACTACTCGACCAACTACTCAACCAACTACTCGACCAACTACTCGACCAATCACTCGACCAACTAATCGACCAACTACTCGACCAACTACTCAACCAACTACTCGACCAACTACTTGACCAACTACTCGACCAATCGCTCGACCAACTACTCGACCAACTACTCGACCAACTACTCGACCAACTACTGGAGCAATCACTCGACCAACTACTCGACCAGCTACTCGACCAACTACTCGACCAACTACTCGACCAACTACTCGACCAACTACTCGTCCAAATACTCGACCAACTACTCGACCAACTACTCGACCGACCACTCGACCGACCACTCGACCAATAACTCGAACAACTACTCGACCAACTACTCGACCAACTACTCGACCAACTACTCGACCAACTACTCGACCGACCACTCGACCGACTACTCGACCAATCACTCGAACAACTACTCGACCAACTACTCGACCAACTACTCGACCAACTACTCGACCAACTACTCGACCGACCACTCGACCAATCATTCGAACAACTACTCGACCAACTACTCGACCAACTACTCGACCAACTACTCAACCAACTACTCGACCAACTACTTGACCAACTACTCGACCAACTACTCGACCAATCACTCGACCAACTACTCGACCAACTTCTCGACCAACTACTCGAAGAACTACTCGTCCAACTACTCGATCAACTACTCGACCAGCTACTCGACCAACTACTCGACCAACTACTCGACCAATCGCTCGACCAACTACTCGACCAACTACTCGACCAACTACTCGACCAACTACTCGACCGACCACTCGACCGGCCACTCGACCAATCACTCGACCAACTACTCGACCAACTACTCGACCAACTACTCGACCAATCACTCGACCAACTACTCGACCAACTACTCGGCCAACTACTCAACCAACTACTCGACCAACTACTTGACCAACTACTCGAACAATCGCTCGACAAAGTACTCGACCAACTACTCGACCAACTACTCGACCAACTACTCGACCAACTACTCGACCAACTACTCGACCGACCACTCGACCGACTACTCGACCAATCACTCGACCAACTACTCGACCAACTACTCGACCAACTACTCAACCAATCACTCGACCAACTACTCGACCAACTACTCGACCAACTACTCGACCAACTACTCGACCAACTACTCGACCGACCACTCGACCAATCATTCGAACAACTACTCGACCAACTACTCGACCAACTACTCGACCAACTACTCGACCAACTACTCGACCAACTACTTGACCAACTACTCGACCAACTACTCGACCAATCACTCGACCAACTACTCGACCAACTTCTCGACCAACTACTCGACCAACTACTCGTCCAACTACTCGACCAACTACTCGACCAACTACTCGACCGACCACTCGACCAATCATTCGAACAACTACTCGACCAACTACTCGACCAACTACTCGACCAACTACTCAACCAACTACTCGACCAACTACTTGACCAACTACTCGACCAACTACTCGACCAATCACTCGACCAACTACTCGACCAACTTCTCGACCAACTACTCGACCAACTACTCAACCAATCACTCGACCAACTACTCGACCAACTACTCGACCAACTACTCGACCAACTACTCGACCAACTACTCGACCGACCACTCGACCAATCATTCGAACAACTACTCGACCAACTACTCGACCAACTACTCGACCAACTACTCGACCAACTACTCGACCAACTACTTGACCAACTACTCGACCAACTACTCGACCAATCACTCGACCAACTACTCGACCAACTTCTCGACCAACTACTCGACCAACTGCTCGTCCAACTACTCGACCAACTACTCGACCAACTACTCGACCGACCACTCGACCAATCATTCGAACAACTACTCGACCAACTACTCGACCAACTACTCGACCAACTACTCAACCAACTACTCGACCAACTACTTGACCAACTACTCGACCAACTACTCGACCAATCACTCGACCAACTACTCGACCAACTTCTCGACCAACTACTCGACCAACTACTCATCCAACTACTCGATCAACTACTCGACCAGCTACTCGATCAACTACTCGACCAACTACTCGACCAATCGCTCGACCAACTACTCGACCAACTACTCGACCAATCACTCGACCAAGTACTCGAACAACTACTGGAGCAATCACTCGACCAACTACTCGACCAACTACTCGACCAACTACTCGACCAACTACTCGACCGACCACTCGACCGACCACTCGACCAATCACTCGACCAACTACTCGACCAACTACTCGACCAACTACTCGACCGACCACTCGAACGACTGCTCGACCAATCACTCGACCACCTACTCGACCAACTACTCGACCAACTACTCAACCAACTACTCGACTAACTACTCGACCAATCACTCGACCAACTAATCGACCAACTACTCGACCAACTAATCAACCAACTCCTCGACCAACTACTTGACCAACTACTCGACCAATCGCTCGACCAACTACTCGACCAACTACTCGACCAACTACTGGAGCAATCACTCGACCAACTACTCGACCAGCTACTCGACCAACTACTCGACCAACTACTCGACCAACTACTCGACCAACTACTCGTCCAAATACTCGACCAACTACTCGACCAACTACTCGACCGACCACTCGACCGACCACTCGACCAATAACTCGAACAACTACTCGACCAACTACTCGACCAACTACTCGACCAACTACTCGACCAACTACTCGACCGACCACTCGACCGACTACTCGACCAATCACTCGAACAACTACTCGACCAACTAATCGACCAACTACTCGACCAACTACTCGACCAACTACTCGACCAACTACTCGACCGACCCCTCGACCAATCATTCGAACAACTACTCGACCAACTACTCGACCAACTACTCGACCAACTACTCAACCAACTACTCGACCAACTACTTGACCAACTACTCGACCAACTACTCGACCAATCACTCGACCAACTACTCGACCAACTTCTCGACCAACTACTCGAAGAACTACTCGTCCAACTACTCGATCAACTACTCGACCAGCTACTCGACCAACTACTCGACCAACTACTCGACCAATCGCTCGACCAACTACTCAACCAACTACTCGACCAATCACTCGACCAACTACTCGAACAACTACTGGAGCAATCACTCGACCAACTACTCGACCAACTACTCGACCAACTACTCGACCAACTACTCGACCGACCACTCGACCGGCCACTCGACCAATCACTCGACCAACTACTCGACCAACTACTCGACCAACTACTCGAACGACCACTCGAACGACTGCTCGACCAATCACTCGACCAACTACTCGACCAACTACTCGACCAACTACTCGACCAATCACTCGACCAACTACTCGACCAACTACTCGGCCAACTACTCAACCAACTACTCGACCAACTACTTGACCAACTACTCGACCAATCGCTCGACAAACTACTCGACCAACTACTCGACCAACTACTCGACCAACTACTCGACCAACTACTGGAGCAATCACTCGACCAACTACTCGAACAGCTACTCGACCAACTACTCGACCAACTTCTCGACCGACCACTCGACCGACCACTCGACCAATAACTCGAAAAACTACTCGACCAACTACTCGACCAACTACTCGACCAACTACTCGACCAACTACTCGACCAACTACTCGACCGACCACTCGACCGACTACTCGACCAATCACTCGACCAACTACTCGACCAACTACTCGACCAACTACTCAACCAATCACTCGACCAACTACTCGACCAACTACTCGACCAACTACTCGACCAACTACTCGACCAACTACTCGACCGACCACTCGACCAATCATTCGAACAACTACTCGACCAACTACTCGACCAACTACTCGACCAACTACTCGACCAACTACTCGACCAACTACTTGACCAACTACTCGACCAACTACTCGACCAATCACTCGACCAACTACTCGACCAACTTCTCGACCAACTACTCGACCAACTACTCGTCCAACTACTCGATCAACTACTCGACCAGCTACTCGACCAGCTACTTGACCAACTACTCGACCAACTACTCGACCAATCGCTCGACCAACTACTCGACCAACTACTCGACCAGCTACTCGACCAACTACTCGACCAACTACTCGACCAATAACTCGACCAACTACTCGACCAACTACTCGACCAATCACTCGACCAACTACTCGACCAACTACTGGAGCAATCACTCGACCAACTAGTCGACCAGCTACTCGACCAACTACTCGACCAATCGCTCGACCAACTACTCGACCAACTACTCGACCAACTACTCGACCAACTACTCGACCAATCACTCGACCAACTACTCGACCAAATACTGGAGCAATCACTCGACCAACTAGTCGACCAGCTACTCGACCAACTACTCGACCGACCACTCGACCGACCACTCGACCAATCACTCGAACAACTACTCGACCAACTACTCGACCAACTACTCGACCAATCACTCGACCAACTACTCGACCAACTACTCGACCAACTACTCGACCATCTACTCGACCAACTACTCGACCAATCACTCGACCAACTACTCGACCAACTACTGGAGCAATCACTCGACCAACTACTCGACCAGCTACTCGACCAACTACTCGACCAACTACTCGACCAACTACTCGTCCAAATACTCGACCAACTACTCGACCAACTACTCGACCAATCGCTCGACCAACTACTCGACCAACTACTCGACCAACTACTCGACCAATCACTCGACCAACAACTCGACCAACTACTCGACCAACTACTCAACCAGCTACTCGACCAACTACTTGACCAACTACTCGACCAATCGCTCGACCAACTACTCGAACAACTACTCGACCAACTACTCGATCAACTACTCGACCAGCTACTCGATCAACTACTCGACCAACTACTCGACCAATCGCTCGACCAACTACTCGACCAACTACTCGACCAATCACTCGACCAACTACTCGAACAACTACTGGAGCAATCACTCGACCAACTACTCGACCAACTACTCGACCAACTACTCGACCAACTACTCGACCGACCACTCGACCGACCACTCGACCAATCACTCGACCAACTACTCGACCAACTACTCGACCAACTACTCGACCGACCACTCGAACGACTGCTCGACCAATCACTCGACCACCTACTCGACCAACTTCTCGACCAACTACTCGAAGAACTACTCGTCCAACTACTCGATCAACTACTCGACCAGCTACTCGACCAACTACTCGACCAACTACTCGACCAATCGCTCGACCAACTACTCAACCAACTACTCGACCAATCACTCGACCAACTACTCGAACAACTACTGGAGCAATCACTCGACCAACTACTCGACCAACTACTCGACCAACTACTCGACCAACTACTCGACCGACCACTCGACCGGCCACTCGACCAATCACTCGACCAACTACTCGACCAACTACTCGACCAACTACTCGAACGACCACTCGAACGACTGCTCGACCAATCACTCGACCAACTACTCGACCAACTACTCGACCAACTACTCCACCAATCACTCGACCAACTACTCGAACAACTACTCGGCCAACTACTCAACCAACTACTCGACCAACTACTTGACCAACTACTCGACCAATCGCTCGACAAACTACTCGACCAACTACTCGACCAACTACTCGACCAACTACTCGACCAACTACTCGACCAACTACTGGAGCAATCACTCGACCAACTACTCGAACAGCTACTCGACCAACTACTCGACCAACTACTCGACCGACCACTCGACCGACCACTCGACCAATAACTCGAAAAACTACTCGACCAACTACTCGACCAACTACTCGACCAACTACTCGACCAACTACTCGACCAACTACTCGACCGACCACTCGACCGACTACTCGACCAATCACTCGACCAACTACTCGACCAACTACTCGACCAACTACTCAACCAATCACTCGACCAACTACTCGACCAACTACTCGACCAACTACTCGACCAACTACTCGACCAACTACTCGACCGACCACTCGACCAATCATTCGAACAACTACTCGACCAACTACTCGACCAACTACTCGACCAACTACTCGACCAACTACTCGACCAACTACTTGACCAACTACTCGACCAACTACTCGACCAATCACTCGACCAACTACTCGACCAACTTCTCGACCAACTACTCGACCAACTACTCGTCCAACTACTCGATCAGCTACTCGACCAGCTACTCGACCAGCTACTCGACCAACTACTCGACCAACTACTCGACCAATCGCTCGACCAACTACTCGACCAACTACTCGACCAGCTACTCGACCAACTACTCGACCAACTACTCGACCAATAACTCGACCAACTACTCGACCAACTACTCGACCAATCACTCGACCAACTACTCGACCAACTACTGGAGCAATCACTCGACCAACTAGTCGACCAGCTACTCGACCAACTACTCGACCAATCGCTCGACCAACTACTCGACCAACTACTCGACCAACTACTCGACCAACTACTCGACCAATCACTCGACCAACTACTCGACCAAATACTGGAGCAATCACTCGACCAACTAGTCGACCAGCTACTCGACCAACTACTCGACCGACCACTCGACCGACCACTCGACCAATCACTCGAACAACTACTCGACCAACTACTCGACCAACTACTCGACCAATCACTCGACCAACTACTCGACCAACTACTCGACCAACTACTCGACCATCTACTCGACCAACTACTCGACCAATCACTCGACCAACTACTCGACCAACTACTGGAGCAATCACTCGACCAACTACTCGACCAGCTACTCGACCAACTACTCGACCAACTACTCGACCAACTACTCGTCCAAATACTCGACCAACTACTCGACCAACTACTCGACCAATCGCTCGACCAACTACTCGACCAACTACTCGACCAACTACTCGACCAATCACTCGACCAACAACTCGACCAACTACTCGACCAACTACTCAACCAGCTACTCGACCAACTACTTGACCAACTACTTGACCAATCGCTCGACCAACTACTCGAACAACTACTCGACCAACTACTCGATCAACTACTCGACCAGCTACTCGATCAACTACTCGACCAACTACTCGACCAATCGTTCGACCAACTACTCGACCAACTACTCGACCAATCACTCGACCAACTACTCGAACAACTACTGGAGCAATCACTCGACCAACTACTCGACCAACTACTCGACCACCTACTCGACCAACTACTCGACCGACCACTCGACCGACCACTCGACCAATCACTCGACCAACTACTCGACCAACTACTCGACCAACTACTCGACCGACCACTCGAACGACTGCTCGACCAATCACTCGACCACCTACTCGACCAACTACACGACCAACTACTCAACCAACTACTCGACTAACTACTCGACCAATCACTCGACCAACTAATCGACCAACTACTCGACCAACTACTCAACCAACTCCTCGACCAACTACTTGACCAACTACTCGACCAATCGCTCGACCAACTACTCGACCAACTACTCGACCAACTACTGGAGCAATCACTCGACCAACTACTCGACCAGCTACTCGACCAACTACTCGACCAACTACTCGACCAACTACTCGACCAGCTACTCGACCAACTACTCGACCAACTACTCGACCAATAACTCGACCAACTACTCGACCAACTACTCGACCAATCACTCGACCAACTACTCGACCAACTACTGGAGCAATCACTCGACCAACTAGTCGACCAGCTACTCGACCAACTACTCGACCAAGCGCTCGACCAACTACTCGACCAACTACTCGACCAACTACTCGACCAACTACTCGACCAATCACTCGACCAACTACTCGACCAAATACTGGAGCAATCACTCGACCAACTAGTCGACCAGCTACTCGACCAACTACTCGACCGACCACTCGACCGACCACTCGACCAATCACTCGAACAACTACTCGACCAACTACTCGACCAACTACTCGACCAATCACTCGACCAACTACTTGACCAACTACTCGACCAACTACTCGACCATCTACTCGACCAACTACTCGACCAATCACTCGACCAACTACTCGACCAACTACTGGAGCAATCACTCGACCAACTACTCGACCAGCTACTCGACCAACTACTCGACCAACTACTCGACCAACTACTCGTCCAAATACTCGACCAACTACTCGACCAACTACTCGACCAATCGCTCGACCAACTACTCGACCAACTACTCGACCAACTACTCGACCAATCACTCGACCAACAACTCGACCAACTACTCGACCAACTACTCAACCAGCTACTCGACCAACTACTTGACCAACTACTCGACCAATCGCTCGACCAACTACTCGAACAACTACTCGACCAACTACTCGATCAACTACTCGACCAGCTACTCGATCAACTACTCGACCAACTACTCGACCAATCGCTCGACCAACTACTCGACCAACTACTCGACCAATCACTCGACCAACTACTCGAACAACTACTGGAGCAATCACTCGACCAACTACTCGACCAACTACTCGACCAACTACTCGACCAACTACTCGACCGACCACTCGACCGACCACTCGACCAATCACTCGACCAACTACTCGACCAACTACTCGACCAACTACTCGACCGACCACTCGAACGACTGCTCGACCAATCACTCGACCACCTACTCGACCAACTTCTCGACCAACTACTCGAAGAACTACTCGTCCAACTACTCGATCAACTACTCGACCAGCTACTCGACCAACTACTCGACCAACTACTCGACCAATCGCTCGACCAACTACTCAACCAACTACTCGACCAATCACTCGACCAACTACTCGAACAACTACTGGAGCAATCACTCGACCAACTACTCGACCAACTACTCGACCAACTACTCGACCAACTACTCGACCGACCACTCGACCGGCCACTCGACCAATCACTCGACCAACTACTCGACCAACTACTCGACCAACTACTCGAACGACCACTCGAACGACTGCTCGACCAATCACTCGACCAACTACTTGACCAACTACTCGACCAATCGCTCGACCAACTACTCGAACAACTACTCGACCAACTACTCGATCAACTACTCGACCAGCTACTCGATCAACTACTCGACCAACTACTCGACCAATCGCTCGACCAACTACTCGACCAACTACTCGACCAATCACTCGACCAACTACTCGAACAACTACTGGAGCAATCACTCGACCAACTACTCGACCAACTACTCGACCAACTACTCGACCAACTACTCGACCGACCACTCGACCGACCACTCGACCAATCACTCGACCAACTACTCGACCAACTACTCGACCAACTACTCGACCGACCACTCGAACGACTGCTCGACCAATCACTCGACCACCTACTCGACCAACTTCTCGACCAACTACTCGAAGAACTACTCGTCCAACTACTCGATCAACTACTCGACCAGCTACTCGACCAACTACTCGACCAACTACTCGACCAATCGCTCGACCAACTACTCAACCAACTACTCGACCAATCACTCGACCAACTACTCGAACAACTACTGGAGCAATCACTCGACCAACTACTCGACCAACTACTCGACCAACTACTCGACCAACTACTCGACCGACCACTCGACCGGCCACTCGACCAATCACTCGACCAACTACTCGACCAACTACTCGACCAACTACTCGAACGACCACTCGAACGACTGCTCGACCAATCACTCGACCAACTACTCGACCAACTACTCGACCAACTACTCGACCAATCACTCGACCAACTACTCGACCAACTACTCGGCCAACTACTCAACCAACTACTCGACCAACTACTTGACCAACTACTCGACCAATCGCTCGACAAACTACTCGACCAACTACTCGACCAACTACTCGACCAACTACTCGACCAACTACTCGACCAACTACTGGAGCAATCACTCGACCAACTACTCGAACAGCTACTCGACCAACTACTCGACCAACTACTCGACCGACCACTCGACCGACCACTCGACCAATAACTCGAAAAACTACTCGACCAACTACTCGACCAACTACTCGACCAACTACTCGACCAACTACTCGACCAACTACTCGACCGACCACTCGACCGACTACTCGACCAATCACTCGACCAACTACTCGACCAACTACTCGAACAACTACTCAACCAATCACTCGACCAACTACTCGACCAACTACTCGACCAACTACTCGACCAACTACTCGACCAATCGCTCGACCAACTACTCGACCAACTACTCGACCAGCTACTCGACCAACTACTCGACCAACTACTCGACCAACTACTCGACCAACTACTCGACCAATCGCTCGACCAACTACTCGACCAACTACTCGACCAGCTACTCGACCAACTACTCGACCAACTACTCGACCAATAACTCGACCAACTACTCGACCAACTACTCGACCAATCACTCGACCAACTACTCGACCAACTACTGGAGCAATCACTCGACCAACTAGTCGACCAGCTACTCGACCAACTACTCGACCAATCGCTCGACCAACTACTCGACCAACTACTCGACCAACTACTCGACCAACTACTCGACCAATCACTCGACCAACTACTCGACCAAATACTGGAGCAATCACTCGACCAACTAGTCGACCAGCTACTCGACCAACTACTCGACCGACCACTCGACCGACCACTCGACCAACTACTCGACCAAATACTGGAGCAATCACTCGACCAACTAGTCGACCAGCTACTCGACCAACTACTCGACCGACCACTCGACCGACCACTCGACCAATCACTCGAACAACTACTCGACCAGCTACTCGACCAGCTACTCGACCAACTACTCGACCAACTACTCGACCAATCGCTCGACCAACTACTCGACCAACTACTCGACCAGCTACTCGACCAACTACTCGACCAACTACTCGACCAATAACTCGACCAACTACTCGACCAACTACTCGACCAATCACTCGACCAACTACTCGACCAACTACTGGAGCAATCACTCGACCAACTAGTCGACCAGCTACTCGACCAACTACTCGACCAATCGCTCGACCAACTACTCGACCAACTACTCGACCAACTACTCGACCAACTACTCGACCAATCACTCGACCAACTACTCGACCAAATACTGGAGCAATCACTCGACCAACTAGTCGACCAGCTACTCGACCAACTACTCGACCGACCACTCGACCGACCACTCGACCAATCACTCGAACAACTACTCGACCAACTACTCGACCAACTACTCGACCAATCACTCGACCAACTACTCGACCAACTACTCGACCAACTACTCGACCATCTACTCGACCAACTACTCGACCAATCACTCGACCAACTACTCGACCAACTACTGGAGCAATCACTCGACCAACTACTCGACCAGCTACTCGACCAACTACTCGACCAACTACTCGACCAACTACTCGTCCAAATACTCGACCAACTACTCGACCAATCACTCGACCAACAACTCGACCAACTACTCGACCAACTACTCAACCAGCTACTCGACCAACTACTTGACCAACTACTCGACCAATCGCTCGACCAACTACTCGAACAACTACTCGACCAACTACTCGATCAACTACTCGACCAGCTACTCGATCAACTACTCGACCAACTACTCGACCAATCGTTCGACCAACTACTCGACCAACTACTCGACCAATCACTCGACCAACTACTCGAACAACTACTGGAGCAATCACTCGACCAACTACTCGACCAACTACTCGACCACCTACTCGACCAACTACTCGACCGACCACTCGACCGACCACTCGACCAATCACTCGACCAACTACTCGACCAACTACTCGACCAACTACTCGACCGACCACTCGAACGACTGCTCGACCAATCACTCGACCACCTACTCGACCAACTACACGACCAACTACTCAACCAACTACTCGACTAACTACTCGACCAATCACTCGACCAACTAATCGACCAACTACTCGACCAACTACTCAACCAACTCCTCGACCAACTACTTGACCAACTACTCGACCAATCGCTCGACCAACTACTCGACCAACTACTCGACCAACTACTGGAGCAATCACTCGACCAACTACTCGACCAGCTACTCGACCAACTACTCGACCAACTACTCGACCAACTACTCGACCAGCTACTCGACCAACTACTCGACCAACTACTCGACCAATAACTCGACCAACTACTCGACCAACTACTCGACCAATCACTCGACCAACTTCTCGACCAACTACTGGAGCAATCACTCGACCAACTAGTCGACCAGCTACTCGACCAACTACTCGACCAAGCGCTCGACCAACTACTCGACCAACTACTCGACCAACTACTCGACCAACTACTCGACCAATCACTCGACCAACTACTCGACCAAATACTGGAGCAATCACTCGACCAACTAGTCGACCAGCTACTCGACCAACTACTCGACCGACCACTCGACCGACCACTCGACCAATCACTCGAACAACTACTCGACCAACTACTCGACCAACTACTCGACCAATCACTCGACCAACTACTCGACCAACTACTCGACCAACTACTCGACCATCTACTCGACCAACTACTCGACCAATCACTCGACCAACTACTCGACCAACTACTGGAGCAATCACTCGACCAACTACTCGACCAGCTACTCGACCAACTACTCGACCAACTACTCGACCAACTACTCGTCCAAATACTCGACCAACTACTCGACCAACTACTCGACCAATCGCTCGACCAACTACTCGACCAACTACTCGACCAACTACTCGACCAATCACTCGACCAACAACTCGACCAACTACTCGACCAACTACTCAACCAGCTACTCGACCAACTACTTGACCAACTACTCGACCAATCGCTCGACCAACTACTCGAACAACTACTCGACCAACTACTCGATCAACTACTCGACCAGCTACTCGATCAACTACTCGACCAACTACTCGACCAATCGCTCGACCAACTACTCGACCAACTACTCGACCAATCACTCGACCAACTACTCGAACAACTACTGGAGCAATCACTCGACCAACTACTCGACCAACTACTCGACCAACTACTCGACCAACTACTCGACCGACCACTCGACCGACCACTCGACCAATCACTCGACCAACTACTCGACCAACTACTCGACCAACTACTCGACCGACCACTCGAACGACTGCTCGACCAATCACTCGACCACCTACTCGACCAACTTCTCGACCAACTACTCGAAGAACTACTCGTCCAACTACTCGATCAACTACTCGACCAGCTACTCGACCAACTACTCGACCAACTACTCGACCAATCGCTCGACCAACTACTCAACCAACTACTCGACCAATCACTCGACCAACTACTCGAACAACTACTGGAGCAATCACTCGACCAACTACTCGACCAACTACTCGACCAACTACTCGACCAACTACTCGACCGACCACTCGACCGGCCACTCGACCAATCACTCGACCAACTACTCGACCAACTACTCGACCAACTACTCGAACGACCACTCGAACGACTGCTCGACCAATCACTCGACCAACTACTCGACCAACTACTCGACCAACTACTCGACCAATCACTCGACCAACTACTCGACCAACTACTCGGCCAACTACTCAACCAACTACTCGACCAACTACTTGACCAACTACTCGACCAATCGCTCGACAAACTACTCGACCAACTACTCGACCAACTACTCGACCAACTACTCGACCAACTACTCGACCAACTACTGGAGCAATCACTCGACCAACTACTCGAACAGCTACTCGACCAACTACTCGACCAACTACTCGACCGACCACTCGACCGACCACTCGACCAATAACTCGAAAAACTACTCGACCAACTACTCGACCAACTACTCGACCAACTACTCGACCAACTACTCGACCAACTACTCGACCGACCACTCGACCGACTACTCGACCAATCACTCGACCAACTACTCGACCAACTACTCGAACAACTACTCAACCAATCACTCGACCAACTACTCGACCAACTACTCGACCAACTACTCGACCAACTACTCGACCAACTACTCGACCGACCACTCGACCAATCATTCGAACAACTACTCGACCAACTACTCGACCAACTACTCGACCAACTACTCGACCAACTACTCGACCAACTACTTGACCAACTACTCGACCAACTACTCGACCAATCACTCGACCAACTACTCGACCAACTTCTCGACCAACTACTCGACCAACTACTCGTCCAACTACTCGATCAACTACTCGACCAGCTACTCGACCAGCTACTCGACCAACTACTCGACCAACTACTCGACCAATCGCTCGACCAACTACTCGACCAACTACTCGACCAGCTACTCGACCAACTACTCGACCAACTACTCGACCAATAACTCGACCAACTACTCGACCAACTACTCGACCAATCACTCGACCAACTACTCGACCAACTACTGGAGCAATCACTCGACCAACTAGTCGACCAGCTACTCGACCAACTACTCGACCAATCGCTCGACCAACTACTCGACCAACAACTCGACCAACTACTCGACCAACTACTCGACCAATCACTCGACCAACTACTCGACCAAATACTGGAGCAATCACTCGACCAACTAGTCGACCAGCTACTCGACCAACTACTCGACCGACCACTCGACCGACCACTCGACCAATCACTCGAACAACTACTCGACCAACTACTCGACCAACTACTCGACCAATCACTCGACCAACTACTCGACCAACTACTCGACCAACTACTCGACCATCTACTCGACCAACTACTCGACCAATCACTCGACCAACTACTCGACCAACTACTGGAGCAATCACTCGACCAACTACTCGACCAGCTACTCGACCAACTACTCGACCAACTACTCGACCAACTACTCGTCCAAATACTCGACCAACTACTCGACCAACTACTCGACCAATCGCTCGACCAACTACTCGACCAACTACTCGACCAACTACTCGACCAATCACTCGACCAACAACTCGACCAACTACTCGACCAACTACTCAACCAGCTACTCGACCAACTACTTGACCAACTACTCGACCAATCGCTCGACCAACTACTCGAACAACTACTCGACCAACTACTCGATCAACTACTCGACCAGCTACTCGATCAACTACTCGACCAACTACTCGACCAATCGCTCGACCAACTACTCGACCAACTACTCGACCAATCACTCGACCAACTACTCGAACAACTACTGGAGCAATCACTCGACCAACTACTCGACCAACTACTCGACCAACTACTCGACCAACTACTCGACCGACCACTCGACCGACCACTCGACCAATCACTCGACCAACTACTCGACCAACTACTCGACCAACTACTCGACCGACCACTCGAACGACTGCTCGACCAATCACTCGACCACCTACTCGACCAACTACACGACCAACTACTCAACCAACTACTCGACTAACTACTCGACCAATCACTCGACCAACTAATCGACCAACTACTCGACCAACTACTCAACCAACTCCTCGACCAACTACTTGACCAACTACTCGACCAATCGCTCGACCAACTACTCGACCAACTACTCGACCAACTACTGGAGCAATCACTCGACCAACTACTCGACCAGCTACTCGACCAACTACTCGACCAACTACTCGACCAACTACTCGACCAACTACTCGTCCAAATACTCGACCAACTACTCGACCAACTACTCGACCGACCACTCGACCGACCACTCGACCAATAACTCGAACAACTACTCGACCAACTACTCGACCAACTACTCGACCAACTACTCGACCAACTACTCGACCGACCACTCGACCGACTACTCGACCAATCACTCGAACAACTACTCGACCAACTAATCGACCAACTACTCGACCAACTACTCGACCAACTACTCGACCAACTACTCGACCGACCACTCGACCAATCATTCGAACAACTACTCGACCAACTACTCGACCAACTACTCGACCAACTACTCAACCAACTACTCGACCAACTACTTGACCAACTACTCGACCAACTACTCGACCAATCACTCGACCAACTACTCGACCAACTTCTCGACCAACTACTCGAAGAACTACTCGTCCAACTACTCGATCAACTACTCGACCAGCTACTCGACCAACTACTCGACCAACTACTCGACCAATCGCTCGACCAACTACTCAACCAACTACTCGACCAATCACTCGACCAACTACTCGAACAACTACTGGAGCAATCACTCGACCAACTACTCGACCAACTACTCGACCAACTACTCGACCAACTACTCGACCGACCACTCGACCGGCCACTCGACCAATCACTCGACCAACTACTCGACCAACTACTCGACCAACTACTCGAACGACCACTCGAACGACTGCTCGACCAATCACTCGACCAACTACTCGACCAACTACTCGACCAACTACTCGACCAATCACTCGACCAACTACTCGACCAACTACTCGGCCAACTACTCAACCAACTACTCGACCAACTACTTCACCAACTACTCGACCAATCGCTCGACAAACTACTCGACCAACTACTCGACCAACTACTCGACCAACTACTCGACCAACTACTCGACCAACTACTGGAGCAATCACTCGACCAACTACTCGAACAGCTACTCGACCAACTACTCGACCAACTACTCGACCGACCACTCGACCGACCACTCGACAAATAACTCGAAAAACTACTCGACCAACTACTCGACCAACTACTCGACCAACTACTCGACCAACTACTCGACCAACTACTCGACCGACCACTCGACCGACTACTCGACCAATCACTCGACCAACTACTCGACCAACTACTCGACCAACTACTCAACCAATCACTCGACCAACTACTCGACCAACTACTCGACCAACTACTCGACCAACTACTCGACCAACTACTCGACCGACCACTCGACCAATCATTCGAACAACTACTCGACCAACTACTCGACCAACTACTCGACCAACTACTCGACCAACTACTCGACCAACTACTTGACCAACTACTCGACCAACTACTCGACCAATCACTCGACCAACTACTCGACCAACTTCTCGACCAACTACTCGACCAACTACTCGTCCAACTACTCGATCAACTACTCGACCAGCTACTCGACCAGCTACTCGACCAACTACTCGACCAACTACTCGACCAATCGCTCGACCAACTACTCGACCAACTACTCGACCAGCTACTCGACCAACTACTCGACCAACTACTCGACCAATAACTCGACCAACTACTCGACCAACTACTCGACCAATCACTCGACCAACTACTCGACCAACTACTGGAGCAATCACTCGACCAACTAGTCGACCAGCTACTCGACCAACTACTCGACCAATCGCTCGACCAACTACTCGACCAACTACTCGACCAACTACTCGACCAACTACTCGACCAATCACTCGACCAACTACTCGACCAAATACTGGAGCAATCACTCGACCAACTAGTCGACCAGCTACTCGACCAACTACTCGACCGACCACTCGACCGACCACTCGACCAATCACTCGAACAACTACTCGACCAACTACTCGACCATCTACTCGACCAACTACTCGACCAATCACTCGACCAACTACTCGACCAACTACTGGAGCAATCACTCGACCAACTACTCGACCAGCTACTCGACCAACTACTCGACCAACTACTCGACCAACTACTCGTCCAAATACTCGACCAACTACTCGACCAACTACTCGACCAATCGCTCGACCAACTACTCGACCAACTACTCGACCAACTACTCGACCAATCACTCGACCAACAACTCGACCAACTACTCGACCAACTACTCAACCAGCTACTCGACCAACTACTTGACCAACTACTCGACCAATCGCTCGACCAACTACTCGAACAACTACTCGACCAACTACTCGACCAATCACTCGACCAACTACTCGAACAACTACTGGAGCAATCACTCGACCAACTACTCGACCAGCTACTCGACCAACTACTCCACCAACTACTCGACCAACTACTCGACCAACTACTCGACCAACTACTCGTCCAAATACTCGACCAACTACTCGACCAACTACTCGACCAATCGCTCGACCAACTGCTCGACCAACTACTCGACCAACTACTCGACCAATCACTCGACCAACTACTCGAACAACTACTGGAGCAATCACTCGACCAACTACTCGACCAACTACTCGACCAACTACTCGACCAACTACTCGACCAACTACTCGTCCAAATACTCGACCAACTACTCGACCAACTACTCGACCAATCGCTCGACCAACTACTCGACCAACTACTCGACCAACTACTCGACCAATCACTCGACCAACAACTCGACCAACTACTCGACCAACTACTCAACCAGCTACTCGACCAACTACTTGACCAACTACTCGACCAATCGCTCGACCAACTACTCGAACAACTACTCGACCAACTACTCGACCAATCACTCGACCAACTACTCGAACAACTGCTGGAGCAATCACTCGACCAACTACTCGACCAGCTACTCGACCAACTACTCCACCAACTACTCGACCAACTACTCGACCAACTACTCGACCAACTACTCGTCCAAATACTCGACCAACTACTCGACCATTTACTCGACCAATCGCTCGACCAACTGCTCGACCAACTACTCGACCAACTACTCGACCAATCACTCGACCAACTACTCGACCAACTACTGGAGCAATCACTCGACCAACTACTCGACCAGCTACTCGACCAACTACTCGACCAACTACTAGACCGACCACTCGACCAATCATTCGAACAACTACTAGACCAACTACTCGACCAACTACTCGACCAACTACTCAACCAATTACTCGACCAACTACTCGACCAATCACTCGACCAACTACTCGACCAACTACTCGACCAACTACTCGACCAACTACTCGACCGACCACTCGACCAATCATTCGAACAACTACTCGACCAACTACTCGTCCAACTACTCGACCAACTACTCGTCTAAATACTCGACCAACTACTCGACCAACTACTCGACCAATCGCTCGACCAACAACTCGACCAACTACTCGACCAACTACTCGACCAATCACTCGACCAACTACTCGACCAACTACTGGAGCAATCACTCGACCAACTACTCGACCAGCTACTCGACCAACTACTAGACCAACTACTCGACCGACCACTCGACCGACCACTCGACCGACCACTCGACCAATAACTCGAACAACTACTCGACCAACTACTCGACCAACTACTCGACCAACTACTCGACCAACTACTCGACCAACTACTCGACCGACCACTCGACCGACTACTCGACCAATCACTCGACCAACTACTCGACCAACTACTCGACCAACTACTCAACCAATTACTCGACCAACTACTCGACCAATCACTCGACCAACTACTCGACCAACTACTCGACCAACTACTCGACCAACTACTCGACCAACTACTCGACCGACCACTCGACCAATCATTCGAACAACTACTAGACCAACTACTCGACCAACTACTCGACCAACTACTCAACCAATTACTCGACCAACTACTCGACCAACTACTCGACCAACTACTCGACCAACTACTCGACCAACTTCTCGACCAACTACTCGACGAACTACTCGTCCAACTACTCGATCAACTACTCGACCAGCTACTCGACCAACTACTCGACCAACTACTCGACCAATCGCTCGACCAACTACTCGACCAACTACTCGACCAGCTACTCGACCAATTACTCGACCAACTACTCGACCAATAACTCGACCAACTACTCGACCAACTACTCGACCAATCACTCGACCAACTACTCGACCATCTACTGGAGCAATCACTCGACCAACTAGTCGACCAGCTACTCGACTAACTACTCGAACAATCGCTCGACCAACTACTCGACCAACTACTCGACCAATCACTCGACCAACTACTCGACCAAATACTGGAGCAATCACTCGACCAACTACTCGACCAGCTACTCGACCAACTACTCGACCAACTACTCGACCAACTACTCGACCAACTACTGGAGCAATCACTCGACCAACTACTCGACCAACTACTCGACCGACCACTCGACCGACCACTCGACCAATAACTCGAAAAACTACTCGACCAACTACTCGACCAACTACTCGACCAACTACTCGACCAACTACTCGACCGACCACTCGACCGACTACTCGACCAATCACTCGACCAACTACTCGACCAACTACTCGACCAACTACTCAACCAATTACTCGACCAACTACTCGACCAATCACTCGACCAACTACTCGACCAACTACTCGACCAACTACTCGACCAACTACTCGACCGACCACTCGACCAATCATTCGAACAACTACTCGACCAACTACTAAACCAACTACTCGACCAATCACTCGACCAACTACTCGACCAATCCTTCTACCAACTACTCGACCAACTACTCGACCAACTACTCGACCAATAACTCGAACAACTTCTCGACCAACTACTCGACCAACTTCTCTACCAATCACTCGACCAACTACTCGACCAACTACTCGACCAACTACTCGACCATCTACTCGACCAACTACTCGACCAACTACTCGACCAACTACTCGACCAATCACTCGACCAACTACTCGACCAACTGCTCGACCAACTACTCGACCAACTACTCGACCAACTACTCGACCAACTACTCGACCAGCTACTCGACCAACTACTCGACCAACTACTCGTCCAACTACTCGACCAACTACTCGACCAACTACTCGACCAACTACTAGACCAACTAATCGACCAATCACTCGACCAACTACTCGACCAACTACTGGAGCAATCACTCGACCAACTAGTCGACCAGCTACTCGACCAACTACTCGACCGACCACTCGACCGACCACTCGACCAATCACTCGAACAACTACTCGACCAACTACTCGACCAACTACTCGACCAATCACTCGACCAACTACTCGACCAACTACTCGACCAACTACTCGACCATCTACTCGACCAACTACTCGACCAATCACTCGACCAACTACTCGACCAACTACTGGAGCAATCACTCGACCAACTACTCGACCAGCTACTCGACCAACTACTCGACCAACTACTCGACCAACTACTCGACCAACTACTCGTCCAAATACTCGACCAACTACTCGACCAACTACTCGACCAATCACTCGACCAACTACTCGACCAACTACTCGACCAACTACTCGACCAATCACTCGACCAATCACTCGACCAACTACTCGACCAACTACTGGAGCAATCACTCGACCAACTACTCGACCAGCTACTCGACCAACTACTCGACCAACAACTCGACCAACTACTCGTCCAAATACTCGACCAACTACTCGACCAACTACTCGACCAATCGCTCGACCAACTACTCGACCAACTACTCGACCAACTACTCGACCAACTACTCGACCAATAACTCGACCAACTACTCGACCAACTACTCGACCAATCACTCGACCAACTACTCGACCAACTACTGGAGCAATCACTCGACCAACTAGTCGACCAGCTACTCGACCAACTACTCGACCAATCACTCGAACAACTACTCGACCAACTACTCGACCAATCACTCGACCAACTACTCGACCAACTACTGGAGCAATCACTCGACCAACTACTCGACCAGCTACTCGACCAACTACTCGACCAACTACTCGACCAACTACTCGTCCAAATACTCGACCAACTACTCGACCAACTACTCGACCAATCGCTCGACCAACTACTCGACCAACTACTCGACCAACTACTCGACCAATCACTCGACCAACAACTCGACCAACTACTCGACCAACTACTCAACCAGCTACTCGACCAACTACTTGACCAACTACTCGACCAATCGCTCGACCAACTACTCGAACAACTACTCGACCAACTACTCGATCAACTACTCGACCAGCTACTCGATCAACTACTCGACCAACTACTCGACCAATCGCTCGACCAACTACTCGACCAACTACTCGACCAATCACTCGACCAACTACTCGAACAACTACTGGAGCAATCACTCGACCAACTACTCGACCAACTACTCGACCAACTACTCGACCAACTACTCGACCGACCACTCGACCGACCACTCGACCAATCACTCGACCAACTACTCGACCAACTACTCGACCGACCACTCGAACGACTGCTCGACCAATCACTCGACCACCTACTCGACCAACTTCTCGACCAACTACTCGAAGAACTACTCGTCCAACTACTCGATCAACTACTCGACCAGCTACTCGACCAACTACTCGACCAACTACTCGACCAATCGCTCGACCAACTACTCAACCAACTACTCGACCAATCACTCGACCAACTACTCGAACAACTACTGGAGCAATCACTCGACCAACTACTCGACCAACTACTCGACCAACTACTCGACCGACCACTCGACCGGCCACTCGACCAATCACTCGACCAACTACTCGACCAACTACTCGACCAACTACTCGAACGACCACTCGAACGACTGCTCGACCAATCACTCGACCAACTACTCGACCAACTACTCGACCAACTACTCGACCAATCACTCGACCAACTACTCGACCAACTACTCGGCCAACTACTCAACCAACTACTCGACCAACTACTTGACCAACTACTCGACCAATCGCTCGACAAACTACTCGACCAACTACTCGACCAACTACTCGACCAACTACTCGACCAACTACTCGACCAACTACTGGAGCAATCACTCGACCAACTACTCGAACAGCTACTCGACCAACTACTCGACCAACTACTCGACCGACCACTCGACCGACCACTCGACCAATAACTCGAAAAACTACTCGACCAACTACTCGACCAACTACTCGACCAACTACTCGACCAACTACTCGACCAACTACTCGACCGACCACTCGACCGACTACTCGACCAATCACTCGACCAACTACTCGACCAACTACTCGACCAACTACTCGACCAACTACTCGACCAACTACTCGACCGACCACTCGACCAATCATTCGAACAACTACTCGACCAACTACTCGACCAACTACTCGACCAACTACTCGACCAACTACTCGACCAACTACTTGACCAACTACTCGACCAACTACTCGACCAATCACTCGACCAACTACTCGACCAACTTCTCGACCAACTACTCGACCAACTACTCGTCCAACTACTCGATCAACTACTCGACCAGCTACTCGACCAGCTACTCGACCAACTACTCGACCAACTACTCGACCAATCGCTCGACCAACTACTCGACCAACTACTCGACCAGCTACTCGACCAACTACTCGACCAACTACTCGACCAATAACTCGACCAACTACTCGACCAACTACTCGACCAATCACTCGACCAACTACTCGACCAACTACTGGAGCAATCACTCGACCAACTAGTCGACCAGCTACTCGACCAACTACTCGACCAATCGCTCGACCAACTACTCGACCAACTACTCGACCAACTACTCGACCAACTACTCGACCAATCACTCGACCAACTACTCGACCAAATACTGGAGCAATCACTCGACCAACTAGTCGACCAGGTACTCGACCAACTACTCGACCGACCACTCGACCGACCACTCGACCAATCACTCGAACAACTACTCGACCAACTACTCGACCAACTACTCGACCAATCACTCGACCAACTACTCGACCAACTACTCGACCAACTACTCGACCATCTACTCGACCAACTACTCGACCAATCACTCGACCAACTACTCGACCAACTACTGGAGCAATCACTCGACCAACTACTCGACCAGCTACTCGACCAACTACTCGACCAACTACTCGACCAACTACTCGTCCAAATACTCGACCAACTACTCGACCAACTACTAGACCAATCGCTCGACCAACTACTCGACCAACTACTCGACCAACTACTCGACCAATCACTCGACCAACAACTCGACCAACTACTCGACCAACTACTCAACCAGCTACTCGACCAACTACTTGACCAACTACTCGACCAATCGCTCGACCAACTACTCGAACAACTACTCGACCAACTACTCGATCAACTACTCGACCAGCTACTCGATCAACTACTCGACCAATTACTCGACCAATCGCTCGACCAACTACTCGACCAACTACTCGACCAATCACTCGACCAACTACTCGAACAACTACTGGAGCAATCACTCGACCAACTACTCGACCAACTACTCGACCAACTACTCGACCAACTACTCGACCGACCACTCGACCGACCACTCGACCAATCACTCGACCAACTACTCGACCAACTACTCGACCAACTACTCGACCGACCACTCGAACGACTGCTCGACCAATCACTCGACCACCTACTCGACCAACTACTCGACCAACTACTCAACCAACTACTCGACTAACTACTCGACCAATCACTCGACCAACTAATCGACCAACTACTCTACCAACTACTCAACCAACTCCTCGACCAACTACTTGACCAACTACTCGACCAATCGCTCGACCAACTACTCGACCAACTACTCGACCAACTACTGGAGCAATCACTCGACCAACTACTCGACCAGCTACTCGACCAACTACTCGACCAACTACTCGACCAACTACTCGACCAACTACTCGTCCAAATACTCGACCAACTACTCGACCAACTATTCGACCGACCACTCGACCGACCACTCGACCAATAACTCGAACAACTACTCGACCAACTACTCGACCAACTACTCGACCAACTACTCGACCAACTACTCGACCGACCACTCGACCGACTACTCGACCAATCACTCGAACAACTACTCGACCAACTAATCGACCAACTACTCGACCAACTACTCGACCAACTACTCGACCAACTACTCGACCGACCACTCGACCAATCATTCGAACAACTACTCGACCAACTACTCGACCAACTACTCGACCAACTACTCAACCAACTACTCGACCAACTACTTGACCAACTACTCGACCAACTACTCGACCAATCACTCGACCAACTACTCGACCAACTTCTCGACCAACTACTCGAAGAACTACTCGTCCAACTACTCGATCAACTACTCGACCAGCTACTCGACCAACTACTCGACCAACTACTCGACCAATCGCTCGACCAACTACTCAACCAACTACTCGACCAATCACTCGACCAACTACTCGAACAACTACTGGAGCAATCACTCGACCAACTACTCGACCAACTACTCGACCAACTACTCGACCAACTACTCGACCGACCACTCGACCGGCCACTCGACCAATCACTCGACCAACTACTCGACCAACTACTCGACCAACTACTCGAACGACCACTCGAACGACTGCTCGACCAATCACTCGACCAACTACTCGACCAACTACTCGACCAACTACTCGACCAATCACTCGACCAACTACTCGACCAACTACTCGGCCAACTACTCAACCAACTACTCGACCAACTACTTCACCAACTACTCGACCAATCGCTCGACAAACTACTCGACCAACTACTCGACCAACTACTCGACCAACTACTCGACCAACTACTCGACCAACTACTGGAGCAATCACTCGACCAACTACTCGAACAGCTACTCGACCAACTACTCGACCAACTACTCGACCGACCACTCGACCGACCACTCGACAAATAACTCGAAAAACTACTCGACCAACTACTCGACCAACTACTCGACCAACTACTCGACCAACTACTCGACCAACTACTCGACCGACCACTCGACCGACTACTCGACCAATCACTCGACCAACTACTCGACCAACTACTCGACCAACTACTCAACCAATCACTCGACCAACTACTCGACCAACTACTCGACCAACTACTCGACCAACTACTCGACCAACTACTCGACCGACCACTCGACCAATCATTCGAACAACTACTCGACCAACTACTCGACCAACTACTCGACCAACTACTCGACCAACTACTCGACCAACTACTTGACCAACTACTCGACCAACTACTCGACCAATCACTCGACCAACTACTCGACCAACTTCTCGACCAACTACTCGACCAACTACTCGTCCAACTACTCGATCAACTACTCGACCAGCTACTCGACCAGCTACTCGACCAACTACTCGACCAACTACTCGACCAATCGCTCGACCAACTACTCGACCAACTACTCGACCAGCTACTCGACCAACTACTCGACCAACTACTCGACCAATAACTCGACCAACTACTCGACCAACTACTCGACCAATCACTCGACCAACTACTCGACCAACTACTGGAGCAATCACTCGACCAACTAGTCGACCAGCTACTCGACCAACTACTCGACCAATCGCTCGACCAACTACTCGACCAACTACTCGACCAACTACTCGACCAACTACTCGACCAATCACTCGACCAACTACTCGACCAAATACTGGAGCAATCACTCGACCAACTAGTCGACCAGCTACTCGACCAACTACTCGACCGACCACTCGACCGACCACTCGACCAATCACTCGAACAACTACTCGACAAACTACTCGACCATCTACTCGACCAACTACTCGACCAATCACTCGACCAACTACTCGACCAACTACTGGAGCAATCACTCGACCAACTACTCGACCAGCTACTCGACCAACTACTCGACCAACTACTCGACCAACTACTCGTCCAAATACTCGACCAACTACTCGACCAACTACTCGACCAATCGCTCGACCAACTACTCGACCAACTACTCGACCAACTACTCGACCAATCACTCGACCAACAACTCGACCAACTACTCGACCAACTACTCAACCAGCTACTCGACCAACTACTTGACCAACTACTCGACCAATCGCTCGACCAACTACTCGAACAACTACTCGACCAACTACTCGACCAATCACTCGACCAACTACTCGAACAACTACTGGAGCAATCACTCGACCAACTACTCGACCAGCTACTCGACCAACTACTCCACCAACTACTCGACCAACTACTCGACCAACTACTCGACCAACTACTCGTCCAAATACTCGACCAACTACTCGACCAACTACTCGACCAATCGCTCGACCAACTGCTCGACCAACTACTCGACCAACTACTCGACCAATCACTCGACCAACTACTCGACCAACTACTGGAGCAATCACTCGACCAACTACTCGACCAGCTACTCGACCAACTACTCGACCAACTACTAGACCGACCACTCGACCAATCATTCGAACAACTACTAGACCAACTACTCGACCAACTACTCGACCAACTACTCAACCAATTACTCGACCAACTACTCGACCAATCACTCGACCAACTACTCGACCAACTACTCGACCAACTACTCGACCAACTACTCGACCGACCACTCGACCAATCATTCGAACAACTACTCGACCAACTACTCGACCAACTACTCGACCAACTACTCGTCTAAATACTCGACCAACTACTCGACCAACTACTCGACCAATCGCTCGACCAACAACTCGACCAACTACTCGACCAACTACTCGACCAATCACTCGACCAACTACTCGACCAACTACTGGAGCAATCACTCGACCAACTACTCGACCAGCTACTCGACCAACTACTAGACCAACTACTCGACCGACCACTCGACCGACCACTCGACCGACCACTCGACCAATAACTCGAACAACTACTCGACCAACTACTCGACCAACTACTCGACCAACTACTCGACCAACTACTCGACCAACTACTCGACCGACCACTCGACCGACTACTCGACCAATCACTCGACCAACTACTCGACCAACTACTCGACCAACTACTCAACCAATTACTCGACCAACTACTCGACCAATCACTCGACCAACTACTCGACCAACTACTCGACCAACTACTCGACCAACTACTCGACCAACTACTCGACCGACCACTCGACCAATCATTCGAACAACTACTAGACCAACTACTCGACCAACTACTCGACCAACTACTCAACCAATTACTCGACCAACTACTCGACCAACTACTCGACCAACTACTCGACCAACTACTCGACCAACTTCTCGACCAACTACTCGACGAACTACTCGTCCAACTACTCGATCAACTACTCGACCAGCTACTCGACCAACTACTCGACCAACTACTCGACCAATCGCTCGACCAACTACTCGACCAACTACTCGACCAGCTACTCGACCAATTACTCGACCAACTACTCGACCAATAACTCGACCAACTACTCGACCAACTACTCGACCAATCACTCGACCAACTACTCGACCATCTACTGGAGCAATCACTCGACCAACTAGTCGACCAGCTACTCGACCAACTACTCGAACAATCGCTCGACCAACTACTCGACCAACTACTCGACCAATCACTCGACCAACTACTCGACCAAATACTGGAGCAATCACTCGACCAACTACTCGACCAGCTACTCGACCAACTACTCGACCAACTACTCGACCAACTACTCGACCAACTACTGGAGCAATCACTCGACCAACTACTCGACCAACTACTCGACCGACCACTCGACCAACCACTCGACCAATAACTCGAAAAACTACTCGACCAACTACTCGACCAACTACTCGACCAACTACTCGACCAACTACTCGACCGACCACTCGACCGACTACTCGACCAATCACTCGACCAACTACTCGACCAATTACTCGACCAACTACTCGACCAATCACTCGACCAACTACTCGACCAACTACTCGACCAACTACTCGACCAACTACTCGACCGACCACTCGACCAATCATTCGAACAACTACTCGACCAACTACTAAACCAACTACTCGACCAATCACTCGACCAACTACTCGACCAATCCTTCTACCAACTACTCGACCAACTACTCGACCAACTACTCGACCAATAACTCGAACAACTTCTCGACCAACTACTCGACCAACTTCTCTACCAATCACTCGACCAACTACTCGACCAACTACTCGACCAACTACTCGACCATCTACTCGACCAACTACTCGACCAACTACTCGACCAACTACTCGACCAATCACTCGACCAACTACTCGACCAACTGCTCGACCAACTACTCGACCTACTACTCGACCAACTACTCGACCAACTACTCGACCAGCTACTCGACCAACTACTCGACCAACTACTCGTCCAACTACTCGACCAACTACTCGACCAACTACTCGACCAACTACTAGACCAACTAATCGACCAATCACTCGACCAACTACTCGACCAACTACTGGAGCAATCACTCGACCAACTAGTCGACCAGCTACTCGACCAACTACTCGACCGACCACTCGAGCGACCACTCGACCAATCACTCGAACAACTACTCGACCAACTACTCGACCAACTACTCGACCAATCACTCGACCAACTACTCGACCAACTACTCGACCAACTACTCGACCATCTACTCGACCAACTACTCGACCAATCACTCGACCAACTACTCGACCAACTACTGGAGCAATCACTCGACCAACTACTCGACCAGCTACTCGACCAACTACTCGACCAACTACTCGACCAACTACTCGACCAACTACTCGTCCAAATACTCGACCAACTACTCGACCAACTACTCGACCAATCACTCGACCAACTACTCGACCAACTACTCGACCAACTACTCGACCAATCACTCGACCAACTACTCGACCAACTACTCGACCAACTACTCAACCAGCTACTCGACCAACTACTTGACCAACTACTCGACCAATCGCTCGACCAACTACTCGAACAACTACTCGACCAACTACTCGACCAATCACTCGACCAACTACTCGACCAACTACTGGAGCAATCACTCGACCAACTACTCGACCAACTACTCGACCAACTACTCGACCAACTACTCGACCAACTACTCGACCAATCACTCGACCAACTACTCGACCAACTACTCGACCAACTACTCAACCAACTACTCGACCAACTACTTGACCAACTACTCGACCAATCGCTCGACCAACTACTCGACCAACTACTCGACCAACTACTCGACCAATCACTCGACCAACTACTCGACCAACTACTGGAGCAATCACTCGACCAACTACTCGACCAGCTACTCGACCAACTACTCCACCAACTACTCGACCAACTACTCGACGAACTGCTCGACCAACTACTCGTCCAAATACTCGACCAACTACTCAACCAACTACTCGACCAATCGCTCGACCAACTACTCGACCAACTACTCGACCAACTACTCGACCAATCACTCGACCAACTACTCGACCAATCACTCGACCAACTACTCGACCAACTACTGGAGCAATCACTCGACCAACTACTCGACCAACTACTCGACCGACCACTCGACCGACCACTCGACCAATAACTCGAAAAACTACTCGACCAACTACTCGACCAACTACTCGACCAACTACTCGACCAACTACTCGACCAACTACTCGACCAACTACTCAACCAATTACTCGACCAACTACTCGACCAATCACTCGACCAACTACTCGACCAACTACTCGACCAACTACTCTACCAACTACTCGACCAACTACTCGACCAACTACTCGACCGACCACTCGACCAATCATTCGAACAACTACTCGACCAACTACTCGACCAACTACTCGACCAACTACTCGACTAACTACTTGACCAACTACTCGACCAACTACTCGACCAATCACTCGACCAACTACTCGACCAACTTCTCGACCAACTACTCGACCAACTACTCGTCCAACTACTCGATCAACTACTCGACCAGCTACTCGACCAGCTACTCGACCAACTACTCGACCAACTACTCGACCAATCGCTCGACCAACTACTCGACCAACTACTCGACCAGCTACTCGACCAACTACTCGACCAACTACTCGACCAATAACTCGACCAACTACTCGACCAACTACTCGACCAATCACTCGACCAACTACTCGACCAACTACTCGACCAACTACTCAACCAATTACTCGACCAACTACTCGACCAATCACTCGACCAACTACTCGACCAACTACTCGACCAACTACTCGACCAACTACTCGACTGACCACTCGACCAATCATTCGAACAACTACTCGACCAACTACTAAACCAACTACTCGACCAATCACTCGACCAACTACTCGACCAATCCTTCTACCAACTACTCGACCAACTACTCGACCAACTACTCGACCAATAACTCGAACAACTTCTCGACCAACTACTCGACCAACTTCTCTACCAATCACTCGACCAACTACTCGACCAACTACTTGACCAACTACTCGACCATCTACTCGACCAACTACTCGACCAACTACTCGACCAACTACTCGAACAATCACTCGACCAACTACTCGACCAACTGCTCGACCAACTACTCGACCAACTACTCGACCAACTACTCGACCAACTACTCGACCAGCTACTCGACCAACTACTCGACCAACTACTCGTCCAACTACTCGACCAACTACTCGACCAACTACTCGACCAACTACTAGACCAACTAATCGACCAATCACTCGACCAACTACTCGACCAACTACTGGAGCAATCACTCGACCAACTAGTCGACCAGCTACTCGACCAACTACTCGACCGACCACTCGACCGACCACTCGACCAATCACTCGAACAACTACTCGACCAACTACTCGACCAACTACTCGACCAATCACTCGACCATCTACTCGACCAACTACTCGACCAATCACTCGACCAACTACTCGACCAACTACTGGAGCAATCACTCGACCAACTACTCGACCAGCTACTCGACCAACTACTCGACCAACTACTCGACCAACTACTCGACCAACTACTCGTCCAAATACTCGACCAACTACTCGACCAACTACTCGACCAATCACTCGACCAACTACTCGACCAACTACTCGACCAACTACTCGACCAATCACTCGACCAACTACTCGACCAACTACTCGACCAACTACTCAACCAGCTACTCGACCAACTACTTGACCAACTACTCGACCAATCGCTCGACCAACTACTCGAACAACTACTCGACCAACTACTCGACCAATCACTCGACCAACTACTCGACCAACTACTGGAGCAATCACTCGACCAACTACTCGACCAACTACTCGACCAACTACTCGACCAACTACTCGACCAACTACTCGACCAATCACTCGACCAACTACTCGACCAACTACTCGACCAACTACTCGACCAACTACTCGACCAACTACTTGACCAACTACTCGACCAATCGCTCGACCAACTACTCGACCAACTACTCGACCAACTACTCGACCAATCACTCGACCAACTACTCGACCAACTACTGGAGCAATCACTCGACCAACTACTCGACCAGCTACTCGACCAACTACTCCACCAACTACTCGACCAACTACTCGACGAACTGCTCGACCAACTACTCGTCCAAATACTCGACCAACTACTCAACCAACTACTCGACCAATCGCTCGACCAACTACTCGACCAACTACTCGACCAACTACTCGACCAATCACTCGACCAACTACTCGACCAATCACTCGACCAACTACTCGACCAACTACTGGAGCAATCACTCGACCAACTACTCGACCAACTACTCGACCGACCACTCGACCGACCACTCGACCAATAACTCGAAAAACTACTCGACCAACTACTCGACCAACTACTCGACCAACTACTCGACCAACTACTCGACTAACTACTCGACCAACTACTCGACCAACTACTCAACCAATTACTCGACCAACTACTCGACCAATCACTCGACCAACTACTCGACCAACTACTCGACCAACTACTCGACCAACTACTCGACCAACTACTCGATCAACTACTCGACCGACCACTCGACCAATCATTCGAACAACTACTCGACCAACTACTCGACCAACTACTCGACCAACTACTCGACCAACTACTCGACTAACTACTTGACCAACTACTCGACCAACTACTCGACCAATCACTCGACCAACTACTCGACCAACTTCTCGACCAACTACTCGACCAACTACTCGTCCAACTACTCGATCAACTACTCGACCAGCTACTCGACCAGCTACTCGACCAACTACTCGACCAACTACTCGACCAATCGCTCGACCAACTACTCGACCAACTACTCGACCAGCTACTCGACCAACTACTCGACCAACTACTCGACCAATAACTCGACCAACTACTCGACCAACTACTCGACCAATCACTCGACCAACTACTCGACCAACTACTGGAGCAATCACTCGACCAACTAGTCGACCAGCTACTCGACCAACTACTCGACCAATCGCTCGACCAACTACTCGACCAACTAATCGACCAACTACTCGACCAACTACTCGACCAATCACTCGACCAACTACTCGACCAAATACTGGAGCAACCACTCGACCAACTAGTCGACCAGCTACTCGACCAACTACTCGACCGACCACTCGACCGACCACTCGACCAATCACTCGAACAACTACTCGACCAACTACTCGACCATCTACTCGACCAACTACTCGACCAATCACTCGACCAACTACTCGACCAACTACTGGAGCAATCACTCGACCAACTGCTCGACCAGCTACTCGACCAACTACTCGACCAACTACTCGACCAACTACTCGTCCAAATACTCGACCAACTACTCGACCAACTACTCGACCAATCGCTCGACCAACTACTCGACCAACTACTCGACCAACTACTCGACCAATCACTCGACCAATCACTCGACCAACTACTCGACCAACTACTCGACCAACTACTCGACCAACTACTCGACCAACTACTCGACCAATCGCTCGACCAACTACTCGACCAACTACTCGACCAGCTACTCGACCAATTACTCGACCAACTACTCGACCAATAACTCGACCAACTACTCGACCAACTACTGGAGCAATCACTCGACCAACTAGTCGACCAGCTACTCGACCAACTACTCGAACAATCGCTCGACCAACTACTCGACCAACTACTCGACCAACTACTCGACCGACCACTCGACCGACCACTCGACCAATCACTCGAACAACTACTCGACCAACTACTCGACCAACTACTCGACCAATCACTCGACCAACTACTCGACCAACTACTCGACCAACTACTCGACCATCTACTCGACCAACTACTCGACCAATCACTCGACCAACTACTCGACCAACTACTGGAGCAATCACTCGACCAACTACTCGCCCAGCTACTCGACCAACTACTCGACCAACTACTCGACCAACTACTCGACCAACTACTCGTCCAAATACTCGACCAACTACTCGACCAACTACTCGACCAATCACTCGACCAACTACTCGACCAACTACTCGACCAACTACTCGACCAATCACTCGACCAACTACTCGACCAACTACTCGACCAACTACTCAACCAGCTACTCGACCAACTACTTGACCAACTACTCGACCAATCGCTCGACCAACTACTCGAACAACTACTCGACCAACTACTCGACCAACTACTGGAGCAATCACTCGACCAACTACTCGACCAACTACTCGACCAACTACTCGACCAACTACTCGACCAACTACTCGACCAATCACTCGACCAACTACTCGACCAACTACTCGACCAACTACTCAACCAACTACTCGACCAACTACTTGACCAACTACTCGACCAATCGCTCGACCAACTACTCGACCAACTACTCGACCAACTACTCGACCAATCACTCGACCAACTACTCGACCAACTACTGGAGCAATCACTCGACCAACTACTCGACCAGCTACTCGACCAACTACTCCACCAACTACTCGACCAACTACTCGACGAACTGCTCGACCAACTACTCGTCCAAATACTCGACCAACTACTCAACCAACTACTCGACCAATCGCTCGACCAACTACTCGACCAACTACTCGACCAACTACTCGACCAATCACTCGACCAACTACTCGACCAATCACTCGACCAACTACTCGACCAACTACTGGAGCAATCACTCGACCAACTACTCGACCAACTACTCGACCGACCACTCGACCGACCACTCGACCAATAACTCGAAAAACTACTCGACCAACTACTCGACCAACTACTCGACCAACTACTCGACCAACTACTCGACCAACTACTCGACCAACTACTCAACCAATTACTCGACCAACTACTCGACCAATCACTCGACCAACTACTCGACCAACTACTCGACCAACTACTCTACCAACTACTCGACCAACTACTCGACCAACTACTCGACCGACCACTCGACCAATCATTCGAACAACTACTCGACCAACTACTCGACCAACTACTCGACCAACTACTCGACCAACTACTCGACTAACTACTTGACCAACTACTCGACCAACTACTCGACCAATCACTCGACCAACTACTCGACCAACTTCTCGACCAACTACTCGACCAACTACTCGTCCAACTACTCGATCAACTACTCGACCAGCTACTCGACCAGCTACTCGACCAACTACTCGACCAACTACTCGACCAATCGCTCGACCAACTACTCGACCAACTACTCGACCAGCTACTCGACCAACTACTCGACCAACTACTCGACCAATAACTCGACCAACTACTCGACCAACTACTCGACCAATCACTCGACCAACTACTCGACCAACTACTCGACCAACTACTCAACCAATTACTCGACCAACTACTCGACCAATCACTCGACCAACTACTCGACCAACTACTCGACCAACTACTCGACCAACTACTCGACCGACCACTCGACCAATCATTCGAACAACTACTCGACCAGCTACTCGACCAACTACTCGACCAACTACTCGACCAACTACTCGACCAACTACTCGTCCAACTACTCGACCAACTACTGGAGCAATCACTCGACCAACTACTCGACCAACTACTCGACCAACTACTCGACGAACTACTCGACCAACTACTCGACCAATCACTCGACCAACTACTCGACCAACTACTCGACCAACTACTCAACCAACTACTCGACCAACTACTTGACCAACTACTCGACCAATCGCTCGACCAACTACTCGACCAACTACTCGACCAACTACTCGACCAATCACTCGACCAACTACTCGACCAACTACTGGAGCAATCACTCGACCAACTACTCGACCAGCTACTCGACCAACTACTCCACCAACTACTCGACCAACTACTCGACGAACTGCTCGACCAACTACTCGTCCAAATACTCGACCAACTACTCAACCAACTACTCGACCAATCGCTCGACCAACTACTCGACCAACTACTCGACCAACTACTCGACCAATCACTCGACCAACTACTCGACCAACTACTGGAGCAATCACTCGACCAACTACTCGACCAACTACTCGACCGACCACTCGACCGACCACTCGACCAATCGCTCGACCAACTACTCGACCAACTACTAGACCAACTACTCGACCAATCACTCGACCAACTACTCGACCAACTACTCGACCAACTACTCGACCATCTACTCGACCAACTACTCGACCAACTACTCGACCGACCACTCGACCGACCACTCGACCAATCACTCGAACAACTACTCGACCAACTACTCGACCAACTACTCGACCAATCACTCGACCAACTACTCGACCAACTACTCGACCAACTACTCGACCATCTACTCGACCAACTACTCGACCAATCACTCGACCAACTACTCGACCAACTACTGGAGCAATCACTCGACCAACTACTCGACCAGCTACTCGACCAACTACTCGACCAACTACTCGACCAACTACTCGACCAACTACTCGTCCAACTACTCGACCAACTACTGGAGCAATCACTCGACCAACTACTCGACCAACTACTCGACCAACTACTCGACCAACTACTCGACCAACTACTCGACCAATCACTCGACCAACTACTCGACCAACTACTCGACCAACTACTCAACCAACTACTCGACCAACTACTTGACCAACTACTCGACCAATCGCTCGACCAACTACTCGACCAACTACTCGACCAACTACTCGACCAATCACTCGACCAACTACTCGACCAACTACTGGAGCAATCACTCGATCAACTACTCGACCAGCTACTCGACCAACTACTCCACCAACTACTCGACCAACTACTCGACGAACTGCTCGACCAACTACTCGTCCAAATACTCGACCAACTACTCAACCAACTACTCGACCAATCGCTCGACCAACTACTCGACCAACTACTCGACCAACTACTCGACCAATCACTCGACCAACTACTCGACCAACTACTGGAGCAATCACTCGACCAACTACTCGACCAACTACTCGACCGACCACTCGACCGACCACTCGACCAATCACTCGAACAACTACTCGACCAACTACTCGACCAACTACTCGACCAATCACTCGACCAACTACTCGACCAACTACTCGACCAACTACTCGACCATCTACTCGACCAACTACTCGACCAACTACTCGAACAACTACTCGACCAACTACTCGACCAATCACTCGACCAACTACTCGACCAACTACTGGAGCAATCACTCGACCAACTACTCGACCAACTACTCGACCAACTACTCGACCAACTACTCGACCAACTACTCGACCAACTACTCGACCAATCACTCGACCAACTACTCGACCAACTACTCGACCAACTACTCAACCAACTACTCTACCAACTACTTGACCAACTACTCGACCAATCGCTCGACCAACTACTCGACCAACTACTCGACCAACTACTCGACCAATCACTCGACCAACTACTCGACCAACTACTGGAGCAATCACTCGACCAACTACTCGACCAGCTACTCGACCAACTACTCCACCAACTACTCGACCAACTACTCGACGAACTGCTCGACCAACTACTCGTCCAAATACTCGACCAACTACTCAACCAACTACTCGACCAATCGCTCGACCAACTACTCGACCAACTACTCGACCAACTACTCGACCAATCACTCGACCTACTACTCGACCAATCACTCGACCAACTACTCGACCAACTACTGGAGCAATCACTCGACCAACTACTCGACCAACTACTCGACCGACCACTCGACCGACCACTCGACCAATAACTCGAAAAACTACTCGACCAACTACTCGACCAACTACTCGACCAACTACTCGACCAACTACTCGACCAGCTACTCGACCAATTACTCGACCAACTACTCGACCAATAACTCGACCAACTACTCGACCAACTACTGGAGCAATCACTCGACCAACTAGTCGACCAGCTACTCGACCAACTACTCGAACAATCGCTCGACCAACTACTCGACCAACTACTCGACCAATCACTCGACCAACTACTCGACCAAATACTGGAGCAATCACTCGACCAACTACTCGACCAGCTACTCGACCAACTACTCGACCAACTACTCGTCCAACTACTCGACCAACTACTCGACCAACTACTCGACCAATCGCTCGACCAACTACTCGACCAACTACTAGACCAACTAATCGACCAATCACTCGAACAACTACTCGACCAACTACTGGAGCAATCACTCGACCAACTAGTCGACCAGCTACTCGACCAACTACTCGACCGACCACTCGACCGACCACTCGACCAATCACTCGAACAACTACTCGACCAACTACTCGACCAACTACTCGACCAATCACTCGACCAACTACTCGACCAACTACTCGACCAACTACTCGACCATCTACTCGACCAACTACTCGACCAATCACTCGACCAACTACTCGACCAACTACTGGAGCAATCACTCGACCAACTACTCGACCAGCTACTCGACCAACTACTCGACCAACTACTCGACCAACTACTCGACCAACTACTCGACCAACTACTCGTCCAAATACTCGACCAACTACTTGACAAACTACTCGACCAATCGCTTGACCAACTACTCGACCAACTACTCGACCAACTACTCGACCAATTACTCGACCAACTACTCGACCAACTACTGGAGCAATCACTCGACCAACTACTCGACCAGCTACTCGACCAACTACTCGACCAACTACTCGACCGACCACTCGACCGACCACTCGACCGACCACTCGACCAATAACTCGAACAACTACTCGACCAACTACTCGACCAACTACTCGACCAACTACTCGACCAACTACTCGACCAACTACTCGACCGACCACTCGACCGACTACTCGACCAATCACTCGACCAACTACTTGACCAACTACTCGACCAACTACTCGACCAACTACTCGACCAACTACTCGACCAATCACTCGACCAACTACTCGACCAATCACTCGACCAACTACTCGACCAACTACTCGACCAACTACTCGACCGACCACTCGACCAATCATTCGAACAACTACTCGACCAACTACTCGACCAACTACTCGACCAACTACTTGACCAACTACTCGATCAACTACTCGACCAATCACTCGACCAACTACTCGACCAACTTCTCGACCAACTACTCGACCAACTACTCGTCCAACTACTCGATCAACTACTCGACCAGCTACTCGACCAACTACTCGACCAACTACTCGACCAACTACTCGACGAACTGCTCGACCAACTACTCGTCCAAATACTCGACCAACTACTCAACCAACTACTCGACCAATCGCTCGACCAACTACTCGACCAACTACTCGACCAACTACTCGACCAATCGCTCGACCAACTACTCGACCAACTACTGGAGCAATCACTCGACCAACTAGTCGACCAGCTACTCGACCAACTACTCGACCGACCACTCGACCGACCACTCGACCTATCACTCGAACAACTACTCGACCAACTACTCGACCAACTACTCGACCAATCACTCGACCAACTACTCGACCAACTACTCGACCAACTACTCGACCATCTACTCGACCAACTACTCGACCAACTACTCGTCCAAATACTCGACCAACTACTCGACCAACTACTCGACAAATCACTCGACCAACTACTCGACCAACTACTCGACCAACTACTCGACCAATCACTCGACCAACTACTCGACCAACTACTCGACCAACTACTCAACCAGCTACTCGACCAACTACTTGACCAACTACTCGACCAATCGCTCGACCAACTACTCGAACAACTACTCGACCAACTACTCGACCAATCACTCGACCAACTACTCGACCAACTACTGGAGCAATCACTCGACCAACTACTCGACCAGCTACTCGACCAACTACTCCACCAACTACTCGACCAACTACTCGACCAACTACTCGACCAACTACTCGTCCAAATACTCGACCAACTACTTGACAAACTACTCGACCAATCGCTTGACCAACTACTCGACCAACTACTCGACCAACTACTCGACCAATTACTCGACCAACTACTCGACCAACTACTGGAGCAATCACTCGACCAACTACTCGACCAGCTACTCGACCAACTACTCGACCAACTACTCGACCGACCACTCGACCGACCACTCGACCGACCACTCGACCAATAACTCGAACAACTACTCGACCAACTACTCGACCAACTACTCGACCAACTACTCGACCAACTACTCGACCAACTACTCGACCGACCACTCGACCGACTACTCGACCAATCACTCGACCAACTACTTGACCAACTACTCGACCAACTACTCAACCAATTACTCGACCAACTACTCGACCAATCACTCGACCAACTACTCGACCAACTACTCGACCAACTACTCGACCAACTACTCGACCAACTACTCGACCGACCACTCGACCAATCATTCGAACAACTACTCGACCAACTACTCGACCAACTACTCGACCAACTACTCGACCAACTACTTGACCAACTACTCGACCAACTACTCGACCAATCACTCGACCAACTACTCGACCAACTTCTCGACCAACTACTCGACCAACTACTCGTCCAACTACTCGATCAACTACTCGACCAGCTACTCGACCAACTACTCGACCAACTACTCGACCAATCGCTCGACCAACTACTCGACCAACTACTCGACAAATCACTCGACCAACTACTCGAACAACTACTGGAGCAATCACTCGACCAACTACTCGACCAACTACTCGACCAACTACTCGACCAACTACTCGACCGACCACTCGACCGACCACTCGACCAATCACTCGACCAACTACTCGACCAACTACTCGACCAACTACTCGACCGACCACTCGAACGACTGCTCGACCAATCACTCGACCACCTACTCGACCAACTACTCGACCAACTACTCAACCAACTACTCGACCAACTACTCGACCAATCACTTGACCAACTACTCGACCAATCGCTCGACCAACTACTCGACCAACTACTCGACCAACTACTCGACCAACTACTGGAGCAATCACTCGACCAACTACTCGACCAGCTACTCGACCAACTACTCGACCAACTACTCGACCAACTACTCGACCAACTACTCGTCCAAATACTCGACCAACTACTCGACCAACTACTCGACCGACCACTCGACCGACCACTCGACCAATAACTCGAACAACTACTCGACCAACTACTCGACCAACTACTCGACCAACTACTCGACCAACTACTCGACCGACCACTCGACCAATCATTCGAACAACTACTCGACCAACTACTCGACCAACTACTCGACCAACTACTCAACCAACTACTCGACCAACTACTTGACCAACTACTCGACCAACTACTCGACCAATCACTCGACCAACTACTCGACCAACTTCTCGACCAACTACTCGAAGAACTACTCGTCCAACTACTCGATCAACTACTCGACCAGCTACTCGACCAACTACTCGACCAACTACTCGACCAATCGCTCGACCAACTACTCGACCAACTACTCGACCAACTACTCGACCAACTACTCGACCGACCACTCGACCGGCCACTCGACCAATCACTCGACCAACTACTCGACCAACTACTCGACCAACTACTCGACCGACCACTCGAATAACTGCTCGACCAATCACTCGACCAACTACTCGACCAACTACTCGACCAACTACTCGACCAATCACTCGACCAACTACTCGACCAACTACTCGGCCAACTACTCAACCAACTACTCGACCAACTACTTGACCAACTACTCGAACAATCGCTCGACAAACTACTCGACCAACTACTCGACCAACTACTCGACCAACTACTCGACCAACTACTCGACCAACTACTGGAGCAATCACTCGACCAACTAGTCGAACAGCTACTCGACCAACTACTCGACCAACTACTCGACCGACCACTCGACCGACCACTCGACCAATAACTCGAAAAACTACTCGACCAACTACTCGACCAACTACTCGACCAACTACTCGACCAACTACTCGACCAACTACTCGACCGACCACTCGACCGACTACTCGACCAATCACTCGACCAACTACTCGACCAACTACTCGACCAACTACTCAACCAATCACTCGACCAACTACTCGACCAACTACTCGACCAACTACTCGACCAACTACTCGACCAACTACTCGACCGACCACTCGACCAATCATTCGAACAACTACTCGACCAACTACTCGACCAACTACTCGACCAACTACTCGACCAACTACTCGACCAACTACTTGACCAACTACTCGACCAACTACTCGACCAATCACTCGACCAACTACTCGACCAACTTCTCGACCAACTACTCGACCAACTACTCGTCCAACTACTCGACCAACTACTCGACCAACTACTCGACCGACCACTCGACCAATCATTCGAACAACTACTCGACCAACTACTCGACCAACTACTCGACCAACTACTCAACCAACTACTCGACCAACTACTTGAGCAACTACTCGACCAACTACTCGACCAATCACTCGACCAACTACTCGACCAACTTCTCGACCAACTACTCGACCAACTACTCGTCCAACTACTCGATCAACTACTCGACCAGCTACTCGATCAACTACTCGACCAACTACTCGACCAATCGCTCGACCAACTACTCGACCAACTACTCGACCAATCACTCGACCAACTACTCGAACAACTACTGGAGCAATCACTCGACCAACTACTCGACCAACTACTCGACCAACTACTCGACCAACTACTCGACCGACCACTCGACTGACCACTCGACCAATCACTCGACCAACTACTCGACCAACTACTCGACCAACTACTCGACCGACCACTCGAACGACTGCTCGACCAATCACTCGACCACCTACTCGACCAACTACTCGACCAACTACTCAACCAACTACTCGACCAACTACTCGACCAATCACTCGACCAACTAATCGACCAACTACTCGACCAACTACTCAACCAACTCCTCGACCAACTACTTGACCAACTACTCGACCAATCGCTCGACCAACTACTCGACCAACTACTCGACCAACTACTGGAGCAATCACTCGACCAACTACTTGACCAGCTACTCGACCAACTACTCGACCAACTACTCGACCAACTACTCGACCAACTACTCGTCCAAATACTCGACCAACTACTCGACCAACTACTCGACCGACCTCTCGACCGACCACTCGACCAATAACTCGAACAACTACTCGACCAACTACTCGACCAACTACTCGACCAACTACTCGACCAACTACTCGACCGACCACTCGACCGACTACTCGACCAATCACTCGAACAACTACTCGACCAACTAATCGACCAACTACTCGACCAACTACTCGACCAACTACTCGACCAACTACTCGACCGACCACTCGACCAATCATTCGAACAACTACTCGACCAACTACTCGACCAACTACTCGACCAACTACTCAACCAACTACTCGACCAACTACTTGACCAACTACTCGACCAACTACTCGACCAATCACTCGACCAACTACTCGACCAACTTCTCGACCAACTACTCGAAGAACTACTCGTCCAACTACTCGATCAACTACTCGACCAGCTACTCGACCAACTACTTGACCAACTACTCGACCAATCGCTCGACCAACTACTCAACCAACTACTCGACCACTCACTCGACCAACTACTCGAACAACTACTGGAGCAATCACTCGACCAACTACTCGACCAACTACTCGACCAACTACTCGACCAACTACTCGACCGACCACTCGACCGGCCACTCGACCAATCACTCGAACAACTACTCGACCAACTACTCGACCAACTACTCGAACGACCACTCGAACGACTGCTCGACCAATCACTCGACCAACTACTCGACCAACTACTCGACCAACTACTCGACCAATCACTCGACCAACTACTCGACCAACTACTCGGCCAACTACTCAACCAACTACTCGACCAACTACTTGACCAACTACTCGACCAATCGCTCGACAAACTACTCGACCAACTACTCGACCAACTACTCGACCAACTACTCGACCAACTACTCGACCAACTACTGGAGCAATCACTCGACCAACTACTCGAACAGCTACTCGACCAACTACTCGACCAACTACTCGACCGACCACTCGACCGACCACTCGACCAATAACTCGAAAAACTACTCGACCAACTACTCGACCAACTACTCGACCAACTACTCGACCAACTACTCGACCAACTACTCGACCAACTACTCGACCGACCACTCGACCGACTACTCGACCAATCACTCGACCAACTACTCGACCAACTACTCGACCAACTACTCAACCAATCACTCGACCAACTACTCGACCAACTACTCGACCAACTACTCGACCAACTACTCGACCAACTACTCGACCAACTACTCGACCGACCACTCGACCAATCATTCGAACAACTACTCGACCAACTACTCGACCAACTACTCGACCAACTACTCGACCAACTACTCGACCAACTACTTGACCAACTACTCGACCAACTACTCGACCAATCACTCGACCAACTACTCGACCAACTTCTCGACCAACTACTCGACCAACTACTCGTCCAACTACTCGATCAACTACTCGACCAGCTACTCGACCAACTACTCGACCAACTACTCGACCAATCGCTCGACCAACTACTCGACCAACTACTCGACCAGCTACTCGACCAACTACTCGACCAACTACTCGACCAATAACTCGACCAACTACTCGACCAACTACTCGACCAATCACTCGACCAACTACTCGACCAACTACTGGAGCAATCACTCGACCAACTAGTCGACCAGCTACTCGACCAACTACTCGACCAATCGCTCGACCAACTACTCGACCAACTACTCGACCAACTACTCGACCAACTACTCGACCAATCACTCGACCAACTACTCGACCAAATACTGGAGCAATCACTCGACCAACTAGTCGACCAGCTACTCGACCAACTACTCGACCGACCACTCGACCGACCACTCAACCAATCACTCGAACAACCACTCGACCAACTACTCGACCAACTACTCGACCAATCACTCGACCAACTACTCGACCAACTACTCGACCAACTACTCGACCATCTACTCGACCAACTACTCGACCAATCACTCGACCAACTACTCGACCAACTACTGGAGCAATCACTCGACCAACTACTCGACCAGCTACTCGATCAACTACTCGACCAACTACTCGACCAACTACTCGTCCAAATACTCGACCAACTACTCGACCAACTACTCGACCAATCGCTCGACCAACTACTCGACCAACTACTCGACCAACTACTCGACCAATCACTCGACCAACAACTCGACCAACTACTCGACCAACTACTCAACCAGCTACTCGACCAACTACTTGACCAACTACTCGACCAATCGCTCGACCAACTACTCGAACAACTACTCGACCAACTACTCGACCAATCACTCGACCAACTACTCGAACAACTACTGGAGCAATCACTCGACCAACTACTCGACCAGCTACTCGACCAACTACTCCACCAACTACTCGACCAACTACTCGACCAACTACTCGACCAACTACTCGTCCAAATACTCGACCAACTACTCGACCAACTACTCGACCAATCGCTCGACCAACTGCTCGACCAACTACTCGACCAACTACTCGACCAATCACTCGACCAACTACTCGACCAACTACTGGAGCAATCACTCGACCAACTACTCGACCAGCTACTCGACCAACTACTCGACCAACTACTAGACCGACCACTCGACCAATCATTCGAACAACTACTAGACCAACTACTCGACCAACTACTCGACCAACTACTCAACCAATTACTCGACCAACTACTCGACCAACTACTCGACCAACTACTCAACCAGCTACTCGACCAACTACTTGACCAACTACTCGACCAATCGCTCGACCAACTACTCGAACAACTACTCGACCAACTACTCGACCAATCACTCGACCAACTACTCGAACAACTACTCGACCAACTACTCGACCAATCACTCGACCAACAACTCGACCAACTACTCGACCAACTACTCAACCAGCTACTCGACCAACTACTTGACCAACTACTCGACCAATCGCTCGACCAACTACTCGAACAACTACTCGACCAACTACTCGACCAATCACTCGACCAACTACTCGAACAACTACTGGAGCAATCACTCGACCAACTACTCGACCAGCTACTCGACCAACTACTCCACCAACTACTCGACCAACTACTCGACCAACTACTCGACCAACTACTCGTCCAAATACTCGACCAACTACTCGACCAACTACTCGACCAATCGCTCGACCAACTGCTCGACCAACTACTCGACCAACTACTCGACCAATCACTCGACCAACTACTCGACCAACTACTGGAGCAATCACTCGACCAACTACTCGACCAGCTACTCGACCAACTACTCGACCAACTACTAGACCGACCACTCGACCAATCATTCGAACAACTACTAGACCAACTACTCGACCAACTACTCGACCAACTACTCAACCAATTACTCGACCAACTACTCGACCAATCACTCGACCAACTACTCGACCAACTACTCGACCAACTACTCGACCAACTACTCGACCGACCACTCGACCAATCATTCGAACAACTACTCGACCAACTACTCGACCAACTACTCGACCAACTACTCGTCCAAATACTCGACCAACTACTCGACCAACTACTCGACCAATCGCTCGACCAACTACTCGACCAACTACTCGACCAACTACTCGACCAATCACTCGACCAACTACTCGACCAACTACTGGAGCAATCACTCGACCAACTACTCGACCAGCTACTCGACCAACTACTAGACCAACTACTCGACCGACCACTCGACCGACCACTCGACCGACCACTCGACCAATAACTCGAACAACTACTCGACCAACTACTCGACCAACTACTCGACCAACTACTCGACCAACTACTCGACCAACTACTCGACCGACCACTCGACCGACTACTCGACCAATCACTCGACCAACTACTCGACCAACTACTCGACCAACTACTCAACCAATTACTCGACCAACTACTCGACCAATCACTCGACCAACTACTCGACCAACTACTCGACCAACTACTCGACCAACTACTCGACCAACTACTCGACCAACCACTCGACAAATCATTCGAACAACTACTAGACCAACTACTCGACCAACTACTCGACCAACTACTCAACCAATTACTCGACCAACTACTCGACCAATCACTCGACCAACTACTCGACCAACTACTCGACCAACTACTCGACCAACTACTCAACCGACCACTCGACCAATCATTCGAACAACTACTCGACCAACTACTCGACCAACTACTCGACCAACTACTCGACCAACTACTCGACCAACTACTTGACCAACTACTCGACCAACTACTCGACCAATCACTCGACCAACTACTCGACCAACTTCTCGACCAGCTACTCGACCAACTACTCGTCCAACTACTCGATCAACTACTCGACCAGCTACTCGACCAACTACTCGACCAACTACTCGACCAATCGCTCGAGCAACTACTCGACCAACTACTCGACCAATCACTCGACCAACTACTCGAACAACTACTGGAGCAATCACTCGACCAACTACTCGACCAACTACTCGACCAACTACTCGACCAACTACTCCACCGACCACTCGACCGACCACTCGACCAATCACTCGACCAACTACTCGACCAACTACTCGATCAACTACTCGACCAGCTACTCGACCAACTACTCGACCAACTACTCGACCAATCGCTCGACCAACTACTCGACCAACTACTCGACCAGCTACTCGACCAACTACTCGACCAACTACTCGACCAATAACTCGACCAACTACTCGACCAAATACTGAAGCAATCACTCGACCAACTACTCGACCAGCTACTCGACCAACTACTCGACCAACTGCTCGCCCAACTACTCGACCAACTACTCGACCAACTACTCGACCAACTACTCGACCAATCGCTCGACCAACTACTCGACCAATCGCTCGACCAACTACTCGACCAACTACTAGACCAACTACTCGACCAATCACTCGACCAACTACTCGACCAACTACTGGAGCAATCACTCGACCAAATAGTCGACCAGCTACTCGACCAACTACTCGACCGACCACTCGACCGACCACTCGACCAATCACTCGAACAACTACTCGACCAACTACTCGACCAACTGCTCGACCAATCACTCGACCAACTACTCGACCAACTACTCGACCAACTACTCGACCATCTACTCGACCAACTACTCGACCAATCACTCGACCAACTACTCGACCAACTACTGGAGCAATCACTCGACCAACTACTCGACCAGCTACTCGACCAACTACTCGACCAACTACTCGACCAACTACTCGACCAACTACTCGTCCAAATACTCGACCAACAACTCGACCAACTACTCGACCAATCGCTCGACCAACTACTCGACCAACTACTCGACCAACTACTCGACCAATCACTCGACCAACTACTCGACCAACTACTCGACCAACTACTCAACCAACCACTCGACCAATCATTCGAACAACTACTCGACCAATCGCTCGACCAAGTACCCGAACAACTACTCGACCAACTACTCGACCAATTACTCGACCAACTACTCGACCAACTACTGGAGCAATCACTCGACCAACTACTCGACCAGCTACTCGACCAACTACTCTACCAACTACTCGACCAACTACTCGACCAACTACTCGTCCAAATACTCGACCAACTACTCGACCAACTACTCGACCAATCGCTCGACCAACTACTCGACCAACTACTCGACCAACTACTCGACCAATCACTCGACCAACTACTCGACGAACTACTGGAGCAATCACACGACCAACTACTCGACCAGCTACTCGACCAACTACTCGACCAACTACTCGACCGACCACTCGACCGACCACTCGACCGACCACTCGACCAATAACTCGAACAACTACTCGACCGACTACTCGACCAACTACTCGACCATCTACTCGACCAACTACTCGACCAACTACTCGACCGACCACTCGACCGACTACTCGACCAATCACTCGACCAACTACTCGACCAACTACTCGACCAACTACTCAACCAATTACTCGACCAACTACTCGACCAATCACTCGACCAACTACTCGACCAACTACTCGACCAACTACTCGACCAACTACTCGACCAACTACTCGACCAACCACTCGACCAATCATTCGAACAACTACTCGACCAACTACTCGACCAACTACTCGACCAACTACTCGACCAACTACTCGACCAACTACTCGACCAACTACTTGACCAACTACTCGACCAACTTCTCGACCAACTACTCGACCAACTACTCGTCCAAGTACTCGATCAACTACTCGACCAGCTACTCGACCAACTACTCGACCAACTACTCGACCAATCGCTCGACCAACTACTCGACCAACTACTCGACCAATCACTCGACCAACTACTCGAACAACTACTGGAGCAATCACTCGACCAACTACTCGACCAACTACTCGACCAACTACTTAACCAACTACTCGACCGACCACTCGACCGACCACTCGACCAATCACTCGACCAACTACTCGACCAACTACTCGACCAACTACTCGACCGACCACTCGAACGACTGCTCGACCAATCACTCGACCACCTACTCGACCAACTACTCGACCAACTACTCAACCAACTACTCGACCAACTACTCGACCAATCGCTCGACCAACTACTCGACCAACTACTCGACCAACTACTCGACCAATCACTCGACCAACTACTCGACCAAATACTGGAGCAATCACTCGACCAACTACTCGACCAGCTACTCGACCAACTACTCGACCAACTACTCGTCCAACTACTCGACCAACTACTCGACCAACTACTCGACCAATCGCTCGACCAACTACTCGACCAACTACTAGACCAACTACTCGACCAATCACTCGACCAACTACTCGACCAACTACTGGAGCAATCACTCGACCAACTAGTCGACTAGCTACTCGACCAACTACTCGACCGACCACTCGACCGACAACTCGACCAATCACTCGAACAACTACTCGACCAACTACTCGACCAACTACTCGACCAATCACTCGACCAACTACTCGACCAACTACTCGACCAACTACTCGACCATCTACTCGACCAACTACTCGACCAATCACTCGACCAACTACTCGACCAACTACTGGAGCAATCACTCGACCAACTACTCGACCAGCTACTCGACCAACTACTCGACCAACTACTCGACCAACTACTCGACCAACTACTCGACCAACTACTCGACCAATCGCTCGACCAACTACTCGACCAACTACTCGACCAACTACTCGACCAATCACTCGACCAACTACTCGACCAACTACTCGACCAACTACTCAACCAGCTACTCGACCAACTACTTGACCAACTACTCGACCAATCGCTCGACCAACTACTCGAACAACTACTCGACCAACTACTCGACCAATCACTCGACCAACTACTCGACCAACTACTGGAGCAATCACTCGACCAACTACTCGACCAGCTACTCGACCAACTACTCCACCAACTAATAGACCAACTACTCGACCAACTACTCGACCAACTACTCGTCCAAATACTCGACCAACTACTCGACCAACTACTCGACCAATCGCTCGACCAACTACTCGACCAACTACTGGAGCAATCACTCGACCAACAACTCGACCAGCTACTCGACCAACTACTCGACCAACTACTCGAACAACTACTCGACCAACTACTCGTCCAAATACTCGACCAACTACTCGACCAACTACTCGACCAATCGCTCGACCAACTACTCGACCAACTACTCGACCAACTACTCGACCAATCACTCGACCAACTACTCGACCAACTACTCGACCAACTACTCAACCAGCTACTCGACCAACTACTTGACCAACTACTCGACCAATCGCTCGACCAACTACTCGAAACACTACTCGACCAACTACTCGACCAATCACTCGACCAACTACTCGACCAACTACTCGACCAACTACTCGACCAACTACTCGACCAATCACTCGACCAACTACTCGACCAAATACTGGAGCAATCACTCGACCAACTACTCGACCAGCTACTCGACCAACTACTCGACCAACTACTCGACCGACCACTCGACCAACCACTCGACCGACCACTCGACCAATAACTCGAACAACTACTCGACCAACTACTCGACCAACTACTCGACCAAATACTCGACCAACTACTCGACCAACTACTCGACCAACTACTCGACCGACCACTCGACCGACTACTCGACCAATCACTCGACCAACTACTCGACCAACTACTCGACCAACTACTCAACCAACTACTCGACCAACTACTCGACCATCTACTCGACCAACTACTCGACCAATCACTCGACCAACTACTCGACCAACTACTGGAGCAATCACTCGACCAACTACTCGACCAGCTACTCGACCAACTACTCGACCAACTACTCGACCAACTACTCGACCAATTACTCGTCCAAATACTCGACCAACTACTCGACCAATCGCTCGACCAACTACTCGACCAACTACTCGACCAACTACTCGACCAATCACTCGACCAACTACTCGACCAACTACTCGACCAACTACTCAACCAGCTACTCGACCAACTACTTGACCAACTTCTCGACCAATCGCTCGACCAAGTACTCGAACAACTACTCGACCAACTACTCGACCAATCACTCGACCAACTACTCGACCAACTACTGGAGCAATCACTCGACCAACTACTCGACCAGCTACTCGACCAACTACTCTACCAACTACTCGACCAACTACTCGACCAACTACTCGACCAACTACTCGTCCAAATACTCGACCAACTACTCGACCAACTACTCGACCAATCGCTCGACCAACTACTCGACCAACTACTCGACCAACTACTCGACCAATCACTCGACCAACTACTCGACCAACTACTGGAGCAATCACACGACCAACTACTCGACCAGCTACTCGACCAACTACTCGACCAACTACTCGACCGACCACTCGACCGACCACTCGACCGACCACTCGACCAATAACTCGAACAACTACTCGACCAACTACTCGACCAACTACTCGACCATCTACTCGACCAACTACTCGACCAACTACTCGACCGACCACTCGACCGACTACTCGACCAATCACTCGACCAACTACTCGACCAACTACTCGACCAACTACTCAACCAATTACTCGACCAACTACTCGACCAATCACTCGACCAACTACTCGACCAACTACTCGACCAACTACTCGACCAACTACTCGACCAACTACTCGACCAACCACTCGACCAATCATTCGAACAACTACTCGACCAACTACTCGACCAACTACTCGACCAACTACTCGACCAACTACTCGACCAACTACTCGACCAACTACTTGACCAACTACTCGACCAACTACTCGACCAATCACTCGACCAACTACTCGACCAACTTCTCGACCAACTACTCGACCAACTACTCGTCCAACTACTCGATCAACTACTCGACCAGCTACTCGACCAACTACTCGACCAACTACTCGACCAATCGCTCGACCAACTACTCGACCAACTACTCGACCAATCACTCGACCAACTACTCGAACAACTACTGGAGCAATCACTCGACCAACTACTCGACCAACTACTCGACCAACTACTCGACCAACTACTCGACCGACCACTCGACCGACCACTCGACCAATCACTCGACCAACTACTCGACCAACTACTCGACCAACTACTCGACCGACCACTCGAACGACTGCTCGACCAATCACTCGACCACCTACTCGACCAACTACTCGACCAACTACTCAACCAACTACTCGACCAACTACTCGACCAATCGCTCGACCAACTACTCGACCAACTACTCGACCAATCACTCGACCAACTACTCGACCAAATACTGGAGCAATCACTCGACCAACTACTCGACCAGCTACTCGACCAACTACTCGACCAACTACTCGTCCAACTACTCGACCAACTACTCGACCAACTACTCGACCAATCGCTCGACCAACTACTCGACCAACTACTAGACCAACTACTCGACCAATCACTCGACCAACTACTCGACCAACTACTGGAGCAATCACTCGACCAACTAGTCGACTAGCTACTCGACCAACTACTCGACCGACCACTCGACCGACAACTCGACCAATCACTCGAACAACTACTCGACCAACTACTCGACCAACTACTCGACCAATCACTCGACCAACTACTCGACCAACTACTCGACCAACTACTCGACCATCTACTCGACCAACTACTCGACCAATCACTCGACCAACTACTCGACCAACTACTGGAGCAATCACTCGACCAACTACTCGACCAGCTACTCGACCAACTACTCGACCAACTACTCGACCAACTACTCGACCAACTACTCGACCAACTACTCGACCAATCGCTCGACCAACTACTCGACCAACTACTCGACCAACTACTCGACCAATCACTCGACCAACTACTCGACCAACTACTCGACCAACTACTCAACCAGCTACTCGACCAACTACTTGACCAACTACTCGACCAATCCCTCGACCAACTACTCGAACAACTACTCGACCAACTACTCGACCAATCACTCGACCAACTACTCGACCAACTACTGGAGCAATCACTCGACCAACTACTCGACCAGCTACTCGACCAACTACTCCACCAACTACTAGACCAACTACTCGACCAACTACTCGACCAACTACTCGTCCAAATACTCGAGCAACTACTCGACCAACTACTCGACCAATCGCTCGACCAACTACTCGACCAACTACTGGAGCAATCACTCGACCAACAACTCGACCAGCTACTCGACCAACTACTCGACCAACTACTCGAACAACTACTCGACCAACTACTCGTCCAAATACTCGACCAACTACTCGACCAACTACTCGACCAATCGCTCGACCAACTACTCGACCAACTACTCGACCAACTACTCGACCAACTACTCGACCAACTACTCAACCAGCTACTCGACCAACTACTCTACCAACTACTCGACCAGCTACTCGACCAACTACTCGACCAACTACTCGTCCAAATACTCGACCAACTACTCGACCAACTACTCGACCAATCGCTCGACCAACTACTCGACCAACTACTCGACCAACTACTCGACCAATCACTCGATCAACTACTCGACCAACTACTGGAGCAATCACACGACCAACTACTCGACCAGCTACTCGACCAACTACTCGACCAACTACTCGACCGACCACTCGACCGACCACTCGACCGACCACTCGACCAATAACTCGAACAACTACTCGACCAACTACTCGACCAACTACTCGACCATCTACTCGACCAACTACTCGACCAACTACTCGACCGACCACTCGACCGACTACTCGACCAATCACTCGACCAACTACTCGACCAACTACTCGACCAACTACTCAACCAATTACTCGACCAACTACTCGACCAATCACTCGACCAACTACTCGACCAACTACTCGACCAACTACTCGACCAACTACTCGACCAACTACTCGACCAACCACTCGACCAATCATTCGAACAACTACTCGACCAACTACTCGACCAACTACTCGACCAACTACTCGACCAACTACTCGACCAACTACTCGACCAACTACTTGACCAACTACTCGACCAACTACTCGACCAATCACTCGACCAACTACTCGACCAACTTCTCGACCAACTACTCGACCAACTACTCGTCCAACTACTCGATCAACTACTCGACCAGCTACTCGACCAACTACTCGACCAACTACTCGACCAATCGCTCGACCAACTACTCGACCAACTACTCGACCAATCACTCGACCAACTACTCGAACAACTACTGGAGCAATCACTCGACCAACTACTCGACCAACTACTCGACCAACTACTCGACCAACTACTCGACCGACCACTCGACCGACCACTGGACCAATCACTCGACCAACTACTCGACCAACTACTCGACCAACTACTCGACCGACCACTCGAACGACTGCTCGACCAATCACTCGACCACCTACTCGACCAACTACTCGACCAACTACTCAACCAATTACTCGACCAACTACTCGACCAATCACTCGACCAACTACTCGACCAACTACTCGACCAACTACTCGACCAACTACTCGACCAACTACTCGACCAACCACTCGACCAATCATTCGAACAACTACTCGACCAACTACTCGACCAACTACTCGACCAACTACTCGACCAACTACTCGACCAACTACTCGACCAACTACTCGACCAACTACTTGACCAACTACTCGACCAACTACTCGACCAATCACTCGACCAACTACTCGACCAACTTCTCGACCAACTACTCGACCAACTACTCGTCCAACTACTCGATCAACTACTCGACCAGCTACTCGACCAACTACTCGACCAACTACTCGACCAATCGCTCGACCAACTACTCGACCAACTACTCGACCAACTACTCGACCGACCACTCGACCGACCACTCGACCAATCACTCGACCAACTACTCGACCAACTACTCGACCAACTACTCGACCGACCACTCGAACGACTGCTCGACCAATCACTCGACCACCTACTCGACCAACTACTCGACCAACTACTCAACCAACTACTCGACCAACTACTCGACCAATCGCTCGACCAACTACTCGACCAACTACTCGACCAACTACTCGACCAATCACTCGACCAACTACTCGACCAAATACTGGAGCAATCACTCGACCAACTACTCGACCAGCTACTCGACCAACTACTCGACCAACTACTCGTCCAACTACTCGACCAACTACTCGACCAACTACTCGACCAATCGCTCGACCAACTACTCGACCAACTACTAGACCAACTACTCGACCAATCACTCGACCAACTACTCGACCAACTACTGGAGCAATCACTCGACCAACTAGTCGACTAGCTACTCGACCAACTACTCGACCAACTACTCGACCAATCGCTCGACCAACTACTCGACCAACTACTCGACCAACTACTCGACCAATCACTCGACCAACTACTCGACCAACTACTCGACCAACTACTCGACCATCTACTCGACCAACTACTCGACCAATCACTCGACCAACTACTCGACCAACTACTGGAGCAATCACTCGACCAACTACTCGACCAGCTACTCGACCAACTACTCGACCAACTACTAGACCAACTACTCGACCAACTACTCGACCAACTACTCGACCAATCGCTCGACCAACTACTCGACCAACTACTCGACCAACTACTCGACCAATCACTCGACCAACTACTCGACCAACTACTCGACCAACTACTCAACCAGCTACTCGACCAACTACTTGACCAACTAATCGACCAATCCCTCGACCAACTACTCGAACAACTACTCGACCAACTACTCGACCAATCACTCGACCAACTACTCGACCAACTACTGGAGCAATCACTCGACCAACTACTCGACCAGCTACTCGACCAACTACTCCACCAACTACTAGACCAACTACTCGACCAACTACTCGACCAACTACTCGTCCAAATACTCGAGCAACTACTCGACCAACTACTCGACCAATCGCTCGACCAACTACTCGACCAACTACTGGAGCAATCACTAGACCAACAACTCGACCAGCTACTCGACCAACTACTCGACCAACTACTCGAACAACTACTCGACCAACTACTCGTCCAAATACTCGACCAACTACTCGACCAACTACTCGACCAACTACTCGACCAACTACTCGACCAATCACTCGACCAACTACTCGACCAACTACTCGACCAACTACTCAACCAGCTACTCGACCAACTACTCTACCAACTACTCGACCAACTACTCGACCAACTACTCGACCAACTACTCGTCCAAATACTCGACCAACTACTCGACCAACTACTCGACCAATCGCTCGACCAACTACTCGACCAACTACTCGACCAACTACTCGACCAATCACTCGACCAACTACTCGACCAACCACTGGAGCAATCACACGACCAACTACTCGACCAGCTACTCGACCAACTACTCGACCAACTACTCGACCGACCACTCGACCGACCACTCGACCGACCACTCGACCAATAACTCGAACAACTACTCGACCAACTACTCGACCAACTACTCGACCATCTACTCGACCAACTACTCGACCAACTACTCGACCGACCACTCGACCGACTACTCGACCAATCACTCGACCAACTACTCGACCAACTACTCGACCAACTACTCAACCAATTACTCGACCAACTACTCGACCAATCACTCGACCAACTACTCGACCAACTACTCGACCAACTACTCGACCAACTACTCGACCAACTACTCGACCAACCACTCGACCAATCATTCGAACAACTACTCGACCAACTACTCGACCAACTACTCGACCAACTACTCGACCAACTACTCGACCAACTACTCGACCAACTACTTGACCAACTACTCGACCAACTACTCGACCAATCACTCGACCAACTACTCGACCAACTTCTCGACCAACTACTCGACCAACTACTCGTCCAACTACTCGATCAACTACTCGACCAGCTACTCGACCAACTACTCGACCAACTACTCGACCAATCGCTCGACCAACTACTCGACCAACTACTCGACCAATCACTCGACCAACTACTCGAACAACTACTGGAGCAATCACTCGACCAACTACTCGACCAACTACTCGACCAACTACTCGACCAACTACTCGACCGACCACTCGACCGACCACTCGACCAATCACTCGACCAACTACTCGACCAACTACTCGACCAACTACTCGACCGACCACTCGAACGACTGCTCGACCAATCACTCGACCACCTACTCGACCAATCACTCGACCAACTACTCGACCAACTACTGGAGCAATCACTCGACCAACTACTCGACCAACTACTCGACCAACTACTCGACCAACTACTCGACCAACTACTCGACCAACCACTCGACCAATCATTCGAACAACTACTCGACCAACTACTCGACCAACTACTCGACCAACTACTCGACCAACTACTCGACCAACTACTCGACCAACTACTTGACCAACTACTCGACCAACTACTCGACCAATCACTCGACCAACTACTCGACCAACTTCTCGACCTACTACTCGACCAACTACTCGTCCAACTACTCGATCAACTACTCGACCAGCTACTCGACCAACTACTCGACCAACTACTAGACCAACTACTCGACCAATCACTCGACCAACTACTCGACCAACTACTGGAGCAATCACTCGACCAACTAGTCGACTAGCTACTCGACCAACTACTCGACCGACCACTCGACCGACAACTCGACCAATCACTCGAACAACTACTCGACCAACTACTCGACCAACTACTCGACCAATCACTCGACCAACTACTCGACCAACTACTCGACCAACTACTCGACCAACTACTCGTCCAACTACTCGATCAACTACTCGACCAGCTACTCGACCAACTACTCGACCAACTACTCGACCAATCGCTCGACCAACTACTCGACCAACTACTCGACCAATCACTCGACCAACTACTCGAACAACTACTGGAGCAATCACTCGACCAACTACTCGACCAACTACTCGACCAACTACTCGACCAACTACTCGACCGACCACTCGACCGACCACTCGACCAATCACTCGACCAACTACTCGACCAACTACTCGACCAACTACTCGACCGACCACTCGAACGACTGCTCGACCAATCACTCGACCACCTACTCGACCAACTACTCGACCAACTACTCAACCAACTACTCGACCAACTACTCGACCAATCGCTCGACCAACTACTCGACCAACTACTCGACCAACTACTCGACCAATCACTCGACCAACTACTCGACCAAATACTGGAGCAATCACTCGACCAACTACTCGACCAGCTACTCGACCAACTACTCGACCAACTACTCGTCCAACTACTCGACCAACTACTCGACCAACTACTCGACCAATCGCTCGACCAACTACTCGACCAACTACTAGACCAACTACTTGACCAATCACTCGACCAACTACTCGACCAACTACTGGAGCAATCACTCGACCAACTAGTCGACTAGCTACTCGACCAACTACTCGACCGACCACTCGACCGACAACTCGACCAATCACTCGAACAACTACTCGACCAACTACTCGACCAACTACTCGACCAATCACTCGACCAACTACTCGACCAACTACTCGACCAACTACTCGACCATCTACTCGACCAACTACTCGACCAATCACTCGACCAACTACTCGACCAACTACTGGAGCAATCACTCGACCAACTACTCGACCAGCTACTCGACCAACTACTCGACCAACTACTCGACCAACTACTCGACCAACTACTCGACCAACTACTCGACCAATCGCTCGACCAACTACTCGACCAACTACTCGACCAACTACTCGACCAATCACTCGACCAACTACTCGACCAACTACTCGACCAACTACTCAACCAGCTACTCGACCAACTACTCTACCAACTACTCGACCAACTACTCGACCAACTACTCGACCAACTACTCGTCCAAATACTCGACCAACTACTCGACCAACTACTCGACCAATCGCTCGACCAACTACTCGACCAACTACTCGACCAACTACTCGACCAATCACTCGACCAACTACTCGACCAACTACTGGAGCAATCACACGACCAACTACTCGACCAGCTACTCGACCAACTACTCGACCAACTACTCGACCGACCACTCGACCGACCACTCGACCGACCACTCGACCAATAACTCGAACAACTACTCGACCAACTACTCGACCAACTACTCGACAATCTACTAGACCAACTACTCGACCAACTACTCGACCGACCACTCGACCGACTACTCGACCAATCACTCGACCAACTACTCGACCAACTACTCGACCAACTACTCAACCAATTACTCGACCAACTACTCGACCAATCACTCGACCAACTACTCGACCAACTACTCGACCAACTACTCGACCAACTACTCGACCAACTACTCGACCAACCACTCGACCAATCATTCGAACAACTACTCGACCAACTACTCGACCAACTACTCGACCAACTACTCGACCAACTACTCGACCAACTACTCGACCAACTACTTGACCAACTACTCGACCAACTACTCGACCAATCACTCGACCAACTACTCGACCAACTTCTCGACCAACTACTCGACCAACTACTCGTCCAACTACTCGATCAACTACTCGACCAGCTACTCGACCAACTACTCGACCAACTACTCGACCAATCGCTCGACCAACTACTCGACCAACTACTCGACCAATCACTCGACCAACTACTCGAACAACTACTGGAGCATTCACTCGACCAACTACTCGACCAACTACTCGACCAACTACTCGACCAACTACTCGACCGACCACTCGACCGACCACTCGACCAATCACTCGACCAACTACTCGACCAACTACTCGACCAACTACTCGACCGACCACTCGAACGACTGCTCGACCAATCACTCGACCACCTACTCGACCAACTACTCGACCAACTACTCAACCAATTACTCGACCAACTACTCGACCAATCACTCGACCAACTACTCGACCAACTACTCGACCAACTACTCGACCAACTACTCGACCAACTACTCGACCAACCACTCGACCAATCATTCGAACAACTACTCGACCAACTACTCGACCAACTACTCGACCAACTACTCGACCAACTACTCGACCAACTACTCGACCAACTACTTGACCAACTACTCGACCAACTACTCGACCAATCACTCGACCAACTACTCGACCAACTTCTCGACCAACTACTCGACCAACTACTCGTCCAACTACTCGATCAACTACTCGACCAGCTACTCGACCAACTACTCGACCAACTACTCGACCAATCGCTCGACCAACTACTCGACCAATCACTCGACCAACTACTCGACCAACTACTCGACCAACTACTCGACCATCTACTCGACCAACTACTCGACCAATCACTCGACCAACTACTCGACCAACTACTGGAGCAATCACTCGACCAACTACTCGACCAGCTACTCGACCAACTACTCGACCAACTACTCGACCAACTACTCGACCAACTACTCGACCAACTACTCGACCAATCGCTCGACCAACTACTCGACCAACTACTCGACCAACTACTCGACCAATCACTCGACCAACTACTCGACCAACTACTCGACCAACTACTCAACCAGCTACTCGACCAACTACTCTACCAACTACTCGACCAACTACTCGACCAACTACTCGACCAACTACTCGTCCAAATACTCGACCAACTACTCGACCAACTACTCGACCAATCGCTCGACCAACTACTCGACCAACTACTCGACCAACTACTCGACCAATCACTCGACCAACTACTCGACCAACTACTGGAGCAATCACACGACCAACTACTCGACCAGCTACTCGACCAACTACTCGACCAACTACTCGACCGACCACTCGACCGACCACTCGACCGACCACTCGACCAATAACTCGAACAACAACTCGACCAACTACTCGACCAACTACTCGACAATCTACTAGACCAACTACTCGACCAACTACTCGACCGACCACTCGACCGACTACTCGACCAATCACTCGACCAACTACTCGACCAACTACTCGACCAACTACTCGACCAACTACTCAACCAATTACTCGACCAACTACTCGACCAATCACTCGACCAACTACTCGACCAACTACTCGACCAACTACTCGACCAACTACTCGACCAACTACTCGACCAACCACTCGACCAATCATTCGAACAACTACTCGACCAACTACTCGACCAACTACTCGACCAACTACTCGACCAACTACTCGACCAACTACTCGACCAACTACTTGACCAACTACTCGACCAACTACTCGACCAATCACTCGACCAACTACTCGACCAACTTCTCGACCAACTACTCGACCAACTACTCGTCCAACTACTCGATCAACTACTCGACCAGCTACTCGACCAACTACTCGACCAACTACTCGACCAATCGCTCGACCAACTACTCGACCAACTACTCGACCAATCACTCGACCAACTACTCGAACAACTACTGGAGCAATCACTCGACCAACTACTCGACCAACTACTCGACCAACTACTCGACCAACTACTCGACCGACCACTCGACCGACCACTCGACCAATCACTCGACCAACTACTCGACCAACTACTCGACCAACTACTCGACCGACCACTCGAACGACTGCTCGACCAATCACTCGACCACCTACTCGACCAACTACTCGACCAACTACTCAACCAATTACTCGACCAACTACTCGACCAATCACTCGACCAACTACTCGACCAACTACTCGACCAACTACTCGACCAACTACTCGACCAACTACTCGACCAACCACTCGACCAATCATTCGAACAACTACTCGACCAACTACTCGACCAACTACTCGACCAACTACTCGACCAACTACTCGACCAACTACTCGACCAACTACTTGACCAACTACTCGACCAACTACTCGACCAATCACTCGACCAACTACTCGACCAACTTCTCGACCAACTACTCGACCAACTACTCGTCCAACTACTCGATCAACTACTCGACCAGCTACTCGACCAACTACTCGACCAACTACTCGACCAATCGCTCGACCAACTACTCGACCAACTACTCGACCAATCACTCGACCAACTACTCGAACAACTACTGGAGCAATCACTCGACCAACTACTCGACCAACTACTCGACCAACTACTCGACCAACTACTCGACCGACCACTCGACCGACCACTCGACCAATCACTCGACCAACTACTCGACCAACTACTCGACCAACTACTCGACCGACCACTCGAACGACTGCTCGACCAATCACTCGACCACCTACTCGACCAACTACTCGACAAACTACTCAACCAACTACTCGACCAACTACTCGACCAATCGCTCGACCAACTACTCGACCAACTACTCGACCAACTACTCGACCAATCACTCGACCAACTACTCGACCAAATACTGGAGCAATCACTCGACCAACTACTCGACCAGCTACTCGACCAACTACTCGACCAACTACTCGTCCAACTACTCGACCAACTACTCGACCAACTACTCGACCAATCGCTCGACCAACTACTCGACCAACTACTAGACCAACTACTCGACCAATCACTCGACCAACTACTCGACCAACTACTGGAGCAATCACTCGACCAACTAGTCGACTAGCTACTCGACCAACTACTCGACCGACCACTCGACCGACAACTCGACCAATCACTCGAACAACTACTCGACCAACTACTCGACCAACTACTCGACCAATCACTCGACCAACTACTCGACCATCTACTCGACCAACTACTCGACCAATCACTCGACCAACTACTCGACCAACTACTGGAGCAATCACTCGACCAACTACTCGACCAGCTACTCGACCAACTACTCGACCAACTACTCGACCAACTACTCGACCAACTACTCGACCAACTACTCGACCAATCGCTCGACCAACTACTCGACCAACTACTCGACCAACTACTCGACCAATCACTCGACCAAGTACTCGACCAACTACTCGACCAACTACTCAACCAGCTACTCGACCAACTACTTGACCAACTACTCGACCAATCCCTCGACCAACTACTCGAACAACTACTCGACCAACTACTCGACCAATCACTCGACCAACTACTCGACCAACTACTGGAGCAATCACTCGACCAACTACTCGACCAGCTACTCGACCAACTACTCCACCAACTACTAGACCAACTACTCGACCAACTACTCGACCAACTACTCGTCCAAATACTCGAGCAACTACTCGACCAACTACTCGACCAATCTCTCGACCAACTACTCGACCAACTACTGGAGCAATCACTCGACCAACAACTCGACCAGCTACACGACCAACTACTCGACCAACTACTCGAACAACTACTCGACCAACTACTCGTCCAAATACTCGACCAACTACTCGACCAACTACTCGACCAACTACTCGACCAATCACTCGACCAACTACTCGACCAACTACTCGACCAACTACTCAACCAGCTACTCGACCAACTACTCTACCAACTACTCGACCAACTACTCGACCAACTACTCGACCAACTACTCGTCCAAATACTCGACCAACTACTCGACCAACTACTCGACCAATCGCTCGACCAACTACTCGACCAACTACTCGACCAACTACTCGACCAATCACTCGACCAACTACTCGACCAACCACTGGAGCAATCACATGACCAACTACTCGACCAGCTACTCGACCAACTACTCGACCAACTACTCGACCGACCACTCGACCGACCACTCGACCGACCACTCGACCAATAACTCGAACAACTACTCGACCAACTACTCGACCAACTACTCGACCATCTACTCGACCAACTACTCGACCAACTACTCGACCGACCACTCGACCGACTACTCGACCAATCACTCGACCAACTACTCGACCAACTACTCGACCAACTACTCAACCAATTACTCGACCAACTACTCGACCAATCACTCGACCAACTACTCGACCAACTACTCGACCAACTACTCGACCAACTACTCGACCAACTACTCGACCAACCACTCGACCAATCATTCGAACAACTACTCGACCAACTACTCGACCAACTACTCGACCAACTACTCGACCAACTACTCGACCAACTACTCGACCAACTACTTGACCAACTACTCGACCAACTACTCGACCAATCACTCGACCAACTACTCGACCAACTTCTCGACCAACTACTCGACCAACTACTCGTCCAACTACTCGATCAACTACTCGACCAGCTACTCGACCAACTACTCGACCAACTACTCGACCAATCGCTCGACCAACTACTCGACCAACTACTCGACCAATCACTCGACCAACTACTCGAACAACTACTGGAGCAATCACTCGACCAACTACTCGACCAACTACTCGACCAACTACTCGACCAACTACTCGACCGACCACTCGACCGACCACTCGACCAATCACTCGACCAACTACTCGACCAACTACTCGACCAACTACTCGACCGACCACTCGAACGACTGCTCGACCAATCACTCGACCACCTACTCGACCAACTACTCGACAAACTACTCAACCAACTACTCGACCAACTACTCGACCAATCGCTCGACCAACTACTCGACCAACTACTCGACCAACTACTCGACCAATCACTCGACCAACTACTCGACCAAATACTGGAGCAATCACTCGACCAACTACTCGACCAGCTACTCGACCAACTACTCGACCAACTACTCGTCCAACTACTCGACCAACTACTCGACCAATCGCTCGACCAACTACTCGACCAATCACTCGACCAACTACTCGACCAACTTCTCGACCAACTACTCGACCAACTACTCGTCCAACTACTCGATCAACTACTCGACCAGCTACTCGACCAACTACTCGACCAACTACTCGACCAATCGCTCGACCAACTACTCGACCAACTACTCGACCAATCACTCGACCAACTACTCGAACAACTACTGGAGCAATCACTCGACCAACTACTCGACCAACTACTCGACCAACTACTCGACCAACTACTCGACCGACCACTCGACCGACCACTCGACCAATCACTCGACCAACTACTCGACCAACTACTCGACCAACTACTCGACCGACCACTCGAACGACTGCTCGACCAATCACTCGACCACCTACTCGACCAACTACTCGACCAACTACTCAACCAATTACTCGACCAACTACTCGACCAATCACTCGACCAACTACTCGACCAACTACTCGACCAACTACTCGACCAACTACTCGACCAACTACTCGACCAACCACTCGACCAATCATTCGAACAACTACTCGACCAACTACTCGACCAACTACTCGACCAACTACTCGACCAACTACTCGACCAACTACTCGACCAACTACTTGACCAACTACTCGACCAACTACTCGACCAATCACTCGACCAACTACTCGACCAACTTCTCGACCAACTACTCGACCAACTACTCGTCCAACTACTCGATCAACTACTCGACCAGCTACTCGACCAACTACTCGACCAACTACTCGACCAATCGCTCGACCAACTACTCGACCAACTACTCGACCAATCACTCGACCAACTACTCGAACAACTACTGGAGCAATCACTCGACCAACTACTCGACCAACTACTCGACCAACTACTCGACCAACTACTCGACCGACCACTCGACCGACCACTCGACCAATCACTCGACCAACTACTCGACCAACTACTCGACCAACTACTCGACCGACCACTCGAACGACTGCTCGACCAATCACTCGACCACCTACTCGACCAACTACTCGACAAACTACTCAACCAACTACTCGACCAACTACTCGACCAATCGCTCGACCAACTACTCGACCAACTACTCGACCAACTACTCGACCAACTACTCGTCCAACTACTCGACCAACTACTCGACCAACTACTCGACCAATCGCTCGACCAACTACTCGACCAACTACTAGACCAACTACTCGACCAATCACTCGACCAACTACTCGACCAACTACTGGAGCAATCACTCGACCAACTAGTCGACTAGCTACTCGACCAACTACTCGACCGACCACTCGACCGACAACTCGACCAATCACTCGAACAACTACTCGACCAACTACTCGACCAACTACTCGACCAATCACTCGACCAACTACTCGACCATCTACTCGACCAACTACTCGACCAATCACTCGACCAACTACTCGACCAACTACTGGAGCAATCACTCGACCAACTACTCGACCAGCTACTCGACCAACTACTCGACCAACTACTCGACCAACTACTCGACCAACTACTCGACCAACTACTCGACCAATCGCTCGACCAACTACTCGACCAACTACTCGACCAACTACTCGACCAATCACTCGACCAAGTACTCGACCAACTACTCGACCAACTACTCAACCAGCTACTCGACCAACTACTTGACCAACTACTCGACCAATCCCTCGACCAACTACTCGAACAACTACTCGACCAACTACTCGACCAATCACTCGACCAACTACTCGACCAACTACTGGAGCAATCACTCGACCAACTACTCGACCAGCTACTCGACCAACTACTCCACCAACTACTAGACCAACTACTCGACCAACTACTCGACCAACTACTCGTCCAAATACTCGAGCAACTACTCGACCAACTACTCGACCAATCGCTCGACCAACTACTCGACCAACTACTGGAGCAATCACTCGACCAACAACTCGACCAGCTACACGACCAACTACTCGACCAACTACTCGAACAACTACTCGACCAACTACTCGTCCAAATACTCGACCAACTACTCGACCAACTACTCGACCAACTACTCGACCAATCACTCGACCAACTACTCGACCAACTACTCGACCAACTACTCAACCAGCTACTCGACCAACTACTCTACCAACTACTCGACCAACTACTCGACCAACTACTCGACCAACTACTCGTCCAAATACTCGACCAACTACTCGACCAACTACTCGACCAATCGCTCGACCAACTACTCGACCAACTACTCGACCAACTACTCGACCAATCACTCGACCAACTACTCGACCAACCACTGGAGCAATCACATGACCAACTACTCGACCAGCTACTCGACCAACTACTCGACCAACTACTCGACCGACCACTCGACCGACCACTCGACCGACCACTCGACCAATAACTCGAACAACTACTCGACCAACTACTCGACCAACTACTCGACCATCTACTCGACCAACTACTCGACCAACTACTCGACCGACCACTCGACCGACTACTCGACCAATCACTCGACCAACTACTCGACCAACTACTCGACCAACTACTCAACCAATTACTCGACCAACTACTCGACCAATCACTCGACCAACTACTCGACCAACTACTCGACCAACTACTCGACCAACTACTCGACCAACTACTCGACCAACCACTCGACCAATCATTCGAACAACTACTCGACCAACTACTCGACCAACTACTCGACCAACTACTCGACCAACTACTCGCCCAACTACTCGACCAACTACTTGACCAACTACTCGACCAACTACTCGACCAATCACTCGACCAACTACTCGACCAACTTCTCGACCAACTACTCGACCAACTACTCGTCCAACTACTCGATCAACTACTCGACCAGCTACTCGACCAACTACTCGACCAACTACTCGACCAATCGCTCGACCAACTACTCGACCAACTACTCGACCAATCACTCGACCAACTACTCGAACAACTACTGGAGCAATCACTCGACCAACTACTCGACCAACTACTCGACCAACTACTCGACCAACTACTCGACCGACCACTCGACCGACCACTCGACCAATCACTCGACCAACTACTCGACCAACTACTCGACCAACTACTCGACCGACCACTCGAACGACTGCTCGACCAATCACTCGACCACCTACTCGACCAACTACTCGACCAACTACTCAACCAATTACTCGACCAACTACTCGACCAATCACTCGACCAACTACTCGACCAACTACTCGACCAACTACTCGACCAACTACTCGACCAACTACTCGACCAACCACTCGACCAATCATTCGAACAACTACTCGACCAACTACTCGACCAACTACTCGACCAACTACTCGACCAACTACTCGACCAACTACTCGACCAACTACTTGACCAACTACTCGACCAACTACTCGACCAATCACTCGACCAACTACTCGACCAACTTCTCGACCAACTACTCGACCAACTACTCGTCCAACTACTCGATCAACTACTCGACCAGCTACTCGACCAACTACTCGACCAACTACTCGACCAATCGCTCGACCAACTACTCGACCAACTACTCGACCAATCACTCGACCAACTACTCGAACAACTACTGGAGCAATCACTCGACCAACTACTCGACCAACTACTCGACCAACTACTCGACCAACTACTCGACCGACCACTCGACCGACCACTCGACCAATCACTCGACCAACTACTCGACCAACTACTCGACCAACTACTCGACCGACCACTCGAACGACTGCTCGACCAATCACTCGACCACCTACTCGACCAACTACTCGACAAACTACTCAACCAACTACTCGACCAACTACTCGACCAATCGCTCGACCAACTACTCGACCAACTACTCGACCAACTACTCGACCAATCACTCGACCAACTACTCGACCAAATACTGGAGCAATCACTCGACCAACTACTCGACCAGCTACTCGACCAACTACTCGACCAACTACTCGTCCAACTACTCGACCAACTACTCGACCAACTACTCGACCAATCGCTCGACCAACTACTCGACCAACTACTAGACCAACTACTCGACCAATCACTCGACCAACTACTCGACCAACTACTGGAGCAATCACTCGACCAACTAGTCGACTAGCTACTCGACCAACTACTCGACCGACCACTCGACCGACAACTCGACCAATCACTCGAACAACTACTCGACCAACTACTCGACCAACTACTCGACCAATCACTCGACCAACTACTCGACCATCTACTCGACCAACTACTCGACCAATCACTCGACCAACTACTCGACCAACTACTGGAGCAATCACTCGACCAACTACTCGACCAGCTACTCGACCAACTACTCGACCAACTACTCGACCAACTACTCGACCAACTACTCGACCAACTACTCGACCAATCGCTCGACCAACTACTCGACCAACTACTCGACCAACTACTCGACCAATCACTCGACCAAGTACTCGACCAACTACTCGACCAACTACTCAACCAGCTACTCGACCAACTACTTGACCAACTACTCGACCAATCCCTCGACCAACTACTCGAACAACTACTCGACCAACTACTCGACCAATCACTCGACCAACTACTCGACCAACTACTGGAGCAATCACTCGACCAACTACTCGACCAGCTACTCGACCAACTACTCCACCAACTACTAGACCAACTACTCGACCAACTACTCGACCAACTACTCGTCCAAATACTCGAGCAACTACTCGACCAACTACTCGACCAATCGCTCGACCAACTACTCGACCAACTACTGGAGCAATCACTCGACCAACAACTCGACCAGCTACACGACCAACTACTCGACCAACTACTCGAACAACTACTCGACCAACTACTCGTCCAAATACTCGACCAACTACTCGACCAACTACTCGACCAACTACTCGACCAATCACTCGACCAACTACTCGACCAACTACTCGACCAACTACTCAACCAGCTACTCGACCAACTACTCTACCAACTACTCGACCAACTACTCGACCAACTACTCGACCAACTACTCGTCCAAATACTCGACCAACTACTCGACCAACTACTCGACCAATCGCTCGACCAACTACTCGACCAACTACTCGACCAACTACTCGACCAATCACTCGACCAACTACTCGACCAACCACTGGAGCAATCACATGACCAACTACTCGACCAGCTACTCGACCAACTACTCGACCAACTACTCGACCGACCACTCGACCGACCACTCGACCGACCACTCGACCAATAACTCGAACAACTACTCGACCAACTACTCGACCAACTACTCGACCATCTACTCGACCAACTACTCGACCAACTACTCGACCGACCACTCGACCGACTACTCGACCAATCACTCGACCAACTACTCGACCAACTACTCGACCAACTACTCAACCAATTACTCGACCAACTACTCGACCAATCACTCGACCAACTACTCGACCAACTACTCGACCAACTACTCGACCAACAACTCGACCAACTACTCGACCAACCACTCGACCAATCATTCGAACAACTACTCGACCAACTACTCGACCAACTACTCGACCAACTACTCGACCAACTACTCGACCAACTACTCGACCAACTACTTGACCAACTACTCGACCAACTACTCGACCAATCACTCGACCAACTACTCGACCAACTTCTCGACCAACTACTCGACCAACTACTCGTCCAACTACTCGATCAACTACTCGACCAGCTACTCGACCAACTACTCGACCAACTACTCGACCAATCGCTCGACCAACTACTCGACCAACTACTCGACCAATCACTCGACCAACTACTCGAACAACTACTGGAGCAATCACTCGACCAACTACTCGACCAACTACTCGACCAACTACTCGACCAACTACTCGACCGACCACTCGACCGACCACTCGACCAATCACTTGACCAACTACTCGACCAACTACTCGACCAACTACTCGACCGACCACTCGAACGACTGCTCGACCAATCACTCGACCACCTACTCGACCAACTACTCGACCAACTACTCAACCAACTACTCGACCAACTACTCGACCAATCGCTCGACCAACTACTCGACCAACTACTCGACCAACTACTCGACCAATCACTCGACCAACTACTCGACCAAATACTGGAGCAATCACTCGACCAACTACTCGACCAGCTACTCGACCAACTACTCGACCAACTACTCGTCCAACTACTCGACCAACTACTCGACCAACTACTCGACCAATCGCTCGACCAACTACTCGACCAACTACTAGACCAACTACTCGACCAATCACTCGACCAACTACTCGACCAACTACTGGAGCAATCACTCGACCAACTAGTCGACTAGCTACTCGACCAACTACTCGACCGACCACTCGACCGACAACTCGACCAATCACTCGAACAACTACTCGACCAACTACTCGACCAACTACTCGACCAATCACTTGACCAACTACTCGACCAACTACTCGACCAACTACTCGACCATCTACTCGACCAACTACTCGACCAATCACTCGACCAACTACTCGACCAACTACTGGAGCAATCACTCGACCAACTACTCGGCCAGCTACTCGACCAACTACTCGACCAACTACTCGACCAACTACTCGACCAACTACTCGACCAACTACTCGACCAATCGCTCGACCAACTACTCGACCAACTACTCGACCAACTACTCGACCAATCACTCGACCAACTACTCGACCAACTACTCGACCAACTACTCAACCAGCTACTCGACCAACTACTTGACCAACTACTCGACCAATCCCTCGACCAACTACTCGAACAACTACTCGACCAACTACTCGACCAATCACTCGACCAACTACTCGACCAACTACTGGAGCAATCACTCGACCAACTACTCGACCAGCTACTCGACCAACTACTCCACCAACTACTAGACCAACTACTCGACCAACTACTCGACCAACTACTCGTCCAAATACTCGACCAACTACTCGACCAACTACTCGACCAATCGCTCGACCAACTACTCGACCAACTACTGGAGCAATCACTCGACCAACAACTCGACCAGCTACTCGACCAACTACTCGACCAACTACTCGAACAACTACTCGACCAACTACTCGTCCAAATACTCGACCAACTACTCGACCAACTACTCGACCAATCGCTCGACCAACTACTCGACCAACTACTCGACCAACTACTCGACCAATCACTCGACCAACTACTCGACCAACTACTCGACCAACTACTCAACCAGCTACTCGACCAACTACTTGACCAACTACTCGACCAATCGCTCGACCAACTACTCGAAACACTACTCGACCAACTACTCGACCAATCACTCGACCAACTACTCGACCAACTACTCGACCAATCACTCGACCAACTACTCGACCAACTACTGGAGCAATCACTCGACCAACTACTCGACCAGCTACTCGACCAACTACTCGACCAACTACTCGACCGACCACTCGACCAACCACTCGACCGACCACTCGACCAATAACTCGAACAACTACTCGACCAAGTACTCGACCAACTACTCGACCAAATACTCGACCAACTACTCGACCAATCGCTCGACCAACTACTCGACCAACTACTAGACCAACTACTCGACCAATCACTCGACCGACCACTCGACCAATAACTCGAACAACTACTCGACCAACTACTCGACCAACTACTCGACCAACTACTCGACCAACTACTCGACCAACTACTCGACCGACCACTCGACCGACTACTCGACCAATCACTCGACCAACTACTCGACCAACTACTCGACCAACTACTCAACCAATTACTCGACCAACTACTCGACCAATCACTCGACCAACTACTCGACCAACTACTCGACCAACTACTCGACCGACCACTCGACCAATCATTTGAACAACTACTCGACCAACTACTCGACCAACTACTCGACCAACTACTCTACCAACTACTCGACCAACTACTTGACCAACTACTCGACCAACTACTCGACCAATCACTCGACCAACTACTCGACCAACTACTCGACCAACTACTCAACCAATTACTCGACCAACTACTCGACCAATCACTCGACCAACTACTCGACCAACTACTCGACCAACTACTCGACCAACTACTCGACCGACCACTCGACCAATCATTCGAACAACTACTAGCCCAACTACTCGACCAACTACTCAACCAATTACTCGACCAACTACTCTACCATTCACTAGACCAACTACTCGACCAACTACTCGACCAACTACTCGACCAACTACTCGACCAACTACTCGACCGACCACTCGACCAATCATTCGAACAACTACTCGACCAACTACTCGACCAACTACTCGACCAACTACTCGACCAACTACTCGACCAACTACTCGACCAACTACTTGACCAACTACTCGACCAACTACTCGACCAATCACTCGACCAACTACTCGACCAACTTCTCGACCAACTACTCGACCAACTACTCGTCCAACTACTCGATCAACTACTCAACCAGCTACTCGACCAACTACTTGACCAACTACTCGACCAATCGCTCGACCAACTACTCGAAACACTACTCGACCAACTACTCGACCAATCACTCGACCAACTACTCGACCAACTACTCGACCAATCACTCGACCAACTACTCGACCAACTACTGGAGCAATCAATCGACCAACTACTCGACCAGCTACTCGACCAACTACTCGACCAACTACTCGACCGACCACTCGACCAACCACTCGACCGACCACTCGACCAATAACTCGAACAACTACTCGACCAAGTACTCGACCAACTACTCGACCAAATACTCGACCAACTACTCGACCAATCGCTCGACCAACTACTCGAACAACTACTAGACCAACTACTCGACCAATCACTCGACCGACCACTCGACCAATAACTCGAACAACTACTCGACCAACTACTCGACCAACTACTCGACCAACTACTCGACCAACTACTCGACCAACTACTCGACCGACCACTCGACCGACTACTCGACCAATCACTCGACCAACTACTCGACCAACTACTCGACCAACTACTCAACCAATTACTCGACCAACTACTCGACCAACCACTCGACCAACTACTCGACCAACTACTCGACCAACTACTCGACCGACCACTCGACCAATCATTTGAACAACTACTCGACCAACTACTCGACCAACTACTCGACCAACTACTCTACCAACTACTCGACCAACTACTTGACCAACTACTCGACCAACTACTCGACCAATCACTCGACCAACTACTCGACCAACTTCTCGACCAACTACTCGACCAACTATTCGTCCAACTACTCGATCAACTACTCGACCAGCTACTCGACCAACTACTCGACCAACTACTTGACCAATCGCTCGACCAACTACTCGACCAACTACTCGACCAATCACTCGACCAACTACTCGAACAACTACTGGAGCAATCACTCGACCAACTACTCGACCAACTACTCGACCAACTACTAGACCGACCACTCGACCGACCACTCGACCAATCACTCGACCAACTACTCGACCAACTACTCGACCAACTACTCGACCGACCACTCGAACGACTGCTCGACCAATCACTCGACCACCTACTCGACCAACTACTCGACCAACTATTCAACCAACTACTCGACAAACTACTCGACCAATCGCTCGACCAACTACTCGACCAACTACTCGACCAACTACTCGACCAATCACTCGACCAACTACTCGACCAAATACTGGAGCAATCACTCGACCAACTACTCGACCAACTACTGGAGCAATCACACGACCAAATACTCGACCAGCTACTCGACCAACTACTTGACCAACTACTCGACCGACCACTCGACCGACCACTCGACCAATAACTCGAACAACTACTCGACCAACTACTCGACCAACTACTCGACCAACTACTCGACCAACTACTCGACCAACTACTCGACCGACCACTCGACCGACTACTCGACCAATCACTCGACCAACTACTCGACCAACTACTCGACCAACTACTCGACCAACTACTCGACCAACTACTCGACCAATCACTCGACCAACTACTCGACCAACTACTTGACCAACTACTCGACCAACTACTCGACCAACTACTCGACCGACCACTCGACCAATCATTCGAACAACTACTCGACCAACTACTCGACCAAATACTCGACCAACTACTCGACCAACTACTCGACCAACTACTTGACCAACTACTCGACCAACTACTCGACCAATCACTCGACCAACTACTCGACCAACTTCTCGACCAACTACTCGACCAACTATTCGTCCAACTACTCGATCAACTACTCGACCAGCTACTCGACCAACTACTCGACCAACTACTTGACCAATCGCTCGACCAACTACTCGACCAACTACTCGACCAATCACTCGACCAACTACTCGAACAACTACTGGAGCAATCACTCGACCAACTACTCGACCAACTACTCGACCAACTACTCGACCAACTACTCGACCGACCACTCGACCGACCACTCGACCAATCACTCGACCAACTACTCGACCAACTACTCGACCAACTACTCGACCGACCACTCGAACGACTGCTCGACCAATCACTCGACCACCTACTCGACCAACTACTCGACCAACTACTCAACCAACTACTCGACCAACTACTCGACCATTCGCTCGACCAACTACTCGACCAACTACTCGACCAACTACTCGACCAATCACTCGACCAACTACTCGACCAAATACTGGAGCAATCACTCGACCATCTACTCGACCAACTACTCGACCAATCACTCGACCAACTACTCGACCAACTACTGGAGCAATCACTCGACCAACTACTCGACCAGCTACTCGACCAACTACTCGACCAACTACTCGACCAACTACTCGTCCAAATACTCGACCAACTACTCGACCAACTACTCGACCAATCGCTCGACCAACTACTCGACCAACTACTCGACCAACTACTCGACCAATCACTCGACCAACTACTCGACCAACTACTCCACCAACTACTCGACCAACTACTCGACCAACTACTCGACCAACTACTCGTCCAAATACTCGACCAACTACTCGACCAACTACTCGACCAATCGCTCGACCAACTACTCGACCAACTACTCGACCAACTACTCGACCAACTACTCGACCAACTACTGGAGCAATCACTCGACCAACTACTCGACCAGCTACTCGACCAACTACTCGACCAAATACTCGACCGACCACTCGACCGACCACTCGACCGACCACTCGACCAATAACTCGAACAACTACTCGACCAACTACTCGACCAACTACTTGACCAACTACTCGACCAATCGCTCGACCAACTACTCGAACAACTACTCGACCAATTACTCGACCAATCACTCGACCAACTACTCGACCAACTACTGGAGAAATCACTCGACCAACTACCCGACCAGCTACTCGACCAACTACTCCACCAACTACTCGACCAACTACTCGACCAACTACTCGACCAACTACTCGTCCAAATACTCGACCAACTACTCGACCAACTACTCGACCAATCGCTCGACCAACTACTGGAGCAATCACTCGACCAACTACTCGACCAGCTACTCGACCAACTACTCGACCAAATACTCGACCGACCACTCGACCGACCACTCGACCGACCACTCGACCAATAACTCGAACAACTACTCGACCAACTTCTCGACCAACTACTCGACCAACTACTCGACCAACTACTCGACCAACTACTCGACCGACCACTCGACCGACTATTCGACCAATCACTCGACCAACTACTCGACCAACTACTCGACCAACTACTCAACCAATTACTCGACCAACTACTCGACCAATCACTCGGCCAACTACTCGACCAACTACTCGACCGACTACTCGACCAACTACTCGACCGACCACTCGACCAATCATTCGAACAACTACTAGACCAACTACTCGACCAACTACTCAACCAATTACTCGACCAACTACTCTACCATTCACTAGACCAACTACTCGACCAACTACTCGACCAACTACTCGACCAACTACTCGACCGACCACTCGACCAATCATTCGAACAACTACTCGACCAACTACTCGACCAACTACTCGACCAACTACTCGACCAACTACTCGACCAACTACTTGACCAACTACTCGACCAACTACTCGACCAATCACTCGACCAACTACTCGACCAACTTCTCGACCAACTACTCGACCAACTACTCGTCCAACTACTCGATCAACTACTCGACCAGCTACTCGACCAACTACTCGACCAACTACTCGACCAATCGCTCGACCAACTACTCGACCAACTACTAGACCAATCACTCGACCAACTACTCGAACAACTACTGGAGCAATCACTCGACCAATCACTCGACCAACTACTCGACCAACTACTGGAGCAATCACTCGACCAACTAGTCGACCAGCTACTCGACCAACTACTCGACCAATCACTCGACCAACTACTCGAACAACTACTGGAGCAATCACTCGAGCAACTACTCGACCAACTACTCGACCAACTATTCAACCAACTACTCGACAAACTACTCGACCAATCGCTCGACCAACTACTCGACCAACTACTCGACCAACTACTCGACCAATCACTCGACCAACTACTCGACCAAATACTGGAGCAATCACTCGACCAACTACTCGACCAACTACTGGAGCAATCACACGACCAAATACTCGACCAGCTACTCGACCAACTACTTGACCAACTACTCGACCGACCACTCGACCGACCACTCGACCAATAACTCGAACAACTACTCGACCAACTACTCGACCAACTACTCGACCAACTACTCGACCAACTACTCGACCAACTACTCGACCGACCACTCGACCGACTACTCGACCAATCACTCTACCAACTACTCGACCAACTACTCGACCAACTACTCGACCAACTACTCGACCAACTACTCGACCAATCACTCGACCAACTACTCGACCAACTACTCGACCAACTACTCGACCAACTACTCGACCAACTACTCGACCGACCACTCGACCAATCATTCGAACAACTACTCGACCAACTACTCGACCAAATACTCGACCAACTACTCGACCAACTACTCGACCAACTACTTGACCAACTACTCGACCAACTACTCGACCAATCACTCGACCAACTACTCGACCAACTTCTCGACCAACTACTCGACCAACTATTCGTCCAACTACTCGATCAACTACTCGACAAGCTACTCGACCAACTACTCGACCAACTACTTGACCAATCGCTCGACCAACTACTCGACCAACTACTCGACCAATCACTCGACCAACTACTCGAACAACTACTGGAGCAATCACTCGACCAACTACTCGACCAACTACTCGACCAACTACTCGACCAACTACTCGACCGACCACTCGACCGACCACTCGACCAATCACTCGACCAACTACTCGACCAACTACTCGACCAACTACTCGACCGACCACTCGAACGACTGCTCGACCAATCACTCGACCACCTACTCGACCAACTACTCGACCAACTACTCAACCAACTACTCGACCAACTACTCGACCATTCGCTCGACCAACTACTCGACCAACTACTCGACCAACTACTCGACCAATCACTCGACCAACTACTCGACCAAATACTGGAGCAATCACTCGACCATCTACTCGACCAACTACTCGACCAATCACTCGACCAACTACTCGACCAACTACTGGAGCAATCACTCGACCAACTACTCGACCAGCTACTCGACCAACTACTCGACCAACTACTCGACCAACTACTCGACCAACTACTCGTCCAAATACTCGACCAACTACTCGACCAACTACTCGACCAATCGCTCGACCAACTACTCGACCAACTACTCGACCAACTACTCGACCAATCACTCGACCAACTACTCGACCAACTACTCCACCAACTACTCGACCAACTACTCGACCAACTACTCGACCAACTACTCGTCCAAATACTCGACCAACTACTCGACCAACTACTCGACCAATCGCTCGACCAACTACTCGACCAACTACTCGACCAACTACTCGACCAACTACTCGACCAACTACTGGAGCAATCACTCGACCAACTACTCGACCAGCTACTCGACCAACTACTCGACCAAATACTCGACCGACCACTCGACCGACCACTCGACCGACCACTCGACCAATAACTCGAACAACTACTCGACCAACTACTCGACCAACTACTTGACCAACTACTCGACCAATCGCTCGACCAACTACTCGAACAACTACTCGACCAATTACTCGACCAATCACTCGACCAACTACTCGACCAACTACTGGAGAAATCACTCGACCAACTACCCGACCAGCTACTCGACCAACTACTCCACCAACTACTCGACCAACTACTCGACCAACTACTCGACCAACTACTCGTCCAAATACTCGACCAACTACTCGACCAACTACTCGACCAATCGCTCGACCAACTACTGGAGCAATCACTCGACCAACTACTCGACCAGCTACTCGACCAACTACTCGACCAAATACTCGACCGACCACTCGACCGACCACTCGACCGACCACTCGACCAATAACTCGAACAACTACTCGACCAACTTCTCGACCAACTACTCGACCAACTACTCGACCAACTACTCGACCAACTACTCGACCGACCACTCGACCGACTATTCGACCAAACACTCGACCAACTACTCGACCAACTACTCGACCAACTACTCAACCAATTACTCGACCAACTACTCGACCAATCACTCGGCCAACTACTCGACCAACTACTCGACCGACTACTCGACCAACTACTCGACCGACCACTCGACCAATCATTCGAACAACTACTAGACCAACTACTCGACCAACTACTCAACCAATTACTCGACCAACTACTCTACCATTCACTAGACCAACTACTCGACCAACTACTCGACCAACTACTCGACCAACTACTCGACCAACTACTCGACCGACCACTCGACCAATCATTCGAACAACTACTCGACCAACTACTCGACCAACTACTCGACCAACTACTCGACCAACTACTCGACCAACTACTTGACCAACTACTCGACCAACTACTCGACCAATCACTCGACCAACTACTCGACCAACTTCTCGACCAACTACTCGACCAACTACTCGTCCAACTACTCGATCAACTACTCGACCAGCTACTCGACCAACTACTCGACCAACTACTCGACCAATCGCTCGACCAACTACTCGACCAACTACTAGACCAATCACTCGACCAACTACTCGAACAACTACTGGAGCAATCACTCGACCAACTACTCGACCAACTACTCGACCAATCACTCGACCAACTACTCGACCAACTACTGGAGCAATCACTCGACCAACTAGTCGACCAGCTACTCGACCAACTACTCGACCAATCACTCGACCAACTACTCGAACAACTACTGGAGCAATCACTCGAGCAACTACTCGACCAACTACTCGACCAACTACTCGACCAACTACTCGACCGACCAATCGCTCGACCAACTACTCGACCAACTACTCGACCAACTACTCGACCAATTACTGGAGCAATCACTCGACCAACTACTCGACCAGCTACTCGACCAACTACTCGACCAACTACTCGACCAACTACTCGACCAACTACTCGTCCAAATAGTCGACCAACTACTCGACCAACTACTCGACCGACCACTCGACCGACCACTCGACCAATAACTCGAACAACTACTCGACCAACTACTCGACCAACTACTCGACCAACTACTCGACCAACTACTCGACTGACCACTCGACCGACTACTCGACCAATCACTCGACCAACTACTCGACCAACTACTCGACCAACTACTCGACCAACTACTCGACCAACTACTCGACCAACTACTCGACCGACCACTCGACCAATCATTCGAACAACTACTCGACCAACTACTCGACCAACTACTGGAGCAATCACTCGACCAACTAGTCGACCAGCTACTCGACCAACTACTCGACCGACCACTCGACCGACCACTCGACCAACTACTCGACCAACTTCTCGACCAACTACTCGACGAACTACTCCTCCAACTACTTGATCAACTACTCGACCAGCTACTCGACCAACTACTCGACCAACTACTCGACCAATCACTCGACCAACTACTCGAACAACTACTGGAGCAATCACTCGACCAACTACTCGACCAACTACTCGACCAACTACTCGACCAACTACTCGACCAACTACTCGACCGACCACTCGACCGACCCCTCGACCAATCACTCGACCAACTACTCGACAAACTACTCGACCAACTACTCGACCGACCACTCGAACGACTGCTCGACCAATCACTCGACCAACTACTCGACCAACTACTCGACCAACTACTCAACCAACTACTCGACTAACTACTCGACCAATCACTCGACCAACTACTCGACCAACTACTCGGCCAACTACTCAACCAACTACTCGACCAACTACTTGACCAACTACTCGACCAATCGCTCGACAAACTACTCGACCAAATACTGGAGCAATCACTCGACCAACTACTCGACCAGCTACTCGACCAACTACTCGACCAACTACTCGTCCAACTACTCGACCAACTACTCGACCAACTACTCGACCAATCGCTCGACCAACTACTCGACCAACTACTATCCCAACTACTCGACCAATCACTCGACCAACTACTCGACCAACTACTGGAGCAATCACTCGACCAACTAGTCGACCAGCTACTCGACCAACTACTCGACCGACCACTCGACTGACCACTCGACCAATCACTCGAACAACTACTCGACCAACTACTCGACCAACTACTCAACCAATTACTCGACCAACTACTCGACCAATCACTCGACCAACTACTCGACCAACTACTCGACCAACTACTCGACCAACTACTCGACCAACTACTCGACCGACCACTCGACCAATCATTCGAACAACTACTAGACCAACTACTCGACCAACTACTCGACCAACTACTCAACCAATTACTCGACCAACTACTCTACCAATAACTCGACCAACTACTCGACCAACTACTCAACCAATCACTCGACCAACTTCTCGACCAACTACTCGACGAACTACTCCTCCAACTACTCGATCAACTACTCGACCAGCTACTCGACCAACTACTCGACCAACTACTCGACCAATCGCTCGACCAACTACTCGACCAACTACTCGACCAATCACTCGACCAACTACTCGAACAACTACTGGAGCAATCACTCGACCAACTACTCGACCAACTACTCGACCAACTACTCGACCAACTACTCGACCAACTACTCGACCGACCACTCGACCGACCACTCGACCAATCACTCGACCAACTACTCGACCAACTACTCGACCAACTACTCGACCGACCACTCGAACGACTGCTCGACCAATCACTCGACAAACTACTCGACCAACTACTCGACCAACTACTCAACCAACTACTCGACTAACTACTCGACCAATCACTCGACCAACTACTCGACCAACTACTCGGCCAACTACTCAACCAACTACTCGACCAACTACTTGACCAACTACTCGACCAATCGCTCGACAAACTACTCGACCAAATACTGGAGCAATCACTCGACCAACTACTCGACCAGCTACTCGACCAACTACTCGACCAACTACTCGTCCAACTACTCGACCAACTACTCGACCAACTACTCGACCAATCGCTCGACCAACTACTCGACCAACTACTATCCCAACTACTCGACCAATCACTCGACCAACTACTCGACCAACTACTGGAGCAATCACTCGACCAACTAGTCGACCAGCTACTCGACCAACTACTCGACCGACCACTCGACCGACCACTCGACCAATCACTCGAACAACTACTCGACCAACTACTCGACCAATCACTCGACCAACTACTCGACCAACTACTCGACCAACTACTCGACCAACTACTCGACTGACCACTCGACCAATCATTCGAACAACTACTCGACCAACTACTCGACCAACTACTTGACCAACTACTCGACCAATCGCTCGACCAACTACTCGAACAACTACTCGACCAATTACTCGACCAATCACTCGACCAACTACTCGACCAACTACTGGAGCAATCACTCGACCAACTACCCGACCAGCTACTCGACCAACTACTCCACCAACTACTCGACCAACTACTCGACCAACTACTCGACCAACTACTCGTCCAAATACTCGACCAACTACTCGACCAACTACTCGACCAATCGCTCGACCAACTACTGGAGCAATCACTCGACCAACTACTCGACCAGCTACTCGACCAACTACTCGACCAAATACTCGACCGACCACTCGACCGACCACTCGACCGCCCACTCGACCAATAACTCGAACAACTACTCGACCAACTTCTCGACCAACTACTCGACCAACTACTCGACCAACTACTCGACCAACTACTCGACCGACCACTCGACCGACTATTCGACCAATCACTCGACCAACTACTCGACCAACTACTCGACCAACTACTCAACCAATTACTCGACCAACTACTCGACCAATCACTCGGCCAACTACTCGACCAACTACTCGACCAACTACTCGACCAACTACTCGACCGACCACTCGACCAATCATTCGAACAACTACTAGACCAACTACTCGACCAACTACTCAACCAATTACTCGACCAACTACTCTACCATTCACTAGACCAACTACTCGACCAACTACTCGACCAACTACTCGACCAACTACTCGACCAACTACTCGACCGACCACTCGACCAATCATTCGAACAACTACTCGACCAACTACTCGACCAACTACTCGACCAACTACTCGACCAACTACTCGACCAACTACTTGACCAACTACTCGACCAACTACTCGACCAATCACTCGACCAACTACTCGACCAACTTCTCGACCAACTACTCGACCAACTACTCGTCCAACTACTCGATCAACTACTCGACCAGCTACTCGACCAACTACTCGACCAACTACTCGACCAATCGCTCGACCAACTACTCGACCAACTACTAGACCAATCACTCGACCAACTACTCGAACAACTACTGGAGCAATCACTCGACCAACTACTCGACCAGCTACTCGACCAACTACTCGACCAAATACTCGACCGACCACTCGACCGACCACTCGACCAACTACTCGACCAACTACTCGACCAATCACTCGACCAACTACTCGAACAACTACTGGAGCAATCACTCGACCAACTACTCGACCAACTACTCGACCAACTACTCGACCAACTACTCGACCAACTACTCGACCGACCACTCGACCGACCCCTCGACCAATCACTCGACCAACTACTCGACAAACTACTCGACCAACTACTCGACCGACCACTCGAACGACTGCTCGACCAATCACTCGACCAACTACTCGACCAACTACTCGACCAACTACTCAACCAACTACTCGACTAACTACTCGACCAATCACTCGACCAACTACTCGACCAACTACTCGGCCAACTACTCAACCAACTACTCGACCAACTACTTGACCAACTACTCGACCAATCGCTCGACAAACTACTCGACCAAATACTGGAGCAATCACTCGACCAACTACTCGACCAGCTACTCGACCAACTACTCGACCAACTACTCGTCCAACTACTCGACCAACTACTCGACCAACTACTCGACCAATCGCTCGACCAACTACTCGACCAACTACTATCCCAACTACTCGACCAATCACTCGACCAACTACTCGACCAACTACTGGAGCAATCACTCGACCAACTAGTCGACCAGCTACTCGACCAACTACTCGACCGACCACTCGACTGACCACTCGACCAATCACTCGAACAACTACTCGACCAACTACTCGACCAACTACTCAACCAATTACTCGACCAACTACTCGACCAATCACTCGACCAACTACTCGACCAACTACTCGACCAACTACTCGACCAACTACTCGACCGACCACTCGACCAATCATTCGAACAACTACTAGACCAACTACTCGACCAACTACTCGACCAACTACTCAACCAATTACTCGACCAACTACTCTACCAATAACTCGACCAACTACTCGACCAACTACTCAACCAATCACTCGACCAACTTCTCGACCAACTACTCGACGAACTACTCCTCCAACTACTCGATCAACTACTCGACCAGCTACTCGACCAACTACTCGACCAACTACTCGACCAATCGCTCGACCAACTACTCGACCAACTACTCGACCAATCACTCGACCAACTACTCGAACAACTACTGGAGCAATCACTCGACCAACTACTCGACCAACTACTCGACCAACTACTCGACCAACTACTCGACCAACTACTCGACCGACCACTCGACCGACCACTCGACCAATCACTCGACCAACTACTCGACCAACTACTCGACCAACTACTCGACCGACCACTCGAACGACTGCTCGACCAATCACTCGACAAACTACTCGACCAACTACTCGACCAACTACTCAACCAACTACTCGACTAACTACTCGACCAATCACTCGACCAACTACTCGACCAACTACTCGGCCAACTACTCAACCAACTACTCGACCAACTACTTGACCAACTACTCGACCAATCGCTCGACAAACTACTCGACCAAATACTGGAGCAATCACTCGACCAACTACTCGACCAGCTACTCGACCAACTACTCGACCAACTACTCGTCCAACTACTCGACCAACTACTCGACCAACTACTCGACCAATCGCTCGACCAACTACTCGACCAACTACTATCCCAACTACTCGACCAATCACTCGACCAACTACTCGACCAACTACTGGAGCAATCACTCGACCAACTAGTCGACCAGCTACTCGACCAACTACTCGACCGACCACTCGACCGACCACTCGACCAATCACTCGAACAACTACTCGACCAACTACTCGACCAATCACTCGACCAACTACTCGACCAACTACTCGACCAACTACTCGACCAACTACTCGACTGACCACTCGACCAATCATTCGAACAACTACTCGACCAACTACTCGACCAACTACTTGACCAACTACTCGACCAATCGCTCGACCAACTACTCGAACAACTACTCGACCAATTACTCGACCAATCACTCGACCAACTACTCGACCAACTACTGGAGCAATCACTCGACCAACTACCCGACCAGCTACTCGACCAACTACTCCACCAACTACTCGACCAACTACTCGACCAACTACTCGACCAACTACTCGTCCAAATACTCGACCAACTACTCGACCAACTACTCGACCAATCGCTCGACCAACTACTGGAGCAATCACTCGACCAACTACTCGACCAGCTACTCGACCAACTACTCGACCAAATACTCGACCGACCACTCGACCGACCACTCGACCGCCCACTCGACCAATAACTCGAACAACTACTCGACCAACTTCTCGACCAACTACTCGACCAACTACTCGACCAACTACTCGACCAACTACTCGACCGACCACTCGACCAACTATTCGACCAATCACTCGACCAACTACTCGACCAACTACTCGACCAACTACTCAACCAATTACTCGACCAACTACTCGACCAATCACTCGGCCAACTACTCGACCAACTACTCGACCAACTACTCGACCAACTACTCGACCGACCACTCGACCAATCATTCGAACAACTACTAGACCAACTACTCGACCAACTACTCAACCAATTACTCGACCAACTACTCTACCATTCACTAGACCAACTACTCGACCAACTACTCGACCAACTACTCGACCAACTACTCGACCAACTACTCGACCGACCACTCGACCAATCATTCGAACAACTACTCGACCAACTACTCGACCAACTACTCGACCAACTACTCGACCAACTACTCGACCAACTACTTGACCAACTACTCGACCAACTACTCGACCAATCACTCGACCAACTACTCGACCAACTTCTCGACCAACTACTCGACCAACTACTCGTCCAACTACTCGATCAACTACTCGACCAGCTACTCGACCAACTACTCGACCAACTACTCGACCAATCGCTCGACCAACTACTCGACCAACTACTAGACCAATCACTCGACCAACTACTCGAACAACTACTGGAGCAATCACTCGACCAACTACTCGACCAGCTACTCGACCAACTACTCGACCAAATACTCGACCGACCACTCGACCGACCACTCGACCGACCACTCGACCAATAACTCGAACAACTACTCGACCAACTTCTCGACCAACTACTCGACCAACTACTCGACCAACTACTCGACCAACTACTCGACCGACCACTCGACCGACTATTCGACCAATCACTCGACCAACTACTCGACCAACTACTCGACCAACTACTCAACCAATTACTCGACCAACTACTCGACCAATCACTCGGCCAACTACTCGACCAACTACTCGACCGACTACTCGACCAACTACTCGACCGACCACTCGACCAATCATTCGAACAACTACTAGACCAACTACTCGACCAACTACTCAACCAATTACTCGACCAACTACTCTACCATTCACTAGACCAACTACTCGACCAACTACTCGACCAACTACTCGACCAACTACTCGACCAACTACTCGACCGACCACTCGACCAATCATTCGAACAACTACTCGACCAACTACTCGACCAACTACTCGACCAACTACTCGACCAACTACTCGACCAACTACTTGACCAACTACTCGACCAACTACTCGACCAATCACTCGACCAACTACTCGACCAACTTCTCGACCAACTACTCGACCAACTACTCGTCCAACTACTCGATCAACTACTCGACCAGCTACTCGACCAACTACTCGACCAACTACTCGACCAATCGCTCGACCAACTACTCGACCAACTACTAGACCAATCACTCGACCAACTACTCGAACAACTACTGGAGCAATCACTCGACCAACTACTCGACCAACTACTCGACCAATCACTCGACCAACTACTCGACCAACTACTGGAGCAATCACTCGACCAACTAGTCGACCAGCTACTCGACCAACTACTCGACCAATCACTCGACCAACTACTCGAACAACTACTGGAGCAATCACTCGAGCAACTACTCGACCAACTACTCGACCAACTACTCGACCAACTACTCGACCGACCAATCGCTCGACCAACTACTCGACCAACTACTCGACCAACTACTCGACCAATTACTGGAGCAATCACTCGACCAACTACTCGACCAGCTACTCGACCAACTACTCGACCAACTACTCGACCAACTACTCGACCAACTACTCGTCCAAATAGTCGACCAACTACTCGACCAACTACTCGACCGACCACTCGACCGACCACTCGACCAATAACTCGAACAACTACTCGACCAACTACTCGACCAACTACTCGACCAACTACTCGACCAACTACTCGACTGACCACTCGACCGACTACTCGACCAATCACTCGACCAACTACTCGACCAACTACTCGACCAACTACTCGACCAACTACTCGACCAACTACTCGACCAACTACTCGACCGACCACTCGACCAATCATTCGAACAACTACTCGACCAACTACTCGACCAACTACTGGAGCAATCACTCGACCAACTAGTCGACCAGCTACTCGACCAACTACTCGACCGACCACTCGACCGACCACTCGACCAACTACTCGACCAACTTCTCGACCAACTACTCGACGAACTACTCCTCCAACTACTTGATCAACTACTCGACCAGCTACTCGACCAACTACTCGACCAACTACTCGACCAATCACTCGACCAACTACTCGAACAACTACTGGAGCAATCACTCGACCAACTACTCGACCAACTACTCGACCAACTACTCGACCAACTACTCGACCAACTACTCGACCAACTACTCGACCAACTACTCGACCAATCGCTCGACCAACTACTCGACCAACTACTATCCCAACTACTCGACCAATCACTCGACCAACTACTCGACCAACTACTGGAGCAATCACTCGACCAACTAGTCGACCAGCTACTCGACCAACTACTCGACCGACCACTCGACTGACCACTCGACCAATCACTCGAACAACTACTCGACCAACTACTCGACCAACTACTCAACCAATTACTCGACCAACTACTCGACCAATCACTCGACCAACTACTCGACCAACTACTCGACCAACTACTCGACCAACTACTCGACCGACCACTCGACCAATCATTCGAACAACTACTAGACCAACTACTCGACCAACTACTCGACCAACTACTCAACCAATTACTCGACCAACTACTCTACCAATAACTCGACCAACTACTCGACCAACTACTCAACCAATCACTCGACCAACTTCTCGACCAACTACTCGACGAACTACTCCTCCAACTACTCGATCAACTACTCGACCAGCTACTCGACCAACTACTCGACCAACTACTCGACCAATCGCTCGACCAACTACTCGACCAACTACTCGACCAATCACTCGACCAACTACTCGAACAACTACTGGAGCAATCACTCGACCAACTACTCGACCAACTACTCGACCAACTACTCGACCAACTACTCGACCAACTACTCGACCGACCACTCGACCGACCACTCGACCAATCACTCGACCAACTACTCGACCAACTACTCGACCAACTACTCGACCGACCACTCGAACGACTGCTCGACCAATCACTCGACCAACTACTCGACCAACTACTCGACCAACTACTCAACCAACTACTCGACTAACTACTCGACCAATCACTCGACCAACTACTCGACCAACTACTCGGCCAACTACTCAACCAACTACTCGACCAACTACTTGACCAACTACTCGACCAATCGCTCGACAAACTACTCGACCAAATACTGGAGCAATCACTCGACCAACTACTCGACCAGCTACTCGACCAACTACTCGACCAACTACTCGTCCAACTACTCGACCAACTACTCGACCAACTACTCGACCAATCGCTCGACCAACTACTCGACCAACTACTATCCCAACTACTCGACCAATCACTCGACCAACTACTCGACCAACTACTGGAGCAATCACTCGACCAACTAGTCGACCAGCTACTCGACCAACTACTCGACCGACCACTCGACCGACCACTCGACCAATCACTCGAACAACTACTCGACCAACTACTCGACCAATCACTCGACCAACTACTCGACCAACTACTCGACCAACTACTCGACCAACTACTCGACTGACCACTCGACCAATCATTCGAACAACTACTCGACCAACTACTCGACCAACTACTTGACCAACTACTCGACCAATCGCTCGACCAACTACTCGAACAACTACTCGACCAATTACTCGACCAATCACTCGACCAACTACTCGACCAACTACTGGAGCAATCACTCGACCAACTACCCGACCAGCTACTCGACCAACTACTCCACCAACTACTCGACCAACTACTCGACCAACTACTCGACCAACTACTCGTCCAAATACTCGACCAACTACTCGACCAACTACTCGACCAATCGCTCGACCAACTACTGGAGCAATCACTCGACCAACTACTCGACCAGCTACTCGACCAACTACTCGACCAAATACTCGACCGACCACTCGACCGACCACTCGACCGCCCACTCGACCAATAACTCGAACAACTACTCGACCAACTTCTCGACCAACTACTCGACCAACTACTCGACCAACTACTCGACCAACTACTCGACCGACCACTCGACCGACTATTCGACCAATCACTCGACCAACTACTCGACCAACTACTCGACCAACTACTCAACCAATTACTCGACCAACTACTCGACCAATCACTCGGCCAACTACTCGACCAACTACTCGACCAACTACTCGACCAACTACTCGACCGACCACTCGACCAATCATTCGAACAACTACTAGACCAACTACTCGACCAACTACTCAACCAATTACTCGACCAACTACTCTACCATTCACTAGACCAACTACTCGACCAACTACTCGACCAACTACTCGACCAACTACTCGACCAACTACTCGACCGACCACTCGACCAATCATTCGAACAACTACTCGACCAACTACTCGACCAACTACTCGACCAACTACTCGACCAACTACTCGACCAACTACTTGACCAACTACTCGACCAACTACTCGACCAATCACTCGACCAACTACTCGACCAACTTCTCGACCAACTACTCGACCAACTACTCGTCCAACTACTCGATCAACTACTCGACCAGCTACTCGACCAACTACTCGACCAACTACTCGACCAATCGCTCGACCAACTACTCGACCAACTACTAGACCAATCACTCGACCAACTACTCGAACAACTACTGGAGCAATCACTCGACCAACTACTCGACCAACTACTCGACCAATCACTCGACCAACTACTCGACCAACTACTGGAGCAATCACTCGACCAACTAGTCGACCAGCTACTCGACCAACTACTCGACCAATCACTCGACCAACTACTCGAACAACTACTGGAGCAATCACTCGAGCAACTACTCGACCAACTACTCGACCAACTACTCGACCAACTACTCGACCAACTACTCGACCGACCAATCGCTCGACCAACTACTCGACCAACTACTCGACCAACTACTCGACCAATTACTGGAGCAATCACTCGACCAACTACTCGACCAGCTACTCGACCAACTACTCGACCAACTACTCGACCAACTACTCGACCAACTACTCGTCCAAATAGTCGACCAACTACTCGACCAACTACTCGACCGACCACTCGACCGACCACTCGACCAATAACTCGAACAACTACTCGACCAACTACTCGACCAACTACTCGACCAACTACTCGACCAACTACTCGACCGACCACTCGACCGACTACTCGACCAATCACTCGACCAACTACTCGACCAACTACTCGACCAACTACTCGACCAACTACTCGACCAACTACTCGACCAACTACTCGACCGACCACTCGACCAATCATTCGAACAACTACTCGACCAACTACTCGACCAACTACTGGAGCAATCACTCGACCAACTAGTCGACCAGCTACTCGACCAACTACTCGACCGACCACTCGACCGACCACTCGACCAACTACTCGACCAACTTCTCGACCAACTACTCGACGAACTACTCCTCCAACTACTCGATCAACTACTCGACCAGCTACTCGACCAACTACTCGACCAACTACTCGACCAATCACTCGACCAACTACTCGAACAACTACTGGAGCAATCACTCGACCAACTACTCGACCGACCACTCGACCGACCACTCGACCAATCACTCGACCAACTACTCGACAAACTACTCGACCAACTACTCGACCGACCACTCGAACGACTGCTCGACCAATCACTCGACCAACTACTCGACCAACTACTCGACCAACTACTCAACCAACTACTCGACTAACTACTCGACCAATCACTCGACCAACTACTCGACCAACTACTCGGCCAACTACTCAACCAACTACTCGACCAACTACTTGACCAACTACTCGACCAATCGCTCGACAAACTACTCGACCAAATACTGGAGCAATCACTCGACCAACTACTCGACCAGCTACTCGACCAACTACTCGACCAACTACTCGTCCAACTACTCGACCAACTACTCGACCAACTACTCGACCAATCGCTCGACCAACTACTCGACCAACTACTATCCCAACTACTCGACCAATCACTCGACCAACTACTCGACCAACTACTGGAGCAATCACTCGACCAACTAGTCGACCAGCTACTCGACCAACTACTCGACCGACCACTCGACTGACCACTCGACCAATCACTCGAACAACTACTCGACCAACTACTCGACCAACTACTCAACCAATTACTCGACCAACTACTCGACCAATCACTCGACCAACTACTCGACCAACTACTCGACCAACTACTCGACCAACTACTCGACCGACCACTCGACCAATCATTCGAACAACTACTAGACCAACTACTCGACCAACTACTCGACCAACTACTCAACCAATTACTCGACCAACTACTCTACCAATAACTCGACCAACTACTCGACCAACTACTCAACCAATCACTCGACCAACTTCTCGACCAACTACTCGACGAACTACTCCTCCAACTACTCGATCAACTACTCGACCAGCTACTCGACCAACTACTCGACCAACTACTCGACCAATCGCTCGACCAACTACTCGACCAACTACTCGACCAATCACTCGACCAACTACTCGAACAACTACTGGAGCAATCACTCGACCAACTACTCGACCAACTACTCGACCAACTACTCGACCAACTACTCGACCAACTACTCGACCGACCACTCGACCGACCACTCGACCAATCACTCGACCAACTACTCGACCAACTACTCGACCAACTACTCGACCGACCACTCGAACGACTGCTCGACCAATCACTCGACCAACTACTCGACCAACTACTCGACCAACTACTCAACCAACTACTCGACTAACTACTCGACCAATCACTCGACCAACTACTCGACCAACTACTCGGCCTACTACTCAACCAACTACTCGACCAACTACTTGACCAACTACTCGACCAATCGCTCGACAAACTACTCGACCAAATACTGGAGCAATCACTCGACCAACTACTCGACCAGCTACTCGACCAACTACTCGACCAACTACTCGTCCAACTACTCGACCAACTACTCGACCAACTACTCGACCAATCGCTCGACCAACTACTCGACCAACTACTATCCCAACTACTCGACCAATCACTCGACCAACTACTCGACCAACTACTGGAGCAATCACTCGACCAACTAGTCGACCAGCTACTCGACCAACTACTCGACCGACCACTCGACCGACCACTCGACCAATCACTCGAACAACTACTCGACCAACTACTCGACCAATCACTCGACCAACTACTCGACCAACTACTCGACCAACTACTCGACCAACTACTCGACCGACCACTCGACCAATCATTCGAACAACTACTAGACCAACTACTCGACCAACTACTCGACCAACTACTCAACCAATTACTCGACCAACTACTCTACCATTCACTCGACCAACTACTCGACCAACTACTGGAGCAATCACTCGACCAACTAGTCGACCAGCTACTCGACCAACTACTCGACCGACCACTCGACCGACCACTCGACCAATCACTCGAACAACTACTCGACCAACTACTCGACCAATCACTCGACCAACTACTCGACCAACTACTCGACCAACTACTCGACCAACTACTCGACCGACCACTCGACCAATCATTCGAACAACTACTAGACCAACTACTCGACCAACTACTCGACCAACTACTCAACCAATTACTCGACCAACTACTCTACCATTCACTCGACCAACTACTCGACCAACTACTCGACCAACTACTCGACCAACTACTCGACCAACTACTCGACCGACCACTCGACCAATCATTCGAACAACTACTCGACCAACTACTCGGCCAACTACTCGACCAACTACTCGACCAACTACTCGACCAACTACTTGACCAACTACTCGACCAACTACTCGACCAATCACTCGACCAACTACTCGACCAACTTCTCGACCAACTACTCGACCAACTACTCGACCAACCACTCGACCAATCATTCGAACAACTACTCGACCAACTAATAATAATAATAATAATAATAATAATAAATCATTTAATCCATTCAAGAAAAAAAAATTGCACACTAATTTATAAAATTGATAAACAAAGGTAAAGTAATTACATCTTAAGACAATTTAAAAAAACGAACAAAATGACAAAAGGCAAAAAAAAAAACAAAATACAAATAAATAAAATTAAAAGAAAGAACAAACACGTGTTACAAAGTGTTGCAATGTTGAATGGATAAGGCCTTTGCTCAGCTATGTGCTTATTACCTGTGGAGGAAATAAGCGCTGGTATTCTGCAAAAGCCTGTGCGTCAGTGCGTCAGTTGCAGCAGTAATAAATAAATAAACAAACAATTGTCGTACATATACAAGTTGAGTGGAAAAATACTTAGATATATCTATAATTCTAAACTAAAAAGAATAATAAAAAGACAAATAAATAATAATATTTATTGTTATACAAAAAAAATATAAAGAGCGATTTTAGTTAAAAAGCTACCTCGAAGTAAAATAATATAATATATTAACAACAAAAATGTTCCGATGGATGTTCAACACAAGTGATGTTATCTAACTAACTAAGTGATGTTATCTAACTAGCGCATTTACATATCTTTTTGAACCTCCATCAAAAACAATCTCAGTTTGTTTTTGAAACTAAGTTTGGTGCGCGCGTTCTTAATGGGTGGCGGGATGTTGTTCCAACATTTGGTAGCCGCATATCGGAAGCCACCACGGAACGCAGCGGACTTATGCCGTTGTGTGCACAACTGTGGAAATCGTCGCCTTCGTTCTGGGCACCTGCTCTTTGTCCAAATTAGTTTATTGTAGAGGTATTTTGGGGCTTCTGATTTTATAACTTCAAAGAGGAGGCACGCCAGGTGAAGTTTCCTGCAGTAAACGATTCTTAAAATATTATGGTCATTCAAGAACGGCGTAACGTGGCTCCGCGGTGGTATCGAGAAACAAAACCGAGCACATGCATTTTGTACCCGTTGAATTAACTTTTCAGTCCTAGCATATAAACGAGGCCCATACACAGTATCTGAATAGTTTAATTTGGACAATACTAGGGCCTCTACTAGCTGGATACGAAGCCGTTCATTCAGGTATCGCCGAACTTTGTACAGCACTTTTAATCTGTAGAAACAGTTTCGTGTAACTTCCGAAATATGCTTTTCGTAGCGCAGGTTTGAGTCTAGCACTAATCCTAAATTCCTGGCTTCATACACACGCTCAACGACTTTGGACCCCAATCTAACCTGACAGTCTGATGGAATGTTATTCACCTGATACTGTGATCCAAAGACCATATATTTTGTCTTAGTAGGATTGAGAACGAGACAGCTGCTTTCGGACCAGTGCAGTATTCTGTCAAGGTCATCGTTAAGGGATCGTAAGGCGGAGGCCCATTCGCTATTCCTAAATGAAATATATATTTGTAAATCGTCGGCGTATAGGTGATATTTACAATTGTGTATACACTTAACGATGTCCGCTGTATATAAGATAAAAAGAAGAGGAGAAAGGATAGTTCCCTGAGGAGTGCCTCTTTCAAGGGATCTGTATCCCGAGCGTCGCGTCTGACCGTTGTCCCGAGTTACTTCAACACATTGACCGCGGTTTGCGAGGAAGCTTTGAAACCACTGCACTGTATCTGATTTGAAACCGTAATATGACATCTTAGAAAGAAGCAGGGATATGTCTATACAATCAAAAGCCCTCGAAAAATCCAGAAGCACCAGCAATGTGCACATGCCTTCATCCTGAGCAGTGATAATGTTGTCGGTTACATCTAAAAGTGCCGTGGTGGTACTATGACCTTTCCTGAATCCAGATTGAAATTCGGGAAGCATGTTGTTAGTTTCCAGATAGTCAGTTAGCTGAAGCCAAACAACCTTTTCGACGATTTTAGATAGACATGAGAGTACACTGATAGGGCGAAGATCTTTCAGCTCCTGAGGGTTAGGGTGTTTTGGCAAAGGTCGAATTATGGCAGTCTTCCATATTTTTGGGTATGTGGATTTTGTTATTGAACAGTTTACGATAGAAGTTATTGCTTTCAGCGATTGTGGTAGCGTCATAAGCAACATTTTCAGTGAAATAATCAATGCCCTCTGCATTCGATTTAAGATTAGTAACAATTTCGGAAATTAACAGCTCACTAACAGGCTGAAGGGAAAAGTAAGTATGAGTCGTATGTAGGTGTGTATTGAAATAACTCAGAGTGGACGAGTCGGCATGTGCGATTCCGGGTATATTTAAAAAGTGACTATTAATTATGTCAGGGTCAGCCAAATGTGAAGGCAAAGGGGTATCTTTGTTCGACGGCAATACAGTGGACTTTAAATTGCGCCATAGAATTTTAGGTCTATTTAAATTATTATTTATGTTATGATCAAAATATGCCCTTTTTTCGTTGTGAATAGAATTAATAACTAAAGTTTTTAAAGTTTTGTAATACATTTTATGCGAATCTTTTTTCGTTTTTAAGTACCGCTTGTGGGCCGCATTGCGAAGTTTCATCATCAATTTGATTGTGTCGGTTATCCACGGCTGCTTGTGCGCTTTAATCACAGTAGTTTTGATTGGGGCAAATACATCGAATAAACAATTGACGTAGGAATTGAAAGATAATACCTTATGATCAATATCGGGTATAAGCGTTATGTCGTCCCAGTTAATGGAATTTAAAGATAAATTAAAAGCTTCTAATGGTATATCTTTGATAGGTCTGTATTTAATTTTTTTCGCGCGTATCTTACTTCTTTCACTGTGCAATTCGCAAATTAACAGGGCATGATTACTCAGAGGTGCAACTGGTTCCACCTCAATCCGACGCGTTCTCACATTGGTACAAATAACATCAATCAAAGTTTGACTGTGATCCGTGAAGTGAGTAGGGGATGTGACCAGCTGCACCAAGTCCAAGCAGTTTAGGAATGTATTAAACTTAGCAACCTTTACATCATTAGCGGGGCGGAGCGCATCAATGTTAAAATCACCGAGGAGGACGATGTTATCGCAAAACGCTAACGAGTTTATTGATACAGTGACCGCGTCAAAAAATGAATCGACGTCGAGCCAGGGCGGACGGTACGCAGTCCCGATAGCGAGCGTCTTGTTATCGACCTTAAGCGTTAACCACATTTGTTCGACAAAAATGAGTGATGGCTCGACAGGATGAGTAAACACGCGGGCATTTATACCGCGCTTTATGTAGAATCCGACCCCGCCACCTATTCCGTTGCGTACGGTACGCGGGCGCGGCGCGTGCAGCAACCGGTAGCCGGCGGGGCGCGGGGCGCTGCTCTCCTCGCCCGCACGTAACCACGTCTCGCCCACTGCCATGCCAAACACCACTGCAACAAATATACAAAAAATAACAATATAGCAAAATCACAAACAAAACTTCTATTTTACTACCATTATAAGAACTTATAAAAAGCGAGAAATGATTGAATTTAAATAAATCGTCGGCTCGCAGCTTATTCAATAGAAATGTACGATGTTTAAGCAAGGTAAGAAGTAAACACAGGGTAATTAATGTTAAATATTGCGTAAAATGTAGGATATAAAATAACAAATATATTTTGTTTAGAATAAAATAGCAACTTTTTACATAAAATAACACGAAACAAAAAGAGTACACGTACTGGCAAGTGCATGCGTACTGAATAAGGAGCCATACCAGACAAGTACAACATGCGATGCGAACGCGTTGAGCACTACATAATTTTGTCCAACTATTCAAGATATAAAAATATTTTTTGTGTCCTCTTCACTACGTATACGCTCAATAGCCTTACCGTCGTCTTTCCTTGTGAATATTCGGCCACCCTTTGTCCACACGTACCTCCATTGTACTCGGGAAGCCGCTTCGCGTGCCTTACCGAACAGCTGTCGATTGTTTCTCGTTAGATGTTCATTAACATAAAATTTCCTCTGCTCCCCGGCTAGGTTCATGTCGGCCGTGTTGAGGCCGCGGCGGATGCGCGCGGCACGCAGCATGGCGTCGCGCTGAGCCCGACGAGCCAGCCGTACGATCAGCGGTCGCGGCCGCTGCGGCGCGCCTTCCCCGTCACCCCGGTTGCGCCGCACGGCACCCAGCCGCTCTGCATGCACTATATCGCGCTCCTCCAGCGTAATCCCCAGTTTCACGGCCACGACACTGGCCAAATGGAGGACGTTCTCGTTTCTCTCCTCTGGCAGCCCGGCTATTTCCACATCATTCAACAGCAGCTCTTGGTCACGTTCATTCAATTGTACCCTCAGGTCCGTTATTGTGTCTTCTAGATGACCAATGTTGCCCAATGTCTTTGTTTCGATTTTTTTTTCGACTTCGAGGACCTTTTCTTCGACCGCCGTTATCCGACTGCAGCACGCTTGCAGGTCCGCTTTAAACTGCTTTATCTCATCTCTTGTTTCTCTGAGATCGTTTCGAAGTCCTTTGACCTCTTTTATTAGCTCACAAAGCATTCGGGTACTATCTGCGTCACCCTTTCCGGGGGCCATAATATCGTCACCGGGACTCGAGCTTTCTGACGAGACGTTGTCCGCAGGCTTAGCCTTGCAGCCCTGGCACGCGAACCCTTGAGGGATAGGCCCGGCAGGCACGGCGCTGCAGGCTCGGTGGAACACATATGAACATTTAGAGCACCGAACACAGTCGGCATTTGCCGCGTATTTACCACAGGAACGGCACTTTGGCATTGTAGGTAATAGATGGCACTACTGTATATTTTATAAAAATGTCTTATTTTGTTTATTTAAATATGTTTAAGCGAACACTTTCTATCTTTAGACCACTTAATGGATTTAAAAACACTACAGTATATAGCCACTAAGATTTAATTTCACTGTTGGCGAGATTAAAATTATACCGAAGTTAGTAGGTAGATTGAGAAACATTCTCGCACATATTACGAACACTTTTTGTTGTGAAATTGAGCGAATTGTGATTAGATAATAATAATAGTTGACGATAAAACACTATACTACACTCCGCGATATAATTTAAAATAAAATGTACTTGTTTAATATTTTTTTTAATGTAATATTGTTCACGGTAAACCGCCGCCACTGACGTACGTGACGTCACTCCTACTCGACCAACTACTCGACCAACTACTCGACCAACTACTCGACCAACTACTCGACCGACCACTCGACCAATCATTCGAACAACTACTCGACCAACTACTCGACCAATCACTCGACCAACGACTCGACCAACTACTCGACCCACTACTCGACCAACTACTCAACCAACTACTCGACCAACTACTTGACCAACTACTCGACTAATCACTCGACCAACTACTCGACCAATCGCTCGACCAACTACTCGACCAACTACTCGACCAACTACTCGACCAACTACTCGACCAACTACTCGACCAAATACTCGACCAACTACTCGACCAACTACTCGACCAACTACTCGACCAACTACTCGACCAACTACTCGACCAACTACTAGACCAACTACTCGACCAACTACTCGACCAATCACTCGACCAACTACTCGACCAACTTCTAGACCAACTACTCGACCAACTACTCGACCGACCACTCGACCGACCACTTGACCAATAACTCGAACAACTACTCGACCAACTACTCCACCAACTACTCGACCAACTACTCGACCAACTACTCGACCGACCACTCGACCGCCTACTCGACCAATCACTCGACCAACTACTCGACCAACTACTCGACCAACTACTCGACCAACTACTCAACCAACTAATCGACCGACCACTCGACCGCCTACTCGACCAATCACTCGACCAACTACTCGACCAACTACTCGACCAACTACTCAACCAACTACTCGACCAACTACTCGACCAATCACTCGACCAACTACTCGACCAACTACTCAACCAAATACTCGACCAATTACTCGACCAACTACTCGACCAACTACTCGACCAACTACTCGACCGACCACTCGACCAGTCATTCGAACAACTACTCGACCAACTACTCAACCAACTACTCGACCAATCACTCGACCAACTACTCGACCAACTACTCGACCAACTACTCGACCGACCACTCGACCAATCATTCAAACAACTACTCGACTAACTACTCGACCAACTACTCGACCAATCACTCGACCAACTACTCGACCAACTACTCGACCCACTACTCGACCAACTACTCAACCAACTACTCGACCAACTACTTGACCAACTACTCGACTAATCACTCGACCAACTACTCGACCAATCGCTCGACCAACTACTCGACCAACTACTCGACCAACTACTCGACCAACTACTCGACCAACTACTCGACCAACTACTCGACCAACTACTCGACCAACTACTCGACCAACTACTCGACCAACTACTCGACCAACTACTCGACCAACTACTCGACCAACTACTCGACCAACTACTAGACCAACTACTCGACCAACTACTCGACCAATCACTCGACCAACTACTCGACCAACTTCTCGACCAACTACTCGACCAACTACTCGTCCAACTACTCGACCAACTACTTGACCAACTACTCGACCAACTACTCGACCAATCACTCGACTAACTACTCGACCAACTTCTCGACCAACTACTCGACCAACTACTCGTCCAACTACTCGACCAACTACTCGACCAGCTACTCGACCAACTACTCGACCAACTACTCGACCAATCGCTCGTTCAACTACTTGACCAACTACTCGACCCACTACTCGACCAACTACTCAACCAACTAATCGACCAACTACTTGACCAACTACTCGACTAATCACTCGACCAACTACTCGACCAATCGCTCGACCAACTACTCGACCAACTACTCGACCAACTACTCGACCAACTACTCGACCAACTACTCGACCAACTACTCGACCAACTACTCGACCAACTACTCGACCAACTACTCGACCAACTACTTGACGAACTACTCGACCAACTACTCGACCAATCACTCGACTAACTACTCGACCAAGTTCTCGACCAACTACTCGAGCAACTACTCGTCCAACTACTCGACCAACTACTCGACCAGCTACTCGACCAACTACTCGACCAACTACTCGACCAATCGCTCGACCAACTACTTGACCAACTACTCGACCAACTGCTCGACCAACTACTCGACCAACTACTCGACCAGCTACTCGACCATCTACTCGACCAACTACTCGACCAACTACTGGAGCAATCACTCGACCAACTACTCGACCAGCTACTCGACCAACTACTCGACCAACTACTCGACAAACTACTCGTCAAACTACTCGACCAACTACTGGAGCAATCACTCGACCAACTACTCGACCAGCTACTCGACCAACTACTCGACCAACTACTCGACCGACCACTCGACCGACTACTCGACCAACTACTCGACCAACTACTGGAGCAATCACTCGACCAACTACTCGACCAGCTACTCGACCAACTACTCGACCAACTACTCGACCGACCACTCGACCGACCACTTGACCAATAACTCGAACAACTACTCGACCAACTACTCCACCAACTACTCGACCAACTACTCGACCAACTACTCGACCAGCTACTCGACCAACTACTCGAACAACTACTCGACCGACCACTCGACCGCCTACTCGACCAATCACTCGACCAACTACTCGACCAACTACTCGACCAACTACTCAACCAACTAATCGACCGACCACTCGACCGCCTACTCGACCAATCACTCGACCAACTACTCGACCAACTACTCGACCAACTACTCAACCAACTACTCGACCAACTACTCGACCAATCACTCGACCAACTACTCGACCAACTACTCAACCAACTACTCGACCAACTACTCGACCAACTACTCGACCAACTACTCGACCAACTACTCGACCGACCACTCGACCAGTCATTCGAACAACTACTCGACCAACTAATCGACCAACTACTTGACCAACTACTCGACTAATCACTCGACCAACTACTCGACCAATCGCTCGACCAACTACTCGACCAACTACTCGACCAACTACTCGACCAACTACTCGACCAACTACTCGACCAACTACTCGACCAACTACTTGACCGACCACTCGACCAGTCATTCGAACAACTACTCAACCAACTAATCGACCAAGTTCTCGACCAACTACTCGACCAACTACTCGTCCAACTACTCGACCAACTACTCGACCAGCTACTCGACCAACTACTCGACCAACTACTCGACCAATCGCTCGACCAACTACTTGACCAACTACTCGACCAACTGCTCGACCAACTACTCGACCAACTACTCGACCAGCTACTCGACCATCTACTCGACCAACTACTCGACCAACTACTGGAGCAATCACTCGACCAACTACTCGACCAACTACTAGACCAACTACTCGACCAACTACTCGACCAATCACTCGACCAACTACTCGACCAACTTCTAGACCAACTACTCGACCAACTACTCGACCGACCACTCGACCGACCACTTGACCAATAACTCGAACAACTACTCGACCAACTACTCCACCAACTACTCGACCAACTACTCGACCAACTACTCGACCGACCACTCGACCGCCTACTCGATCAATCACTCGACCAACTACTCGACCAACTACTCGACCAACTACTCGACCAACTACTCAACTAACTAATCGACCGACCACTCGACCGCCTACTCGACCAATCACTCGACCAACTACTCGACCAACTACTCGACCAACTACTCAACCAACTACTCGACCAACTACTCGACCAATCACTCGACCAACTACTCGACCAACTACTCAACCAAATACTCGACCAATTACTCGACCAACTACTCGACCAACTACTCGACCAACTACTCGACCGACCACTCGACCAGTCATTCGAACAACTACTCGACCAACTACTCAACCAACTACTCGACCAATCACTCGACCAACTACTCGACCAACTACTCGACCAACTACTCGACCGACCACTCGACCAATCATTCAAACAACTACTCGACTAACTACTCGACCAACTACTCGACCAATCACTCGACCAACTACTCGACCAACTACTCGACCCACTACTCGACCAACTACTCAACCAACTACTCGACCAACTACTTGACCAACTACTCGACTAATCACTCGACCAACTACTCGACCAATCGCTCGACCAACTACTCGACCAACTACTCGACCAACTACTCGACCAACTACTCGACCAACTACTCGACCAACTACTCGACCAACTACTCGACCAACTACTCGACCAACTACTCGACCAACTACTCGACCAACTACTCGACCAACTACTCGACCAACTACTAGACCAACTACTCGACCAACTACTCGACCAATCACTCGACCAACTACTCGACCAACTTCTCGACCAACTACTCGACCAACTACTCGTCCAACTACTCGACCAACTACTTGACCAACTACTCGACCAACTACTCGACCAATCACTCGACTAACTACTCGACCAACTTCTCGACCAACTACTCGACCAACTACTCGTCCAACTACTCGACCAACTACTCGACCAGCTACTCGACCAACTACTCGACCAACTACTCGACCAATCGCTCGTTCAACTACTTGACCAACTACTCGACCCACTACTCGACCAACTACTCAACCAACTAATCGACCAACTACTTGACCAACTACTCGACTAATCACTCGACCAACTACTCGACCAATTGCTCGACCAACTACTCGACCAACTACTCGACCAACTACTCGACCAACTACTCGACCAACTACTCGACCAACTACTCGACCAACTACTCGACCAACTACTCGACCAACTACTCGACCAACTACTTGACGAACTACTCGACCAACTACTCGACCAATCACTCGACTAACTACTCGACCAAGTTCTCGACCAACTACTCGACCAACTACTCGTCCAACTACTCGACCAACTACTCGACCAGCTACTCGACCAACTACTCGACCAACTACTCGACCAATCGCTCGACCAACTACTTGACCAACTACTCGACCAACTGCTCGACCAACTACTCGACCAACTACTCGACCAGCTACTCGACCATCTACTCGACCAACTACTCGACCAACTACTGGAGCAATCACTCGACCAACTACTCGACCAGCTACTCGACCAACTACTCGACCAACTACTCGACAAACTACTCGTCAAACTACTCGACCAACTACTGGAGCAATCACTCGACCAACTACTCGACCAGCTACTCGACCAACTACTCGACCAACTACTCGACCGACCACTCGACCGACTACTCGACCAACTACTCGACCAACTACTGGAGCAATCACTCGACCAACTACTCGACCAGCTACTCGACCAACTACTCGACCAACTACTCGACCGACCACTCGACCGACCACTTGACCAATAACTCGAACAACTACTCGACCAACTACTCCACCAACTACTCGACCAACTACTCGACCAACTACTCGACCAACTACTCGACCAACTACTCGACCAACTACTCGACCGACCACTCGACCGCCTACTCGACCAATCACTCGACCAACTACTCGACCAACTACTCGACCAACTACTCAACCAACTAATCGACCGACCACTCGACCGCCTACTCGACCAATCACTCGACCAACTACTCGACCAACTACTCGACCAACTACTCAACCAACTACTCGACCAACTACTCGACCAATCACTCGACCAACTACTCGACCAACTACTCAACCAACTACTCGACCAACTACTCGACCAACTACTCGACCAACTACTCGACCAACTACTCGACCGACCACTCGACCAGTCATTCGAACAACTACTCGACCAACTAATCGACCAACTACTTGACCAACTACTCGACTAATCACTCGACCAACTACTCGACCAATCGCTCGACCAACTACTCGACCAACTACTCGACCAACTACTCGACCAACTACTCGACCAACTACTCGACCAACTACTCGACCAACTACTCGACCAACTACTTGACCGACCACTCGACCAGTCATTCGAACAACTACTCAACCAACTAATCGACCAAGTTCTCGACCAACTACTCGACCAACTACTCGTCCAACTACTCGACCAACTACTCGACCAGCTACTCGACCAACTACTCGACCAACTACTCGACCAATCGCTCGACCAACTACTTGACCAACTACTCGACCAACTGCTCGACCAACTACTCGACCAACTACTCGACCAGCTACTCGACCATCTACTCGACCAACTACTCGACCAACTACTGGAGCAATCACTCGACCAACTACTCGACCAGCTACTCGACCAACTACTCGACCAACTACTCGACAAACTACTCGTCAAACTACTCGACCAACTACTGGAGCAATCACTCGACCAACTACTCGACCAGCTACTCGACCAACTACTCGACCAACTACTCGACCGACCACTCGACCGACTACTCGACCAACTACTCGACCAACTACTGGAGCAATCACTCGACCAACTACTCGACCAGCTACTCGACCAACTACTCGACCAACTACTCGACCGACCACTTGACCAATAACTCGAACAACTACTCGACCAACTACTCCACCAACTACTCGACCAACTACTCGACCAACTACTCGACCAACTACTCGACCAACTACTCGACCAACTACTCGACCGACCACTCGACCGCCTACTCGACCAATCACTCGACCAACTACTCGACCAACTACTCGACCAACTACTCAACCAACTAATCGACCGACCACTCGACCGCCTACTCGACCAATCACTCGACCAACTACTCGACCAACTACTCGACCAACTACTCAACCAACTACTCGACCAACTACTCGACCAATCACTCGACCAACTACTCGACCAACTACTCAACCAACTACTCGACCAACTACTCGACCAACTACTCGACCAACTACTCGACCAACTACTCGACCGACCACTCGACCAGTCATTCGAACAACTACTCGACCAACTACTCAACCAACTACTCGACCAATCACTCGACCAACTACTCGACCAACTACTCGACCAACTACTCGACCGACCACTCGACCAATCATTCAAACAACTACTCGACTAACTACTCGACCAACTACTCGACCAATCACTCGACCAACTACTCGACCAACTACTCGACCCACTACTCGACCAACTACTCAACCAACTACTCGACCAACTACTTGACCAACTACTCGACTAATCACTCGACCAACTACTCGACCAATCGCTCGACCAACTACTCGACCAACTACTCGACCAACTACTCGACCAACTACTCGACCAACTACTCGACCAACTACTCGACCAACTACTCGACCAACTACTCGACCAACTACTCGACCAACTACTCAACCAACTACTCGACTAACTACTCGACCAACTTCTCGACCAACTACTCGACCGACCACTCGACCAGTCATTCGAACAACTACTCGACCAACTACTCAACCAACTACTCGACCAATCACTCGACCAACTACTCGACCAACTACTCGACCAACTACTCGACCGACCACTCGACCAATCATTCAAACAACTACTCGACTAACTACTCGACCAACTACTCGACCAATCACTCGACCAACTACTCGACCAACTACTCGACCCACTACTCGACCAACTACTCAACCAACTACTCGACCAACTACTTGACCATCTACTCGACTAATCACTCGACCAACTACTCGACCAATCGCTCGACCAACTACTCGACCAACTACTCGACCAACTACTCGACCAACTACTCGACCAACTACTCGACCAACTACTCGACCAACTACTCGACCAACTACTCGACCAACTACTCGACCAACTACTAGACCAACTACTCGACCAACTACTCGACCAATCACTCGACCAACTACTCGACCAACTTCTCGACCAACTACTCGACCAACTACTCGTCCAACTACTCGACCAACTACTTGACCAACTACTCGACCAACTACTCGACCAATCACTCGACTAACTACTCGACCAACTTCTCGACCAACTACTCGACCAACTACTCGTCCAACTACTCGACCAACTACTCGACCAGCTACTCGACCAACTACTCGACCAACTACTCGACCAATCGCTCGACCAACTACTTGACCAACTACTCGACCAACTACTCGACCAACTACTCGACCAACTACTCGACCAGCTACTCGACCAACTACTCGACCAACTACTCGACCAACTACTGGAGCAATCACTCGACCAACTACTCGACCAGCTACTCGACCAACTACTCGACCAACTACTCGACCAACTACTCGTCAAACTACTCGACCAACTACTCGACCAACTACTGGAGCAATCACTCGACCAACTACTCGACCAGCTACTCGACCAACTACTCGACCAACTACTCGACCGACCACTCGACCGACTACTCGACCAACTACTCGACCAACTACTCGACCAATCACTAGACCAACTACTCGACCAACTACTCGACCAACTACTCGACCAATCGCTCGACCAACTACTCGACCAACTACTCGACCAACTACTCGACCAACTACTCGACCAACTACTCGACCAACTACTCGACCAAGTACTCGACCAACTACTCGACCAACTACTCGACCGACCACTCGACCGACTACTCCACCAATCACTCGACCAACTACTCGACCAACTACTCGACCGACCACTCGACCGACTACTCGACCAATCACTCGACCAACTACTCGACCAACTACTCAACCAACTACTCGACCAACTACTCGACCAACTACTCGACCAACTACTCGACCAATCGCTCGACCAACTACTCGACCAATTACTCGACC